>CM037851.1:299341790-299995673 GCA_021234595.1 Delia radicum | reverse complement strand
GGTGCATTGGTTTTTCGACAATCACTCTTGGATTCTCATTCGCCCAAATGCAGCAATTCTGTTTATTGACGAATCCACTGAGGTGAAAATGTGCCTCATCACTGAAGATGATTTTCTTCGAAAATTGATCATCCACTGTTGCCATTTCTTGCCACCATTCTGCCCATTCACGACGTTTGGAATGGTCAAGAGGCTTTAGTTCTTGAGCCAATTGCACCTTGTAAGCGTGTAAATGCAAGTCTTTATGCATAATGTTCATCAACGACGAGCGTGAGAGGTGCAATTGTTGGGCACGACGACGAGTTGAGGTGGACGGCTCTTCAGCCACACTATCGCGAACAGCAGCAATATTTTCTGCAGTACGAGCTGTACGAGCATGCACTGGTGTTCTCACATCTTCTACAGACCCGGTTTGCTCGAATTTTTCCACGATTTTGCGATTGTACGCACATTTGGACGATCAAATTGACCAAAAAAATCACGAAGTGCATGATATGCATTTTGATTTGAACGCCAATTTTCATAATAAGTCTGGATAACTTTAACACGTTGTTGGTTCTCTCCATGGTTCAAATTGAGTAAGTCTGAAATAGAGAAATGTCAAATAAAATTCGGAAAAAAAACTTGGCGTTTAGGTGTGGTTCACATTCAACATCGGCCCTTACAATTTAACCACCCTTTAGTTCGGCGGCCGAACTTTTAACTTTATAGCTAAACTTCGGCTTTTCTCTTAAAATTTATACACAAAATCGAATTAAATCGGCTCATCATTTGTCATCATTGCCTCTAGATATCAAAAAAACCGACAAAATATAGGTTTTTGGCCGAACTGTTTGGTCGGACACTAGAAATTACACTCATTAAAGAATTAACAGAATTAACGTATTCTGAATATTTAAAAAACTTATAGGAAAATATTTCTATTACTAAAAGAGGTATGCTGAATATTAGGTTGAGTAAAATATGCGAGCAAATTTAGTGAATGATGTAAAAATAAAACAGCGATATTTTAAAAACTGCAATTGAGAAAAATAAAATGTTGGCCGCAAATGCTTAAATGTGAATTTCCTACTGGGCACATTATTGTCTTTGATATATGATTAAGAATGTTATTATTACATAAAACAGTGCAAAAAACATAATAATTGCAGCACTAACATTTTTCAGCACATATGGAATAATAATAGTCTTATCTAAGATTTAAGAAAAAAAAATAAATTTAAATATAAGAACGGTTACAAAAATGTACGTACAACAATGAAACAATTTAATTAACAATGAATCAATTATGGCCATCTTTTGCTTTGATATTTGACATACAAACATACATATGGCAAAATTGAATACAAATGTGGGAATATTTTTTGTTTTTTTTTTTGCAAATACAAAAAAATAAATTAATTACCATTCATACATATTTAAATCAAAAGCAAAAACTTTTAAGCACCTGTGAATAAGAGTGAGACAAATATAAAAAGTGTTGATTCTAAAAACAATTGACGACAGTTGGCTTTACTGGTACACTGAGAGAATTATCTTCACTTCATTAATAAATTTATTCATAGCTTTAATGCAAATTGTCACTGAAACTTTTCATAGAATCTATGTAACAGGTTTCATTAAAGTCAATGTTTATGAAATGTTTGTAGAATTAATGAAAATCTTCATAAAACTAATGAATCATACCGATAATAAAGCGTTTATAAAAGTTATGAAACATAAAATGTTTAAATGTTGCAAGAAGTTCCTTGAATTAATTAAACTCTTCATGAATGTCTTGAAAATGCATTGGAATTTTATAAACAATTTTATTAAAGTTCAAAATTTATAAAATGTTCCATTAAAATAATACAGCACGTGTTGAACACTTGAGAATTAAATCTTAAAACTAATGTTTGAAATGTATGAAAATTAAAGAAATTTTATGAAAAAATAGAAAATTAAGTCTTTGAAATAATTTCATAGCTCTAAAGAAATTTTTCATTAGATTTATGAAGAATAATTTATAACATCAAATGACTTTTTTTATGAAACTATAATTTTTGTGAAAATAAATTTTATGAAAAATTTTTTAATATTATGATGTGAGCAAGATTATTCAAGTTCAAGATCATTTGTTTTTTGTTAAACAAAAAACCGTGCAATGTTTATTTATTACTCAAAAAAGTTTTTGCCCGCTAACTTATAGCAGACTTTATCTACTGGCAGGTCCTTACATGTTTCATTTCGCGTCACCGAAAATCATCAGAGAACCAATGTAGAAGGGTTAGAATATTTTACCCAAATTTGAAGGAAAAAGATCAACGCTTTACCCGCTTTATTTTACCCGATAAAAAAAGTAAAAAACAAAATTGGAAGAATTGAACTAATTCAAATCAAAAATAAAACATTTTTAACTACAAACATTGAAACAAATGATCTTGAACTTGAATAATCTTGGCTCACATCATAATTTATGATAAAATATCGAAAAATAAACTTTTGGTTTTAATTTTATATAATGAAATTCATTCATTGCATCTAGGAAAAAAAAATCAAATGAATACCATAAAGAATATTTCTTCAGTGTATTCGAAATAGATATAAAATAGTGTTTTATTCGTCACGTTTAGTTTACAAGTGTTTTATAATGAAAACGAAAAATATTTTAGAAAAATCATGGATATATTTCGAAATTATTATTATACAGTGAAAGAAATTCCTTTGGGGGCAGCAATCTTTTTAAATTATACCAATACAAGTCAAAAGTAGAAAAAAACTAAAAACTTCAAATAGTGTTTGCTCGATTAGTTAATAATATAACTTAATTGTTAGATCGATTAATATTGTTTGGTATAAATTAAACAATTTATACTAATTTTATTATTTTTCATTATTTGACTAAAAAAATATTGAGTTGTTTTGACTAAAAACTACTGTTAAAATGTCTGTATTTCATTTTGAATTTTCCGGTTTAAGATCATAATTAAAATGTTGCTATTACAAATAGAAAACATTAATTGTTATTAAATGAGAGAGAATGTAAAATAAATTTTGTTGAGATCAGCGCTAGAGGCAGTGCCTCACTTTCGACCTAAGCGTCTAGGTCATCTTCAGATTCATTCTAACACAGAAAAAAATATTTCCCTAAGTATGTTATAAAAAATAATTTTTACTCGGTTTCGGTCTTTTCCCTTCAAGTTTAGCCAACATCTTTAAATCTTAAAGCTTTAATTGGCAGGGTTGCCAGCCAGTCCAACTGCTAATATTACCATTAAGCACTTGCCGCACATCCCTCTAAACGCTGATCCTCACAAGAATTTTTTCATCTTCTCTTACATTTATTAACAATTAGTGCTTTTTAATTTGTAATAGTAACGTTTTAATTATGATCTCGAACCTGACAATCCAAATTAAAATGCAATTTTAAAAGCTTCCAAAAATTACATACAAAATTCTTAATGTCTTTTTTTTCATAAAAAAAATACCTAAAAATGTAGTAATTTTTCTACTACTAGAAAACAGCTGTAAAATGCAGTAAAAGTAACCGTTAAACTCAGTCAAAATAACGAACGTACAATTAATAGCATTTACATGTAAATGAAATCTACTACATATGCATTTAAAAAATACTATAGAATTAACTAAAACAGTGTGTATTTGTATTTTATTAAAATTTTCCATAATATATTTAAATCCAGAAAATAACTCAATCTGCACCGGGTTTTCACACTCATAAAAAAGTACGTACAAATAGTTGAAAGTCCAGCTACGACATCAAAAATAGTACCTGAATTTGCACCAGTAGAATTTTCAATGAAATTGAGATCACAGTCTGCTAAATTTAGGTGACCTTAATTTTAGAAGAACTAAATTTTGGTTGACATTTCTTACCAAAATTGGAAAATGTAAAACGTGTGAAGGTGCTCCAATTTAGTTCTAATATGATACAATTTTTATTTTTTAGTAAACTCTTTAAATGTGGAAAAGATAGCAATAAATTTGAAAAATACCGTTTTTGGAAATTTTTGTACAGTTTTTTGTGAATTTGTAGGATTTTCTTTAGTCTGATATCAATTATTTTCTGTTTAAATAAAAACAATTGCAAGGTACAGCTTTAGTATTATATTTTATTACAATACGTTTATTTGATTTCTATTAATTATGTGGTTTTGCTTTTTAAACAATACACATTTAAAAGAAATTTTTCGAAAAGTTAATTTATATGACAAGTTATTAATATACATCAGGGGTGGAACGACTTTTTTCGTTTGCGTGCCAACAGACATATTTTGCGGCAAAAAGTGTCACGTGCCACCTGAATATCATTTTTAAAGTATTTTCTAAGTGCAATCTTCTAAAATTCGGAAAAAATTTAACTTTTAAAAATGCCACCACCAAATTAGAAAAATTTTCTTACAGTTATATTAGTTTTTTGTTTTTTATATACATCGAGATTATTTTTATGTTATTTTCAATTTATAACGAGCTTTCAACCTCCGTATATTTACAAAAATAAAGCAAATCAAACATATTAGCTAGGTTGATACTAGTATTTCGATCTGGCTAAAGATCTCATCAGAACCCGAAGTTTTAGATAAGCTAGAGCCTATATAATAGGCAGAACTTTAACAAAAAACCTATTAATAATCAATGTTGCTCCATTCTTGTCTTCTTAGTAATCAACCACGTGGTTAGGTCTTTTCCTAACAAGCATCATGACGTTACTAAATTTTGAAGACCAAAAATGTTCTATTTATATAAAAAATTTTTAGTGTGTACTCTGGCTCAAGTAATATTTTTTTTACAGTTATATTAGTTTTTCGTTTTTGCTTTTTCTACATTTTTTTGTTTTTAAGTGTTTTTTTAACTTTTATAGTTTTGTTTTTTTCAGGACTTTTTAATTACAATTTTATTACTAAATTTTAAATGTTTTGTTAAATTTTCTTTCATTTATTTTATTTTTCCGTTTATGATGCTTTTTCCCATCTAAACATTTAAATTTCTTTGCTTAACCCTCCGATGAGTGACAGTTCTGAACTTCACGGTCCCTACGGACTTTTTTTGTAATCATGTTTTTTTCATATAAAAAATTTTTTTTTGATTTTTTTTTTGTTTTTATTGTTTATAACTAAATTCTACATACAAAATAATTTTTTCAATTTTTTTAATTTTTTGTTTTTATCATCATCCCTAATGTCTTTGAGTTTAGGTCTTTGTGTTCAGAACAAGTAAATTATGTGTTGAAACAATAAAAAAATTATAATGATGCCCAAAACATGCATTTATTAGTGAAATTCAGTACAAGGTCCATACGGACCTATTAACACGTCCGCGTACTATTCTCACTAAAACCTCAATAACTCCTAAAGTAATGATCCGATCGGCTTGATTTTTTTTCCAAAAGATGCGCAACAAAAAAATTTGGAATACAGAGTAACTTTGGGGGGGGGGGGGGGGTTGTAGTGGCCGAAGTAGTAGTAGTAATTTCAGTTTGAAAAGGCAAAAAGGTCCCTAGGTCATCGGAGGGTTAAACCTAAAATTCCAATTTACTGATTTTTTTTTTTACACAAAATTTCATTTATTTAATTTGTTATTACAAATTATAAGGGGGAATTTCAACACTTTGGATGATACAAATTTTAAAAAATTGTACTATTCATTTTCCGAAAAGCTTGTAAGACTTTCATTTTTGTTGAACGAATTTCGATTTTGTGTTTTTCCAAAATTTTGTGAAAAAAAATTTTTGGACTTTTTTAATTTTTCTTTATCATTTCGAAAGATGATTTACAATCTCTATGAACAATTTTACCATTTTCGGTTAAAGCACATATTTAAATAACGAAAAAAACATTTAAACCTCTGACTACTTTTTTAACATAATGTATTTAATTTACAATTTGACGACGAATAGTTGATATATGCCCTATTTTTAGTTTTTGTTAAGTACACATTTAACCGATTTTCCGAGTGTGATAGATGTTGCTTTTAGATTACACCAACCACTTAAACCAAAATCGTCTAAGAGCCAAAAAGGGTGCCCACAAAATTAAAAATGTGAAAATTTTTTTTTCATAATTATTGGTAAAAATCTTCTCGGACGCTATTGGCCTTTGGAGATCAAACTTTTGGTAGGACCTGGTTCAATCGTTCAGGTTTCAAGAATCATTGAGATATCGCAAAAAGGAATACAACTGTATTTTTTTTAGCAAAAGAGTAGAGAAAATGATGTAATATTTTTACAGTGTAGTAGATATGATTCACAGTGTAGTAGATATCGTTTTCTTGCAAAAAGTGAAAATTGAAGAATTTTGAGTCGACTCCCTTTAGAGGAACCGGTGCGATATATCCCATTGGTAGTCAGAGGTAAAAACAAGATTAGGGTTTTCTTAGTTTTTTATTTGTTGTTCGAAAAGAAATTTAAGCAAATTTTATTCAATTTGAAGTGAATGAAAGTGATATTTATATAGATTTGTATCACCTGATTCCAAATCTGGTCTCCAATTTTGAAATATCGCATAAAAATTATATTTAAGGACTACAGTCAAAATTCGATTTACGACTCAAGCTATTTTAAAAATTTTGACATATTCGTGTTTAGTATTCTTGTCAAAAATCGACATATATGAATCCATACATGAACACACATGCTTCATACATGTCCACATGCATCAATATATTATAATATATAATATAATAATATATAAAATATATAAAAATATATATATATATAAAAATATAATTTATTTATTCATATGTGTTAATAAACCATTCTTATTGTTCATATGAGGAATCATATATGTTCATCTGTGTGTATTAACGAAAATTGAGGCAATATTTACATATATAATCATAAATGTATATAAATTTCCATACACGGTCATGTGTGTACATTAACGAAAATTGAGGTAATATTTATATACATGATCACATATGAACTCTTAAGAACATATATGAATCCTATATCGTGGTATAAGGACATGTATGAACTAGAATCCGTTCATATATGACCATGAATGAGTTTATACATGTTCATAAATGGATGCATATATGTTGTTAACCGGGATAGCAAATTAATTAAAAAGAACATGTTTCATATGACGTAAACAAGATCATATTCCCTTAGTAAAAATGTTTAGATATGACCAGATATGATCATATATAATTATATCCAAAATTTGAGTCTATCCAATAATATCAGACTTCGGATATATTTATATATATAATTATATATCATTTCAGATATGTTTATATATAAATATATTATATATGAATATATATGTAGCTATATATAAATATATATGGACTCAGATATAATCTGGTCATATATATTCATATCTAACGTTTTTTACACGGGTCACATTGATTTTTCATAGAAAGAGTTGCACAAAAATATTTTTGACTACACTTTTTAAGAAACTTCGGGTCGAAAAACTCGAATCCACAAAAAAATCCAACTTTCCAGCAATTTAAGTTTAGTCGTCAAAGGTTTAAATTATGATATTTGAAAATATACAAGAAATTGGAGGGTGCCACCAAAAATCCGCACACGTGCCACTACTGACACGCGTGTCATAGTTTTGCCAGCCCTGAGATATATTATAATTTTTTATTATTTTTGTGGGGACCGCCCGCTTTGTACTTTTGTTTATATGCTTTCACTGCACTTGTAATTAAAACCTACTGCAAATTGCATATTCGATTGATTGAATGATTTGATGATTGAACGATACAACCATAAAATTATTAAAATTACTCTAATTGTGTGCTACTAGTTTGTTTTGTATTATCTATTTAATGAATTTTTTTACTAATTACACCACTTAAGGGAATTTTTTTTTTACAAATTTTAAGCTGGCTGAAAAGTAAAAGCATTGAATTTTGTTTTACTCAATATTTTTGTACCCTGCTGGAAATGGACCAGTCAGTGGTATGGTCACGTGACTAGAACTTTGTGTATATGAACTTGTCCTAGTTTGCTTCTGTTATATGAAAGTGACCGGTACTTTTAAAATGGGCTTGTCATAGGAGGTGGAAATTTCTAGCTTTTGAGCTACTTAAGATGTGTCGGAAAACTTGTCGAATATAACATATCACCGAACTAGTTTAAGTGAATACGCCACAGAACGAGTTGAAAGTATCTAGTATTTAACTAGTCTCATATTAGGCAATATTTGATATATAGCTAGACCAGTTCTAAATAAAATTTTGTTCTCTTGTTGTTTTATTTTATCATAATTACTAATGGTTGAAAAAAAAAAAACATTTTTTGGACATCATCCTGCGGCCCAAAATGACCCTGATTTATTTATTTCAATTTACAAAAAACGTCAAAGCTTTGCTTACACTATTGAATTTCAAGAAATGTGATTTGAAATATTATGACACAATGTGTGAAAATGCTGTGCTAACATTTTTGCCCAAATTTAACAACGTTAACCCTCGACGTGCCGCAGTGAGATTAAACGAGATACAAAAGAACAAAAAAAAAATGTACTGTTTTTTATTTTACATACCTGGCCAAAGCTATTGCTTTAATTCATTAAAAAAATATTCTGAACTAAATTAACCCTTAGGTGATCCTGGTGTCAAAATGAATCTTAGTTGAAAAAACTTTAAAACTATATTGTGTCATGCTAATATCGTACTTTTCAACTATGGGTCATTTTGCCACCAAGATCATCTAAGGGTTAATTAAGTTCAGAATAACTTTTTCTGGAATAACAGATTGGCTGCGGCATAAATTTTTAAAAAAAATTTTAATATTTTTCGTTTGAATATATATAAAATACCGCAATATTTCCTTTAATCCCATTGCGGTACGGCACGAGTTAACGTTGTTCAATTTGGCCAACATTTGTAACACGGTAGCTTCACACATTGGCTCATAATATTTCAAATCACGTTTCTAAGCAAAGCTTCGCCGTTTTTTGTAAAATGAAATAAATAGGTCTGGGGTCATTTTTCCACATGCCCACATGGGTTAATGCTGTCAAAAGCTTTTTGTTATCAACCTAGAGTAATGATGGTAAAATAAAACAAAAAAAAAAATAACAAAAGTAGCTAGTTTTAGACAAAAAAATTAGCCTTGTTATTACCAAAAAACACAATTTCCTCGAAGTTCGCAAAAATCAACTTAAGTTACCTACCCAAGTTATCAGAATGATGTTTTTAAAATTTTTCATTTTTATTCTTTAAGTTGTATTTAACAATTCCATGTAGTTCAAATCTTATTTTTTTTCGATCTTGTTGAAGAAAATTTTTTAAAAAGTTGAAATGGAAGATTTAATGTATACCCCAAAAATATTGTCACCTTAGGGCATGTTAATGACATCTTAAGAAAACATATTCCATATCGCACAACTAATGGGTCTATTAAACAAAAAAAACTATGTTACAGTAATCAATTTCAAAAACGTATAAGATGTGTGCTCAAAGTTCGTGGTAAAGTGGTATCTGGCACTTTTTGGGCATTTTTATTACTGGGCTTGTTCTTAAACCGATTTTGGATTTTTATACCTTTTTGAAAACATAATTTTATCTTCATATCGATTAAATGCAAATGGTCTGCAGCAACATAAAAACGAATTACAAGCCGTACTTGAGAGCAGAAATATCGACATATGCCTTATAAGTGAAACCCACTTCACTAAAGAATCTTATATACAATTCAAAAATTGCATCACCTACCATACAATTCACCCTAGCAATAATGCGCGAGGAGGAAGTGCAATTATTGTTAAAAACAATATAGAACACTTTGAAGAAGATACATATTAAACTGCAGAATTCCAAGCTACAATATTACAGTTTTAACGAATGGCTCACGGACTTCATTTACCTCTGTGTACAGCCCTCCAAGACACAATATAACATGTGAAAAATATATCGAGTTAATAAATAAGCATCCATATAAATTCATCATGGGTGGAGACTTTAACGCTAAACACACACAATGGGGTTCTAGGTTATCAAACCCAAAAGGTAAAGAATTACTCAAAGCAATTAAAAAAACAGGAAGCGAATCCATTTCAACAGGTACAGCAACATACTGGCCATCAGATCCAAATAAAACGCCTGACCTGATCGACTTTTTCATAACAAGAAAAATATCAAGAGAAAGTATGAAAATAAGCGAAGGTTACGACTTAAGCTCTGATCATTCCCCAATTTACTTGTCTTTATACGGCGATTTAGATAAAAAACTACCAGACTCAAAACTTTCAAGCAAGCATACTGACTGGAGTTATTTTAAATATGAAGTTAATAACAACATTACTGTTATATCGAACCCATTATCTGCCGAGGATCTTGATAATCAAGTCATTAACTTCACTACAGTATTGCAACAAGCAGCATGGAATAGTACACCCACCCCTAAAAAATTGTATCGTCAAAATAGTTATCCATCGTACATCAAAGCACTAGTATCAAAAAAAAGAAAGCTTCGTAAAAAATGGCAGCAAACTAGATGCCCAAGCGATAAAAAACGTTCTTAACAATGCCACTCAACATCTAAGAAGAGAGATCCAAAAACTCAAAAAATGAAAATTTCAGCCAATATCTGTCCGAACTTTCCTGCGACAGCAAAACAGATTATTCGCTTTGGAAAGCTACTAAAAAACTGAATAGACCAGTTGAACAAAAGTTACCAATAAAAAATCGTGAAGGAATATGGGCAAAATCTAATATAGAAAAAGCTAAAGTGTTCGCTGAATATCTCGAAACTATTCTTAATAAAGATAATGACCAATCCACTCAATTCCTCCAAGAAGAAGAAAACTACGATGAGGCAGTTATTCCAAGCGTAACTGTACAAGAAGTTCAAATTGAAATAAAAACTTTATTAAACAAGAAATCTCCTGGATACGATCTCATTACCGCAGATCTGTTGAAAAACCTTCCAAATAAAGCACTATTGCTTTTAACAACACTGTTCAACTCAGCTATATCCATGCAGTACTTTCCAACTTATTGGAAGGTTGCTGAAATTATTATGATCCTCAAACCCGGAAAAGACGCATATGAAGTCAGCTCTTATAGACCAATATCACTTCTTCCCGTTATTGGAAAACTCTTTGAAAAGATTATAAGTAAAAGATTAAATTCAGTGATTTCGACAATTAATCTAATTCCTCAACATCAGTTTGGCTTCCGTAAAGAACATTCAACATTAGAACAAGTACACAGAATAACACATGAAATTGAACGAGCAATTGAAAATAAAGAAGTCTGCTCCGCAGTTTTTCTCGATGTATCAAAGGCTTTTGATGCTGTTTGGCACCCTGGCTTATTGTATAAACTAAATGAACACTTACCAAGAAATTATTACAATCTCTTAAAATCTTACCTGTCCGATAGATATTTTCGAGTCAAAATTGATAATAACTACTCAAACATATATCCAATAACTTCTGGCGTACCACAGGGTAGTGTTCTAGGTCCAATACTATATCTTATTTTTACCTGTGATCTCCCAGTCCACCAAGACTGCGTAGTAGGAACGTTTGCTGATGACACAGTAATAATGTGCTCCGGAAAAAAATAGCAGTATTGCCAATGAAAAGCTACAATTATGCCTAAATGAAGTTGTCCAATGGACCAAAAAATGGAAAATAACCCTTAACAGTTTGAAATCAACTCACGTTTACTTTACAAATAGATTAATAAACCAAACTCCAGTATATATAGATAACTTACAAGTACCCATATCAAACTCTGCCAAATACCTTGGTATGACGTTAGACGCTAAGCTACGTTGGAAAGAACATGTCAAAAAAAAACATGAAGAGTTAAAAATAAAATATCGCAAATTGACTTGGCTAATAGGAAGAAAATCAAATTTACCGCTGCATAATAAATTAATGGTTTACAACCAAATTCTCAAACCCGTTTGGACTTATGGTCTCCAATTATGGGGCTGCGCAAGTAATTCGACTATAGATATCATCCAACGATTTCAAAACAAAGTTTTAAAAGATATGGTGATAGCTCCATGGTATGTTCGCAATCATGATCTACACCGTGACCTTAAAGTAAAAACTGTCAGGGAGGAAATACAACACTTCGCTAATAAACACTCCCAAAAATTAGAGCAGCATTCAAACCAACTAATTCCGCTGCTTTTAGAGAACCATCAAATTCCTAGAAGACTAAATCGTTTCCAGCCCCATGAACTGATGAGGCGCTTTAACCAGCACGGAGATTTATAGCTTAATCTTTATTGCTGTACTTTACCTCATTAAACTACTAGAATCAAATTACTAGTTAGTCTTAGTAGACTAGTTGTAATTTAATTTAAACATATTGTAATAATTGTTTAAATAAAGAGAAAAAAAAAAAAAAAAAAAAATATCGATTAAAAATTAATAAAAACAATAACGACATTAAAAAATGTTCTCAAAGCTGAAAAAAGATTTATATTTGGTTGTATAGTGGCCACTACGACTTTGCCTGATTAATGCTAAATACCACTTAAACTATCAGTTTCAGCAAAAATAATAATATGACCAAAATTTAGAAGAATAAAATTTCTTATCGAATAAGACTCAAATCAGATTCCTAGGACAAATGGTTTCGATTTTAATGATCAAAAACTAGAATTTTTCGTAAAAAATCGCTGTTTTTCCTAACTTTAACCTCAATGAGGCACGTGTTAGTATTATCGGATTAAGCTGAAACTTAGCCAATTACAGTTAAGGGCGTGTTATGATTTAAAATCCAAACATGATTTCTTGTAACCAACCTACTATAATATAAACTCGACTCAAAATCTAAATTTTTCGGGTTTATGTGCTTAAACTGTGCACTATACACTTGTTTATCAATAAAAAAAAAATATCAGTGTATTTTGTTGTTGTTAAAGAACAGTTATATCTTTCTTTATGTTTGAATTGGTATAAAGTTGCAAATATTTTTTTTCGATTTCTGAAAAATTAAAAATTTTGAGTTGAGTTACTTTTGAACTAGGTTTGCGATATTAGAGGTGTTCAACTTTGTATGGCCGTTTTCCAAAATGAGTTCTAAAGTCAAGCGATGGGCTTGTTTGGTTCCTTTGTATGTAAAAACATTTAATATGAAGTTTGGTGCCGATTGGATAAAGAAAACACGAGGCGGAAATCGATTGAAAATTGAAAGTGTGTTTTGTATGGGGAAAAATATCTTTTTTTGCGTTTTTTCAAAAAATTGTTAATATTGAAGCAGTTTTTATTCCATATTATAAATTAATCGAGAAAAAAAACTTAATTAACCCTTTTGTGCACTTGGGACCAAAAATGTTCCAATATTTTTTAACATTAAAAAACGCAGTTTTTTTTCAAATATCTGCATAATAGAGGTAACATTTTTAATTATAAATAACAAAATATAGATTTACTTTATTTAATTTAATTACCTAAAAATCGTTTAATGCACTTTGGGCCAAACATTACTCAATATTTTGTAACATTAAAAACGCAGCTTCATTAAAATATCTGTATAATAAAATTAAACATTTCTATTTATAAATAGAAAAAATATGGATTTATATCTTTTTGTAGTTGGAGAGAAAGTGCATTAAACGATTTTTAGGTAATTTAGGTAATTAAATTTTTGGCCCCAAGTGCACAATAGGGTTAATTAAGTTTTTTTTTTCTTTTTAAATAATAAATACCAACTACGGAAATAATTTAGTCAACTTTCATTCAAATACGAAGATACCACATGATTTTTCGTTATCAATTTCATGAAATTTTCAAAATTGCGAAAAAAATTGACCTTTGACCTTGAAATTTGACCTTTGCCGTAGTTAGATTTTGACCAAACTTTCAGAATATAGTGCTTGTAGTTTGTTTCATAAAACTCTGAATAGCATTAATTGTCACTTGTTAAAAGTAGATAAATTTTACCCTATGATCAAATTTTGTGCAAAAAAAAAAAACCGTTTGCCCTTACTAAATTAAACGGGGGATATGTATAATTTTTGGTATTTTTATTTTAAATTTTATACTTAACGAGACCTTAGTGTGCGAAACTATTTTTTTTTTTAATTTTGTTGAACAGAATTTTTTTTTAAATTTTAAATTGGAGATTTGAAAACTACCCCAAAAATATTGTTGGTTTTCGACGTCACCTTAGGACAGGATACCGACATCCTAAAAATTAAATATTTCATATCTAACAGTTAATGGGTCCAGTAAGTAAAAAAAAAAAATATTTTGGTATTTAATTTTGAAAACGTTTAGGATGTGGGTTTGAAATGTTTGATCAAGTGTTATTTGGCACATTAGTGGTCTGGGGTATTTTTTTTTACTCGGGTAATGCTCAACCGATTTTGGATTTTTATATCTTTTTGAAAACACTTTTTTGTCTTCATCTCGATTAATTTATAATATGGAATAAAAACTGCTTCAATATTAACAATTTTTGAAAAAACTCAAAAAAAAATCCATTTTTTTCCCCATGCAAAACACACTTTCAATTTTCAATCGATTTCCGCCTCGTGTTTTCTTTATCCAATCGGCACCAAACTTCATATTAAATGTTTTTACATACAAAGGAACCAAACTAGCCCATCACTTGGTTTTAGAAATCACTTTCATTTTTGGACACCTTTAGTGCGATATGCATCCATAATTTTGGCATCTATAACAATAGTACATAAAGAGTTTATGAAATTATTGGCAAATGAATTACTAAATTAAAATTATTTTTATGTGTAGTAAAAACAAAAACATCCTTATAAAAACGGAGATCTTTCCAAAATATCAACAAATATACACAATTTTGTACTTTCGTAAAATTGTATGTGGATAATTATTAACTCAATGATTTACGTTTAAATATTTTGCGATTTTGAATAGAAATACCTAACAGATATGGCTTTCATTAAATTAAGCAACTACACTTAAAAAGTAATACACTAATAGAAAAAATTACTAAAAACTTTTGCTAAGACTACTAACAATTTGTTAAAAATTATGTTGCAGAAAAACTGCAATAATTAGCATATTGTTAAATATTAATAAGATAAGATTAGCAAAAATAAATCTGTTGCATCTACAAATATTTAGTTATATATTTTAGTTAATTGAAAGTCGCAAATTAATCGGCTAAAATCAGCAAAAAATTTGATAAATATTAGTATATAAAAAAAAACTTATACGTTTTTTTTTTTTAGATTAGATAGCACAAATTTCTGTTAATGTTAGCACAAATTTCTGTTAATGTTAGCTAAATATACTGTTATTTGCATTCTACTACATTCAAGGTAAATATAGTAAAATGTTGTTTACTTTACAATTTATGTTTGCTATTTTTAGTCTACGACTGTTTAGTAAGAGTTTTTTGCTAATTTTAACAGAGTAAATTGCTATTTTCAATTAACTAAAATTAAACTCGAATATAACTAACATTTTGTATAGTTAACTGTTTCATTTGCTGTTCCGCTGTTCCCAATTTAAATAAAAAATATCATTACAATTTTGGCAGTTTTTTTATATTAGCCTATTCTGCTATTTTTACAGCTTTATTTCTATTCGTGTAGAAGAAAAAGAAACCAAATCACACTCCTAATACCATTTTGAGCAAAAATAGAAAAAACGTCAAATTAAAAAAAAAAAAATATATAAACTAACATGAAACTGACAACAGAGTTTAGACAATGAGAGCAAATACACTCACAATATGTTGTCGTAAAAATCAAATGAATATGTAGTTTAAAACTACTAAACATATAGTTTAGTAGTTTTACTCACTTTTCCTTTAAATCAAATGTTTTTTCAATTTATAACGAGCTTTCAACCTCCGTATATTTACAAAAATAAAGCAAATCCAACATATTAGCTAGGTTGATACTAGTATTTCGATCTGGCTAAAGATCTCATCTTTTCATTTATTTTTAACTATTAAAAAATTATGTCAAATTCCGTAATAATAAAAGATTTTCTTTTGTGTTTTTCTATCAAAAACAAAATGAAAAATTTTAAAAAACTTCCAAATCCGTAAAAATATATGATTTTATTTAATTTTAAGTATAAAAAATTAACTGCCAAGTTATTAAAAACAACAGGTTTTCTTTAATTTTCACTTTCATTATCTTTTTGGTTCAAATAAAGAATTTTTTGTAAAAGAAAATTTTAAATGAAAATAATAACTTGCACATAAAAACAGTATTTATTTGTAGTTTGTTTTTTTTTTTTAATAAAAGGGAAAATAAGTTTAAAAAAATATTTTTTTGTAGTTTAAACGTATATTAATTTAAAAACAGAGTTTACTCATTACTTTTAAAATAAACTACAATCAGTTACTGGTAAAATATTCTGAGTGTAGTAAATAAAAATAACAATCCACACGCTATTTAATGAATAGAGTGCAGACATGATCATAGTAAAACGTCAACTAGGAATAGAGTTTGCTGTTCGGTTTTAAACGAAACCGAAACCGCTGTTTTTGAAGTCTCAAAACCGTAACCGAAAACCGGTTCCTAATAAATATTTCAACCAATAAAAAAAAAATAAATTCTTCACTAATTTTGAAAAATAATTTTGGCTTGAGTCTTTGTTTGTTTTGTCCAAATTATAATGTTTTTCATTTATATTCAAAATTATTATACTGGAAATCCCAAAAATACGTACACACAGAGAAATAAATTGCCAACCGAATTGAAAAGTGTATATTAACGGTAACAACTTATAAATTCAGTTAATACAACGGTATTTACATTCGATTTCTGTATATTTTGGGTGTTGCAACTAAAATTCAGTTGAATTAACCGAACTTTGTTGTGTAAACTAATGTTCAATTGTATCAACCTACTGAAATTCGTAATAACCGAATTTGTGTCGTAGTAACCGAATTTCGGTTGGCAAATAGGTAAACTTTTCTCTGTGTGTATTATATTGAATGTTTGTTATTGCGTCAGGAATTCCAAAAAAGTGCTCAGCTTCAATTTTTTAAAACTTTGGAGTGAATAACCATTTTCTGTATAATCTTTCGAATTGATTAGTACATTTATACTGATTTTTTAAAATCTGTACTGATTTTTTATCCATTTAATATAAAGTTCTGAGAACTTGACAGTTTTTTTTTTTTTAAGGGAAAGCATTATGAAATAACGGAAATCACTCTTAAGCTAGATGAAATTCTACCTTAAAAACCGTATAATCTGATGAAAGCTGTAATTTTTTTTCTAATTTAAATCTGAAGAGATTAATTTGATGAGGATAGCTTATCATCTGAGAGCTTTAATATTTTAAAATCTTGGGTGTTTTTCTTTATGAAAAACTTTTTAGAATATAAGTATTCTTTGGAAAGAGATCCCTATTAAAAATCAACTTATATGTATCCATACATGCACACACATACCTCATACATGTTCCCATTCATCCATACATGATTTATATGCGCTCATAAACCATTCTTATATGTTCGTATGATGAATCTTATATGTTCATACATCATACATGCTCATACATTAACGAAAATTGAGGTAATATATATATATACAGGGTGATTCAGTCACGACCCGCCAAATTTCACCAGCGTGTTCGTTGTCTCATTTTATGAAGATATGTCCATTACGACCATCCCCGGAAATGCAAGTTTTGCGAAATGGCAGGAGTTTGAAAATTTTCGGATTGGTGGTCGGAGGGTAGTAGGGTAAAATTGCTACAAATGAATATGTGTGAATATGTACAAATGAATATGTGCTTTTATTTCACATCAAAAAAAAACAAAACTTTTTGCATTTCAGTCAAATGGTCATAACTTTGTAAAGGTAAGACCTCTGTGCTTCGAAAAGGACATTTCGGAAAGGTAAGAGGCAGAACTATCTTCGAATAGAAAAAAAAATAGGAGTTACCTGCCATCTGACTGAGCAAATTGAGGTTATGTGCACGTTCCTATGCCTTTTTTTAAATTTTCTTTTTTTAAAGCTCGTTATCTCGGTGACTTCACTTTATTTTTAATTTTTCTTTAATGATTATGAAAGCGCTTCTAAAGATCTTTCAAAAAAGCCAAAAAACAAAAAAATCTGACCACTGGTTCAGAAGTTAGCAATTTTACCCTACTACCCTCCGACCACCAATCCGAAAATTTTCAAACCCCTGCCATTTCGCACACTTGCATTTCCGGGGATGGTCGTAATGGACATATCTTCATAAAATGAGACAACGAACACGCTGGTGAAATTTGGCGGGTCGTGACTGAATCACCCTGTATATATAAGGTGGCGCAAAAATAACCTTCCGATGCTTTTTTTTTTATTATGTATAGCATTTTCTGATAGGAGGATTACTTTTGCGCCACCTTATATATATATCATCACATATGAACTCTTATGAACATATACGAGGGATCAATAAGTCCGTGACTTTTTGAATGAAACACAGTTTTTTTTGAAAAAAAAAATTATTTTTCAACATAATCTCCCTTTAGCTCAATACACTTCGGCCAACGTTTCTCCAATATGTGTATCCCTTCCAAAAAATAGATTTCTTCGAGGTCCATAAAATAGGCATTTCTTGGCCATATGGGGTCATTATTTTTTTCGCAAAAAATAATGTTTAATGAGCACTCGAAATTAATTTTTTTTCCATTTTTAAAAAAATCTACGAGGTTGTATGTTTTGAACAGCTGTTAAAGTAAGTGACGGAAGTTGCTCAAAATTTGACAGTAGTCTATTAACAGGTGGTACTTGATGGTCGCAGTGTTGCATTTCATATAACTAAGAGGGAAGTTCGAAAAATCACGGACTTATTGAACCGCCCTCGTATGAAGCCTGTATAGTATTATATGGATATGTTTGACCTCGAATCACTTCATATATGATTATGAATAAGTTCAAACATGTTAATGAATGGATGCATATATGTTGATTTTTAACCGGGACGGTTGCTTAAATTAGCTTTCAATTATATAAACTAGCTGATTCGAAATTTTATTATATAAATTTTGATATATTTTATAATCTCTGGATTTTTTTGGTAGGAAAAATTCTCCTCACTCTCGCTGTGGTTTTTAGAATTCTACACAAAATTTAAAATTCATAAAAATTTTGTACTGATTTCATATTAGAAAAAAATGGTCACCCCATGTGTAAGATATTATTTTTGGTCAGCTTACTTATCTAAAGGTAAGCTTAATTCAATGGTTTTCATGCTATCAATTCAATTTCAATAAATATCTTTTAAAAATTTGTTCATTTTTATGGATATTTAATGTTTTTTTTTTGAATTTTTTTTTTATATTACAAAAAAAAACCGAAAAATAACCGAAACCGTGGTTTTTATAATTTTAAAAAACCGAAATTGCAGTTTCAAAATTGTGCGGTGCAAACTCTAAATGGGACCATGGAATATTTGTTTAGATACTATAATACACTAAAAAAAAAGTGTGTGAAGTTAGCAAAAAAGTTAGTGGAGTCAGCAAAATTTTGCAGAAAAATTGCTGACATTAATTACCAGCGAGCTTAATTACTTAAGCAACAAATAAGTAAATTCAGCAAATAGTTTTGCTGATACTTAGTGGAATGCAAATAAACATCGACTTGTTGAAATCAACTAAAATTTTTGCTGGATCTTATGATAACAACAAAAATACTTGGTTTAACATTTTTACTTTAGTTCATTTATTTTGCTGAAATTTGAATAAATTATTTTTATTCTTTTAAATATAAATAAAAATGACTTTATTAAATAATTGAGCTCTAGGTCACGTTTGTATTTATAAAATATTCTTTATTATTTTATATATCTCCAATATTTCGTCATTCTTTGAATGACATCTTCAGGGAGTATGAACAACAACAAACAATATTAAAACCAAAACTTTTTTGCCGCTGCCCTCCACTCTGGTCAACACAACATTTACAACTTACAGTTGTAATCTTACAGTTGTAAACTTACAGTTGTAAACTTACAGTTGTAAATGTTGTGTTGACCAGAGTGGATGGCAGCGGCAAAAAAGTTTTATTTTTAATATTGTTTGTTGTTGTTCATACTCCCTGAAGATGTCATTCAAATAATGACGAAATATTGGAGATATATAAAATAATAAAGGATATTTTATAAATACAAACGTGACCTAGAGCTTAATTATTTAATAAAGTCATTCATTTTAAAGGTCGAAAAACTTTTCATAATTTATATAGATAAAAATGTTAAGATGATGCAATTGAATACAAAATCTGCAAAATGCTTTATTAATTAAATAATAAAATATAATAATTTCCAATTACTTACTTACATGCATGTATCGTATATGTATGTAAGACGTAATTCTAAATTTTTCAAATGAAGATAATTCTAAAATACAAGAAAGAATCACACAAAATATGGCTTAATTTTACATAAACCTTTTGCATTTACAAAGCAAACGGAAATATGCAAATAGTGCATACCTGGGATACAAGCATTTATTGTTTTGTACAGCCGCACCAAAGCGTATTTTCTTTCTGTCTGTTGTCTTCACAAAAATTCTTAAAGTATTGGTTATTTTAACATAATCATTCATTAATTATTTTTGTTAAATTAGTTTAATTTAATTTATTTATTGTTTTAATTATATTTTTTAATATTCACAATTTTATTTTCACACATTTTTTTTTTGTCGTGCCTTTGTTAGATGTGTAGTATACAAAAGATGAAATTAATGAAATCAACAGTGGTTTAATTTTTTTCTAAGTCTTGTATTTATTTATATCTTTTCTTTTCTCTCTACTTTGTCTTGACAAGTTGCGACATCTACATCTCTCTGTACTATAAATGTGTTTATTGGCACAAATTTGGTAGCAATAAAAATTAGTTAAACATTAGTTAAAAATAAGTTTGTTGCTGAAAGCGTTTAGCTAAAATTTTTGCTGAAAACACAATTTCAGCAAAAGAATTGCTGAAAGTTAGTTGAATATTTTTAATAGACGTTTAGCAAAATTTTCAACAACCTTTTTTTTTAAGTGTACCTATTTATATTGAAAAGAATATTGCATGAGCAACGAAGACAACAGCAGTTGTTTACAGCAGCAGCAAACAATATCCAATATTGAAATTTTAAATAGTATAAATATTAGGGTGGTAATTATTTTTCCAATTTAAATTTTAAGGCATGGTTTCACAAATATTGGGATACAATCTGATATAATAGTAAAACATGACCTAAAAAAATTTCATTAAAAAGGGTTTAAAATTTGGTAATTTTGTTCTGATACTTCTTTAAAATTTCGAAATTTTTTTGGGGACACATTCTTAAAAATAAATTTACATTAGTAAATCATTTTAAAATTTGTAATTTCATGGGAAGCCCAACGCCTCTTTGTCCTTCTATCGCCTTTATTTGCTGAAGTATATAAAATGAATAGCTGAAAACAACTGTCAGAACAACTGCGACGTCACCTATTACCGGTGCATTAAAGCGCCGCTCTTGCTCACCAGCCGCTGTCTGGTCAGCTCTTATCACAACCGTAAATTCATCTGTCGGCATCTGCTCTAGGGCTGTTTTGAATAGACGGATGAGGCTGTTGTGTTCGTGTAACATAGCTTGAAGATTAACATAGGTTTTTTGTAAATATCTTCGGAACTACATAACCGATTTAAGAGTTGGATATCTCGTTTTGAAAAACATGACAACGGCTTTCAAAAAAAAAAAAATAAAAAATAAAAAAAGCAAAAAAAATAAATATATGTATATGTCATTGGTGGTACAATATGAAAATTGGATTTTGCCACGCCCCTCCACCCACAGACAGAAAATCAGACTTCACAGTGTCACCCGCCTGAATATTCTGAAGATTCCTTTAAAATTTCATCAAAATTGGCCCAGCTATTTTGGAGTCTATACGTTACATACATACACACATCCTCTTTTATATATATATAGCGGTACCACGCCCATTTATCCCATTCCGCCCATTTATTTGTAATTGATGGACTCGTACAAAATTTGAAGGCTATATAGCTAATATTAAAGCTTCAATAAATTCGCCAACTCTACATCAGGTGGCGAGCAACAACTGTTCTAAGACTTATCATCTCGCGCAATTACAGTGTTGCCATGTTTGAAGCCCTTCATCTTTTACCACCTTTCATCTCTTCACTATCCCCTTTCCAAAGAAAGGAACACATTAATTAATAGGAAGAATTTCCTGAGATATTTAATATTAATATTAATTTTGTATATGAGCTAAATAATCACTTTGTATGAGAGCTGCCACGCCCACTGGTATGATCCCGCCCAATTTTCCCATGACTATTCATAATATAATCAACGTGCACAAATGTCTAAGACTCTGGCTATTATAGAACTGTAGATATATGATATTAAATATTTACTTTGTATGGGAGCTGACACGCCCACTGGTCCGATCACGCCCATTTTTCGCATGACTATTCACATTAACAAATAATCAACGTGCACAAATTTCTAAGACTATGGCTATTATAGTACTGTAGATATATGATATTAAATATTTACTTTGTATGGTAGCTGCCACTCCCACTGGTCCGATCCCGCCCATTTTTTTCCTGATTATTCAAATCAGTAACATATGGGATACTGCAATGTTTCAAAACTCTTGCTATCACAATAGTCAAGATATATGATGTTATTCAATTTATGTGGGAGTGGCCACGCCCACTTGAAATATATATATCCGAAACCCTAATTTGGACTATAACCTTTCAAATGAAACTGGTTTGGGCCAAATCGGTTGGATAGTTTTAGAGTATATAGAGGACAAACATACAAACATTGTATTTTATATATATAGATTATTTTTATGTTTCCGCTCATAACTTAAAAAAAAAAATTCGGAACGATATATAGCCTATGTCCATCCTGGAGGACCAAGTTAAATATTGGTAAAAAAAATTTAGAAATCGTATGATTAGTTACGGAGATTACTTTCTACAAACAAACAAACATACAAACATTACCTCTTTATAATATTAGTATAGAAGTATAGATTATACTTAAATTTAAAGTATTTTTAAAGCTACAACCAATGAGATGCGGTTTTGATTGTCATATTTAAAGAAATGGTTATGTAATAAGTTTTCTGTTCGGCCAAATCGGTAAAAGTTCGGAGGGCAAACAATAATGTTGTCGTTTTTTTATCTAAACGAATAATTACACTATTTGTTGCGTTTTTTGCAACGAAATCAGAAAAATGCGTAGAGGAAAACGTATATATCTCCGTCTAAACTTTTTAAAAATAGATAGAGGAAATACTTATGCAGGTGTTGCGCTAGGGGGGAGGTTGTTACTTGAGGAGAATGTTTTTTCTTTGTGGAGGCTGGTTTTTATTGTTGAGGGGGATGGCTCTTTTTTTTATATAATTTTGCAGCCACCCTAATATAAATTTTTGTGTCTGCTATTTTATATTATTTAACATTTAGTTTGTTTAGAAAAATGTGTTGTTTGTTATTGTTATTTAATTTTTTTGTTTGTTCAGTACTACAAAATGTACTTTTTTGCTACATATAACAGATCACCATTGCCATTATACTTTTTTTTTTTGTTATTAATGCCTTTAACTCTTTACCAACCAAGCCGGATCAAGTAACCTTTCTCATATTTGTAGGCGAAAAACTTTACATGATTTTAGTATTTGACATTTTAGTAAAATGAAATCAGTGTTTAGAAGAATGACATTCATTTTGCAATAAATTCTTCGAACTAATAAATTTTAACACTTTTGGATCAAAAAGTTGTTGTTTGAGAGTTTTTGTATAAAAAAGTTCTCAGAATCTGAAAGTTATAAAAAAAAGGTTAAACTCAAAGTAAACAACACAGCATTACACACAATTGGTGTAAGTGGCAACACTGCCCTGTATACGAAATATTTTTTACAAGTTTGATATAATTTTTATTAAAAATAAAAATTATTTACAGTTTTGTTAGTTTTTTGTTTTTATATACATCGAGATTATTTTTATGTTATTTTTAATTTATAACGAGCTTTCAACCTCCGTATATTTACAAAAATAAAGCAAATCAAACATATTAGCTAGGTTGATACTAGTATTTCAATCTGGCTAAAGATCTCATCAGAACCCGAAGTTTTAGAAAAGTTAGAGCCTCCATAATAGGCAGAACTTTTATTATGTGTTTTTTTTTTTTTTAGTAAACTTAGATTTTATTCCAAATTATTTTACTTCTTTAACTAAAAATTTTTATTTTGAAAGTATAAAGGAGGGTTAATATTTGGCGTCAGACTGAAACTATTGTTTTGTTTTCGTTAAAAACCTGTATTTTTCTAGTACTTTAGAACTGTGTTATAATAAATCAAATTTCGTAAATGTTATATATGTTTTTATAAAAAAATGAGCCCTTTTTTAACCCCTAAAAATACGTTTCTAATAAATTTTTGTCATCTACTGTTTGGTTTCCTTGTTAGATATAAACTTTGCAGATATATAGAGATTCATTGAGAAAATTGTGTATTTCTTTGGCTTAAAGCGATATTTTAAAAATTTTAATTTTTTATATTTTTACGGACACATCTAACCTATAAAAAATTAAGATGAACTGCCACCACACCGATGCCTTTATATGGAATGGAACTGTTACTTTTATATGGCTTTGTCATAGGAGAAGAATTTTGAGAAATGTCAATGTCGCAGAACTAACCTAGGATACGTCACTAAACTATATCTTTTGGGATAATTCTGTGACATGCCCTGAGCTAATTCAGTGTCATATTCTAGGAATTGTGACAGACCTTTGTTTTTGATGAACGTTCAGTGACCTATGCAAGCACATATGACAACTCCAAGAAAAAGTGGAAGGTCCATTCTGTATAAAGGGATAGGTATGCTAGGTATAGGTAGTTCGTCTAAATTTAAAATAAGGTATGTTCAATTATGTAAGAAATAAAATTTTTTTTTTGAGTTAATCGAATTTTAATTTTTTTTTGAAAAATATGATGGTTTTTAAATTTAAGCATATTTTCCACGTTCTGAATTTTAAAAATTCATGCTTCGATCAGTCAGATTTTAAAAAAATTATTGGGGAGTTAGGGAGGAAATTGTAACACACTTTTTCTAGCTCTTTAAAAGACTACACAAACGATTTTTAAAATCTTTCGATAGACACATCTTACAGAGTGATTAGTGGACTAACTTATTTACCAGCTAAATTGTCAACTCGCTCATTTTCCAAAAAAAAAAGAATTTAAGGGTGAAGTAAGAAATTTTGGCAATATAAAAAATACCAGAACTAAAAAATACCTAATTTATTAGGTAAGTCAATTTTTGGTAATTTTTTTTATATTTTCGAGCATATATTTGAGTATAATAATGTCTGTAATTGTTCAAGGATACTTTGAAAATATTTTTAGAAATTGTTTAAAATTTGATATTTTGGCATTGGTATCGGTGCCGAAAGTCTTTTCTCCAAAATTACCAAAAAAAAAAAAAAATATTGTTTATCAGTACAGTATTGCCTATATCGTGGTGCCAAGTAAAAAAGTTATAGCCCTACTACACATATATGTAATAGTACAGGGTGTCTGGTAGCAGATTTATATTTTCAACTTAAATAAAAAATGTAATAATTGACACAAAGTTTTATTAAGAGCATTGCACGATAGAATGGAAATGCGGATTTTATTTTTTAAAGAGTATGTCATCCAGATGTCTTCCGTCGAGTTGAACAGACAGTTCAAAATGGAGCCTTGTTTTCTGCGCCACACGCTGCAGTAAACTTGGTTCAATTGAGCTGATTTCTCGGCGAATATTTTCCTTTAAAGCCACAAGAGATTGGGGATTGTCATTATAAAAAAAAATTCATGGGATCCACTCGGTCCATCACGTATTCGCCGAATACCGAACTTTGAACAAAATTGTCGACGAGCAATTACGCAAGAATCATTACTTTAAAAAAATGTCTCCACAGGGAACGCGCGATGCTCACTCGACCACTGCGACATCGTGACTGACAAATCCGCACAATCGGTAATTCCAACGGCACCACCCTCCCTCCGCACCGTTTATTACTTTTTAAAATAATCGTATTTAAAAATATAAATTTGCCACCAGACACCCTGTATAATATGTAAATTAACACGGTAACTGACACATTGCTCTATATTTTATACTACGTACACATTGAACATCAAAATTTAAGTTTTTTCAATGAATTATAAACTGAAATAGAACATATTTTTATTTACTCGGTTAACTCGATTAATCAACCAAAATTGTTCGATTTATTCGTTACTCGAAATTTGCCATTTTAATTTACTAGAACAGTTGTTTGGTTAAAATTCATCGATTAATCGAGTAACGGTTAACCGATTGAATACCCTAGTAAGTATTGAAATAAACGAAAACGATCTATTGTTTTTATCGATTTTGTCAATTAATTTTTCAACAGTTGAAAATAAACTTAAAAATACAATTGTTTTTAAACGAAAAGTGAGTAGTCCTTTTTTTTAAACAGATTTTCAGATAATTTAAGGTGTATATTCAGTAGTCTTTACTGAAAAAATATTGTGAGTGTATTTGCTTAAATCTTTTTAGTTGCTCATTATTTATGTACATCGATCATTTTGGAACATATTATCATTCAAAATTTTAAAATAACTATTATTTGGGCTCCCCAATTTTTTTTTTCATTATTAGTCAAGAAAATTGAATTTATTAAGAGCTGAAGACATTGTGGTATTCTATATCATGATTTCACACTCTCCCGAGTGAGCTCCAGTAGACTTTCAATATTAATATTTGTTTAGTTCCTGTTGCTGATATACTCACAATTACTTGGTAATTTGCTGGGCAATAATATTTCTATAAAATGTATTAATTCAGAGAATAGTTTATTATACAACTATTCGTATTTAAAAGAAAATGGGGAAAAGGGAATTGTAAAAAAAGTTTAATTCCAAATACTTATACAAGTACACTAAGAATACTATGTAGGTAAAGACCATTGCAAATGTAGTTAAAAACAAATGAAATTTCACTTAAATAAAGGACGACTTACATTTCAGTAAATTCAACTAACATTGTCAGTAGTTTTTTAGTGCTCAAAAATTTACTAACAAATGTAGTAAAAATTAACCACATATGTTAGTAAAATAAAAAATAAACAAACATTTTTTTTTTAAATAACAAAAAACAACTGAAAAAAAAAAAATAATGTAAAATCTTAAAACAGTCATTTGATGTGGTTTGTTTTTTTTTAATGAAAAAAATAAATTTGTTCTACAAATTACTGACATTTACATTAAAAATAAAGAAACTGTATTACAACCCAAACAACTAAATATTTTTAAAGCAGAAGTTCCCTGAGTGTAATAATAATAACGTTCTAGTTTTTCGCATAGAAATCGTAACATTTTTTTTTAAATTCTTTGTGTATTCATCTTTAACCCTTTGACGACGAATGATTGCTATATGTCCTATCTTTATTTTTTTTTGCCATTTTATGAAAACCTTCATGACGATTTTAACAAAACTTGTTGTGATTGACAATGGACAAATGTGTCTTTTCAGCGATATCAATATATTGTAGCCTAATTGCCGGAGAGCCTTACAAGGCTCTAAACCTAAAGTCAGAGAATTAGTTTTTTATTTTTTTATGATTTTTTTTTTTAAATTTTTATTTTTAGATTTTATAATGTTAAAAATTCAGTTTTAGTTTTATACAAAAATCGTTACAATTTTTGATTTAGGCATAACCTCAAGCAAAATACAAAATTACAACTTAAACAAAATCTTAACCCATTAAGGGGCTACAGCCTATTAATGATTTAGCTTTAGTACTATATTACTCCGATAGGCCAAAAGCGGCATAACATTTATTTTGTTTGTGTCAACAAATCTTAAGCGGTTTAAGATCAGTTGTCAAAATGTTAAAACTTATTTGTTTAAGTAACTAAAGATCAACTCAATGACCTCTTCTATTGCATTAAAAATCAATTTGATATTTTTTGTGCATTTCCAAGCATTTGTTTTAGTAAAAACAAAAAAACTGAACAACTTTTCAATTGACCTACATTTTGGCCTTTATAGTGTTAAAATTTTAAAATTTATTACCAACAACATTGGTTTTCATTTAACATTTTACATATATATTGCTCTAATTTAGCATTAAACAAAAGTCTATGTATAAAAGATGAGATTGAAATCTTAGCGAAACCAATTTTTCAACAAATACTTTTACGAAACCTAAAAAAGTTTTTTGTGTAAATTGTTTTTGTTTCTCTAACAGTTGTTGCTGTTATTGTTTCGATTTTGCCGATATTGCAGGCAACAAACACATAGGGTTACAAATGTCATGAAGTAAATTTTCAATAAATAGAAACAAAAAATTGTGCTTGTATGTTGTAAAAAAAAAAATCTTAATGAACTCTAAAAAAATTTAATAAAGTATTGATTAGGGTGATCGATTATTCGATCGATTTTTCAAAAACCGGGTTTCGGTATTTTTCGAATAGTTGAAATTTTAAAAAAAAGCGGCTAACCGGTTTTAAAATTTTATACAATTCTACTCAAAAATACATTTTTTTTATATAAATTTCAATAACTTTAGTTTTTTGATTGAAATATTATTATTCATTTTGAATCACTGTGAGAAAAATATTTAAAATCAGGAGTGCCCAAAAGTTCCTTATGGAAGAGCAAACACCAATACATTTAAAGAAAAACTAATTTTTATTCAATATTTTTTGTTGTAAAAACCAATACATACAAAGAAAAAAGAAAAAAATATTTCAATGTTTACCAGCAAAGCATACGAAAGTGTTGTTGCTTTGCGCTTGCGTGTATACAGTGAAGAACGACAAAAAAACAAATAAGACAAAGTTGTTTGTGTATTTCGTATTGCTAGTGCTGAGCGCTCTATATGTGTATTAAAACACACAGCCTATAGCTAAGTGTTTTTACAAAAACAAATGAGCACCAAGCGCATACCCTTGGGCACCCCTGGTTAAAATCATTTAAAATTTTTGTATTACGAAGGATGTGCTTTTTGTTTACAAAAAATTTAATATTTATTTTTTGTTTGTATTTTTTTAATATAGCCAAATATAAAATGACAGAATAATGACATTCCAACATAGGCTTGCCAGACGGTTTTGATTTCGCTTGATTTTCCATAATTTTTAATAGTCGTCAAGAATCATTAAAATATATGATATGTCAAGATATTTTAAAGCCCAGCCAAAAAAAAAAAAACACCTGATTTTTTTTTTCAAAGTTTTCCTTGAACAAAGTTTTGTAAAAAACAACTGAACATTTCATTCAAATATTATGGTGAAGCGTATTTGTTATAAATATACCAAATAATATAATATGGATGGTCTTAATTTCACGAAAAACGTGCTGAAAGCAACCTACAAAGTTTAAAAAAACTAAGTAGTGCATGTAGTATTTATTATAAAGCAGTTTATCAATACCGCGGTCAGTGATTAAACAAAAATTTCATATAGACGCAATCAAACAATAAAAAACACCATAAATATTACAGTATTATCAGAATCACTGATGAATGTTAGTTACCAGAAACTGCAGCCTGATTCAATTGAAAATGTACAATGTAGTTATGATTTTTAGAAATATGATTGATCTTCTCTCGCCTCTCACAAAACTGATCTCATTTATTTTATTAATACGAATAAACAACTCTTATTTTAAAAAGCCTTTAGTATGTAAAATAATAAGAATTGCAATGATAACAAGAAAATGTCATTCGATCTATTAATAGGAATAAATTTTGATGAAGATTTCAAGAGTTTTTGAAACTTTGGAACAACACCTGACGGTACAGAATAAGTAAATTCTGTATGTACACTCATACACTCACAATATTTTGTCGTTCAAATCAAAAGGAATATGTTCTTTAAAACTATATACTAAACAAATAGGTGAAAACCGGTCTACTCAGTTTTCTTTTAAATCAAATTTTCGTTAATTTTTACTATCAAAAATAAACTAAAAAATATAAAAAAAAAACTCTCAAATCCGTAAAAATAAATGATTTTATTTTATTTTAACTATCAAAAATTAACTCCCAAGTTATTAAAAAAAAAAAATGTTCTTTAATTTTTACTATCCTTAACTTTTTGGTTCAAATAAAGAATTTTTTTGTAAAAAGAATATTTTAAATGAAAGTAATAACTTCTACAGAAAGCCGTGTTTATGTATAGTTTTTTTTTTAATAAATGGTAAAATTGTAAATATTCCTTTAAAAACAAACTTTACTGATTACTTTTTAAATAAACTGCAATCGGTTACTGTTAAAATATTGTGAGTGTAAATATAAACCTTTGAAAATAGCAGAAAAAGCTACTAAAAATTATGTTTCAGTAAAAGCTGCTAAAATTAACAGATTTTTTTTCTAAATATTAATAAAATGAAAACAGCAAAAATAAAACTAATGACTTTACAGAAGTTTTGTTATATTCATGTTGAACTTTAGGTAATTGAAAATATCAATTTACTCTGCTAAAGATAGCAAAAACTTTTACTTTTAAAATGTTGTTTGGCATGGGATTGTTACCGCTTTCAAAACGTGTTCTGATGATGGGAACCTAGAAAATTGCCGAAATGGATCTATCAACTCATTCCTGAAAGAGTCAAATAATAAATTTGAAAACAAAAAACTCTATAGATTATTTGTTAGGACAATATCCTAATGAAGAAATATAGAGTATGGCCTCGAACTTGAATAATTTTCATTTTCGTTGCACAATTAAAGGTCGAAAAAAACATAATTTTTATTTTTAATAAAAATTATATCAAACTTGTATAAAAGACAAATTACCGTCTAGTTTACTAGTTTGTTTATAAACTAAAAAAAATATACAAAGGAGAGAAAAACAAAAAAAGTGTATTGAATATCCACCAGAGGTGGACCTTGCACATAACAAACAAGTTTTCAATTTATTTTTTGATCAATGGTTATAATCTTTAACTTCAAGCTCTTATATTAGTTCTCATGTAGTGAGTAAACTAGTTTATATGAATGTTTGATGTTTGGCATGGGATTGTTACCGCTTTCAAAACGTGTTCTGATGATGGGATCCTAGAAAATTCCCGAAATAGATCTATCAACACATTCCTGAAAGTGGTCAATTAATAAATTTGAAAACAAAAACTCTATAGATTATTTGTTATTACAATATCCTAATAAAGAAATGTAGAGTATGCCTCGAACTTGAATAATTTTCATTTTCATTGCAAATTAAAAAAATATGAAAAAAGCTTAAAAAATTTCAGATTTTTAATGATTTTAGCAAACGCTTTGCTGATTTTAGCAGATTAATTTGTTACTTTCAATCAACAAAAATGTTGTTCCAATGTAACGAAATATTTGTAGATTCAACATATTTATTTTTGCTATACTTCGTACTAATATTTATCAAAAAAAAAATCTGCTAAATTTAGCAGTTTTTTCTGCAACGTAATTTTTAACAAATTTTTTGTAGTTTTAGCACACATGTTTTCAATTTTTTTTTCTATTAGTGTAAAAACACTAAATATGTGTGGCAAAACATGTAGTTTAATGACATATTTATATGTTAAAAATACTGCAACCATTAAATTTTAAGCGTTACTTTTTGTTTGTTATGTTTTTTTGTATTTATTTTTACTGAATTGTTTCTGCCTAATTTTTTTTATAATTTTTATAAAGAAAAAACTATTTTTATAAAAAATAAAACGAAATTGAAATACAACTGCTAACGTATGCATGTTTTTGATTGTCAAAATTTTTTTTTTCAAAATCAAGATTTCTGTTGGTGATTGTATTTTGTAATTTTCAATCTCGCAATTCAAAAGTGAGACAGAAAAACAATATCGTTTGGGGTCATGAAAGTTTTTAAAGTCTTTTATATATTTAACTTTTTAGAAAAACCGAAAGCGACAACCCACTAAAAACCGGTTGAAAACAGTCTTGAAAAACCGACTCGATCGGTCTAGTATTGATAATCTAAATATTCAAAATTTAAATAACAAATATAAAATATTATACTTTAATTTATAGTACAAGTTATAAAAAATAGTTTGGTCCATGTCATAATTGTTGTTGTCGTAAGCGTACAAGAAAATTAAGGTATTTTGTGCGTACATTGTAGACATATTTACATAAATACATACAAACGCAGGTTTTTAAAAAAAAATTGCACAATTACAACATTTAGTTTTTTATAGGCCTTTTTGAATGTAGGCTTGTCCAATGGTTCATAGTATAATAAGTACCCCCTTTAAAAATGTCAGGTTTGTATCGAAATGATAACAAAAAAAATAAAAATTGTAAAAAAAGCTTACGCATGTTATAAAATTTTATCTTAATTGCAGCTATTTAAAATAGTTAGCTCATTTACATAACATAAAGCTATACAAATCTTTTTAGTACACAAATATTAAAAAATTTTAAATTCATGTCATCATCACTATAACAAAAGACTTAAGACACAAACACCACATTGTAATTATGGAAAATATCAGAAAATGTCAACCATATGTAAGTATTAGATCAATTCATTAATCGAATAATATCACGAATTAAAAAACATCAGAAAACGCCAACCCTTGGCCCCGGAACTTTTTTATCTCAAAATGTAGGGGTGCCAAAGCTTGAATTTTTGTGTAAAATTTGCATTGATTTATTTGACGATGTTACAAATTGAAAAATGTTTGTCAGAAAAGGCCAACCTTTGACCCAACTCAATTTTAAGGATATAACAAGTATATGGCCCAAGGTTGTCAATTTGTTTTAATTTTGAAAGTACCTTGTACGTAAATAAATTTACTGTGTCTAAATTTTTAAGCAAATATGAATGTTATAAAGACAATTACAAAGGAATAGAACATTTTTGTGATTCTTACGGGATCCCAAAAATACCCTTGAATATTTTCCGACATTATTATACTCATATTAAATGTTCCTGGGTCAGAGATTAGAAAAGGAAAGGCCCAAACCTCAGATAAGCGATATGACGGAACTTTAGATTCGTTTTTTAGAGGCCACGATGAATTTAAAACGTTTTAGTAGAACTTTATCCAACAAAAAAGTATATATTTGTTGAGTATTGCTATTATAAAAACAAAAGACTTAAGACATTACCAACATTACTTTTCTTGAAAAAGTTTACATTCCGATTTCACTAAAGTTTTAATATGTGATATAAAAAACAAAACTAATAAACATGAGTATTTTTAACCAATCTAACTTTTCAGGCTTAAAAAAGGGTGGTCAAATATTACCCCATTTTTAATTGTACGCGTTTTTTTATATTTGTTCAAGAAAAAGCTTTAGGAAACTCACAGAGGCTAATCCGCAGATTTGAATGAAGCTTTGATATGTTGTTAAGGACAAACAAATATTATAGAAGTATTTTAGCTGCGAAATCTTAAGTTTAGGAGTTAAAACGTGTTGTAAAACCTTACTTTACTTGACTTTTTTACACATTTCTTATATAAGTTAGTTAAGGTAAATTGGGTATCAAATGAAAGGTATTTTAAAAACACATCCTCTGGTATATCCATGCATGTCCGAACATTTTTGTTACTAAAAAAAGATTATTTTCGAATATCACATTCGTATGGGAAGTTGTTGTTGATTTGAGTTTTGAGTTTAAATTAATCTTTTATAATGCTTATTTAAGGGTGTGTCTGGTCTTTTTTCAATTTTCGTAATATTTTGTCATTAACACGACTTTTCTAGCAGAGCTTTTATAACCCATATTTTAAATATATAAAATAAGATGCAAGCCTGGGACCTCAGCATAGGAAAAATGGGTATCAATATTTTTTTTTTCTTGAGTACTTTAATACTGCGCACAAAATAAATCTGAATTTATTAAATTTTAGATATGTTTTCATACAAAAGTGTTGTAACTTTGAAAAAAAAAAACTTTAAAAAAATACGTGTCTAATATTTGTTTGTTCCAGAGACCGTTAATGACTGTTAAAGGTTAATTTTGGTTTCAAAAAAATCACTTGACTAATGATGTCTTATTGCGATCTTACATACACATATATACTCCTAAAGATGTATTCTTAAAGATTCCTTATTAAAATTCATTATTAGACTTTTATCTAAAAAAAATTAACTTTAACTATTCAAATTGCATCTTAAATTTAAAAACCAAAATAACAGTAATTTCTGTGGTACTACTATATATATAAAAATATAAAAAAAAAAATTGATTTGAATCTACTTTGTGATTTTTAAAAATTAAATTCTCGCGGTTGTCCTCAACAGCAATCCAAGTTTCATTAAAATTTGCGTATTTACAACAAGTGTCAAATGGAAGTTATTTCAAAAATCAACACAGTAAAAATCGTTTGAGATGAATTAGAATGAGACGAATTGTGGTTTAATACAAATTAATTTGTAAGTCCCGACGTTTTGAAATGATTTACGTATAAAAAACATCTCTTAATACGAATTAAGACGAACATCTGAACCGTGGTGTAATGATCTTACAATTTGGTTTGTCAATGCACACAGCATAAATCGTGGAATCTAGGACCTTATAATTTGGTGCAGGCATCCACTAAAACTGGGTATTAAAAAATGTTTGGAGGGACAAAGAGAAAAGAAAACGTCCTGCACAAACGATTTAGACAAAAAGTCTAAATTTAAAATATTTTTTTTTAGCTATGGGTTAAGTTATTGAATATAACTTTTGAGTTTTTATAAAATCTTAGTATAAATAAGGTTTTAAAGAAAGAAATTCCACCTTGAATGACCTATGTAATTCCATTAATGTAGAAATCTAAAACTTTAAATCACAAAAACATCCAATTAAAAAAGGATAAACTAATTTATCGAAACAAATTCCTTAAAAAATAATAAATTTTCCATCCTTATACTTATATTTCGATATAAAAAACTACCGGTAACGAAGTAGCGGACTTTGTACTAATTGTACATTAACGGTTAGTAGGCAACGGCTTAACTACAGGAAACAGGAACATACAATGCATCAAGTCTCTTTCCCATGTATTTTTTTTTTTTATTAAAAAGAGAAGCAACACTCAGGAAATTCTTCTTATTAATTAATGCTTTGCTTTCTTTGGAAAGGGGATAGTGGAGAGATGAAAGGTGGTAACAGAGTGAAAACCCAACCCAAAAGAGATAAGAAATAAACTCCATCAGCAAAAATGTCTCCTTTGGCTTATAACAAACACGTCCATCTACCTACACACATGAAACAGTTTCGGAGTTGCAACCGAATTTTTGTGGTTCCATACTATCACTGTTATTAAATTTCAATACTATTGTTACAACCGACATTTATTTACAAATTTCGAAATTTTATTGTAACAATTGAATATTTTATGTTTATATACTATAATATTCTATAAATAAATTCACATGCGTTCAAAAAAATTTATTTTATTAATAAAAAACTTATATGCCTCGAACTGGGCTCGAACCGGCGATCTTCCGTTTGTTAAGCAAGTACTTTGACTCTAGCCTAAACCCAATTTAAATATGTTTTTTTAAATTTCAGCCTTAAATATTTCCTAGTTTCAAATTTAAATATTTGTCTGAAAATAGATTTGTATGTACAACCGGAATTCGGTTGCTGATCTCAATATTTTATTAGAGTTATCAAAACTATAAAAAAATTAATATATTATTTTAAAATTATTTTATTTAATAAAAATTCTTATGCCGCGGACTAGACTCGAACCGGTTGTCAGGCAATTACTTAACCTCTAGCCCACAACCAATTTGAATTTGTATTTTCAAATTTCTAAATTGAATATTTTTTTTCTTTCAAGTTTAAATATGAATGTTTAAAAATAGATTTGCATGTAACACATAAATTGAGTTGCTAATCTTAATATTTTATTAGAGTTACCAAAACTTTTAAAAAACTTTTTGCAGGCGAAACTAATATTCGATTTTAACTGCAAATATTTTATTCAAAAGATAAAATCTCCGTAAAGTTGTTGCTTGTTGGTATTAATGTGTAATGTAGAAGATAATATTTTTTCAATATTGATAAGGAAAATCAATAGTTTGAATGATGTGACTGTGTTTTGGTTAATTTTATATATTTTCTGTTTACAACATAGTTAAATTTTTCTGATGATCCATTTTGAGAACTTAAAATTAAAATTATTGAATAATGATTAAATTTTGTTGGTTACAATGGAATTCCAACCAATTTATTATCTGTGTGTAGAGTTCGAAAACGTAGTTGGCTTTTACTACACTACACACGACGAACATAAAAACTTCGACTTCATAAGTTTATAATATTTTAAAAGTAAAAATGTTCACCGTTTTTTGTCCAAATTAAACAACATCAGCAAATAATATTATGAATGTTCAAAACCTTTTATGTCACAACATCCGATCACCGAATTAAAACCAAATTCTTTCGAGATCATCAGGTGGAACTTTTTGATGGAAAAACACATCATTTGAAACCTTAAAAAAAATGCTATGATGTAAAATTTTTGCATTCTGGCTATTGATAGGCAGACAGCAGAGGCTATTGATAAATAGCATCAGAAAAGGTTGAAATGTTGAAAACAGCTTTATCGGCCATCTTGGAATATTTCTACCCAGCCAAAATTAACCCCGTTGTGGTAAGCAGTAACAACATTATTATGCATTCAAAAAAGTGCGTAACCGTCATGCATACAAAAAAGCAATTAAGGAAGTCATTTTGTTGTGCTTTTCTAAATGCTTTATTTTGAAGCAATAAAGAATGTATACAATGAAGCTGTAAATAATGCGTACAATGAATCAGCAAAGTATCAATGAATCGATGTCATTGATTAAATAAAATGTTGTCACTTTTTTCATAAAAATATCATTAAATTTATGAAATTTCTTGGAATTCTGTAAAAAAAAAAAATAATTTCTAATATGCAAAGAAAAGCATTTTAACTCATTAACGACAAGTCATAGATCCACTGGATGTTTTCAAGCAAATTTTGCATTTTTTTTGTAGTTGTACTGGTTTTTTTGGAGAAGTGTATTAGCGCTTTAATTTTTATTAGTTAGACACTATTTTAGCCCGTCTCAATATTTTTTGAAAGATTTTAAGTTTTTTTCTTATTGTGGAACAGAAATTATAAAAATGCCACCAATTTATATTTTAACACCACTCAGCTAGGAAAACGAACAGAAATTTCAATTTCATTTAAATTTGTACCGTAGTTAGTGCAACATGAATTACAAATTTCTGATTATTCATCAGATTATACGATACAATTTTTAGACAGCTTTAAGCTACGCCCCTCCGCCCGCAAACTAAACATAAAAAATCGAGCTTTGGTATGCCCTATTTCGTAGTTAGCACAATATGTATGCCAAATTCAGGGCTTCAGAAGCACGCAGACAAACAATAGTAAAACAGCGTTATATTCAGTAATAAAATATATTTTTTTGTAACGTTAAAAATCTATTTGTTCACACCATTAAACCCACAGACCGAAATTAAGAGAGTAGTCTTCAGATAAATTTGGCTAGTGGTTAGTAAAACATGTACTCCAGTTTTCAACTTCATGGCTCATCAGATGGATATCGTAGTTACCAAAAAATCTTTCAAACGCTTTTGCCACGCCTTTCCGCCTACAAACCGAAAATGAAAAATCGGGTTCCGGTATGCACTATTTCATAGTTACTAAGAACTCTATCCCAAATTTAAACTTTCTAGGTCGTCAGGAGCTTAAGATACACACAGCTAAACAACAGGAAATTATAGATATATATTTCAGTAGTAGAACAAAAACTGTATAATGTTGAAAGTCTATTTTTTTTCGCCATTTAGCCCATAGACCGAAACTAAGAAATCTGTCTTCAGATACATTTTTCCCGGGGGTAGTACAATATGTACATCTGTAGTACAATATGTACATCTGAATGTATAGAAAAATGTAAAAAATTGTAACTGCCACACCGAAAATCGGGCTCGGTTAGGTTCTTTCACGAGGTTGGCTTTATAAGTATGAGAATTTTCAGCTTTATATTTATATTATTTATTTATATTATTATTTCAGGGGACTTCAGAAAGCTCTGGAAAGGCAAACACACACACAAACAATAATAACTTATCTACGAGTATATATATGTTTATTGAAACGTTTTATGTATCAGTAATGCTAACTTTTTTCATTGCGGTAAACAAACGATATTTTTTTTGTGAAATATATTGAAAAATATCACAACAAATCAGATTATTTAGTTGCTTTTAATAGCCATATATGGCCTAAATAGGCTCGGTTATGTAAATTGAAGAAATAAAAATAAAAAAAAGGTCTACCTTAGAAAACATTATGAAAATTGAATTTTTCACATTTTTGTTTTATTTATTATGTTATTTTATTGAATCAATTATTTTTTATTAAAATTGTGAATAAAATTCTTACCGTTTACCAAAATCCAACTTGGGAAATTCTTTAAAATTCGTTTTTTTATTCACTTTTTGTCATGGATGGTAACCGATTCGATGCGGGTATCGGTAATGGTAACGCTATTTTCTTTTATTTCGATAGCGGTATTTTAGAGGTAACGATATTTCAGGTATTTCGGAATCGGCTTTTTAGCGTTAACGGTATTTTACTTATTTCGGTAACGGTATTTTAGCGGTAACGGTATTTTAGTTATTTTGGTTTGGATTTTTAGACCCATTATCCACAAATTCCAATAACAGTCTTGAAACTTTGGGAAAATAGATCTATTTTCTACGGTAACCTTATTTTATGGATAACGGTATTTCAATTATTTCGGTAACGGTATTTTAATGATAACGATAGCCAGTTGAAAGGGGTTTGAATCGATAACGGTATTTTAGTGGTATTGCCTGCCATGTTTTTTATATTTACGAAAAATTACATTTTATATTGCGTTTTTTTTTGCAATTACACAATAAAAGTCAAACTTTCTTAAAATAGTGAAAGTGAAAGTTAAACTCGATGACAGTTGAAAGTTTTGTCATATTCATAATACAACACTGGAAAACGAAAGGCCCAGCGTTTAAGCGTTAATGGGTTAATGATTTGTTATTTAAATCAATGAAGTGTTCTTGAAATTAAATTAAAACTAATTTTTATAGACTTCTAGAGTCTACAAAAATTTCTTTTAATTTAAGTTTTATTTCATGAAAAGTCAAAAGTTGTTGTAAAGCAAAAGACTTAAGACACAAACACCACGTATTTAAAAAAAAAAAATTTAATTAACTGATAGAATTTTTAAATAATAGTAATGAAATGAATGAATTAAATTAATAAGGCTTTCATAAAATTTAATTTATGAATTTTGACTACGTTTCTTTGTGTTAAAATCAAAAGACTTAAGACACAAACACCTAGTGTTTTGAAATGCACATACTGTTCCAGTTCACGAATAGAATTTGTTCATTATCTTAATGAAATGTGGTATGTTAAAATTAAATCATTGTAAATTTTCATTAAATTAAACAAATTTTCATAAAGTTATTAGATTGTTTTTATTAAATTTTCCATAAATAAAAAAAATTGTTAAAAAACTAGTTTCATAAAAACTTTAAAGTTTATGTTATTGATAAAACAAAAATTAAAAGAAAATATTTTTATTAATTTTATGAAAATTTTATTAGCTGAAATGTTATAAAACATTTTAGTTACACCTAGAAAACAAACTCGGCAGTGTTTACCGCACTGAAAAATTCTCTGCATGATATGAATGAATTTTTGCATTAGATCTATGAAGTGTTACTGGAACTCGCCCATTAAAACTTTTCATTAAATTAATGACATTTTTTATAAATTTTAATGAAAAATTATATTTTATTTATTAAAAATTTCATGCTACTAATGACTAACCCAGGTAGAAAAATACAATCTTTAAAACGTTTTAAAAGCATTTTTCATGATGGTACAAGCGTTTTCAGAACATACCAAATTACAAATTTAAAGCGTTTTGAGAATGTGCAAAATGATAACCCAAATTTACGGTCTGAGGATGGTATTTTATAACGTTCTCAAAACATTGCAAAACAAATTTTTGAAATGCTTTTTTAATCGTTAAATAAGTATTTGCAGAACATTTTGGCTTACAGTTATTAAGCGTTATGAAATGGACCCAAATGATAACCGCTTTGAGGGTTGTAATTTTGAACATTGTCAAAACGCTCGAAAGACAAATTATAAAGATCTTTATGAATTGTTCATAAATACCACAAATAATGAAACATGTAAAATATGATTAAAATAATATAAATAAAGTAACAAATCATTGTAATTTTAAATAGTTTAACTAGCGTTTTATTAAGTTTTGAAAAAGTCCTCTAAAATATTGCTTTATCTGTCCTCAAAATATAGTGCTTTATGAAAGATATACAAGGACTATACACTTTATAGAGTCGCTACATTATGGGCTGGCCATATTGAGTGATTTATTGAACTCGGTTCATGAAGAGAAAAGCATATAAAAAAATTGCATAAGAAACCGAGTTCGCATATAGATAGACCCCCTTATGACAGTGTTGTTTTTTAATCAGTAAAATATTTTGTAAAAAAAAAGTATTTCTAAAGTACTATTGGCAAATGTTAGAAAAACGCTTTAACGCAATGGTTTTACATTGGTTTTATTTTATAAACCGTTGTAAATTTTGTACGATAAGAACTTCTAAAGTACTTTTTACAAACGTTGGAAAAACGCTTTGAACCAATGTTTTTACAGTGTTTTTATTTCACAAATATTTGTAAGTTTTGTATAAAAAGTATTCCTAAAATACTTTGTCCGAACGTTCGAATAGCAATCCAAAATAATGTTTTTTAAATGCTTTTTTTTCGTATTATTTGCAATTATCGCTTTGGAAACGCTTTTATTTTAGTACCATCAAAAACAAACGTTTTGAAAACTCTTCGTTTTTTGTACCATCCCAAATTTCTACCTGGGTAAGTTTCATTTAAAATAGTTTCATTTAGACTATGAAGCTGTTTCATAAAGATTAAGAAATTTTTCATTCACATTATGATAAAAACTTCATCAGTTTAGTAAAAAAAAATTTCATTAAACCTTGTCCAATAAATTCTCTCTGTGCGTATTATTGCCAATTAAATGTCTATGTTGCTACCACCGAATTTTTTAGTTGTGGTAACAATCATTTGATTAAAACAACATAAATTTTAACTCTACAATAGAATTGTTATTGGCTCAACCGAAATTCGTTGATTACAACCAACAACTTCGATAGCTACTACCGAACCATTCGATTGGCTACAAACACGGTTGCTGTGACCGAGTCTATTTTCTGGGTGTAAAAATTCTTGAATTTATTTGGCCGAAAATTCTTTTTGTGTATAGTCCAGAAAACTTTTAAAGTTCGTACTAGTTTATTGGATATATCATAATTAATAATTCTATCGATTTTCCGCTTCAAATATCGAAATATGTTTATAAGCATACTTCTCAATTTATTTATATCATTAAAAATGTTCAATAAATTATAAATGCAAATTTTTGAAAAAATCAACACTTGCTGAAATGTCACATAAACAAACACTTCTAAATACCACCAGACTAAACATAGACATTACAACCATTAGACTTTATAAAGCAATTAAAAACGTCATATTTCTAAGCGCCATTTCAAATGATTGAGTATCATTAACTACACAGATTATGATTAAGACCAATTAAAATTGTTAAAAGATAAAAATGGTAACACAAACGATAAAGTATCAAATCTACTGTGTTGGTACACTGAGAGTATTATCTACATGCTATTAAAGAATTGCTACATTAATTCAATGAAATTGCACTGGAATTCGTCGAACTTTTCATTAAGTGAATGCAAGTTTTTATAAGATCGTTTTATTTATGAGAAGTTACTAGCACTTCATAAAAATCTTGTTTCATAAAAAATATATAATTTTGAGAAAATTTTCCTTTATTTTGTGCAGAAAAGTTTCATTGATTTACTGAAACAAAATTCAATTTATGTACACAGAAAAAATGATTGACCTAAAATATCTAATTAAATATTAATTTAAGTTAAATTTGCTTCTAAATAAATAATTAATTGAATCAATTAATATTTTAATTGACTTTTAAATATATAAATATATAAATACATATTTTATTTTAAACATAATTCTCAAATAATTTTTTCATAGAGTGTAGGTTAAATAGAAGAGTTTCAGTATACAAGGGCGGATCAATAAGTCCGTGACTTTTTGAATGAAACAGTTTTTTTTTTGCAAAAAAAATTTATTTTTCAATATAATCTCCTTTTAGCTTAATACACTTAGTTCAACGTTTCTCTGATTTTCGTATCCCTTCCAAAAAATAGGATTTTTCGAGGTCCATAAGATAGGCATTTGTTTGATCAATAATTTCATCGTTGGAGCTTAATCTCTTTCCAAGAAGCCATTTATTTAGGTTTGGAAATAGGAAATAGTCACTGGGGGCTAAATCCGGAGAATATGGCGGATGAGGGTACCAATTCGTAGCCCAATTCATGGAATTTTGGCATTGAGACTGCACACGTGTGCACCCGTGCATTATCTTGATGGAAAAGAACTTTTTTCTTAGCCATCTGGGGTCGTTTTCTTTTTTAAATCCTCTTTAAATCGGTAAAATAAGTTGGCATAATATTCGCCGTTAATTGTTTTTCCTTTTGAAGGTAATCGATGTGGATTATCCCGCGTGCATCCCAAAAAACTGTTGCCATCACCTTATTGGCTGACAAACTTACCTTGGATTTCTTCGGAGCCGGTTCACCCGGAGAAACCCATTGTTTAGACTACTGCTTGGTCTCCGGAGAATTGTAATGGATTTATGTTTCATCCACAGTTACAAAACGCCGCAAAAACTCATTCGAATTGCGGTTAAACAACTCCAAACAATCCTTTGAAGTTGTTACACGATTTCTTTTATGGTCAATTGAGAGCAAACGCGGCACCCATCTTGTAGACAGCTTTCTTAAACCCAACTGATCATTTAAAATCGAAACCACACTGCCATATGAAATGCCTATGGCATCAACAATCTCACGCACTTTTACCCTTCGATCGGCCAACACCATATCGTGGATTTTTTTCTACATTTTCGGGTATTGACCTCAATTGGCCGTCCAGAACGTTCAGCGTCATTTTTACTTGTGCGACCACAACGAAAGTCAGTAAACCAATTTTTTACCATTGAAATCGATGGTGCAGAGTCCCCACAGTAATTATCCAGCTTTTCTTTGGTTTGATTGACGGTTTTTTTTTTCGCAAAAAATAATGATTAATGAGCACTCGAAATTCACTTTTTTCCATTTTTAAAAAAATCCACGAGGTTGTATGTTTTGAACAGCTGTTAAACGCAAAGTAAATGACTGAACTTGCTCAAAATTTGACAGTTGTCTATTAATAGGTGGCACTTGATGGCAGCAGTGTTGCATTTCATATAACTACGAGGGAAGTTCGAAAAGTCACGGACTTGTTGATTCACCCCCGTATGAATACATATTTTATTTTAAACATAATTCTCAAATAATTGTTTCATAGACTGTAGGTTAACTAGAAGAGTTTCAGTATAATATGCCAAATTCATTTGAAGCTTACAAACAAAAGAAGAACATACACAAGAACATACACAGAATTACCAAAAACACAAATGCAAACGTATCTTTCACACACTTTTTTTGTGAGTCATATTTTTGTTGTAGACATTTATAGCTTTTTTTCGTTTTTCTTTTTTAGTTTTCAATTAAAGTTATAATTGATATTATCATCGCCATGGTAGGTGCACAATCAATTAAAATATTAGTTGATTCAATAAATTTTTTAATTGAAACACGTTTTTAGTTTTTTCTGTGTATGTATATTATATCGCACACCCAGTTCAAAAGTGACTCAACTCAAAATTTTAATTTTTCGGGTTTATATGCTTAAACTATGCACAATACACTTATTTATCTATAAAAAATATCAGTGTATTTTGTTGTTGTTAACTATTGCTAAAAAAAGTTACGTCTTTCTTTATGTTTCAATTGATGCAAATATTTTTTTTCGATTTCTGAAAAATGAAAAATTTTGAGTTGAGTCACTTTTGAACTAGGTGTGCGATATATTTAACAGCATGTCATTTGAAATTCTATTCGCACTACAAGTAGGCGTTACAAAACTTTAAAATAGATTGAATAGCAAAAACTTGTAAGAGACATAACTACCAAGTTGTTGTCATAAATCATATAATTGTTAAAAATTAAATGTTAATGAAACTATAAATTTCGGCTGTTATTTTTTCGTTATGGTGGTCATTAAAAACATTACAATTTTTTTTATTTCTTGTTTTAAATTTTATTTTCAGTAACGCTTATCGGTTGTTTTAAACAGTCCACACAACACACAGCATAAATATATATGAGTGTAGTTCAATAACATTTTTATATGCAAATAGTACCGCCAAACGGTCAGACGCACATGATAAACAGTCAAATTATGCATTTGCTGAAGAGAAGTAGCCACAGCACACCAGCAGTAGTTGTGGTAATAAACTTACAACGTCTACCACTACCGCGTCTAAAGATAAATAATTGCAATAAACACAACATTATGTTCGCATTTAAACTAATAATCGTAACTACACTCTTGAACTTGTGTTGCGGTGTAAATCAACAATCACTAGATGGTCATCATATTCATCAGTACAACAACCAACAACATCTTCTTCAACAACAACTTGGTTATCGGCGTCTGCCTTCGCCAACACCAACAACATCATCATCTTCATTGCAATTGACTAAACAATGGAAAGCTCTAACATACAACTTCCTGTCGCATGCGCCACTGAATGATATGAGTTTTTATAATCCATCCAATATTTTAGCTACTGGTATTACGGTAACGGCTGATCGTATATTTGTAGCAACACCAAAGTTGTTCTCTGGTGTACCGTCAACATTGAATTGGGTTTCAAGATCAGACTCTGAAGATTCGCCAGTATTACAGGTTTGTTAAATCGTTTTGTGTAAATATATATTAGGGGGATTTAAAAATTATTGGACGTTTTGAATGTTTATAACAAATATTGGGTACACAAATTTACCAACAAAAACCATAAAAAATGCCCCCACTTAAAATCTGGACAAAAGTAAACAGACTTAGGAACGCCCCAGATGCAATTACGAAATTGATTTTTATATATGTTTTCAGAAATATTTCAGACATTGTTTGCTCCAATTCTAAAGACATTCGGTTAGGAACTGCAGAAAATGTAAGGAATAAAGAAAATATGAAAACGAAAAAATTGCACAAAAACGGTATTTTTGCATGCAAGTGGTTAATGGCACTTTTCAAGAAAATAGTTACGCAAAATTTAAGTAGTAAAATTAAATGTTTTTAGGATTTCGCATTTGTTTACTACACCCAAAAAAAAAAAGTTTGTTAAGTCAGCAAAAATTTTGCTTAGTCAGCAACATTATAGTCAGGAGGGTGATTGCAAAAAAATTGCTAATGTCAGCAAAATCGTGACTTTTAGCAATAAAATTAGTATAATCAGGAAAAGTTTTGCTAACACTTAGTGGATTAGAAATTAAAAACCCTGGCTAAAAATTAATAAAAATTTTTCTGAACAATAGTGCACTGAAAAAAACTTAAAGATTTGGAGAAAAATTGTACTTCAGTTAATTTATTTGCTGAAAATCATAAAACATATTTTTGTAATTCTTTAAAAAATAATTTACAATATGTGACAAAATATAAAAATGTTCATACCTCCCAAATTGACGACATTAATTAATGTAATATCTAAAACAAATATAAATAATATATATTACACAAACAAATTTTTCTTTCCACTACTTACATCAATGGTTGTCTAAATGATGATATCTTTTAAAGGAACGCAAATTCTGCAGATAATTATAGAAAACAAACCAAAAAATAACAAAATATGACATAAACAACAATTTTTTTGCAATAAGAAAAAGGAACAATAAAATCCACCAAAGATGTGTGTCTTTATCTTTCGCTTTAGTTGGTCTACCTGTCTGTATATTTGTTTGCAATTTTACCACACTGAACTATTAATCTGTATAAACATTTAGTGTAGAAATACACATTTAATCTTTATTAAATTTAAAAATTTAATTTTGTCTTTTATTGAAATAATAGACAATTACTTTCACCAGCGGGTGACAACACAGAAAACTAAATAAATCGCTAAAATTGAAGAAACAAAAAATTTTTAAAATTGCCAACATTGAAAAAAAGTATTTATCAAAAATTAAAAAATTTAAAAAAAAATGCCAAAAATAAAAAAAATTAGCGCAATAAAGAATGGTCAAAATGTTTTCGAGATGTAGATGGCTTTTTTTAATTTTGGTGATTTTTTAAACTTAAACGACTTTTTCAATTCTCTTTCTTTTTCGCAAATTTTTTTTCAATTCGCAAATTTTTATTTTTTGACAATTGTTTTAAGTTTTGGCGATTTTAAAATATTTCGGTGATTTTTTAAAATTTTGTTTTTTTTTTAATATTGGCGATTTTTTTTGTCCTATTTTAGAAATTTTGACTATTTTTTCTCAATTGGTGGGATTTTTTTTTCTTTGTTTTTAACGATTGTTTCAAATTTTGTAGATTTTTGCAATTTTGCCGATTTTTTTTCTTCAAATTTTGGTGTTTTTTTTATTATTAGCGATTTATCAATTATTCGATTTTTTTAAATTTTCAAAATTTCGGATATTTATTTAATTGTTCTTTTTTTAAATTTTATGATTTTGAAAATTTGGTATGTATGGGTTGATCTTATAAAATTGAATTTCATTTTGAAGATCATAATTAAAAGTTACTATTACAAAAGACAACACGAATTGTTAATAAATGTAAGAGAAGATGACAAAAAAATTTTACTTTTTTTATAAAGGATCCGCCAAATAACTTTTTTTTTTTGAAATTGCTATAAAAAAAAACTACTGAATATTTTCTCAAATTTCTTTTTTTATTTGAAAGTACAATCCTTCCGGTTAATAATGGAAAATAATTTCATTCAAATGGCTGCCTTGGCTGGCCATGCAGTAGACTACACGATCGGTCCAATTTTTAAGCACTTTATCGATTGTGTGCAGCTGTATTTCACCAATGGCTTCACGAATATTGTCCTTTAAAGCGTCAATTGTCTCTGGCTTGTTGGCGTAACACTTATCTTTGACGGCACCCCACAAATAATAGTCCAACGGTGTCAAATCGTAGCTCCGAGGTGGCCAAACGACATCAGCTCTGCGGCTGATAATGCGATCTTCAAAAACAGGGCGGAAAACATCGAGTGTAGCTTCGGCTGTGTGGCACGTAGCGCCGTCCTGTTGAAACCAAATGTTGCCAATATCCTCCTCTTCAATTTTTGTGAACAAAAATTCGTTCAACATGGCCCGATAACGATCGCCATTGACTGTAACGGCACATTCTGCAACATTACCATGATTTTCAAAGTAATGTCGCAATATTTCCCAGCGTTGTTCAAGCGTATGCACAACCATATTCGTTCAGCGGAAGGATAAAACTAATTATCTGTCAAATCAGACATGAGTTAAGTGTTACCATTCACGAAATAAGCACTAGTTGAAAAAAAAACGTTAGATGGCGGACCCTTTATTATGGAATTTTTTTTAATTTTAGCGATTTTTTTTAGATTTTTTTCCTAATTTTTGGTAATTTTTTGCAATTGCAATTAAAGATATATTAGTATCTACTAAAAATTTATTTGAAATTAAAAACAATTTTTAACAGGTATAATGAAATTATGATGAAACTTAATCAATTAAATAGTTACAAATTATTTTAATTGATACTACAATAATACGAATTCCATTAAACTCTTAATTGAATTAACAAATATTTGATTTTAGTTTTTTCTGTGTATAATTCAATTAGAACTTTTTATTAATCATTCCTCCTTTTAACAGGCCTATCCCGATTGGTCTTTTGCTACTACTGGACGCACAGATTTCAATTGCAGTGATTTGGTGTTAGTGTCCGTTTATCGTCTTCGTGTAGATTCCTGTAATCGTTTATGGGTATTAGATGCTGGTATATCACGTTCAATAGAGGATTATGAAAAGACATGTCCTCCTAAGATATTGGTATTTAATTTAAAAACAAATCAAGTTGTTAGACGAATTGATTTTCCACCCGGTGTATTAAGAGGAGAATCTCTTTTCACTAATTTAGTGATAGATGAAACCACATCAAAAGCGGGGTACTTGTGATGATGTATTTGTGTATATATCGGATACAGTAGAACCAGGTAAGTTTGAATTCATCATAACATAGAATTTCTTAAAAAAAAAATGGTACTTCACACGTTATTAATTTGGCATTTGCGTAATAATTTGTTTTTTATGAGCCTTAATTATCTTATAGGCCTTTGCCGGTTTAATATTGTTCAGCTATAAATTTTTAACTTGTTAATTCAAGCGTTATTTCTTTTGCGTGATTGTTTTGTTCGCTTCTAGTAGTCAAAATACAATTATGCTTGTATGTAAGATAGAGCTTAACTAATGAAGTACGAGTAGTTTAAATTGCTTGCGATAGTTTCTAAGAATTTTGCAACAAATGATTTTGATATTGAAAGTTAATTTGAGGTTTATTTGATTGGCAAATTTTTGACTTAATAATAAAATTTATGTGTTGTTTTACTAACAGATAAGTATGATTACAAGTGTGTCTGTTAAGTGGTTAATTTAATATAATTCAAATGTCTTTGAAATTAATTCAAGTGTAAAATGAGATTTTAATTAGTTAAATAGTTTTTGGAGAAAAAAAAATTAAACCTGCACGAAAAAAAGAATTCCAGAAATTTTTGATATAGTCTTTGGATATGTGACTACGGATATTGTTGAAAATAAACATATCGCTCATTTACTTCAAGAACGTCACAACTCAAAAAACATGATTTTTGAGTTAATGACGCAGAATTACATTTCAGTAAATTCAACTAACATTGTCATTTGTTTTTTTTATGTTCAGAAAATGAACCACAAATTTAGTAAATATGAACCACATATCGCTCATTTACTTCAAGAATGTTATAACTCAAAAAACATGATTTTTGAGTTAATGACGCAGAATTATTCGTTATATCACGTATCATATTGTGTAAAAAATTCGTATTAATATCTTGTATACTCAGCTCTTGAGAGAAATTATGTCGTTATTTTTTTCTTAAAGGTGGGAGTAAATTGAAAACTTTAAACTCGTTTTCTACAAAATCAAAATTTTTGAGTTATGACGTTATTGAAGTAAATGAGCGCTTTGGATATTCAACGCTCCTATGATATACGTGCTGTATTAAGTTTTTAAAAAATCGCTACAGTTCGAGTTGAATGAGAGAAGTACCTCATGGTGTAACTTTTAAGTTTTTATCCGATTTTTACAAATCTTACCTTATTTGTAAGATTGTGTCTTTTACTTTTATATATTTGTTAGATAATCATACAGTATTTTAGGAGTTAGTGTGCCAAAATGAAAAAAAAATATTTTTATCGCGCAGATTTCAAAAACTACATTTTTGAATTCTCTTAAACAATTTGCAGCGATAGGTCTACTTTTTAAATTGCCTTTGGTGCTCTGAATTCGAATATCTGTATTCACAATTTCTCCAAGTCATCAAGTTTATGAAACATTCTAACCTAAGATGCACAAAAAACTTTTTTTTTGTCATATTCGGAACTTTGCCACACCACTAATATCTTCTCTTACTTGAAACTCGTTACGGATTCTTAAACTACTACACACAGAAAGCAATTCTGTAGTTGCAACCGAATTTTTGCCAACCGAATTTTTGTGGTTCCACGTACCATCACTATTATTAAATTTTAATACTATACAATAGTGTTACAACCGACTTTTATGCACAAATTTCGAATTTTTATTGTAACAATTGAATATTTGTAATATTCTGTAAATAAATTCACATGCGTTCAACAAAATTTATTTTATTAATAAAAAAAATTATATGCCTCGAACTGGGCTCGAACCGGCGATCTTCCGTTTGTCAGGCAAGTACTTTACCTCTAGATTAAACCCAATTTAAATATGTTTTTTTTTTTTTTAATTTCAACCTTGAATATTTTCTAGTTTCAAATTTAAATATTTGTCTAAAAATAGATTTGTAATCTCAATAGTTTATTAGAGTTACCAAAACTATAAAAAATTTTAATTTATTTTAAATTTATTTTATTAATAAAAAATTTTTATCCGCGAACTATACTCGAACCGGCGACCCCCTCCCCTGCTTGTCAGGCAATTACTTTACCTCTAGTCTAAACCCAATTTGAAATTGTATTTTCCTATTTCAACCTTGAATGTTTTTTTGTTTAAAATTTAAATATGCATGACCAAAAATAAATTTGTATGTACTACAGAAATTCGGTTGCTGATCTCAATATTTTATTTGAGTTGTCAAAACTATAAAAAATAATATATTATTTTAAAGTTTTTTATTAAAAAAATATTCTTATGCCGCGAACTGGAGTCGAACCGGTGAGCTTCTGCTTGTCAGGCAATTACTTTATCGCTGACCCACACCCCATTTTAATTTGTACACACGGAGAAATAAAGTGCCAACCGAATTGAAAAGTGTATTTTAAAGGTGACAACTTATAAATTCAGTTAGTACAACGATATTAACATTAGATTTCTAAATGTTTTGGGTGTTGGAACTAAAATTGAGTTGAATTAACCGAACTTTGGTGTGAACACTAATTTTCAGTTGTACCAAACGACTGAAATTCGGAGAAACCGAATTTGAGTCCTATTAAACATATTTTAGTTGTCAAATATCTGTGTGTATTTCCAAATTTCTACCTTGAATATTTTTTTTCTTTCAAGTTCAAATATGAATGTCTAAAAATAGATTTGTATGTACAAGGGAAATTGGGTTTGCTGATGTTAATATTTTATTAGAGTTACCAAAACTATTAAGAAAATTTATATTATTTAAACATTTTTAACGAAAACTAATATTTCAGATAGAGTGATTGTTTTTTGCAGGCGAAACTAATATTCTATTTAACTTTTATTCAAGGGATAAAATCTTCGAAAAGTGGTTGGTTGTTGGTATTAAAAATAATGTAGAAGATAATATTTTTTTCAATATTGATTAGCAAAACCAATATTTTGAATGATGTGACTGTGTTTTGGTTAATTTCATATATATTTTCTGTTTACAATATAGTTTAATTATGATGAATTTTAAGTATTTACAATTAAAATTATTGAATAATGATTAAATTTTGTTGGTTACAATAGAATTCCAACCAATTTATTCTCTGTGTGTACTCGTAATTATCAATATACTTTTTGAATATATCCGATATCTCTATTTGTTTTCAGATAAACTGATCGTTTAAGTGAAGTAGTTTAATTTCATTTGAGTTTAGAATGTTGTACTGGTTGTTACTGGCAACCGAGAAAAAATTAAGATATCAAGTAATTTCAAAAAGCGTTTTAAAAATTAAGAGTTCCGTTAACATATTCCGTAACGAGTTTTATATAAGAAAACTTATTCGAAGTATAGCAACGTCTAGAATATGACGGAAAATCATGTTATTTTACACTTTAAGGCTACAATATCATAAAAACGTGATATTTTGAAAGAGTTCTGAATTCAAATTCGGCTTCAGAGCGCAAAAGACCATTAGAAAGAATTTTCTAAACTATTCGTGTTGAGTATTGCGAAATTAAAAATTCGTGTGTATTGAAGAAAATTAAAAATTTTACTTTTTTAGAAAATAATATGAGAATTTTTTACTCAAATCTAAATATCTTTTGACCCCATGAAAAACCCGCTCTGTGATATGTTATACATGGACAATATGATCTATTACCAAAAAATGTTTAAGAAAAATCGAAGACGCAGTTTTTTAAATATTCGCGAAAAAACAATGTTTTTAATTTTTGCAAAATTTCTGGAAAGAGGCTGTATAATTTTCTAACAAATATCTAATAGTAGAAGATCCAATATTTCATAGGGGAAAACATTTTATAAATCGGATAAAAACTTAAAAGGTTAGAGTAGTTTTAAACATTAGCGCACGTAGCATTAAAATCTTAATTCAGAGTTCAAATACATTTTTGTTGAAACACATTTTAAGCCTTAATTAAAACTGTATTCATAAACGAATATTAGCTTAAAATATGTATTTTAAACCTTGCGTAAAAGTTAATATTCGTTTATGAATACAGTTTTAAGGCCAACATTTGTGTTTTAACTAAAATTTATTTGAAATGCTGTTTAATATTTTTATGAATACGCGGGTATTTGAACTTTGAGATGCGATAGAACGCGAACTACACCGAATTTCGAAAAACTTAATACAGCACATATATCATAGGACCGTTGAATACAAATTTGTCCACTTTCAATGAAATCGAAACATTTCCATTCGAAAAACGACTATAATCGAATTGAATTTTTTTTTGGAATTTAGATATTCATATGAATGTCATTGATGTTAAGCCGCGTTGTTAAAACTACGGTGATAATTTCATATTTGCAAAAATATCAAAATAAAAAAAAAAATAACTTAATCCGTAGATATACAATTACCGCAAGTGACGACTTTATTACATTAGGAAGTCCCTTAAAAACGGTTTTATTGTAAATCCGTGCCGAATTTCGGTAGAAAAATTTCCATTTTTAAAATAGTATATTTTTATTAAAAACTCAATTCTTTAATTCATTTATTCCCTTAACATACACAGAAAAAATGATTGTCAAAAAAATTTCTATTAAACTTTTGTTTGATTTTAAACTCACTTTCAATTAAAAGTTTAATAATATGTGTTAAATGTTTAATTGAAAATGAATTTGGGTCACAAAAAATTTCCAATTTTTATAACGCATAATGACAACAAAGAAAAAATATGCCAAAATTTAAAAAAAAATTAAAGTAAAAAATCGCTACTATTTAAAAAAAAATCGCCAAAAACTTAAACAAAAAACGTCAAAATTTAAAAAATTAATGTCTAAAATTAAAACAAAAATTTCAAAATTAAAAAAATGTTAAACCTTAAAAAAAAATTCCCAAATTGAAAGATCAACTCTAGCTACATCGTTGCCATACAATAAAATTAACTGTGATTATTATACATATTTTAAGCCGTGTTTATTAAGGAAAAACTTCGTGTTGAATGTTGAATGTTAAATGTTTTTGTTTTTTTTTTATGTTTTTTATGTTTAATATAAAATAAAATAAAATTAATTTAAATGTAATTAGCAAAATATTTATGTTACTGTAAGTAAATGAAATATGTTTTTGGTGTGATATTATTGTTTTTAACATAATGTTTTATAATTTAAATAGACGTCTCTTGAAAAAGTTAACAAATAATTGACGAAACGTCGAGAAAAACATGTAAAATAAATGCATTTTTATTTACATTAGAACAAATCATAGGTCTGATTAGCTTAACAAACACAACAAGTAAATTGCTAATATTAACAAAAAAACACCAAAAACTAAAAAATCGCCAACATTTAAAAACTCGCTAAAATTAAAACAAAAAAAAAAAAAATACAAAAATTAAAATATTTTCGAGATATAGACGTTTTTAATTTTATTGGGATGATTTTTTTAAATTTTGTGTTTTTTATTTAATAGCGATGTTTTTACAATTTTATTGATTTTTTAAAAATTTTTCATATATCAGCGATTTTTTTTATTCTCAGCGATTTCAATTAAGATTAAGATTTTAATTGAATCTACAAATATTTTAATTGAAAGTCGATTTTAGTTTTTTTTTTTTTGTGTATTCCCAAATTATTCAAATATAGAATTCAGACTTTATCGGATACAATTAACATACTTATACCTGGAATCAAAAGTTACCCAAAAACAAAAGTGTAAACTCAAATTTTTTAAAAATGAATTTTAAAAATTTTTAAACTTGCTAATTAAGAGACTTCGATTACTATATAAAAGAAAAAAATTAAAATTCGTGTTTAAATTTAACTGTTTTCATCAAAATTTGCATAATTTTCAGAAATACACAGGAGAGAAAATTTCTAACAATATATATGAAAATATAAAAGTCCGAAAAAACTTTTTTTTTTTTTTTTTAATATAAAATTTAAAACTTTTTTCAACGATCAGCATACCACGGCTCTTCTCATACAAACATTGTTTGTCGGAATATGTATTGTTTTTACAAATTGTACTACACCAAACACAGATGAATATAATGATATACAAATTATATTGATATGTAAAAATTGATGCTTTTTCAAAAAGTTTTGATGTTATGACTCGTTTTACCAAATCAGCTAGTATATTCACTTAAGCAGTCAAAGTTATCGTAGAGTTAATTTTTTCGACTGTGTGTAATGTCGGCTTGAGTAAAGCCAATTATCGTTTTCTTACTGCGGACAACTGAGCATTTGGGTGTTGCCCATGAAACATGAAAACGATCAAACTTTTTGAAAAGCAACAAATATAATCTCATATGACAATATCATATTAGATTTTGAACTTGATGTAGAACAATATTCTAACTAAACATTTTTGTTTTCCTTTAAGTAAAACTGTTTTATTATAATAATAGTTAGCTATCGACAGTTCTAAATCAAGAATTTTAAAATAAATTTAAAACAAACGATTTGCGTCAAATTCATGGGTCATTTTTATTTTTAGGTTGAAGTTGGTTTAATAATATATAACAAAGCCAAAAATCCGTGTAATTTTAGTAAATTTTCCCCAAATTTTGAGTTTTGCAAATTTTTAATAAAAAATAGATTTTTTTCAAATATAAGCAATATTCGACCGCGTTTCGGAACGGGTTAGATCTTAAAAAAAATTCAATTCCCCATTTGAAACCAGTTATAACAAAACTTGGGCGGTGAAAGAAATAAAATTCGACAAATCACAGTTTAAGGAACATCATAATGTACATTAGGTTGTCCCAAAAAAAATAAAAATTTGGATTTTCTCGGAAGATCTTTCCTAATTTGGATACTCATAAGGTAAAGTATTTTTGAGAATTTTATCAGATTTTTCAGAAGTGGTTTAGAGGTCGCGCAAACCGATTTTGTACCAAAAATCGAGCTTTTTGGGCTTTTATTGAATTATTCTTGAAAATTGCTAAAAAATCGGTAATTTTTCGGCTTCTGAGTAAATATTCTTAAAGAAAATTTTCCGATCTTTAATTTTACATGCATAAATAATAAGTTTCGTCAGGGATTTTGCACATTTTTGATACATTATATAACAGTTTTTGTAAATTTTCAACAAATATGAAAAAGAATGCTTTATAACTTTTAAAATTTGTATGAAGACTAAAAAAACTAATGATGCAGTTTAAAAGATTATGAAGTTTTAAATAAATTAGCAGAAAAAACAATATAATTTTCTCTTACCGTTCTCGCGTTATACCCTTTTAAAGCTTTGCACCCATTGTATGAAATTTTTAGTACTATAAGATTTGGGCATCCGATTTGTTGTTTTCTTTGAAAATTTATTTATTGTATGTCAAAGCTTAGTTTTAAGTGTTGTCAAGTTGTGGACAGCAAAAAAAGTAGCCAAAAAGCCGTTATCACTAGGTGGCACTGATATTGCTCGAACTAAAATTCATGATTTATTGGATTTGGGGGAACTACAACCCTATTTTTGGCAGATAGTCTATAGGTTTAGAGATAACAAGTCAAGTTTTTTGATGAAAGTACAGATACCAAAACTTTGCGTTTAATGCTTAGAAACCTACATGAACCAAGTAATAACAACGAATTAGTGAAAGGAAATTTAACAGAAGACATGATTGAAAATAAACAAATTCAGTGTTTTATTACAAAAGCCAGCCTAACTTTTTTTGAAGCCTGCAACATTTCCACTGATTTTTTACAAACGGATCCAGAAAAATGGGAAAACAACAATCATTTCAGGAAGCAAAACACAAAGTTCAACAATTGCAAGTTGTAAATGATGTCGCAGAACGTGGTGTGTCCTTGGCTAATAGTAATATCAATATCACACTTCTGAAACAGACCTTTAGAGTTTACTGCAGGGGGTAGAGCAGCATCGCAAGAACTCTAATAAATGATTTATAACTAATCTATTTTTCTTTGTTTTTAATATAATTGTTATGTATGAGTGGTAAGTTACTATTATTTTATTTGTAAAAAACATTTTCTAAATCCAATTATTTAAAGTTTTAAACCAATGCAAAACCTAGTTCACACCTTATAGTATTATACATTTCATACAATGTGTACAAAGCTTTAAAAGGGTATAACTCGAGAACGGTGAGAGAAAATTCATTTTTTTTTCTGCTAATTAATTTAAAACTTAATAATCTATTAAACTGCATCATTAGTTTTCTTAGTCTTTATACAAATTTTAAAAGTTATAAAGCATTCTTTTCCATATTTGTTGAAAATTTACGAAAAACCGTTATTAAATTGTCAAAATGTGCAAAATCATTGCCGAAACTTATTATTTATGCACATAAAATTTAAGATCGGAAAATTTTCTTTAAGAATATTGACTCAGAAGCTGAAGAAATATCGATTTTTTACCAATTTTCAAGCAAAACTCAAAAAAAGCCCAAAAAGCTCGATTTTTGGTAAAAAATCGATTTGCGCGACCTCTAAACCACCTCCGAAAAATCTGAAAAAATTCTCGAAATTTCTCAGCCTTATGAGTATTCAAATTAAGAATGATCCCCAAAATTTTTTTTTGAATGGGACACCCTAATGTACATATATATTTTGTAATGTTTATTCATTGAAGATTGTATAGATTTCAGTAAGCGCACCTATAATAATCATGAACTTATGCATCGGTCGTTAACCTAAATTAATTTAAAGTATTTTTTTTTTAAGACATCACTGGTAGAGAAGCACAAACAAAGCGTTGGCAAAGTGCTGCATATGGTGGTAAAAGCGTTTCCAGAATGTAGGCTTTTAAATAATTAAAGTGCTGGGCCAATCTTGTAATGATAACGTCAAACTTCGGTTGCATGTGCTCTGCCAACCCTGAAATAGTATATATTTTGAAATGTTGGCGAAGAGTTAGTATGTTTTGTGTTCAAAAAGTTTGAAAAAACCATTAGTTTTTGGTTAAGTGTAAATGTAGTAAAAAAGCAGAAAAACAGACAGGTAGAAATTACAAACAGTGCCAAAAATAATACTGGCAAACCACTGCTATTATTGTAAATCCCACCAAGGTACAACACTATTTGGTTTGCAAAGCACGTGTTTTGCCAGTACCACCCGCCAATATTTTTTTAGAATTAGAAGTATTTTTTTTTAAATATTTTTTTTTTTATATTTTATACTTTTAAATGCTACATTTTAAATGTGTTTTATTATACATATTTCTCAAAATTAGTTTAATTAAATTGCTTACGTTAAGTTAACGGTGGCAAATTTGTTTAAACCAACGGGTTTCCACTCCCAGTCAGAAAAAGTCAAACGGACCACCGTTGGCAAGGCACTGTAGCAAGTTGTACAAATGTTGGCAACAAGTGATTTCCCAATGCCAAAATGATAACATCATTAGACAAAAGGTCCGTCTGCTCAAAAAGTGTCGGAAAAGCACTGACGATACAAACTTTTCAACGTTGGCAAAATGTTGCTAAAATCCTGAAATAGGTGGACTAAAAATAGATTTCAAAATTAGAATTTAAAAAAAGTTAATTTATAATTTTTTTGATACCGCCCGGATTTGAACCCTAGCCGCCAGATTAGTCGACAGCTCTTACCACTGAGCTAACGACACATATAATACTTGATAGCTTAAAACGTATTTGAATGATAACTGTTGGGTAAGAGTTGGCTGCACAAATATGTCAGCACTGTCCTATGGTTTGCTAGAAACAACTTTCCAACGTCGGGAAAACAAAAAAAAGTTAGTCTTAAAAAAGCTTTTCCAGAAACAAAAAAAAAAAATTATTTTATATAAAAAAAAAATATTGAAAAAAATCAATGCCTAAAATCAGGATCGAACTCGGAACCTTCCGACCACAAACTTTTTTAAACTAAGCATCATAATTTTTATAAAATAAATGCTATACCAGTCAGACTTTTGAGACGTTGTCAATTTATGTTTGAATAGCACTGGGAAAACACTTTTTACCAACGTTGGCAAAGTAGTCTCAGCCAATTGTTTGTCAATGTTTTTTTTTACAGACCACTGAAATTATTGTAAAACAAATACTGTCAAAACGCTTTTTGGAAACGCTGGTAAAGCGCCTTAAGCAAGTGTTTGTTTACAATTCCTGGGTTAACCAGTGGTATGCCAGAGCTTGATTTTTTGTACCACTGGCAGTTTATGACTGGGCTGTTATCAAACAGGTAACAGGACAATACTATCAAGATTGTTAATCCCACGTTCTGCCAACACTGTAAGTAAGTTAAGTAAAACAAGTGATGGTAAAGCACTTTTTTTCAAACGTTAGCAAAACATTTTAAATCAATGTTTTGCCAGCAGTATTTGTTTATATACATTCGGAAATTTTGTGAAACATGTATTGGCAAGTGTTGATAAAGCGCTGTAACTCAATGCTTTACCGATCAGTCAACTAAGGGAATATCACAGCACTTCAACTATATATTTTTAATAGTGTAAGTGTTATTTCCTTTCAAGAATTTTTATCTTTTTATTTGTTGTGCTTAAACACACATGCAAAATATATAAGCTTGCTGTTAGCCAACCAAAATACATAAGCTTAGCTCATTTGATTAAGCGTTTGCTTTTAAAGCAGAACATCTATTTTTAAAATTTGTAAATCAGTTATATTACCGACATAATTTTAAAATCTGAGCGGCTATAAAAACAACTAATAAATAAATGCATTTTCTTTCCATAGGTATTGTGGTATATGATAGTACACGTGATACAACATGGAGAGTTACTCATCCAGCCATGTATCCCGATCCGGACTTTGCACAAGGTGAAATTCTAAAGGATCGGTTTGTGTTAATGGATGGCATAGTGGGTTTAACATTTGATGCTAAAAAGGCTTTAGTATATTTCCAACCTTTTGCCACAGATAGGTAATAATTTTATAAAAATTAGCAAAAAAAAAAAATTATATTATAAAAATCTCATTTCCTCTTATATTTACAGAATATTTTCCGTGACTCGAGAAGTATTAAGAGCAGGACCCATAGCAATTAATCAAGTCTTGCCTGTAAAGTTGGTAGGAAAAAAATCATCACAAGGTATTGGTATAACAGTAGCACCAGATGGTAGTTTAATATTTAGTCCAATGACCGAAACAGCAGTGGCCTCCTGGAGTCCCGATACCAATGAACAAAATATATTGGCTCAAGATAAAGAGCACTTACAATTTGTAGCTGATATTACGACGACTCCAAGTGATCCAGGTTATGTTTACCTTTTATCGTCGAGATTTCAAAGATTCTTTTTGAAAAATGTCAACTTGGAAGAAGTTAATAATCGTATTATTAGAATACCCATACCAGAATATGCACGTGCTGCACCACTAAACGCTATAGTTCCATTATCATCATATCCGATTAAATCCTATACAGTACCTAATAATTTGAATAGTTATTATCAGTTGACTAACTCTATACAGCAGAAATCAACAAGTATTGCTCCAGCTCTAACAGCTGGTGGTTATTTTACTAAACCCACGACCACCAGTAGTCATCCCTATACATTCGAACATGCTGGCATTATTAATTATGCTGCTAAAAATCCCTTTACCGCTCTCAATCAAGGAGAAACGTTTCCACCACGCAAAGAACTAAGAAATCAAGATCAAAATTCATTCTTAGAAACTTTAGCTGCCATAACACCAGACGACAGACCAAGTGCTCCCTCTGCGCATTCATTGAATTTCAATTTACATTCCAACTCTGGTAGTGGTAGTTATTATTATCATACCAGAGCTGCGCGTAATGCTATAGACCCAAGTACAAACAGCACCAACTAATTGTTTAAATTTTTTCTCCGAGTGTATTGTTATATTTTTCTTGTATAGAGTGTAAATAAATTTGCAAGTGTATACGTAAAATTATTTTTTTTAAGTTAAAAAAATGTTTGCATATTTTCAGGCTGCATTTAAAAGAATATAAAACTGTGTGTGTAAATATTTGTTATACGATAATTTCTAAGAGTGTGTAAATAAATTATTTAAAAAAAAAATGTTTGTATTTCAAAAAGCGTTTTAATGTTTAAAGATCTATGATTAAGTGTTTTAGGTATTTACCAGTCAAAAAAAAAAACAAGTTGTTTATGTAGTAATCCGTACACAGAGACAATTTTGTTGGACGCAAACTAATACATTTTTTCAATAAATCAATGTAACTTTTCTTAACAAAGTAAATGAAAAATTTCTTAGAATTAATGAAAAACGTTATAGTTTTTAACAAATATAATGATATTTTAATACAATTTTATGAAAAGTTGCATTAACTTGATAAAAAGTTTTAATGCTGAATTCCAGTGCAAATTTATTGGCTTTATGCAAAAATTAATTAACATCGTGCAGATAATTCTCTCAGTGTAGTTGTTGTTTAAAATTTTTATGACTTCTTTTAATCAAGATATACTAACAAATTTTGAGATGCTTAATTAAATTTTTATGAACTGTTTCTTGACATAATTTAGGCTTTTGAATTTGCAACAAAATTCTACCCAAAAATCATGTATCCTGAGATCAGAATAAAAATTCGGAATTCACACACGGCTGTGTACCGTATACGTTAGGGTGTCCCTTTAAAATAGTTTTACAAATTGTGCCAAATGGAAGAACTAATTTTTTTGTTGGAAAACGTTAACCCTTGTACCAAGCCGGGCGCAAATGGCACATAGTGCATTATTATTGTAAAAAATTATAATTCGAGTTTGTATTTGGAGCGACTCCAGGACATTTTATGAAAATAGCATATTTTGTGAAAAATTTAACAAAGTTTGTAAGTTTTCATCAAAGTTTGCATAATTTTCGGAAAAAATATCACTTAAATTTATTAAGACTATAATTATCTTTACTGTTATTTTAAAAATCTTTAACCTTTAGTGTCCACGGGGACAAAAAAGGCCAATGAAACTTAATTTAAATTATGACTACAATATTTTAAAGCTTTTAAATTGATAATAAAAAAATCTCAACTTTATAGAAATAATTATTTTATGTAACTTAATAGATATAGGGTTAAAATTTACACTTTTGGCCAAAAAGGAAATTTACAGAATATCACCTATCATAATTTTCTGAAAAATATCACTTACATTAGATGAGACTATAATTATATTTACTTTATTCAGAAAATCGTTAACCCTTATTGGCCAGGGGGACAAAAAGTTTCCATGAAACTTAATTTAAATTATGACTTCAGGATTATTAAAATTTTTTTTTTTCTAATTGTTAAAAATTATTATTTTTTGTAACTTGATCCATATATGGTTAACACTTTCACTTTTTACCAAAAAAGACCCACTAGGAAAATCACAGATAGCATTTCTTTAAGGGTTAAAAACGTTTTGTCAAAAATAACACTTAAAAATTAAATTTTGACTATAAAGAATTGCACTTGTTCGTTAGTTGTGTACCCTCTATCGCATATCCGAATTTAACAAAAATCTGAAAACTGTTATTCTGTAAATTTCCTATTGGGTCTTTTTTGGCCAAAAGTGTAAAAATTAACAGTATATGGATCAAGTTACATAAAATAATTATTTTTATCAAGTTGAGATTTTTTTCATCAATTTAAAAGCTCTGCAATCTTGTAGATATAAACGATGTGCCAAATATTAAATATTACGGAACTGACAAGGAGAGTCCATTCATGGGTTCCCTCTGATTGCGATGGAATTTGGGTACACGGAGAGAATAATTTAGCTATTTGCCAACTGGTATTCGGTTATTACGACTCGAATTCTGTTATTACGAATTTCAGTCGATTAGTAGAATTGCACATCAGTTTTCACAACAAAGTTCGGTTAATTCAACTGAATTTTAGTTGCACCACCCAAAATATTCAGAGTTTAGGAGTTGTTACCATTAAAATACATTTTTCAATACGGTTGGCACTTTATTTCTCTGTGTGTATGTTATAAAGAATCAAAAATTAAGCGACCCATATTTCTTAAGCTTTCCCATCTCACATTTAGGGGTTAAAAAGTGGAGTCAAAATTTTCTCATTTTCCCCCCACCTTGAAACCGCGCCTGAATTTACGGATATCCGTAAAAAAAATTTGTTAAATTTTCGTGAATATGTTTAACTTTTATTTGGAATAAACTATTTTTTACTGAAAGTATTGTAATGAAATATAAGCTGGACTTTGCCATTGTTTTTATTAAAGCGGAAAAAATTGATAAAGGACTAAAGGAAATTCCACAATTCCCCAAAAACTTACGTTTTTCATTTTCCAATTTCGGCGGTTGGTTAAAGTTGAAATTTGAGTTAAAAAAAATTAACGAAATCGAAGGGATCTGGGGGAGAATAACAATCTATTGAGGTATATAGTTTGCTTAAAATGCAACTATATTCAGTAGTCTTTCAGAAACATATAAATAATATACTGGAGAAACTTTTAATATTGAGGCAAAAGAGTCTTGCAACATTTTTGAACAAAAAATTACTGAAATCATTTTTTTTTTTTTAATATACAATTTTAGAGGGATTTTAATTTAAGCATGAACAAGATATTGCATTGAATATCTTTTTTTTGTTTAATTAAATAACTTGTTGTTAATACTACCAACACTTTCCAAACCAGACTTAATATGCCTTTTTCCATTGCCAAAAAACCGGAACAGGTTATTGCAAACAATGCAAAATTTTGATTTTCAAACGCGGATAACTTTTGCACTTTAAGAGATAACCAACGTGAGAAAGCATATTTATTTTTGGAAATTACAAGTAGATTAAAAAAATGTTTAATTTTTCAAAAGCCGTTGATAAATATAAATTCGGCAAGCTCAAACAATTTTTGAATACCCGAGGTGTCCTACTTTGGAGACTAATTTTTTATTTTTTTTAAAGAGAAGCAACACTCAGGAAATTCTTCCTATTAATTACTGTGTTGCTTTCTTTGGAAAGGGGATAGTGGAGAGATGAAAGATGGTGAAAGATGAAGAGCTTCAAACATGGCAACACTGTAATTGCGCTAGTAGATAAGTCTTAGAACAGTTGTTGCTCGCCACCTGATGTCGAGTTGGCGAATTTATTGAAGCTTTTTTGTTTCATAGCCCTGATTCATTATTTTACTTCGGTGGGGTTAAGTGCTATAGGAACAGCGAAGGTGGACGCAGCGATACATATAAGTGATAGAAAACTCATACATATTATTTTTCTAAATTTATGTTGTCGTCACCGGGATTCGAACCCGGGACCATCAACGCGCTAACCATTACACCACAACGCCCAGCGCCTGATGTATATAGTGGGTCCTTCTTTAAAACTTAAGCTTAAAATTGAAATTGTTGTTTTTGTTTTTTCTTTGATATTTTAAATTTTGAATCTCGCTCCTAGACGAGGACAAGAAATTCTCATTGAGTTTGTGATTTAACATAACAAATATCTCTAGAAATTCTAATAACAAAGTCCCCTGAAGATTTCCTTGGGCAGGAATGAAATCCGGATAGGGACACGCCTACATCAGATTGCTTTTCACAATTTGTTAAATAAGTTTTGGGACTTTAGCACATTTAATTACTATAAATGACATTGATTATGGCTGCTTGAAGTTTCATGGTAATCCAAGTAGCCAGTAAGAAATTTCTGAATTATTTCCAAAATATTTCTGATACACCCCACTGTGCAGTCCTTGTTAGACGTTATCATATTTAGTTGATGGTATGCTAATTAATCCTATTTTATATAAAACCTTTAAAATCCTATGCAGTTAAGGGTTAAATCTATTTGATTAATACATTCTTCATTTTTTTTTTCACACATCACAAATTAAATAAATAATCGGAAATAAAATTACAAAATTAACCTTTGTGGTTAAAGTGATAATACTAAAGAACACTTTAAATATTAAAATTTATAACTGGAATTTACTAGTCTTCACTTATCAGCCAGCTAAACAAACGACAAGTTCGATTTTTAAAATTACCAATATTTTGTATTAAAAATATTTCCAGTTATTAATTCACAAATTTCTAATTTTAATTCATACAAAATGATTATTACTTTTTTGTGTTAAACCGTATGACAAATTGCTGCTGTACTTAATGCATCAAATTAAATTATAAATAAAAAAATATATATAATAGAATTAAAAAAAAAAATAATAATAATAATAAACTAAGATTTTGTTCAAAACAAAAAATAAAAATAATAAATATTGTGCAAAAAAACCCCATCAAATTAATAAAGTTCTTCTAGCAGTGTTTGTGTGGTAATATATATGAGTTAACTTAAACGGGATTTAACACAATTTTGATGTATACACGTGTAAACACACTAAAAATTATTCAAGCTACCACACAAAGGCAGGTATAATTTAAGAAAAAATGATTGAATTTACCTTTTTTTTAAACTTTACACTCAGAATTATAAGTTAGTTGAATTAATTTTAAATTACAATTTTATTTGTAGAGAAAATTCAAATTTAAGCAACCTGGGATGAAATTCGAATTTGAAAATACTAATTTAATAGATGTGTTGTTATTGTAATGCAACATCTCTCTATCTTAAATAGTTTTGGAGATATATACTATTCCATAAAAGTGCGCTTCTTTCAATAAAATGTTAATTTTAAAAACAAATTAATATTCTCAAAGATGTGTTATTTGGGTTAGGTGAAATCCATTTTTTTCCATTTTCATGTTGAAAACATAATTTTGACAAAAAAAAATTTTTGATTCAATTCTAAATAGTTTTACAGATTTCTCTACTGGCAATTTACCTTGGGTGCATAAATATTTTTTCGCACATTGAATTTTAGTTTAACGCCTCATTGAGTAGCTAGCAATAAATGCCGGCATTTTTTCACATTTCGCTCATTTACTAAAAGACTGTCATAAGTCAAAAAACGCTATTTTAGAGTTAATAACACAGATTTATTAGTTATATCATGCTTTATATTGTGTAAAAATTTCATATTAATATCTTGTATACACGTATTTTTCGAGTTAGAAGAAAATATATTTTCTTTTTTCTGGAAAGTTGGTGCAAAGAGTATATACTTTATAAAGAAACTATACTAGTCATGGGTCTCTCAATAACACTATAAGTATAATTTCAACTTTTAAAATGACACATCAAAACCCCGGGACACGTAAACTTAATTTTGGGTCGTATAATCCGTTTTAATACACTCAAAAAAAAAAGTTTGTAAAGTCAGCAAAAAATTTTGCTGAGTCAGCAAAACTTTAGTCAGGGGGATGCTAGCAAAAAATTGCTAATGTCAGCAAAATCTTGCTAATGTTAGCAACAAAATTTGTAGATTCAGCAAAAGTTTTGCTAACACTTAGTAGATTACAAATAAAAAAGCGTTGGTAAAAATTAATAAATTTTTTGCTGAATTTTAGTAGACTGAAAAAAACGCAAAAAAATTTTAAAAAAATTGTAATTTAGTTAAAATATTTGCTGAAAATCATAAAACATATTTTGTGATTCTTTTAAAAATAATTTACAATAATTACGAAATATAAAAATTTTCATATTCCCACATTGACGACATGAATTAATTTAATATCTGAAAATATATAGAAATAAGTATATATAACATAACAAAAATTTTCTTTCAACTACTTACATCAATGGTTGTCTTAATGATGCTATCTTTTCAATGACGAATAATTATAGAAACGAAACGAAAAAATAAACAAAAACAAACGAAACGAAAAAAACAACCCTTTTTTTTGCAATAAGAAAAAGGAACCATACAAATGTGTGTCTTTGTCTTTCGCTTTACTCTGTCTACATGTCTGTATATGTTTTTTTTATGGTTGATTTTTTTAATTGTCTTATTAGAGTTGTTCTTTTTAGTATCATTTTCCTCTTCTCTACTACATCTTGACATGCCGCGACATCTGCTTATCAGCACAATTTTTTTTAGCAAAATTAATTAGTAAAACATTAGTATATTAGTAAAGCATTAGTATAAAACAGTTAAGTGCTGAATAAGTATAACAAAAATTTTAGCTGAAAACACGGTTTTAGCAAAAATATTTGCTAAAAAATAGTATTCCTGATTTACAAGACGTTTTACTAACTTTTCTACTAACTTATTTTTTTGAGTGTAGGTTAGCTCAAAATAAAAAATTATTTTAATATAAAGTTTGCATTGACTCAAGTGATTTTTTGAGTGTATTTTAAGTAAAATATATCGAAATTTTATTTGAAATTAATTATTTATTTTTAGAAATGTTGAGGTTAAGAAGAAGAAGAATAAACGTTTTTCTCTAAAAATTATAAACACTATTAATTTTTAAATCAAACTAGACTGGATTCTACGAGCCAAAATTAAGTTAACGTGTTCCGGGGTTTTGGTGTGTCATTTTCAAATACTTCAAATACAAATTAGCGAACTCGCACCCAACTCTCACTAAGAGAAAAATGCATTAAAAACGCTATTTATTAAAAAACGTGACCCAATATGTAGGGAGGGGGATCGAGCGAGGCAGATATGGATTGAAAACTTTAAACGCGTTTTTTGCTAAATCGTGTTTTTTGGGTTATGCCAGTCTTTTAGTGAATGAGCGATTTGTTTTGATATTCTGAATAAATAAACATAATTAAGTGTTTTTTTCTACGGTGGGGAAAATAAAATGATTAATATTATTTATGACTTGTCATGAATAAGTTATGAAAAATTTTCTTTCAACTACTTACATCAATGGTTGTCTTAATGATGCTATCTTTTCAATGACGAAACTGCCGAAGATAATTCTAGAAACGAAACGAAAAAATAAACAAAAACAAACGAAACGAAAAAAAAAACCCTTTTTTGCAATAAGAAAAAGGAACCATACAAATCTACCTAAGATGTGTGTCTTTGTCTTTCGCTTTACTCTGTCTACATGTCTGTATATGTTTTTTTCATGGTTGATTTTTTTACTTGTCTTGTTAGAGTTGTACTTTTTTTAGCAAAATTAATTAGTAAAACATTAGTATATTAGTAAAGCATTAGTATAAAACAGTTAAGTGCTGAATAAGTATAACAAAAATTTTAGCTGAAAACACGATTTTAGCAAAAATATTTGCTAAAAAATAGTATACCTGATTTACAAGACGTCTTACTAACTTTTCTACTAACTTATTTTTTTGAGTGTAGAGATGATATGAGTTTTGTTGTAGTTTTTTAATATTTACTATTCCAACAACATTTGAACGTACTATTTGCTTTATATCAGTAACAGTGAAACAAGCCGATCAAAATAATCGGCGGCGGCGGAGTATTTTGGTTAAGCCGAAAAAAAATCGGCGGTTGCGACGGCTTGATCGGCTTAAAACAACATTTTACATGTACTTTGAAGGGGAGGATAGTACAAAAATTTAATTTGAAAAAAAAAAAACAGTTTAAAGTTGAAGTTATTTCAAGAGGCCTGACCATAAAATATAAATCCAAGCCTAGTTTTTTAAACCATTCGGGGGTTTTATTTTAGCCAATAATGGATACCGTAACCGCTAAAATACCGATTAATCCAGAGAGAATTTCTTGTAATTTTTTTTTGTTTTTTTTTTTTATTAATTAATAATCATATAATTACAAGTTATATACTCTTACCCTAACCGAGCACTAGCTACTATGGCCTTCGGCGCGTTGTAGCGAAAACAGACCAGTGCCTCTGGTGGGAATCGAACCCACGACCCCCGCACTGATAAGCCAGCACGCTACCAATAGCCTACCGGGGCGCACTTTCTTGGAATTAAACTAAAAAAGGTTTCTTCACAATAAGAATGAAAAGTTTCTTAAACTTCATAAAAAATCTTCATAGTTTTAATTTTAAATTAAACTTTTTCATTAGGCGTATGAAATTTTTAATAAATAATATTAAATTTTTTATTTAGTTTGAAGAAAAACTGCATTGCTTTAATGCAAATTTCAATGGATGAGTTTCAGTGACAATTCATAGATCTAATGCAAAAATACATTAATATCATGCAGCTAATTCTTTCAGTATAGGTTAAGCTTTGCCGCAACTAAGTGAAATACAAAATAAGGGCCTATATATTTTTTTTAAATAATTTTTGAAAAGAATTTATATAAAATCATTAACAGTATACAAGTTTTAAAATAATGAGAATGCAAATCTCTCAGTTACTGAGAAAAATTTTCAAAATGGTGGGCAACATATTTACAAAGTAAATAGATTTAAATCTTAATCACAGATATTTCGATATAAATTAGAGATTCATAACTACTTTTAAGCATTAAACTTAAATAATTTTGTTTTTAGCTAGCATGTTTCGTCATGTTTATCAAATTTATGAATTCTCCATTGGTTTTTCTAAACTACTAGAAACAGATGACGAAATTTAAATGCAATTCTTGTTTTAAAGGCAAATGTAGACTTTCTCTATCCAAAATATTTGTGATTTTTTTTTTCTTTCATCAAATTAATTTAGTATAATTTATTTTATTTTTACTCCACTAATCATTACTGCTTCCTTTTTATGTTCAATTTAAAAATATACACAAAATTATTTGAAGAATTTGTTAAAATATAATTTGTGACATTCCAAACGCGTTTGATGTTAATGATGACAAAACTACAAAGCAGACTTGAAAAAATTTCTAGATTTTAAGCTAAAAGCTAAATCAAATCGCTACATTCGATACTGGGGATGAAAAATGGATACATTACGATAACCTCAAGCGCAAAAAGTCATATGTAAAGCCCGGCCAACCAGCCAAATCAACGCCGAAACCGAATATCCATGGCGCCAAGGTAATTCACTGTCTTTGCCACCATCAGAAGAGTGTTTTGTATTATAAGCTGTTCAAATCGCGTCAGACGATCACAGGGGACCCGTACCGAACACAATTGATTCGTTTGAAGAGAGCAATCAACGAAAAACGACCAGAATATTCAACTAGATGGGAAGTGGATGGGAAGTTTTGGCTCAAACGCCTTATAGCCCAGAACTTACCCCTTCTGACTATCTGAATACGCTTCACTTCAGAACAGGGTATCAAAAATTGGCTTGATTCATTCTTTACCTCAAAACCGCAGCAGTTCTTTTGGCGCGGAATCCATATGCTACCAGAAAGATGGGGAAAAGTAGTGGCTAACGATGGAAAATTCTTTGAATAATGTATCAATTCATTTTGTTATTATAATAAATACATTTTTCAAGCAAAAAAATCGACATTATTAACTTGTATACCCAATATTTAGAAAACAAAGTGGTTCGATTTTGGTTATTTCAACCTTTAATCATAGAAAAACAACTGCAATCGCATTTAAAAACATTAATTACAGATTACTACACAAACAACTGTCAGGTAACTGTCGAACTTTATCGATTGTTAGCATCAACTCATAATATGTCACCAAATAACAATTCCCAGCAAAAAATAATTTCGATTTGGTAAGCAGTAACTTCTTTTCAGTGCTTCAAAAGAAGCGCTTCGCCGTCATGCATGCAATGAAGCAATTATGGAAGGCATTATATTGTGCTTCCCTGAAGGCAATCTTTTGAAGCAGTAAAGAAGGCATGAAAAGAAGCAATGAAGAAGGCATGCAATGAAGCAGTAAAGAAGGCCTTCTATGAAGCACTTCTGGAAATCATTATATTTTGCTTCCCTGAAGACATTCTTTTGAAGCAGTAAAGAAGGCATGAAAAGAAGCAGTGAAGAAGGCATGCAATGAAGCAGTAAAGAAGGCCTTCTTTGAAGCAATTCTGGAAGGCATTATATTGTGCTTCCCTGAAGGAAGAATCGCTTCTCGAAGCTCTTCTGGAAGCGCTTTTGGAAGCTCTTCTGGAAGCTCTTCCGGAAGCGCTTCTATCATGTGGTTCTTAGATCACATGATAGAAGCGCTTCTTACCTGCTTAAAAGAGACCTACCAAGTGGGACATCGCTAACAAAAATCATGCCTTCTGGAAGGCCTTCAGCAAGCGCTTCGGGTTCAAAGAAGGCCTTCCACAAGCGCTTCTTGGAAGCACTATTTTTTGCTGGGTTACGTCATTAGTTTGCAACAAAATTTTATTAGCAAGCAAAATAATGAAATTGCTCCCACTGTGCCATTTATTATTAGAATTTTTACTATAAAACTATAAAAAAAAAACTTAATGGGTCGTTGTTTTATTCTCATCATCGTCATCATAATCACCAATTAGCATCATCCCCAAAATCACACACACACATAATAAATTATTAAATAAACAATCGATCGATTTCTAGTTAACTCGTGGAGAGAGTATTTCTACAATATTTTTTTTATTGTAGTATATTTAATTTATACTATAGGCAGGCAGGCAGTCAGGCAGGCAGCGGCTTAAAATATTCTTAAACTCGCCATAACATCTTTCATTCTTCAATAGTTTTTTAAACCGTTTAGACGTCTCTGGCTTAAACTTCTTTAGTTAACGGGTTTAGTTCAACAAAAAGCTCAATACGTTTTAGCAAAATAATCATTAATAAATACAAGTTTTTTTTTTTTTTTTCTAAATATATTAAATAAATTAAAAAAACAAACAATTAAGATTTAACATTTTGGGTGATAGAAAGAAAGGTGAAAACAGATTTATATTAGCCAAAAATAGCAACTAAAACATGTTACGCATCAACGATTAACATAAATTGTTGCAAAATTATCATATAAATTGAATTTGAAGAAATATTTTACTCTTAATTTTTAAGTGTCAATAATACAAAAGTTTAATCATCAGTGTCAATATCGAATGAGCTTAACTAAAAAAAAAAAAAAGAAAGTGTATTTTAAGAAGAAAAAAAATTATATAAAAATTACAAATTTTTAACAAAATTTTGATTATTTCTTGAAAGGTTATCATATCATAATTTACTATTTAATATAACACGGCGTTACAAAAAAGAAAAAATTGAATACACTTTTAAAATTACCTACACTTATAGAATTATCCTAATGAAACAATTTCATCGAATTTTTTTTCGTAGATTCAATGAAGAGTTTCATTCCAAGGAATCCAAGAAATTTTATTAATGACTGAAAACATACAGTCAAGGAAAAAAGTCTACATACACCCTTTGATTTAGCGGTTTTATAGAGTTTGTGAAGAAAATTAAAAATATATTTATGTCAATGTGCGGCCCGGTAGCCTAGTTGGTAGCATGCTGGCTTATCAGTGCGGGGTCGTGGGTTAGATTCCCACCAGAGGCACTGGTCTGTTTTCGCTACAACGCGCCTAAGGCCATAGTAGCTAGTGCTCGGTTGAGGTAATAGTTTATAATTTGTAATTATATGATTATTAATTAACAAAAAAAAAAAATTATGTCAATATTTAAGGCATTAATAAATAAGTTTATTTATAAAATAAAAAAGTAATTCTTTTACATAATAAAAACAATAATAACAAAAACATTAAAAACTCATTGGAAAAAAGTCTACATACAGCTACAAAAATTAAACATTATTTTAAAATATTATATAAAAAAAATAAAAAAATTTTAACTTTTAGTATTTGGTCGGTCCACCTTGAGCATCAATTTATTTATTTATTTATTTAAGTCTACGAAATAAAACCTTACAGACTATTAAAATAAGTACAATATTTATTTATTTTTTTTTTTTTTTTTTCAAATAGAAGAATTTAAAAACAAAATGATGTTGCGTTAAATAATATTAACATATGAAGAAAAATCTAACAAATTATAAAGATTATTAAAATCATTACACATTCTTATAAACGGATCAGCATCAGCATACATTTTACGATAGAATGGAGTATAACTACGTGCTGATCTTGGAGGAACGAAAAGTACAAAATTTTCTAACAGGAAATCGGAGCATATATCACCATTAATCAAATTTAATAAAAATGTAACGTTTAGCATTGTCCTTCTACTTTTCAGAGTGGGAAGCTTAACGAGGTTTAGTTTGGTTGTATATGAAGGTAGATTATTAATGGTATTAGGGTAGGTGCTTCGTAAGCAGAACAGCAAAAATTGTTTTTGCACTGATTCAATTTTTCCAATTTGAACAATGGATAATGGATCCCAAATCACAGATCCATATTCCAAAATTGGTCTCACGAGCGATGTATATAATTGTTTTGTTACATTGGAATCTGTAAATTCCTTAGCCCATCGTTTTATAAAAGCTATGGTGAAACGAGCTTTATTAATCGTCAATAAAATATGCCGTTTAAAATCCAATTTTGGGTCTAAGAGAATACTCAAATCTAGAATATTATCTACTAATTCCAACTGAAAACCACCCAAAGAGTAAAGACCAAAAGATTCTGTCCTTCTAGAGAAGCGCATATGTTTACATTTTTTCAAATTTAGTTCCATAAAATTAGAGCAGCACCATTCGTAAAAACTATTTAAATCCTGCTGTAGATAAATCTGATCGGAATTTTTATTAAAGCCACGAAAAATTTTAACGTCATCAGCATACATAAGAACTTTTGAAAACTTTATTACCGATGGTAAATGGTTAATAAAAAGAGAAAATAAAATTGGTCCAAGATGGCTACCTTGAGGAACCCCAGATGTTACAATAATATTTTTCGACGTTGTGTTATTAAAATTAACCTTCTGATTTCTGTCTTTTAAGTATAACTTTATCCAGCTTAAACAATTTCCAGCGAAACCCATCATATCTAGTTTTTTGAGTAAAAGATTATGGTTAACTTTATCAAAAGCTTTACTGAAATCAGTGTAAATGACATCAGTGTTTTCGCCTTTAAGGAAACCACGATTTACCAAAGTTGTTAATTGTAATAGATTAGTTGTTGTAGAGCACCCCTTACGAAAACCATGCTGAAGAGGAGATATTATTGAGGAAATTTGATGACACAGAGAATCAGTTAAACATTTTTCGAATAGCTTTGGAATCGTGCTGAGTTTTGCTATTCCTCTATAATTAATAACATTTGACTTATTTGCAGATTTAAATAATGGAATTAAGAAAGAGTCCTTCCATAATTTTGGGAAATAACCATTTTTAATGGAGATATTAAACATTATGCTCAATGGATACGCCAAAGCCTCTGCACAGTTGATTAAGATGCAACTGGGAACACCATCAGACCCGCAAGTTGTTGAGTTTTTAAATTCCTTTAAATTTTTAACAATATCATCAGTAGTTATAAGAGGAAAAGTTATTAATTGATGTTCTGTAACTGGAAATGGATAATCATTCAAAGTGTCATATTGGGAATTACATAAATTATCTCTTCATAAATTTAACGAACATTTTCTTTAGAGCTATGAAATTATTTCAAAGACGTCATTCTTTTATTTCTTCATAAAATTTCATTAGTTTTCATACATTTCAAACTTTAGTTGCAAGATTTAATTCTCAAGTGTTCAACATATTTCATAAAGTGCTTTATTATTTCAATGTAGGCTTTTATTAAATTTAGACTTCAATGAAATTGTTTAAAAAATCATATGAAGCGTTTCATTGACTTAGTTCTAATGCATTTTTCAAGACATTCATGAAGAGTTTTATTAATTCAAAGAACTTCTTAATATTATAAAATTTTATGAAACTGTTTCATAAATTCTATAAACGCTCATTGTCGTAATGATTGGTTGGTTTTATGAAGATTTTCATTAATTTTACAAAACATTTCATAAATATTGACTTTAATGGAACCTGTTTCATAGATTCTACGAAAAGATTCAATGGACGAGATCCAGGGACAATTTTCATTAAAGCTATGAAGAAATTCATTACTGAAGTGAAGATAATTCTCTCAGTGTAGTGTAGGTTGTACTCCTGGTAGAGTAAATCACTTTTAAATTTTCAGAATTCAAAATACACCCTCAAAATCCTGGTAGAGTAAATCACTTTTCCATTTTCAGAATTCTGAATACACCCTCAAAATCTGAAGTAATCAATAAAAAACGATTTTTCAAGACTGCGCGGACTAAAATAATTTAAACTAAGTCAGTTTTGAACCAATGTTAAACTTTTGAACGGTTTTGAAAAGATGAATAGTTAAGCTTTCGAAATATATATGCCCAGTAAAAAATTTTCGTGTACTTAGAAGCAGGATAAAACAAATGCGCTGATGTAAGTGCTTACTATACATAATATTGACAAGCAGCAACAGAAACGAATAATTTTGTATAAAAATAAACAAACAAAAATTTTTAACTTACTGTTTTCCCTAACAGTGATGCAGGTTGTAAGCAGCTTACCCTAATCCCTTATAAGGCTGCAGGTTGTAATGTGGAGCGGTAAAAAATATAAAATGATTATATTATATGTCAAAAATTTTAACAATACAAAATTAATGTCTGTAGAATTTTATGTAAAATAAATTATGTATGGTATATTCATGTTATTACTTTTAATTGTAATAATATTAATATAGACATGAAATATGATTTTACTGCAAGCCATGTAATCACAGCTTTTTATAAGCTCTAAAATCACCTCTTATTTTGGCCAAAAGTAATGCTTCCAAGTGGGAATTCGCCATATAAAAATCTTGGCATAAGTAAGCAGGTTTGTAAGGGATTCTTTTTGGCTTCTTTCCCTTACAAGCCTGCTTGCATGTAAGCAACGGTTTTTACTGGGTATACAATACACAGTGGGGAGCACTTGTGAGTACGTACTTGTTACACCTAAAGATTCAGGCCGAAAATGTTTGACACTAGAACTAAATTATACTTTCCTAAAGGTACAAGGTACGCTGAATCCAAATCTGGCCTTAGATTCACACTCCGACATCAGGCGTTCAAGCTATATTAACGAGAAAAGTGTATGTTTTGATCAAAATGCTCCGATGTTTGACCTTCCTGGAAATACATTTTTCATAATACTTGTAACGTCACCTGAACAAACTACTTTTACCATTTTTTTTTTTCAGTTTTTAAATTTTTAAGATAACTTATTTCCTTACGACATTATCGTCGGTTGAACTTGATAATAAATTTGAATTTTTTTAAAATTTTGCATTGCGGGAGTTTAAAATTGCTGTTACAACCTCAATTTCAATTTACAATAATGTCGTAAGGAAATAAGTTATCTTAAAAATTGAAAAACTGAAAATAGTATAATTTAGTTCTAGTGTCAAACATTTTTCGGCCTGAATCTTTAGGTGTAAAAAGTACTAACATGTACTCACAAGTGCTAACCACTGTATGTTTATAATTTTAACAAACTCATGTGGAAATATTATCCAAAATATTTAAATTTTCAACTTATTTTATTTAATTTTTCCAATGTTGTGCCTTTATTTTCTTATACTTTATTTGAACCCCAATTTGTTCTTATTTTTTCTTGAAAGTACGTTTGATACTGAGTAAAATGAGTCCGTGTTGTTAAAATCGGTTTAAAAATTGTTGAAGTTAAAATTTTTTTTATAATAATATTTTAATTTTTCCCACTACGTCATTATTTTTTTTTGTAATTAAAAAGTTACAGCAATATTGTTTGCGTCTTAAGTACACTCAGAATACTCTTACAGTACCTACAGGACATTCGGGTAGTAAACAGTAGTAGGTGTTTTAACTGCTATTGTAGTAATTTGTCCATGAGAAAATAAAAACGACTAATTTAGACAGTCATTAGAAAAAATTAACTACCCGATTAAAAAAAACTTTTATGAAGTTAAATAGTTTAATATTTTATTATATGATATTTCATCCGACAAATGTATCGATTAAATTGTATCTCATTAGACCTAATTGTATCATATACGATTTATTTAGATACAATTAGAAGTGATTTGATATAGTTTTGTTCAAATTGTTTACTCATTCAATTTAATGAAATGATAAGTTATTCTATAAGATTATATCTAGTTTAATATAATAGGATATAATATGGTCTTTATATTATTTTAAATAGATATAGATATAGTAGATATAGTATTTTATTTTGCATTTTTTTTAAAAATTTTACATATCATTACTAAGTATAAGATACATTAAGTTTGAATACAAAATAAAATTAACATTAATTAATGACAATGACAATTATGTCGTCTGTCATATATAATAATTTAAAATTATATAAATTCATTTAGTATATTACTTCGATATTTTAAAGCACTAGTAACATAATAATAAAGTTTATTCCAACCATCACAAAAATTCCCATTTAAAATATTTATCAACACATTTATTTTAAATATAAATATCGTACGGTTTCTTCCAATTTTCAAAATATTAATATAAATCAAATACAACTTGTAAATATGGTAAAACTCGCCAACCGTACCAAAACAAATAGTAACTATACAATTTTCCAAAACCGTCCAAAAATTGAAAAACGGTTTAAAACTGACTAAGTTACAAATTTTTAGTCTGTCGAGTCTTGAAAAATTTTTTTTTTTATCGATAATTTCAGATTTTGAATGTGTATTCAAAATTCTGAAAATTAAAAGAAATTTACTCAACCTATGCTTGGTAATTTTAAAAGTGTATTTTTACTGTCACACAGTGTAATCGCTTTCATAATCTTTAAACATAATACATATTCATAATAATAAATTTAGTAAAATATAAACGAAGACAAAATTAAGATAATTCAAACAATTTTCATAATCGCTAAATTAAAGTGTTGTAAGAAATTTTCAAAAATCAAAATTGTGACTTAATAATCTCTAATTTATATTTGCTCATTAAAAATAACTGAAAACTTTGCTGATTTAATGCCATTAAATAAACTAATTTAAAATCCAGAAACATATTTGTTAAAATTAAGTAAAAAATCATTTCGTTACTTAGTTTTTGAAATACTGTTCTGTAATTTTTGAAAATTTTCGCAAATTTTTGGTTGGCAAACGAATTGAATACCGTAAGATTTAAAGTTTTGATATTGATATTATAGAATAAATTTACAAAAGATTTAGAATCGTTTATAAACATTAAAAAACTCAAATATAATAAATTTGTATATAAAATATGTAAATATTTTTGAATATGAAAATAAAAAAAAATAAAGCTCAATGAATTTTAACGAATAGTTAAATTTAAATTTTGTATCGGAGACAAAAAGAACTGTTATTTGCGACGATACTTATTATTAAATTCAAAATGTCGGAATGCGAAATGAGGAATGCGAAAGCCTCCTGTCCCACAGCCAAGGATATACGCAGAGAACATGCTCCGAAGTCTCAGCCACCAGCTCACAAAACCTACGAATATCGTTGTCCGATTGATCCTTTTTGTGCAGATGGTACCTGTAATTACAATGTCCAGTGAGGTACGACTCCAGAATCCTCAAATCGCCTCTTCAAGGGAAAAGAGTCGCCTCAATTCCGTAATTTAAAAATATATTAATCTTTTAGCCTGGCGCTGACCACGAGAATTTCCTACTTACATGAAGAATTCAGACTCTCTCTACAACCTAAGCTTCTCCCTATCATAACCCGTACACTCAGGAAATTAACAAGGTAGAAATTACTAAAAACTACAGTTAAAATAACTATAAATGTAGTTAAACAGGCGATGACCGTATTTGTCAATAAAATTACTAACCGTGGAATATTTTTTAACTATTGATAAAACAACTACAATGGTAGTAAAAATGACTATCGAAGCTTCACAAACAACTAACCTTAAATGAATGCATAAAGCATAAACCCGCGCGACAAAACAATAAAAAACAATGATTATAAAACAACTACATAAGTTGTGAAAACAACTACATATTTTTAACAGTTATTTTTTCGGTGTTTTAGAAATATTTTTTTCTTTTCACTACAATAAAAATTTTTATTTTCTACATCCTATTTTAAATGTAAAGTCAAAATTTTAAATGGTATTCCAGTTATGACGTTTTAACGCATTGGAGATACAATGATATTATTTGAAAACTATGAACATATCGATAATAACAAAAATAAACTGAACGAGAAAAACTTGACATAATCTTCTATTTTTAAATAACTAACAAAAATTACTGTTTTTGGTAGTTGTTTATTAAAATACTAAAATAACTACTCAAAACAACTGTTACTGGATAGTTATTTTTTGAAATTGCTGTCTAAATTAATCGTTTTTAATTTCTTCATAGAAAAATAACTACACTGAGAGAATTATCTTCAATTCAGTAATGAATTTCTTCATAGCTAAATCTTAAATCTAAAGTTTGAAATGTATAAAAATTAATGAAATTTTATGAAAAAATAAAAATTAAGTACTTGATAAAATTTCATAGCTCTAAAGTAAATTTTCGTTAAATTTATGAAATCGAATGAAGTTTATTAAAAATTTCTTAATATTAATAAAATTTCTTGGATATAATGAAATTCTTCATATTGAATCTACGAAGAAATTCTATGAGGTGTACAATAGCAGTTAAAGCACCTACTACCCGATTGCAATTACTACCCGATTGACCTACATGTAGTTACTGTAAGAACATTCTGAGTGTAGGAAAAAATTTAGGGATATTTGCTAATAGACAGAGCTCGTTGGTAACCCTGTCCAAAGACACCCGCACCCGTGTCCACATTCGCCAAATTTGAGAGAAACACGCTCCGACTCCAAGGATCGGTTGATCCGCACTCATATGTCAAACAGCAACACATCAAAGTATCTATCGAAGATCAATTCTGATGACACTCTATCCGCAACCTTCGATTTCGGGTCATCCATTAAGATTTTTGCGATCCCCATGTGACCCTTTAGGTAGCTCCCTTGTTACAGAATTCCCAAAGTCTAAAGGAACCTATACTGGCAGCCTCCATTACAGTAATATGTAATGGCGAAATGACCAGCACAAGCCGTAAGGCATCCTTCGGGCACGTTCCGCTGGCACCCGTTATGTCAATACTGTAGATTCTCTTGAGAGCACCCCTTGCCCTTAATTTTAATTCAACCACGCGAGGATGCTGCCCTGATTAACAATAGTATTACACTACCAGTAGATCATATTTGACTTTAGCCCCTCATGTCCTTCCAAAAAGCCTCAGACAGGTATTACAATCAAAATATTTCATAGGAAAAATGAATAAAAATGTACATTTTATGAAAATATTCGTTGTTTTGCCGAAACAAAATATTTCGTAAAATGAACTTATGTAATTTCGAAAATTATTCGTATATTTTCTTTGTAATATTCACTTTATGGAAAATATGTAAGGCACACTCAAAGCTTTAAAGTACAATTGATTGCCTTCGATTTACATAAAAATATAATTAAAATGGTTACATTTAATATTTTATAATGAATTCGATAAGTACTCACCGTGAAGTGTTTTATTCAACATTTCAGACGCTAACTTATCAGGGGCACCCTCGCTTTAGTTTTTTTGCCTGGATTTTAGTCTTCCAAAATGTTTAATAGCGAAAGACTTACAATTCTAAAAGTGCATTTACATTCACCATCGAAATCCAGAATAAACTGGATTTCGATCATATGGTAGTATATAAAATGATACACGAACTAGATTTCGAAATCTAGTTTAAACTGATGAAATTATATATAAAACCATACATATTTTTGTGTCACCTTAACCACACAAAATCAGGTGTATTTTATTATCTTAATTATTTTCTTATTTTGTATGAATATCAGAATGGCGTCTGTTACTAACATTTTTCTATGACTGTAGTTCTCTAAATTTTTTGCTCTCTCTTACTCACTGATACACAACCAAACATTTTTTGGGGACCCCTGATTTAGACTGATTAAAAATATCTGTCCCTTTTTCCCTACGCTGCTATTTTTAAAGCAAAACAAAAACCTACACTTAGAGAATTATCTTCACTTCAGTAATGAATAAAGAAGACTTTAAAAGAAAACCGCGATTATTTTAGAAAACAAGAATCTTTTGCCGGTTTAATGATATTTAATTGGGTTTAGTTAGGGTTACGTATTTGCATCAATCGTGTTCAATACTTTTAAATTTGCAAAATTTAAAATTTTGTATAAGGATGCTTTTTAAGGTTATGAAAATTTGGTTCGCCACTGTAGGCGCTATGAATGAAAAAATTAACTTTTTTGTACTTCATCAACTTAGTTCTTACGATGTTCACTTAAAATACCTAATACCTAGCATTGCATGACAACATACGCAATGCTTTTTTATTAAAAATGTGACACAAAATATTTAAATTTCGCAAAATTTTTAAAAGGTTCATAAAATTTTTGCGTTTAAAATTTTTAAAATGCCAAAGGCTAGTAGGTGCTTTTTACATAGTAACTTAGTACTCGCAATACGCTAGCCAATTTCAAATATATTTGTGAATGTCAGACTCAAAAAAATGCATTTAAAAAAAGTTTATGCCAATTCCTTATAAATTTTTGCACGCAGAGAAATAAAGTGCCAACCAAATTGAAAAGTGCATATTAATGGTAACAACTTATAAATTCAGTTAGTACAACGATATGGCAACAGTTTATATTAGATTTCTGAATATTTTGTGTATTACAACTAAAATTTAGTTGAAATAACCGAACTTTGTTGTGAAAACTAATGTTAAGTTGTGCCAACTGTCTGAAATTCGTAATAACCGAATTTGAGTCGTAGCAACCGAGTTTCAGTTGGCAAATAGCTAAATTTTTCTCTGTGTGTGATGTTCGTATCCCGTTATTGGTGCGCTGACATAGCTTGACGTATATCTATATAAAATTACACCATTTTTCACATACTGTTCTCAAAACGCAATTCAATTAAACAGCTCCAAAACCCTGTGGAAAAAACTTCGAAAGTTTTAAAATTTGGAAAATTTTGGTTTCACTTGTAAACCACCATACAACTTTTCGCCAAGCAGCGAAATGGAAATAACTTTTTTAGTGAATCTATCTACCAAGTCAAGAGAGCGCTCTTTGTATTGAAAGTTAAAAACAACCCAGTAAAAAATGTTCGTGTTTTTGAAAGCAGGGTAAAAGAAATGCGCTGAAAAAACAGTTACAACCAACAATGGAATTTGCAAATTCAAACAACCTAATTTTTAAATTCAACTTCATTTCTAACAAATTTTTCGTTTGAAATGCTTGTAAATTGTAGTTTTTCATATAAAATTTTTTTAAAAATAAAATTCAAAATTACAAAAAAACAATCAACAGAAGGTTGTTTGTATTTATTGTTGGTGCCAATTTAAAAAACTTTTTCTGTATTTACAAAAATACTCTATGACATTGGTTAATTATTACAAAAAGAATGTTTTAATGTATTTCTGTTTATTCGGCACTAGTTACACTAGTCGACAGAAACTAAATCTTTTTTTTTTTATAAATAAGATTGATTTAAATAACAACTGCATTATTTTCTTTTACAGATTAAATGAAGTTTTTATATTCATTCCTATTTGGATTGATAATCCTAAATGGCTACAGCAATGGCCAATATAGAAAACCAAAGCCTACGCCACCCCTAGCACCAGCACCTGCACTACCAAAGGAAATGCAAAGTAACATACAAATACCCTATCAATGGAATATATTGGAATTTGGTTTTCCCAATATGGCAACCCGACAAATTGCTATGGCCAATGGAAATTTAGTACCTGGCAATGCTATACCCATAGATGTGCAACCACACTACTTTAGTAAGTGATGATGGGGAATGCATTTAAAAATTTTATTAACTTTTAACAACTGCATCCATATTTTTCAGATAAAAACACATTAAGAACATTTGTAACAATACCAAGATTTCAAACTGGAATACCATATACACTGGCTACAGTAGTGAATCAAATGGGTACAAGTAATGGTCCAATGTTACAACCATATCCAAATTATGAAGCCCATAATAATGGAATTAATTGTGAAGCTATAACTTCAGCTTTTCGAGTGGCAGTAAGTTGGGAGTCTTTATCAAATTAGATATTTTTCTAATCAAAATTAAAATTATGCCAATTTTGTAAATTTCTTCTCTCTAGATCACTGAATGTAATCAAATGTGGGTAATTGACTCGGGTATGATTGGTTCGAGTGCCGTATGCCCTCCCCAGTTGCTTTTGTTCGATTTGAATACCGATCAACTGATTCATCGTTATCGTTTTAATGCTTCATTATATACACCCGCGGCCTCGTTATTTGTTACACCAATAGTGGATGTAAGAGATCCTCCACCTCGAGGCAGTTGTAGAAGAGCCATGGTCTATATAGCTGATGTTAATTATCATGGTTTAGTAGTCTATGATTATATGGCAAATACTGCCTGGCGTGTAGAGAATAATTTCATGTACCCGGATCCTAATTATGGAACTCATACTATAGCGGGTGAAAATTTTAATCTAATGGATGGTATTATTGGCATGGCTACAGATAAGCAAAATTTATATTTCCATCCTATGGCCAGTACAACAGAATATGCGGTACCCTTAAGAATACTCGATGATAGTTCAAATTTTCAGACCAGTGTAGAAGGTATGCGTGAAGCTTTTAGGCCTTTGGGTAAACGAAACAGTGAATGTGCTGCCTCGGCTATGGATGGTAGTGGAAATATTTATTGTGTTACTTTTAATCCCATTGAATTGATATCATGGAATGTGGCAACTCCCTATGGTATGACGAGTTTGAAAAAGCTTCCAATTAACCCCGACGAACTACAATTTGTTAGCGGCATGAAAGTGGTGCAAAATCTTCAAGGCAAGGAGGAATTATGGATGTTATCCAATAGATTCCAGGTAAATTTTTAGTATATTTAAACAATCTTGTATAAAAATTAATATTCAATTCGAAATTTTTTTTAGAAAATGTCTGCTGGTACGCAAAATTTTGATGAAGTTAATTTCCGTATAGTGGTACGTTCTTTAGATGATGTATCTAGTGGTGGTCCAAGGCCAAATTCCGATTTACATAATAAATTAGTTTTCAGTGGTTAAGATTTTTTATTATTTCTAAAAATTAAGTAAATATTTCTCAAATTATGTTTTTTTCTTTTCAATTTACGTATATATTTATTTAAGTCAATAAAACCAAATAAATTTCAAAATTTTGTGAATATTTCATTAATACTTTTTAAAGGTGTTAAGGTAAGTTCCTATTGGTTTTTTTTTTCAAATGACTGTTAATTACTGGGAGGTGAATATTTTATAATTAAAGTAAAAACAAATATTGGCGGCAGTATATTGATTTTTGCTATAGAGTTATTATTGCATCCCCTTAAAAATAATTTTATTGAACGAAAAATAATTAAATTTTTTAGTAAACTTATCAAAGTTAAAAGTAAACGAAAAAATTCTTAAAATAATTAAAGTCCTCATACTTATTATGAAACTAGTTTTTGAATATAACTTTGAATAAATGGTTGATTCTGAGATAACTGGCTAATTCCCTGTCCTTGAGTATTTAAATTGGGAAAAATAAAATAAATTCTACTTCACTTTACAATAAAGCTTTATAGGTCCTTTGCAGTAACTAAGTAATATAATTTTTCCATAAAAGTCATTCCCCTGGCTGTTCCTAAAATTATATTCTTTAATATTCAAATTTGGAAGTCATTGTTGATTTGCAAATAATTAAAATTTGAAGGCATATACCGAGCAAAAATAACCTCGATTTGGTAAGCAGTAACTACATTTGTATGCTACCAAAATAGCGCTTAACCGCCTTGCATGCAATAAAGCAACTGAAAACTGGGAATGCATTCTGTTGTGCTTCTATAAATGCATTCTTTCAATCAGTGAATAATGCATAAAATGAAGCAGTAAAGAATGTATAAAATGAAGCATTAATGTTTTCAACACACAAAAAAAGCGCTTCTTATTGCCTGCGAAGGCATGAATTTATTGCTTCTTTAAGCACATGAAAGAAGCACTTTTAACCTGCTTAAAAGAGACATACCAAGTGAGACATCGCGAACAAAAATCATGCATTCTGAATTTGCTTTGGAAGCGCTCGGTACACTCATAATAATCCATGCATTAAATTACGTAATTATTGTCAAAACTGCAAAAACTTTCGTAAAATGTACAAATTTTCGTTTATTTTACAAAAAATTTGGTTATTTTGACATTTTTTTCGTAATTTTACGCATGGATTATTATCAGTGTAATTAAATAATGCTTTCCGGAACTGACTCTGGGTATATTATTATAACTCTAACACTTACGATTGTCATTCCCCTGTGTTATTTAAAAAAAAAAGTGTAATACTTTTTATAATTATGTGTGCATTTTTGAAGATTATTTTGAATATCAACTTCCGATTTATGTAAATTTTCCAAAGGTAACCACTTAAATGGATATTTTAGAGAGCCTTGTAGAGGTTCATCATTCCCCTGCCATCAATCCTCTGGAAAAATATTTTATTTAATTTTTGTTTGCGTTAGACCAACACCCCGGAGCTAAAAGTAATGCAAAAACAAAGAAACATGTATTGGCAGAAAAGCGAGAGGCCGAAATAACCGCTATAGTACAATTAACCTTCATATCAGCCTGGGGTAGTTTTCGACCAATAGGCAATTAAGTTTTTTAATATTTCTTCAACTATTTTAACTATTTTAACTATTCTTTAACTATTTAATTTTGTATTAGAAAAATATAGTTTCATTAAAATATTTGCTTGTTTTGAAAGTGTTAGTAAAAAACTTAAATTTTCCTCCATCGGGGTCGAAATTGACCCCGATCTTTGCATGGTTGTATTTCATAGTTCTATTACAAAAAAATTAAATAAAAGAACAGGAATATAACATTCGAATGATAACATGATATCATTAAAAAAAATCCTATTTTTTGATTTTTTTTTTTGCTTAAACAACATGTATTTTCTTTTCTTATAAGTAGTAAAAATATGTACCAATTTATGATTTTGGAATCGTGTGACTGATCCACAAAAGTGTATATCATTATGAAATTTACACAATATAAATTCCATTTTAATAATTTCAAAATAAATAAATTAGATTTAATTCGCATCATAATTAAACATAATTGTCATACAAAGAAAATTGTTCATAATTGCTGTTTTTGTTTCAGTTGGCACTTTTGGGATTATAAATGTGTATAGAACTTAAAATTTCTTTTAACAATATAAAAAAAATTACAAAATAAAAAAATGTACCCTTTATTTTATTTTTAATCATATATGTAAACGTAAGATATATGCCTAAAAACGTTTTAAATTTTATTAAAGCTACTTTTTTAAATATTCAATAAAATTTTACATTTTTTAACAAAATTCCAAGAGAAAAGAATTTATTTTTTTCTTTTCGCAAAATGTTTGGAATTTTCAAGTAAAAGAAATAATTGTGGGTTTCCACTTTACCAAAGGTATTGAGATAATTAAACAAAACTTGTTGTACACTTTCTGTGTTAAATGTGACCTTCTAACGATATTTTTGCAAAATATAACACTCACAGGAACTTTTCCATAAAAGTTATTTAAAAAGTTTGATATAATTTTTATATTAGGACAATATCCTAATAAAGAAATATAGAGTATGGTCTCGAAAAATACATTATTTTTATTTTTTTAATAAAAATGATATCGAACTTGTATAAAAGACAAAGTACGGTCTTGTTTACTACTCCCCCTGTATATTTTGTTTTTAAACAAAACAAAGTGTACAAAAAGGGGGAAAAAACAAAAAACGTGTATTTATATATTATACAACGGTATGCCTTACACACAAACAACAAGTTTTCAATTTATTTTTAGATCAATGGTGATAATCTTTAACTTCGAGCTCATATATTAGTTCTTATTTAGTGAGAAAACTAGTTTATATGAATGCTTGATGATTTGCATGGGATTGTTACCACTTTCAAAACGTGTTCTGATGATGGGAACCTAGGAAATTCCCGAAATAGATCTATCAACACATTCCTGAAAGGGTCAAATAATAAATTTGGAAACAAAAAACTCGATAGATTATTTGTTACGACAATATCCCAATAAAGAAATATAGAGTATGGCATCGAACTTGAATAATTTTAATTTTCATTGCGTTATTTAAAAAGTTAATCCGTAAATTTCTTTCATGCAATTGATTGATATAGTTAAATTATTCAATAAACAAACAAAATAAACGGACTTTCGGTATTAGTTAAAATATAAACGGTTTAAAGACTGCATAAAAATATGTCATTTCGGCCGTTATCGTAAATATGACAAATTTTAAAAACTGCTCTACGACAGAGCTGTAAAAAGCTGCAATCAATTGACATTGAAATCAAAGTGATTTCAACCAAACTGATTTCATTCTTTGATTTCTAAATGATTCAGATTTCAAAATGAAATCTTGTCAAAATTGCAATATTGTTTGATTGCAATCATTTTGAAATCATTTTTTTTAGAAATCATTGAATGCAATTAATTTAATTGCAATCAATTCGATTGCAATCAAATTTTTTTGAAATCATGTGATTTCAATAAATTCCCTTGAAATCTTTTTTTACTTTTTTTCAGTTTTAACAATGAACAGTTTAATATGAACTATTAATTTATTAGCAATTTGACACCAAACGTTTAATAATATAGAAAAAACGTATTTAATGAACAAATCAATAGCACAAATGACGATTTATGCACTATGAAATATGTCTGAACATTTCAGTAAACTTTGACTTCTAAGTAAATAATAAAAAAAACACAACAACTGTATTTATAAAAAAAAACAAAAGCAACAATTTATTTTGTTCCAGCCTACGTCGACTTCTAAGTAAATAATAAAAAAACAACAACTATTAAAAAAAAAAACAACAAAAGCAACAAATTATTTTATTCCATCTTACTTCGACTTCTTAGAAAATAATAAAAAAAAATAACTGTATTTATAAAAAAAAAACAACAAAAGCAACAAATTATTTGAATGCGTTTGAAAAGAGAATTCTTTGCAATTTTGCAAAGTAGAGGATATTAGATAATAACAACTAAAACTTATCGGCTCCAAAATGACATGAAAAACGTAGGTTTGTTAGTCATTTCTTGCATTTTTTTTTCTACGGAAGAACTGATTGCAATTAGAAATAATGTTTACCAATTTTACAAAACTTTGTAAATAAAAATTGCCATTTTTCATTTGAAAAGAACGAAGATTTTGATTCTGATTTAACTTTGATTGCAATTACTGGATTTGATTGCAATTAAAGTAATTGCAATCAAATCGATTGCAATCAAATTTGATTGCAATCAATTTATATATAAATTGATTTCAAAAAATTGATTCAATCGTTTTTATCATATTGATTTCATGATTTCAAATTGAAATCATGAAATCAATTTACGATTTTGAATGCAATCAAAAAATTAGCAATCATTAAAGCGAAATCATGTGATTGCAATTAAATCGATTGCAATCATTTACAGCTCTGCTCTACGACAACCACAATTTGGTTTTTTTGGGAATAATTTCGATTGAGTTTGTGTTACCATATGGTTACAATGGACTTAAGTGATTGTTGTAGAATACGAAAATACATAGCACTATATTCTTAATTCTGTAAAATACACTTTAAATATTCCTAAACTGGTGAGATCGATCCATTAGTAATAAAGTTTAAAGCTGAAAACCTATTTATACTCTCGAGATGGCGTGCGATGCCATCGTGTGGCTTGCCCAGTATAAAGACAGGGCAACTACAAATATATTTTTTTAAATGCATATCTCCTAACCAACAAATACACATAAGTTTCGTTTAATTGGGTCCCATAGTTGAGAAATGACATGTTAATTATCACGTTTTTCAATTTCAAATCGCAGTGCCTTTATTTGAATTTACTGAGTGTAGATTTAATATACATTTCATCCCAATTTTTTCTTTGTCCTTGCAAAATTAAACTCTAAATTATATAATCCGTTTTCTTTTTTAGCAAAAATGTGAATTTTTTTTATGCGCAAAAATATGTTTTTCTCTATGGGTCAATATCGACCCTAAAGGGAGGAAAGTGTAAGTTTTTTTTGCAGGGTAGGCAGGTTAAAGACAATCCAGTTAAGTATGAAGAGCAAAAGTACACACAGGGAAATAAAGTGCCAACCGAATTGAAAAGTGTATTTTAATGGTCGAAGCTTATAAATTTAGTTAGTACAACGGCATTTACATACACTCACAAGAACTTTTCCATAAAAAATCAACAGTTATTTAAAAATTTAATCGGTAAAGTTGTTTCAATGGAATATGCAGTTAAATTACCAAAGAAATATATTTTTTAACTTTCTGTCTATTATTCAATAAACTGAAAAACAGACTTTCGGTAATAGGTAAAATATTCAGTTCAAATTTTCTATTTGAAACAAAAATTTGTTATATTATATTGAGTATTGAAATAAACGAAAAAATCTATTGTTTTTATGGATTTTGCCAATGAATTTTTTAACAGTTTAAAATAAACTAAACAATACAATTGTTTTAAACGAAAGTAGTCCTGTTTTTAACTGATTTTCAGTTAATTTAATGTGTATATTCAGTAGTCTTTACGGAAAAAATATTGTGAGTGAAAGATTTATGAATATTTTTGGTGTTGCAACTAAAATTCAGTTGAATTAACCGAATTTTTTTCTGAAAACTAATGCAAAGTTGTGCCTACCGTCTGAAATTCGTAATAACCGAAATTAAGTTGTTGTAACTGAATTTCAGTTGTCAAATAGCAAAATTTTTCTCTGTGTATAGTAACCGAATTTTAGTTGGCAAATAACTAAATTTTTTTCTTCGTGTAGGAAAAAAAATTAATAATTGTATGTCTACCTTCGATTATTGAGTAAATATTCTAAAAAAGATTTAAGCCACCAGTCTGAAATATTAAATTCTGCTAAAAACTTCAATGCCATTAATGGTGTCGAAATTGGTGTCGAATTTTCAAAATTGTCTTTTATCTGACATGAATAACCTTTCGTGTATATGTTAGCCTATGTTTAAGCATGCTAAAAATATTCGCGTTAATTACACACTGCTACAAAAAAACACTTTTTGTCAGAACTTGAAAGCCGACCTAGTGGGGGTTGTAGGCCTAGGTGAGCACATACAAATACCGTTTTCAAAAATTTTGAAACACCCTCAAAATTTAGAGTTATTTTCAAAAAACTGTTTTAAAGTAGGTCGTAGCACTTTAGTACCTCTAACTCACATATTTTTTGACCGATTCCAAAATTTTAAACAGTTTTGGAAAGTCAAAGAATTAAGCTTTCATGAAATGTATTCATATTCCGAGAAATTAAGTAAGTGTTTATCGAAAGTTTCTCATTTTTTTTATTTTTTTTTTCTAATTTTTCAAATTCAACAAGAGTTATTTTAATTTTTTTCTATGAAAACCTATCTTTTTTGCACTGTATTTTAAAGACAATTTTATATAAAAAATACGAGATATTATTTGTTAAAATCGGTTTATATTTGCAAAAGTTACTAAACTTTATCTAAAGTAAAATTTTTGGATTGCAGACTTTTCTTTTGGTAAACCACTTGACTTAAAATCAAAAAAGTTTATAATTTTCGTTTTTTTGTAGATATTCTTAACAAAAATAATACTTAAAACTTACAAATGTATCAAAAAATGCACGTCATTTTAAAGCGTAATCAGTTTTCTTTCCAAACCGGTTAAAAAAATTTAAATCGGACAAAAACTGACTGAGTTACAGATCGATAACTTGACGAACATCACTGAAAACGATTTTTTTAGAATAACTTTTGAGGGTGTTTCTGAATTTTTTTGACACAATTTGTAATGAACTCAACAAGACCTATAACTCATGCTAGGTCGTTTTCCAAGTTTTTTTCACTGTACAACTTTTTTGCAAAATATCAGCTCACTGATTTTCAGCAAAACACTTTTGCAGATATTAGCCATTTTTGTGCAAGGATCCTCCCTTACTCAAAAAACTTGTTTGCTGTAAAGTTACAGCCTTTTTATTTTTGATACAAACAATAATGTTACTAACTGATTTGTCTTATTTTTTTGCTGGGAGAATTTGTTCTAAAATATTTTAAATACCACGTTGAACTAGTTTTAAGTATAAAATTAAAAATTTTAAAATAAAGTTATTTGTGCAAGACAAATTCTATTAAGGTCATACATACAAGAACAATTAAACATATTGAAAATAATATTATATTTTAAAATAACCAACTGTATAAATATTGATTGCACTATTTCTATTATTTAATTAACTTGTGTTCTTATTTGTTCAATAAGCCACCCAGCAAAAAATTTGGAGCCCTCAAAAAGTATGACTTCAAAATAAGATTCCCTGCCAACTATTATCCGATCGCTCATAATTTATTCGAGTCTTAAAATACTCTAAACTATGCGCCTTTTGTGAGTGCTCATAACTTAGAGTCAGAAATTATTCATATTTTATTCTTTTCTATGAGCCTTTCAAAATGTATGCTCCGAAAATACACTTATTTTTGACTCGTTTTTAGACATTCATTAAGGATTCAAAAATTAATCAGAAAAAATAAGGAAATTTATTTAAAAAGGAAATTTAAAATTACACTAAAAATTGAAACTAAACTAAAATTACACATTTTTTGGAGTATTTTCTGAAATATGAGTCAAAAATTAATTAAAAATGTATGTTTTCAGAACACTCTAAAAAGTCACATAAATATGAGTGATTTTTGAGCCTTTTTTTTTTTTGTTTTTATTTTTCAATTTTAGACTTTTTAAGTGAACTAAAAATTAGAAAATTCGTGATGAATTTTAATTGTGAAAGTGTTGAATCGCAAGTTATAAGCAAAAATTAAAAATATTACATGGGAAGCAGAAACTTACTGGTCAATTACAAAAAAAATTAATTTCTTTCTAAGAACTTAACTGCCAAATAACTTTTTTTTTTTTGAAAATGCTATAAAAAAAACTACTGAATATTTTCTCAAATTTCTTTTTTTATTTGAAAGTACAATCCTTCCGGTTAATAATGGAAAATAATTTCATTCAAATGGCTGCCTCGGCTGGCCATGCAGTAGCCTACACGATCGGTCCAATTTTAAGCACATTATCGATTGTGTGCAGCTGTATTTCACGAATGGCTTCACGAATATTGTCCTTTAAAGCGTCAATTGTCTCTGGCTTGTTGGCGTAACACTTATCTTTGACGGCACAACACAAATAATAGTCCAACGGTGTCAAATCGCAGCTCCGAGCTACGGAGCTGACGTTGCTTCTCTTCTTCCAAAATCCGTACGCAATTTTCGCACACATTCTGCAACATTACCATGATTTTCAAAGTAATGTCGCAATATTTCCCAGCGTTGTTCAAGCGTATACACAACCATATTCGTTCAGCGGAAGGATAAAACTAATTATCTGTCAAATCAGACATGAGCTAAGTGTTACCATTCACGAAATAAGCACTAGTTGAAAAAAAAACGTTAAATGGCGGACCCTTTATAAAAATTTCGATCAGGCAATAAATGTTTATATTTTTCTTTAAATATCCTAATTGGTCACTGAAAACAAAAATTATTATATGGATAAACTGTTCGTCAGGGCAATATAGTTGCGATATTTGTTAAGAAAATTCGATTTTTTCAATGAACCTTTAACTCCGAAAAACGGAGCGTTTGGTGTATCTCGAAAACTAAGAAAGATAAAATCTCCAAATTTTGGCATGTAGCTTCATCTAATGACCGGAACAAAAGCAAGTAAAGCATTTTTGGCCATTCGAATGTTTTAGTGGTAAAAATGGGCTGAGAAGTTTCAAAAATTCGATTTTCGGGTCTATTTTTTATTGGGTAGGAGGAGGAAGGGGCATACATGTAAACCTTTTTCTTTTTAATTTAAGGACCCCTAACAAGAATCTAAAGTCAAATAAATAGAAATAGAAATATATAAACAAACAAAAAGTCGGTAGTAAAATGGGTAAAATATAAGTGACGCATTTGTTCATTGTTAACGTGATTTTTGTTAATTATTGATTATATTGTTATTTTATATTAAATTTGAAATAAATAAAAATTTGCAAAAAAAATACCACTGTTTTATAATTTAAATATCTAAATATCTAAAACCATAAGGAAACTATAAAAGTGCAAAAACAGTTTAAATTTGTGGGCGTTGTGGTGTAATGGTTAGCGCGTTGGACTGTTACACGGATGGTCCCGGGTTCGATTCCCGGTGACGACAACATCAATTTCGAAAAATAATATGTATGAGTTTTCTATCACTTATATGTATCGCTGCGCCCACCTTCGGTGTTAACATAGCACTTAACCCCGCTGAAGTAAAATAATGAATCAGGGCTATGAAACAAAAAGCTTCAATAAATTCGCCAACTCTACATCAGGTGGCGAGCAACAACTGTTCTAAGACTTATCATAGCGCGCAATTACAGTGTTGCCATGTTTGAAGCCCTTTATCTTTCACCACCTTTCATCTCTCCCCTGTCCCCTTTCCTAAGAAAGCAACACATTAATTAATAGGAAGAATTTCCTGAGTGTTGCTTCTCTTCAAAAAAAAAAAAAAAAAAAAAAAAAAAAAAAAAAAAAAAATAAGTCTCAAGTATTACCCCTAAATAAATCAAAAAAGTTTCATAATAGACACCTAAATATGTGTCTTAAATAACGCCCAAAAACACTCCGAAAAAAAAGATAGAAACCCCTCAAGACTCGTTTATAAGTCTCTTTGGACTCGAAATGTTTACTGGGTAATTTTTAAAACCCTCTAATTTCTCTAATTTATAAGTCTCTTCGGACTCGAAATGTTTACTGGGTTATTTTCAAAACCCTCTAATCTCTGAGGTTAAAATTACTCAAATATGAATTTCTTTTGAGCTTTTAAATATTTTCTTTCATAAAATATAATTTTTCTCTGAGTCAAAACTGCGCTATCCAAAAACGAACAAAATTGATTCATAATTATGAGAAAAAATATTGTTTCTGAAAATTCACTCAGAAATTAATAGAAAAGAAAGGAAATAGCGGAGTTGTTAAATCAATCCAAAAATACTCCACACAATTAATCTTTTTTGAGCCAAGAAAATTTTGTTTGAAATTTTACAATCCTTTTGCTTTAACAACGGGAATATACAAAAAAAATTGTATATTTTAGCAAAACAATCCACTAATACGCGTTTTAACGACATTAATATAAAAAAAAAGAAAGAGCAACTGAAAACGCCAAACAAAAAAATATGTAATATAAGACCCTGTTTCTAGAAGACGTTTTTCTTCACACGAACGAAAAAACAATAACAAAATACATACATTCAATACAAAAACGAAATCCATGTAAGTCACTCAATAGTCTAGCGTCGAACGTCTTTTAGAAACAGGGCGTAAATGTTAAAACGAAGATTTCCTGTTAAGAAGTTATAAACATATCATATAAGTGTTTGGTATCGTTGGAAAGAACTGCAGATTACCTTATTTTAAAAAAAGAATCGCTTTTAACCCTGTTGGTAGAACGAAAACTTGGGTAATCCTATTAAGAAGGTAAGAATTTCGGTTTTTGTTAAAATGTAAATTTTCATTATTCAATCAACTATTTATCAATAGACATAATCCAATGATTTGTTGGACTTAAATATACATTTAAGTCAACAATGTGAAATCTATGTCCGAATTTATAATTTGCTGTAAGCAATCCCAGAATTCCCATAAATAAAAAAAATTCCCATAAATAAAAATGGAATTTTTAGATTTTTTGTTGCATTTAAAGCGAAGATTGGAAGAGGCTTACCCCATAAATTAAGTATATGTTTTAGTAACTACAACCGCTTCGTGCTCAGTTTTTAACAGCGGGTTAAAATTTATATTTGCCTTGAAAATATAGCCACTTTAGAAGCGGCTGGGGGAAAAGTGTAAACAAATCAAAATTTTTTTTAACATAATCGTAACTCGCATTTAAATAAAAATACTTTTTAGAATAGTATGCACACTTTCTATGTTCAGAAAGAAAATAGTTATCTGGAGGTAAAATACTGTTAGTCCTTTTTGGGGATTTTTTTTTTTGTTTTTTATATTTCTACTTTAAAGTTTTTAAGTGGAACAAGATATTGCATTCATGTTTTTTTTTTTTTACAAATATGAAATTTAAAATCGGACTAGAGGCAAAAAAAAAATGGCAAGCACTCAAAATGGGATATGCAAAAAGTCGTAGGCTCAAAACCAAAAGTTTAGCTTTAAGCTAAAATTACAAAATGTATCAAAATTGGAAGGCTCAACAACAAAATTTAAGCTCGATATCATGTCACTGTTCCTAATTTCATTGCAATAGGACCACTAAGTAAGAAGTGGCCTAATTATTGTCAAAACAAAATTGTGATATATCCCACCGTGAAATGGTGGGTAATACAAGAATGCTGATAGATGATGCCCAAATGTTAGTTTTATGTTAGTTTTATGTTTGTTTTAGTTCATTGGAAAGCGTATATTGTTACTTATGAAAAATCTTTAAATATGCATAAAAAGACTCTCATCTAGAAGGGAAATTTAGCTTAATTTTTTGTTTTCTAAAATGGCTCAAAAAATGACTCCAATTTATGAGGGAAAATCTCTTTGACACTCTCATTTCTCTGAACCATTTTTGAGTCCAAAGAGAATGCTGTTTTGAATGAACCAACTTGTACACAAAAAATTTAATTTTTAATAATATTTTTGAGCCCATTTTTGATTAATTTTTGAGCCAATTTTTGACTCATTTTTGAGCACAGCCCGTTTGCTGGCTGGGCAATAAAATTATTACAAAATAATATAATTTACCTTAATTAACATCATGCCTATCGGTAATAATTGTAAAACTATATTTGAATTATAAAAGTTTTATATAATTATATATACGAATTAAAAGGACAAGAACAAAAATTTTCCACGTTAATCATTAATTTTAATTTAACTTGACTGTGATTGAAAATCATTAATTAAATAATTTACATTATTAAGCTAATGAAACAGTAAAATAAATTGATTTATTAAAAAAAAAAATTATTAACGATAATAAATCAAATTTAAAACTTGCTAAATAAACAACACTAGAAAACATAGAATTTTTTTTATCATGGTAAAAAATTAACCCATTTTTTTACCAAGCATAGATTTCGTGCGAATTTCATGACAAAACTTGGTGGGAAGATACGTTGGTTTTCCAGCATGCATTTCAGCAAATTTTGTAGCCTAATCGCTCCCTTTAGTGGTGCTATAATAAATTGAAATTGAGATTTTGAAGCTTTGTACGCACTTAAAATGATAATATTTTTTTAAAAAATTAATTGGGTGAAAAAAGTGAAAAAGTTCATATGATGTATGAGCATACATATATGGTTCCATGTATGGGCATATATGTACATATATGTAATGTTTCATATCATATATGGGTAAAAACATGCAAAGGAAAAGTTCATATGTGGATACGTATGACACCATGTATAATAATATATTGCATATATATCCAGTGTAAACAAATAAAACTTTTTTTTTAACACAACTTGCTTTTGTATAAAATGACTTTTCAGAATAGTATATAGTATGCACACTTTACATGTTCAGAAAGAAAATATATATCTGAAGGTATATAGAGGGTCCACCAAATAATTTTTTTTGAACTCCTGAACCAATTGGACTTTGTATGGCGTCATACTAAGGTCTTTATGCAAAATTCGTCTCAATGATGTCTCCGAAATGTTCAATTGTTGAGAACGACGGTGAATTGATGTTAATGGCGCTTCACGCACACTTTCTGCCACAGCAGCAATATTCTCGGGTGTACGCACTGTTTTTGACTTTTCACGCTTCGGTTTATCGATAAGGATGCCAGTTTCTTTCACTTTTTTCACAAGATAACGAACATACGGACCATATTCGTTCAGCGGAAGGATAAAACTAATAATCTGTCAAATCAGACATGATCTAAGTATTACCATTCACGAAATAAGCACTAGTTGAAAAAAAACGTTAGATGGCGGACCCTTTATAAATATATATCTAATGCTTTTTGGGAGGAAATCGCAAAAACTTGATTTTTTTATTATTACTTTAAACGAATAAAGTTTTACGCCCTGTTTCTAGAACACGTTTTGCTTCACGTTCGTCTAAAAACAATAACAAAATACATGCAATGCAAAAACAAAATACATGTAGTCACCCGTTCGTGTAGAGGCGAACGTGTTGTAGAAACCAGGGGTTAGAGTGGGTTTCTCTCCACCCTTATACATGAAAGTTGCTTACTATGCAGATGATACGGCTCTCATAACATCTATACTGATAGAATTTTCCTTCATAGTATTAATGAAACGATTTCATTAAAATCGATTTATTAGTTTAATGAAAAATTTCATTAACTGAATGAAAATTCATTAATATTGGTATTTTTTTCATTAACATTTTTTATGATTTTTTCATAATTTCATAAAAAAATTCATTTAATCAATGAAAAATTTTCAATTTTTTTTTCAATAAAAATTTTGACTTGTAATAAGAAAAAAAAATTTTTTTTTTTGTACTATCATTTTGAAATAAAAAAAACTGAAAAACTAAAACTTTGATATAAATAAATTTATTTTATTAAAATTGCCTAGAGCTAACAGTTTTTGACGAATTTAAACAGTTGGTCACTAATTTCCAGGGAACGGATATAGTTTTGTTCAAAACGAGACCTAAATTGTTATCGTTTTGACGATGTTACACAAAAACGTTATGCTAAACGATAATAAATTTTTGTTTTTAACAACATTGTTAACAATATTTAACATTTTTATCTAATATGGTCGTAATTTAACTACAAAAAGTGGACTATAACCGTCGATCGTTCTACAGAATTCCAAGAAAAATCGATAAAAAAAATTACATATTTTGCACCGACATATAAGAAAAGATGTCATCTTTTAACACAATTTATAAAAAATGTAAAGAAAGATTGAACAATTTTGTAAAAATAAAACAATAAAAACAGAAATAAATTAAACTTGTTTTTTTTAGTTCAGCTTTTAATATTGTAATGCCTGTTAATTATGTTTAAACTATTTTTTCAATCACTAAAGTTCTTAATATACAGTGCCGGACAAAAGTATTCACACAGCAGCAAACTTTATTTTAAATCTTTTATATTTTTAAAATGAAAGCTATTAGCCGTATAAGGTATTCAACAAAATTGTTTATAAACTTATTAATAATTTAAATATCACAAGTAAGGCTCAACTGAAGGGAGTTTTGTTGCAAGAATGGCAAAATATTGGAGCTGATGTTACGAAGAAATTGGTCTATTCTATGCCAAGAAGATTAAAAGAAGTCATAGCAAAGAAAGGCTACTCCACAAAGTATTAAATCATGTGAAATTTTATTTTTTGTACAAACATTTGAAGCTGTGTGAATGCTTTTGTCCGCCTAAAACAATACTTTGAATTACATATTTAGTTTTTTCTTATAATATAACATAGTAAGAATAAGTTTTTTGTTGTATTTTAATAATTTATAAGTTAATAAACAATTTTGTTGAATACCATATCCGGCTAGTGGGTTTCATTTTAAAAATATAAAAGATTAAAAATAAAGTTTGCTGCTGCTTTTGTCCGCCACTGTACATAATTTAAAAAAGTACAATAATTAAAATATTTCTTTTTTATGGATAACAAAATTTTATTTTCAAAATTTGTAATTTGTATGCTAAAGTAATCTCAAAAAGTACAAATTATTAAATATCAGCGAAAATATTACATACAAACTATGAATTTTATTCATTAAACACATGAAACTTTTATAACGATTAGGCTAGGATTAATAAAAAAAATTCCATATTCTTTATGTAAATTTCATTGGGTCAATGAAATCATTCATTAAAATTGATTTAATGAAACACCTTTCATTGACTCAATGAAACGTTTCTTTGGGGACTTTTTGATGAAAAAATTCATTGGATTAATGAAGGAATTCATTAATACTACGCACAAATTTCTATCAGTGCAGTAACCTCACTAAAGCACTGTTAAAGAAAATGGAAAAAGGGTTTTCTGCCTGTAATAAATACTTCTACAAATGGAAAATAAAAATAAAAATAAACCCTATTAAAACTCAGGCTATTATATTCCCTTACAACAACTCCCCCAAACGGATACCAAGTCGTCAGTTAAGTTTCCAAAATGAGAACCTGACAATTAAAAACGATATCAAATATTTTGGTGTTTGCCTCGATAAGAAACTTAACTTTGCGAAACACATCAGCGAAATCTGTAAAAAATCCATTAAAACTGTCAGAGCTTTGTGGACAATCCTTAATAAACGTTCAACCCTGAACCTTAAGAACAAAAACTTAATATTCAAAAGTGTGATTAGACCAACCTTGACTTATGCAAGTCCTGTCTGGTACAATGCAGCAAAATCACATATGAACAAACTACAAATCATTCAAAATAAATGTCTCAAAAGCATAACTAACAAAAATTGGAGATATTCAACTCAGCTTCTCCACAACGAAACTGGTTACGAACTAATTATTGACTTCATAAAAAAGCTTAACAATAAATACCATGAATCCATTCAAAATTCTCCTTTTCAACTGATAAGGGAATTGCATACAATTGGCTTAATTTGCAGCTCCGAAACACAAATTATTAATTGAAAATGAAAATGACGTTTATACATGTATTATCCTTAGATAATTTCATTGTATATTTTCTAACGTATTTAATCTTATTTCCCTACCATATAAAGGTTTTTCCTATTTTCCTTTGAATAATGTTATAATTAAACATTCAATATCAAGATCTTTTGTTATCATAATTATTCGTTGCAATATCTATAGATAAAATCTCGAAATTGTAAATTTATATGCTAAGCACAAAATAAAAATAAAGATGAATTTATAAATGAAATTAAATGAAATTGAGTGGAACAAGATATTGCATTCGTGTTTTATTTTTAATTTCATTAAGTATTTATTTTGTTTAATAACCACTATTTTAAAAACAAATTGTCCCCGATGTAGTCCCGATATTCGCAAAAAAACTGGATCTGAGACGGATGAATGAATTCATATATTATTCCATATATGTGTACTATGTTATAAGTTTTTACCGGATATAACAATATTTAAGGACGATTTTTTTTATTTTTAACTCCTTTTCGCCGCTGACAAAAATATTTAAAAGAAATAGATTTTTAAGTTTTCATAATTTATAAAAACGATAGTAGAGAATGAGTTAATAAGAAAAACGTTTTTTATGATTTTTATTTGAATTATAATATTGAATCTATAAGGATTAATTGAGATCTTTATGCAGTTTTTTTGTAGTTTACGTTTCAGTATACCTAAAACATTTAATACACCTTCACCAAAACTTATTTTACTATTTGGTTTCATATGATATATTTCACTTAATTCATGTGATATATCTCACTTGAATCTAAAGAAATATCAGTCGCATTTGATGTGCTTAATTCTGAATCGGCTGTACCTAACCTGACTAGTTAACCATCCCGCTTTTGGCAGGACTATTATATTCAATATAATTTTTTCTCAATAGGTTTTTTACAAAATATAAAATGATTTTAAAACTTTCAACATACGAGTATTATAAATTTTGAAGATTTTTGATAGAAATAACGTTTTAGAGCCAGTGTTTTCTCTTATAATTAAAAGAAAATATAAATTTTTAAAGTAATATTTAAGCGATTCACACTAAAAAATTACGAATTTATTTAAATCCGTATTTTAAGACAATAAATTTTAAAAATCCCGCTTTTTTGCATTAAAATCCTACTTTTGTGCCTGCCAAGTCCTGCTTTTTGATCAAAAACAGTTGGTCACGTTAGCAGTACTTAACTTCGTCTCAGAAACTGACTTTGTCTCTCCATCATATCACTATCAGAATCTGAATATTCAAATTCAGCTAAACATTCATTTCCATTTGTATCCGATTTGCCATCACTATAAATATATACACCCAGCAAAAAATAGTGCTTACCCAGAAGCGCTTCCGGAAGGCATTATTTGATAACGAAGCGCTTCCAAAGCAAATAAAGAAGGCATGATTTTTATTCGCGATGGCCCACTTGGTATGTCTCTTTTAAAGTTCTTCTTTCATGTGCTCTTAGAAGCAATAAATTCATGCCTTCTTAGGCACTCAGAAGCTCTTTTTTGTATGTTGACAACATTAGTGCTTCATGGTATGCATACTTTATTGCTTCATTGTAAGCATTATTCACTGCTTCAAAGAAGGCATTCTGGGAAGCACGACAGAATGCCTTCCCTAATTGCTTTATAGTATGCAAGTCGGTGAAGCGCTATTTTTGAAGTATACAAATGTAGTTACTGCTTACCAAATCCAGGTTATTTTTTGCTGGGCATCATCATCGACCATAAATAGTCATCATCGGAATCAACAAGCTATTGTGGTATTGTTTAGTTCCCACCTTTACAATGTTTTAATCGTTTTCCAAATCATCGAATTTTTTTTTGGAACAAGTTTGTTTTCCATTTTCCATATTGTTATTAATTTTCATTAAATGCTTTCCCAAATTGTATTTTCATAAAAAATTTCGCTTCAAACTATTTATATTTATTAATGGATTTTGAACCTAAAATGTATGAATTTATCAGTAACATGTTCTTAGAAGAAGTATAATAGAAACATTTTCATTTAACAAAAAGACAATATTTTTGATAAAAACTTAAAAAATGCCATTTTTTATACGAGCACGTAGAAAGAGTATTAATATATGACCATATATGAACATTCATATATGACCGGATCCAAAGATATATGGATTCATATATGAACTCATATATGTGACCATATATGAACGTTATTGGTATTAACAAACCAAATATCTAATAACAAACCAAATATCTATCAAAAAATTGTATAAAATTTTGATTGTTGTTTTCGCACTATTTTTAAGAATTTTTTCAAAATTTTCAAAAATTTTAAGACAGTTTTTGAAAATTGTTATTTGGCAACTCTAATCGCTCAAGTTTATATGCTTTTTGCTGGTTGAGAGAAAATAGCACATTTTTGATGATTAAAACAAAAACAGATTTATTTTCCGCATACTTCCATTTTCACAAAGACGGAAAAATATTGATTTGATTAGTAAATTTTTTCAAAAAGTACATGTTGAACGAAAAATATTTCTATTTCTAAAAGTTTTCTTATATTGGATGACTTTATCGATACCAATAAATTGCATTTATTATGCCGGTCTTCCTTATATTTTTAATTATTTTTTGAAAAGAGCGCTTTCAAAAAAATCAAAAATCATTTTCAAATCATTATATGGCAACCCTGGAGTTGGAAATTTAATAATTTTTTAAACCACGTTTGTAGACAAGACAATAAATTTTAATATGATTTTTACTGCTTTGTTATATCACCTTCGTAAAAGGCTCTTAAAAATTGGTGTGTCCTTAATTTAAAAAATTTGGGTAAAAAATGGGTTAATATGATCCTTTACACACGGCATAAGTGGTTGCGAAATAATTTTCGAAAATATTGTTAAAAAATTTCAAGTTGTATTGTACCTATATAGAAATATAGAAATAGGTTTACTGGTGTAATTGCAAAATAATTGAATTAGGAAATTATGGGCTTTTTGAAAGTCAAAATTGATATTAGAAAAAATTATATTATTTAAAAAAACATCGTGATTGTTGAAAAAAAAACAATATCCAATTAAGACATATTTAATTTTTGATTTTCCATAAGATTATAATCGTACCTACCCAGGTGAAAATGATAGTATATGGTAATATATGAACCTGAATGATTTCATGTATGAGCATATATCAGCATGTATGAAGATGTATGTATACCATGTATAGAAGCATATATGGTTTCATACATGCCAACTAAATGCGCATATATGGTAATGTATCATGCCATGTATTAATATATATGTTCAATTTTGTTTCATACATGATATTATTTTATTATGTGAATTCATATGTAAATCCTTCCCGGGATTCCGGGGAAACTAGGTATTTTTCTATTCCCGCAATCCTGGGAATTTGGTTCGGGAAGCATGGGATTTTAAATAATACATTTTCAAACAAAAAAGATTAATAATCTACATTTTTAATGTAGCATTAGGCAATTTAAAAATATTTTTTTAGGTAAAAAATTATAATAACTTCACCGCAACAGTTAACTTTACCGTTAATCTTAGACTTCGAAATTAATTTAAACTTCGACCTTAATTTTAGACTTCGACCTGAATTAATTTAAAGTCACTCTAGATCGCTCATAAAAAATGTTTCTATTATAAAAATTTGTCCAAAACACTTTCAATTACCAAATATTGCCCAGTTCCTGTTTTTTTTTTTGCCTGAATCCTTCAATCGGATTTAATTGATTTTATAATTTTTCTATTTTTAATATTTGAGTTAAGCTTAAAATTTTTTATACCTCAAATTTTTTTTAATCGAACTCTAAGATTTAAAGTAGAGTTTGGTGTTCGGTTTTAACCGAAACCGCGGTTAAATCAAAACCGACAAAAATAAGACGGGTTTCAATAAATACTTTAACTAGTTAATGAAAAAATAAACTCTACACTAATTTTGAAGAATAATTTTGGTCCGAGCCCTTTACACATTTTTTTGGTTCAAGTTATAAGGTTTTTCATATTATATTCAAATTCATTATACCGGCAACAACATAAATTACACTTAAAATTGCATGTTATTGGAATATGAATTTCGAAGAGGGCTCACCCATACTTGGGATTTTTTCATTAGCATTGAAATTTCATTAGCATTAGTTCACTAACAAGACGGCGCAACATGTCACACAGCTCGTGCCACAATTGATTTATTGAAGTAAACGTTTGGTAACCGCACAATTTCACGTTTCGGACCCGTTAATTGGCATCCAAGATAGTGCGATTTAACGCCTCTGGACTATTTTCTGTGGGGACAACATTCGCCGCGTTATTGCCAATATACGGCCACAAATGTTGGAAAAGTCATCAAAAATTGGACGTCCAGATTAGACTACGTCTAGAAGTCATATTTAAATTATAATGCCAGAAGATTATATTTCGAATAAAGTAAATTTCTTGTCAATTTAAAAAATTCATCTTTGTTTTATTCCATTTTCAAATTTCTATACCTCTATAAAAACACGCTTTACATAGGAATGGCACGGAGATCGACATTAATTGTACCACTGAATAGGGGAAACGAAATGAAACGAGGAAAAAACTTCATATTATCCGAATATGATTATTTGTATGTTTATTAATATTATAAGGGTGTATTAATACTCCGTTTTGCCCTATCCCGAAATCCCGGGTTTTTGGGGATTTTGGGATTCTGCTATTTGTTTATTATACAAAAAAAAAAACTCAGTAAACACAACAAAACTATTCAATTGGCAACATATTCGATTGTCAGCACGAATATGTTTTCTCTGTGCACCTTTCGTAGAGGAATTTCAGTAATTTTGATGCTGAAAATGTTCTGAAAGCAATACTAGCTATGTTCGGTAATCTAACATCTAAAATTTGTATTCGTCGATTTTTTTTGTGTTTAAATTGCACATTTTTGAACTTCTGATACAATTTTTCTCTAGTTACCTAATATACTTCAGATTTATTACTTAAATTCAACAAAACGTCGAGTGAAACCGAAAGTCCGATGGTGTGTCAAAATTAATCATCATCAGCTAATCTCGAGCGGAATGACTTGTTAGTTTTTTTGTTCTTAAATGTATATTGCCCAACGATATCGTTTTTTCATAAAATTATGATACCGTTTCCGTTATCGCTCTTTCGTGAAATAACGATAGTTAATTCGCCCTAGTCCAGCCTGATATCAATATCGAAAATGATATCGTTAATAATATAATATTTTCCTATTTATTTAAAGTTTTATATAAAAAAAAACACAAATTTTTAACACTTTTACCAGGAACACATTGGGAAACACCCGGGATTTAAAAAAGAAAATCCCGTGATTCGGGATTTTTTAAATTCCTGGATTTCGGGATTACGCGTTTGGCATATCTAATGCGTAGCACTTTTTTGTTATTTTCGATTTTGTGTAAAAAGTCTGGTTGTCATTTATTGATCGAAGCCGGTAATTGCATTTGTTGTGTTTAAATATTGTCTTTTTCTATATTTTTGGTAGTATTGGTGTTATTGTTGCTGCATTGTGGTTTTTTTTTAGAGATGTGTTCGTTAGTGATTGTGATCACTTAAGCTCACGTACACAAAATTTTGTCACGCACAATTTACAGTAAGTTAAAAATGTTTTTATTTTTAATACATTTAGCAAAATTAAAGTGATTTTCATTTTTTTTTGTAAAGAGAGACAACACTCAGGAAATTCTTCCTATTAATGAATGTGATAGTGGAGAGGTGAAAGAAAATTGACAATCTTTAACTTCGAGCTCATATATTAGTTATCATTTAGTGAGAAAACTAGTTTACATGAGTGTTTGATGTTTTGCATGGGATTGTCACTTCTTTCAAAACGTGTTCTGATGATGGAAACCTAGAAAATTCCCGAAATAGATCTGTCAACATATTACTGAAAGTGGTCATTTTATTGATAATTTTATTATTATTTTTGTATAATACATTTTCCGAAGTTGATTGACAAACTTTTCTAGAAATAGTTATTAGTTGAAATGCTCTGACTATACTTGGTAATATTATACCATTTTTTTTTTTGATAAATGTTCCCCTAGATTTTATTATTATTTGTTGTTTAAAATGTCAAGTGTTTTTAAAGTTTTTAACATGTTTAGCGTCAAATTAGGTATTCGGTATTTGGTAACGAGTCAATCGAATAAAACTTTCACATTCTTTTAAAGGAATCAAATCTTTTTTAGGAACAAGCGCCAAAACAACCCAGCAAACAATCCGGTCCGTTTATGTGCCGTTTTCGGTACAGCATAGTCGGATCCGGAGTCCGTTTCCGTACCGTTTTCCGGATCAGTATACGGACCAGAAAACGGATTAAAAGGAACATCGAATACGGATTCGAATCCGTTGCAAGTCCGTCAATGACGGACCGTTTACGGACCGTTGGGTCGTGTTAAAAACTGACTCAAATCCGTTTAAAGTCCGTCAAATACAGACCGTTTCCGGACCGTTTTGTCGTGCTGAAAACGGATGATTCCGTTTTTTACGGATATAAAACGGACAATAAACGGATCGTTGAAAATACTTATTTGGTCCGTATTCTAACCATTTTTTTTACAAAAAACTCAATGGATTTTATTTTTTTTATACATTTATTAATTTATTTGAAAAAATATTAAAATATACTTCATTTAACTTTAATTAAATACGAAATTCGCCACAGCTACTTTTTGTATCCAGCTTAGCAGCATCACGAAACATTTGTGGTCGATAATATTCAAAATCTAAAAGGAAAAAAGAATTTATTATTTTAGTTTCAAGAGATAGTAAGAGTTTTCTTGGAATATATTTTTTTTATTAAAAAAAAAAAAAATTGATACTTACTTTTTCGATGCAGTTTTTTGTTTCCACCAAGAGCATCATTGTTAGTTTGTTTCCCATTATTGAATCAGATATCTACATGTAAAAAATATTAAGTGGGGTTTAAAAACGATTGATTCTATGAACAAATATATTTTTGTTTGCAATCTCATTTGAGCGTTTTAAATTATATAAATACTTACCATCTAACGTATGCAATGCATATTATGCATGCTATCTGAATTTATTTGGCGCCCCGATCTTTTATATTATTTACTTAATTTTATTTTAATAAAACAAATTGAAAAAAATTGTTACCGATTGTGACTGACTTGAAACGGATGAAAATCGGTGAAGTCCGTATTAAACGGCACGAAAACTGATATCCCCAAACGGACTAAAAACGTGTTTTCGAAAATCCGATTAAACGGTCCGAAAACGTGCCGTAAACCCCGGATTCAAGAATCCGTACATGCCGGAGAGTCCGTAAAAATGTTTCTTGGGAATTTTTAGTTCTCGCCGAGAACTTTACAATTTCATAAGAAATGTCGAAGAAAACGATAGTAGAGGCAACATTAATATTCTTAAAATTAAAGTTAATAAACGTATTAAATCCTCTACTATAAAAGATTTTGACCAAAGATTTAAGAATTTTATTATCGACTTTCTAGATATAATAAAAGGCATAAAAAACGTGAACGCTTTTTGGACTTAAATAAAGAGTGGTTAGATTCTTCTATCTCATTCGTTCCACCAAGAAAAAAAGGAGGTGGAAGGTAACTTTTATTTGAATACTGTGATGAGAAAACTAAAGCAAAGAAAACTAAAAGCATAAGAGACAGCACTCCATTATCTGTTTTGGCTCATGCTACACAAATGAGTTTTAGAGCATCCTTAAAAGTTGAGGCGTCAAAATTAGTTAAAGAAATAACAACATCGACGCCAACAAGGGCTAAAAAACTATAGAAAACGCTTTCAGCAAGCTAAATCCCAACAACTGACTACAGAAGAAGCTCTAAGCGTTTGAATAGAAGCAAAATTAAAACGATCTAGTCATATACTAAAGTTAAACGAGCAAAAGAAAAAAAATTATCAAATTTAACTTTGTATTCAAAATAAGGTTTTGATGGAAGCTCCGAACATACCTCTTACAAACAAGCTTTGCATGGCTCTGGTGTAAGTGATTCCGTAGTTTTTATTAAAGCGTGTTTTTTTAGAGTGTCACAACTTTGAGTTGGCATCACTGCTTTAAGTGACCACCCATTTAACAGCTGATAGTTGCTTTTTATTTAGTTTGCTTTGAAATTTCATTATGAATCGACTTACACCAGAGCAACGCGTGCAAATTGTTGAAATTTTTAATCAAAATAATTGTTCTATTCGACAAACTTATCGTGCACTTCTTCTATTTTATGGCTGAACCATTTTATGGTTGAATGGGTACGTAAATAAGCAGAATTGTCGCATTTGGAGTAAGGAGAATCCACAAGCTTTTGTCGAAACACCATTACATCCACAGAAAATTACTGTTTGGTGTGCTTTATGGGCTGGCGGAGTCATTGTCACATATGTCCTCAAAAACGATTATGGTCAGAATGTTACTGTCAATGGTGAACCGTATATGAATGTGATTCGAAATTTTTTCGTACCTCAATTACGTGGCATTAATCTTGCTGATATGTGGTTCCAACTGGACGGAGCCACATGCCACACAGCGGGCGCTACAATTAATTTAATCAAAAAACTTCTGATGAAAAAATAATTTCACATAATGGCCCAATTCATTGGCGACCAAGATCGTGTGATTTAACCCCTTTGGATTATTTGATTTGTGGTTATGTTAAGTCACTTGTCTACGTCGATAAACCAAAACAATTGAACATCCGGAAATCAACATTCGAAGAGTTATCGGCTAAATACGGCTGCGAAAAGTTGTTGAAAATTGGTGTTAAAGATTGCGCCTTCTACGCGCCAGCCTTGGCGGCCACATGGCAGAAATCCTATTTAAACATTAATTTCATAAAATTTTCTTTCCAATAAATCCCGTTTCATTGATATTAAAAATGTATTTCATTGTTTTATTATGATGTAAACTTGTGTCACTCTATAAAAAAACAATTTATATCCAGTACCTCTTAAGCTATTTAGTGGAAATAATATTGTGTGGAAAAATCCTCGCACTTCGTCCACCAGCTTTTGCAGAACATTAAAAATTGAATACGTTAAAGAAACAACAAAAGCTTTATAATTAGAAAAAGAGAATAGAGGATTAAAAAACACATCTAATAGATTCGATAGTTTTGGTTGGAGGAAATTCCACAAAAGTGCATCACGAGCTCCTATTAATGATGATAGATGGGAAATTGATAAAAATAAATAATTTAAAATTGTGGTTGAATATAACCACTGTGTTTGTTTACACTGATAATAATCCATGCGTAAAATTACGAAAAAATGTCAAAATAACCAAATTTTTTGTAAAATAAACGAAAATTTGTATATTTTACGAAATTTTTTGTAGTTTTGACAATAATTTCGTATTTTTATGCATGGATTATTATGAGTGTACATATTTCGTGACAGAAAAGTGTCGCTGACTTCTGTTTTTCTTCAATAAATAACTCAAAATCTTGGACACGCTTAAGCATGTATTATGCAGCGTATGATTTGCAGTTCAAAAGACTTATTGATATCCAATTGATATCAGTCGCCGCCGCCGATGACAGCCGCCGAAAGTCGATAAAAGGCGTAAGCTTAATTTCACAAAAATGTTAGGTCGTGTAAAACATTTTTCATACAAAAAATATGATTTAATATGCATACTTTTATAATTTATTTTTCGAGCTGGATCCCGGGAATATCAAAAAAATTCACGTTTTCCCGGGAAATAAAAAAGTCTCAGATTTTGCATACCCTAATTATAAAACATTTTTTATTATTGTCATATATGTTCATGCAATATTGACTTTTAAATAAACAATTATTCGGCTAACTTCTTAAATAGAAGCACAAGAACAATAATTTTTGGATTGTGGTTGGATATTGATGAAGAGGATTAATTTGAAATAAGTAGGATCTAAATGATTTTTATTAAATAAAAATCATTTAATAGTTTTTAATTTGAGCATACATGAACTAAAATATATGGTATGTCTGAGCCATATATTATCATGTATACCATAGGACATTCATGTATGAAGTGTAATATATGATAATATATGATCACATGGGTATTATAGAAAATTTGATAGAAAATAAAGTTTTCAAATTTTCCCTTATTTATGTCTGAGATTTCCCTGGAATATGGCAACGCTGACGGTAATAGAAGTTAGAGGAAGCATTAGCACATGTTAAACAAAATTTATAAGTTTAAGATTTAATTAAAAGAAGATAATTAGAAGATTATTGTTAAAAGGAATTGACATTGAAATAATAAACATTAAATGTCATTTCTTTGTTTGCAGGTGAATTATACCCAGGAAAACTTGCTATTACCATAGAATGGGAAATGGAAGAAGAAAACAAGAATCAGAAGTACTTATAGTTGAGGCCAAGAACACCTGATTTTAACATGGGGGTGTCATAGGAGGCAAGGCCTTGCCTTGTGCTTACATATAGGGACAAAAATAAGACGTTACAAAATATGTAGTGAAATCACCAGTTACACATAAGTACTTATTTCATTTCTTATTTGTAGCATCAAAAGTAATGCTTGAAGCCATTATATGACGTATTACTTGTAAGGATGTTAATAAGTAGTTATTTATAGGTGCAAAAATAAGTACGTATTAACATGTACCTAAATAAGAAGGTATTAATAGGCAATAAAATAACTAGTTATTAATAAGGACAATTATAACTAGTTATTAATAGGTCCTAAAATAACTACTGATTTTAGTCATTACAAAGAAGGACTATAATAACTGCTTAACAGGAAGAAGTTTAATAAGTGGTGAACAGCGATTAATATTTTCTCAAGAAAAAAATTAAAAGACTTTGTTTATTATTTTCTAATAACATTTATTAAACATAAAAAGAACAAAAAAAATTCACTATAAAAAACTAAAAATCTTATATACTAGTACACCCAAAAAAAAAGTTTGTAATATTAGCAACTCGTTTGCTGGGAGGATCCTAGCAGACAAAGTTGCTAACATCAGCAAAAAAGTTGCTAAACTCAGCAAAAAAACTTGCGAGTACGAGTTGCTAACATTACAAACTTTTTTTTACTCGGTTATTCTTCGAAAATAAGAAAATTATTGCCAAAAACTCTTAATGTATTAATAAATAAAATTTAATAATTTCTACTTAATATCAATTATCTTAATTTTGTTATTTACTAAATAAGCTTTTGTTTTGTGAGAGTCGTTTATGTATAACTATATATTTGTTTGCTTAAATAAATTGCATTTAAATTATTAATTATGATATATTATGAATCTTTATAAATATACCTTACAAAAAAGTAGTTACTTATTACCTTACAAGTACCTTATTTCTTTGGCCCTTCCTAATAAGCAGGTATATAAGACAATATTAGTAAGACATAATTGTTTAGCTTCCAAAATAAGTAGTGATGTATGTTCATATCAGTAAGGTATTATTTCAGACCTTCAAAATAATAACAAATGTAATGGATAGTCATTACTACGAAAGGTCTGAAATAAGTGATAATAAGTAACTTATTATTTTTGCTATTCCAAATAAGCAGATATTTGACACAATATTAGTAAGGCGTTGTTTTTTATCTTACAAATAAGCAGTTACATATATTCATATTAGTAAGGTATTATTTCGGACCTTCAAAATAACAAAAACTGGAATGGATAGTCATTACTTTGGAAGTTCTGAAATAAGTCCTACCCATTACCAAAGTTTTGCTGGGATAATTTAAGATAACAAGAATGATTTAAATAATGTTCAAAATAAACGCTAAATCTTTGTTTGCAGGGAAATTGAATTTTGTTTATTTAATTGGTGTTAATAAAGGAAAGAAACAATTACATATTATATATAAAAAATGGAATTCTTATTATAAATAGAAAAAATAATTTCTTCTATTTTATTTTATGTTGACAGATATTTCAAACATTTTTATTTTGTTGGGGGGAGGGGGTGTAACTTTGACCCCCATAGCATAAAAGGTTAATTTTGATGAAAATATTTCAGAAAAAAATTAAGTATACTATGAACGGTAACTTTGTCAACTTTTTTTTTGAAAATTTTAGATTTAAAATTTTTTATCATGGTTGAGTCATTTTAACCCCCGTATCACAAAAGGGTTAATTAAAAAATTGGAAAAACATTAATGATAATTGGAATATCGATTTCGTTTAGATTTGGTAAAAAAAAATCGATCGTTTTAAGTCATTTATAGTTAAATATACTTCAAAAATTGAACTTTGAACTCAAAGTTCAAATATTTACCATGTAAGTTTTAGACCAATTCGGTGGGATTTGCTCAAAAATCTTAAGTTGATTTTTGACTACCGCCCTAATGTACATATGTTACAAAATGTTAACCCGCAACTATCAGTAAATATCATTTATGTTAAAAGGTTGAGAACCTTTATTGTACCGTTATGGATGTCAGTTCATCAAAATAGTGTGGCTTTCCTATAGAAATAAAGTTCTGAAAAATTGGGTTCTATTGAAACATCTTTTTAATCTGATAAGGAAGATCTGCGGTATGGTTCACTCTGATATGGGCGAAATTTAGATATTTTATAGTTGACAATAATAATTGATACAAATTTTTTTGGCCGCCCAATCTCATGTTAATTCGATCAAAAAGCGTGGAGAAAAGTGCGAAAAACATCTTTTTACCATTTTTTATATTTTTTAAAATTATGCTGATGAACAAACACAATTTTCGTGTTCTTTATGGGTATGTTAATAAGTTAAGCCATCAAATTTATATATTTTATTTAATTATTTTCATTACACAAAGGTCCTTCTGTATAAAAAGTGTCGGATTAGCGCTGAGGAAACAAAATTTCTAACGTTGGCAAAATGTTGTTAAAACCATGAAATAGATGGTCTTAAAATTTGTTTTCCAAAATAAAATTAAAAAAAAAGTTTATGTATAATTTTTTTTGTTCCGCCGGGATTCGAACCCTAGCCGCCAGATAAGCAGCCGGCAGCTCTAACAACTGAGCTAACCGGACATATAATATTTGATAGCATAAAACGTAAGTAAATGATAACTGTTGGGTAACAGTTGGCTGCACAAATATTTCAGCACTGGCATAAGGTTTGATGGCAACGACTTGCCAACGTTGGAAAAACCAAAAAAAAAAACGTTGGTCTTAAAGGAGCTTTTCCAGAAACATAAAAATAAATTTTATATGAAAAAAATATTAAAATGTTTAAAAAAATCACAAAAAAATGTTTGCCTGAAACTGGACCCGAAATCGGAACCTTCTGATCATCATCATTTTTATAAAATAAATGCTTTACCAGTGGTTAGACTTTTGATCCGTTGGTTAATTCCGGTAATTGTAAAACAAATACGGGCTAAACCCTTTTTGCAAACGATGGTAAAGTGCCTTCAACAAGTGTTTGAGCAAAACATTGGGTTTGGTGGAAAAAAATTTATATGTACATTAGTTTTAAAATTATTCGATCTAGGCTGTTATTCGGGTCGCTTAAACGACAAATTTGGTGATTAATTGGTTAGTTGTTTAAAACAAAATAAAATATCAAGTAAATCTGACTGCATTGATCTATTAAGTTCACATAGAAAATAAATTGGTTGGGATTCTATTGCAACCAGAGATGGCCAGGTAAGTGAATTTTGACTCACACTCACTCACGCTCACGAGAGAAAAATTGCACTCACGCACAATCACTCACGAGAATATTTTTACTACTCACACGCACTCAAGTTCAAGTGAGTAAATTCAGATATTACTCACAGTCAAGCTTGTTCACGAGTGATTCATGCGAATCACGCAAATCAATCAATTTTAAATTATTATAAAATATTTCTATAGTTATTGTACCATTATGTACAACAGTAGCTGGATTTTCTTATTGATTTGTAAATATACAAATCTATTTTTAGACACATATTTAAATTTATAACACATTTATTTATCAATAAATATAAATTTGATATAAAACGTTTTCTTGCAAAAAAATACATATTCCTATATGTACAAAAACCAGTCCCCTAGCCCGACCCCTAGCCCCTGAATGTCCTGGCGGCAGCATCAAAAAACGGATTGTAGTTTTTTTATACTAAGGTCATTATTAAAACATATCGTCCATTTACTGCAAGACTGATATAATTCAAAAACCACGATTTTAAAGTATTCACGTTTTTAATAAATAGGGGATTTTAAATTTGTTTTCTCTTAGTGACAGATGTGTGCGAATTCGCTAATTATCGAGAGACCCGTGAGTAGCACAGTTTTTCTATAAATTATATAGTCTTTGCACCCACTTTAAAGAAAAAAATAAAATATATTATACTTTAACTCGAAAAGTATACATGATATTAATATGAAATTTACACAACATAAAGCATTATATTACTAATAAATCTGCATCACTAACTCAAAAATCGCATTTTTTGACTTATGACAGTATTGAAGTAAATGAGCAAATTATTAAGGGCTCATAAAAGCGTCAACGCAAGAATTAACAACAAAAATTTATAGCAAAATAATTATTTCAATTAAAGTCAACTGCCATTAAATAGTAAACAAAATAATACCAGAATGAAATATAAATGAAAATTTTTAAAAAACAAATGCAACCAAAAATCAAGTTTACAATTCCATGATGGCCTTGTCAAGAAAGTCAATAAATACACTTGAATGTAATAAAAAAAATATTAAAAATTAATAATTATATTTAATACTTAAGCCGAAACAAAAAAGTTCTAGACTAACAACATAATGTTGATATAATTTTGTTGGCTATAATACTTTAAGCCAAGTTAAGACAATTATTTTCATCGCCCATATAAAACTTTCTTTCGAAATGAAAAAAAAAACAAGTTACGATAAATAAATCAGAATTTAAATGCAGATTTCATAACCGTTATCATTAAATTTCGTTAAAATGCAAAAAAAAAAAAATAAAGATGTAGACTGGAATTAAAAAAAAAAGTCTGAAACCTGTTGAAGAAGAATAATCTAAACAAACTGAACTTGGCAGATATTTTTTATATTCGTATTTTTATAATAATTATTTTCGCGTAGTTATTATGTCAGATAACAATAAACAAAATATACAATATAAAAATGTATTATTTAAAATAAAATCATCATATTAAAAAAAAAAAATTTAAAAAAAAAATCAAAAAATAGTCACCAGCGTCTGTCCACCATCAACTTAATTCGCATTCGATACATTCATATTAAATAATGATGCCAGCTACATATTGAAATACAAAATTAAGCTTATTGCGATGGATGCTAAGTTTAGTTACTTTTTGTTTGGCAAGAAAGAAACATATATTACTTAAAAAAAATAAAAAAAAACTGACCAAAAAATTAAAAAAAACCGAAAAAATATATAAGCCGAAAATAAAAATTAGGTCTTAACCTAAATAATTTCAAAAATAAGTACAAAAAAGCGTTATTATTTTCAAAGAAAGTGAAATTTTGAAATTAACACAATTAAATTACTTCCTTGAAAATTTAATTTATAAACAAAAATGTGAGTGTGATTCAATTACGTGCGTTTAAATATCAAGATTTTTTAAATTAAAAAAAAAAAAATATTCAAATTAAATTCAATTGACAACGTTTAATGGGTTTAAAAAATCTTAAATATTTTTAAGTATCAAATGCTAACATTTTAATAAAAACATCTTCTAATTAGATGCCGTTAATTTTTTATTAAAAATATTTAAAAAAAGTTAATATTATGAATGAAATCTATTTAGATTAAAACTTAAGAACTGTTAACTCACAATTTTTGATATAATAGAAATGTTAATACTCCTACACCCAAGGAAATATATATACTGCCAATACAAAAATGCATTTTAAATACACAGAAAAAACTAAAATTTAATCTCAGTTAATACATTTGTTGATTCAATTAAAAGTTTAATTGAATTCCGTCCTATCAAAGAAATTGTAGTATCAATTAAAATTATTTGTAACTATTTAATTGATTTTATTTTCAATTAAAGTTTTAATAGAACTATAAAATTTAATTGAATATTGTTTTTAACTTTAAACTAATTTTAATTAGACACCAATAATAATTAGACACAATAATTAAAATTTTGCATAAAAATCACAAAAATTTGGGGGATAAATCGCAGAAATAAAAAAGTCGCTAAACTTAGAATAAATGGCTAAAATAACAAAATTTTAAAAATCGACAAAATTGAAAAAAAAAACTCATCAAAACTAAAAAAAAGTCAAATTTGGAAAAAAGTCGCTAAAAATGGAATCGAGACACCAAATTTGAGAAAGAACGCCAAAATCATTAGAATTACCGAATATGAAAATAATTTACATAATAAATAAAAAAACGGGAAAACAATTGTCAAAATTAAAAAAATCGCAAAAATTTAAAAAAAACGTTAACAATTTAAAAAAAAAAATCAAACAATATTAAAAATAAACGCTAAAAATTTAAAAAATTCAAAATATCTCATAAAAAATATGTAAAAAAAGTCTATATCTCGAAAACGATATATTTTAATTTCGGTGTTTTTTCTTTAATTTTGGTGATTTTTTTTTAATTATTGGTGACTTTTTGTTCAATTTTAGTGATTTATTTCAATTTGGAGAATTTTTTTAAGTTTTGGGTAAGTTTCTAAAAATAGAACTGTTGTGTTGTTGGAGTTGTACTTCTGAGATTATGTATGCAAGAACAAAAAAAACACCGTGTATTGAACTAAAACACAACAAAACTCGACCTGACGACAGATCAGTGGGCTAAAGCTCTCTGTCTAACGTGTAGTGCGAGTGCATGTGGCATTAGAAATCAGTTTATCCATACCATGGTCAGTGATTGCACAGAAAATTTCATATAGACGCAATCGAACAAAAAAAACATAACAAATATTACATTATTCAAAACATTCAAAAAACGGGGTCACTGACGTAGGTTCAATACCAGAAACTGCGCAGTCTGATTCAGAAAAAAAAAAAAAATTGAAAATTTGCAATGTAGTTATGATTTTTAGAAAATACACTCATTCTTCTCTATTACGCCTTTCACTATTATATTTAATTTTTATGTTTTTTAAATTTTTTGAGAATTTGTTAAATGTTAGCAAATTTTTTAATTTAATAGATTTTTTAAATTTTGGTGATTTTTTTTAAATTTTTCCATTTTTTTCTTTGCTGTCATTATGTGTTATAGAAACAGGAAATTTAATTTTCATTTAAACATGTAATACATATTATTAAACTTTTAATTGAAAGTGAGTTTGAAATTAAATAAAAGTTTAATTGATATTTGTTTACCATAATTTATTCTATGTAGTACTTCGCTAAAGAGACAAAATTATAAAGTGGTAATATTTAGTTAAGTACCACTACTGGTATTATATTTAATGTAAATTTAACTTTTTGTTCATAAAACTATTCATGTTTTGTTTTAAAATTATATAAATTTAGAAGAAAATAAATTTAGTGCAAACTACTAATTACAGTACCCAGCAAAATAAAGTGTAAGTAGTGCTTTAAGAACCCCTTTAACTTGACTTCCAAAGCATTAGCATACGCACATTTTTTGCTTTCTTAAGTAGAAGTACTTGCTAACAACTGCCAAAAATGTTAAATTAAAGTTATTTTAAACAGCATTTGCATCACCATATTAATTAATTGGTATTTAAATTAATGGCATCCTAAGAAGTGCTTTTTCATAAGTTCATATATTCTTTTTTTATATGGAGGTTGAGGTCGTAAGTGGTAGGACTTGCAATCAGAAGGTTGCGAGATCGATTCCGCACTGCTGAGATCACTTTTATTTTCTTTTTTCCTTAATTTCTTATCAATTTTTAAGTATTTTTTTTTATTTAATTCAGTTTTTTTCTGTGTATTTTAAGATAAATGAGTAATTTAAAAACGACCAAATAATTAAAATAATTGTAGAAAATTGTTATCCAGAGTTGACAAATAATTATTTGAAAAAATCTATTTTTGGCCTTTTTCGATGGGACTTTTGGTAAAAATTATTTAAAAGTATAAAAAACCTAAAGTTTTATTTATAGTAATTAAATGTGCTAAAGTCCCAAAACTTATTTAACAAATTGTGAAAAGCAATCTAATGTAGGCGTGTCCCTATCCGGATTTCATTCCTGCCCAAGGAAATCTTCAGGGGACTTTGTTATTAGAATTTCTAGAGATATTTGTTATGTTAAATCACAAACTCAATGAGAATTTCTTGTCCTCGTCTAGGAGCGAGATTCAAAATTTAAAATATCAAAGAAAAAACAAAAACAACAACAAAAAATTGTCACAATTGGCTTTGTCATCTTCCAAATACTACTCTGTTTTTTTGACAGACCTAGCAATGTAGTGACGTTTATTCATTGTTATGTTGGGAAGAAAATTTAAAAATGTATTTCACTGCTAAAAATTTGATGTTTGATGTGAGTAGTTGAAAGAAAATTTTGTTTGTGTTGTATATAATTATTTCTATTTTGTTTAGATATTATATTAATTAATGTCGTCAATGTGAGAGAATGAACATTTTTATATTTTGTAACGTATTGTAAATTATTTTTAAAAGAATCACAAAAATATGTTTAATGATTTTCAGCAAATAAATTGAATAAAGTATAATTTTTGTACAATTATTTTGAGTTTTTTTCAGCAAAAATTTTATAAATTTTTAGCAATGGTTTTTTAATTTCTCATCCACTAAGTGTAAGCAAAACTTTTGCTGAATCTACTAATTTTGCTGACTTTAGCATTTTTTTTTGCAAACACCCTGCTGACTAAAATTTTGCCGATTCAGCAAAAGTTCTTGCTGACTTTACTAACTTTTTTTTGAGTGTTTTACATGCTCATACATCTCCATAAATCTGCTTCCATACCAGTGTTGCCAGATATGTTGAGCATAAAATCGTCCAATTTTCCAATAAAAATCGTCAAAATCGTCATTATATTTTCAAAAATCGTCAAAAAAAAATCGTCAAAACAAAAAATATTTTTACAAGTGGGATAAAGTTTTAATAAAAAAAAATAATAATAATGTAATTCACATTTCAAATGCTCATGTACTATCGGTGCAATATAATACGATTTTTTACACTTTTCTGTAATTTAAACTTCGAAAATCATGATATTTTATAACGATAGCACTTTACCACTTTAACTGTTAATTCCTTCTACATAATTCTGTAAACACCACTTCAGTAGCACAATTTTTAAATCTTAAATTCTTTTACATAGTTTATAAATTCTTTAACAATGTTATTTTCTTTAATTATTAAATTTGGACTTCCATTAACGAATTAAAGTTTCAAATTGCATTACATGTGATGACATAGTTTAATACAATAAATTGTGAAATTTTTGATTATTTCATATTTTTCATTTTGGGTTGGTTTTTAATATTGCTAAAAATTATTTATTATTTTATTTATTATTTATATTATTATTTATTTTTATTTAAATATTGTTTATTACTGCATGTTTTTCCTGTTTTTTAAGCACCGGATTTATTTTTGGATTTATAAATCAGAATATTCGAACTCGATGTTTGTTTCGCAAAAACTTGTTTGTTTTTTTTTTTTTAATTTAAAAAATATTTTATTTTTATCTCAATCTTACACTAATTAAACTTTATAAAAATATAAATATTAAAAAAAGCAGGGTTGGCATTCAATAACTTTTCATAATAACGATTGGCTATCACAGTAACACTAATAGCGGAATGGAAATTTAAAAAAGCGATTCCATTAAAGACATGTTTCTTCTTATGTAAACGGTTTTAGTTTTCTATTTAACCTGTTTGATTTTGAAATATCTTGAACTAGTTGAAGCCAAAATAATGATTAAATACCGAAACGACGATTTATAACGTTATTTTGTTGATGTAACAAAATTTAATGGGTAGAATTTTGAAATAAACCCTGTAAAGACACATGCCACTATTGGAATCGTAGCTTTAAAACGTTCATAACGTAGCTTCAAAACGTTAAATTAAAATAAACCTAACATGAATCCATAAAATAACTTTTTTGCTAAGCTTTCAATAAAAAATAGTTTTTAATTTTAACGAAATAATAAAAATCCAAAAATAGATCCGGTGATTTTTTAATAATAGCAAATAAACATGTTTTGCTGACATATTAAAAGTTTGTCAAAAAATCGTCATTTTGGAAGCAAAAATCGTCCAATCGTCATTTAGTAATTTAGGTACTAAAAATCGTCAAAATGACGATAAATCGTCAAACCTGGCAACAGTGTTCCATACACCTCCATACATGCGCATTAACGAAATTTGTCGATTTAAAAATCTCTGAACGTACAAGGAAAATCGTATTCTAGGGATCAAAACAAGAAACTTTGCTGAAGGAACCATACCTCTAAAACGAATTCTGATGTCCCGACTTTTGACCCGTAGGGTCAAATTTTGAAAATTCCCACTTTGACTCATTTAGAGTGCCCCAATCGAATCCAACGCAATCGAATATAATTTATACATTCATCTGCTGGAGCGTCTTCTGGAGAAGAAATAGAGACCCTTATTTTGGAAAGACTCCTCCTACTTTCTGAAATATCTCCATCCCGAGATTTGTACAATTTGCTATAAAAACACGGCTAAAAAGGCCCTCTTTCAACTTGAATTTTAACCCCTTAACGGTCACCTAGAATGATGATTTATGCATTAATCTGCTAGCGCGTCTCCCGGATAAGAAGTAGCTCCCATAATCTTGGAGAGATTCCTTCTACTTTCTGAAATAACAAAGTGGGCTTTTTCAAAATTTGACCCTATGGGTCAAAAGTCGGGACATCAGAATTCGTTTTAGAGGTATGGTTGCTTATTTTGATCCCTAGAATACAATTTTTCTTGTACGTTGAGCGATTTTTTTGCCTCCCTACATATCGACCCGCCCTAATATCATGTATGTATATTATGTATATACGTGTTCATGCATGTTCATGAGTGTTCATACATGTACACACTAGACATATAACTTTTGGCATTTTTTGCATATATCAAAATTTAACAGGCAAGGCTCAATAGTCCATGGAAAAATATGAATAAATGCATTTTTACTTTTTCGTGATCGTTTAAAAATGATGAAGTTTGGAATTTGAAAATAGTGCATGACTTATTTCCGCTATGCAAATCAACGCGAACACTAAACTTATAATTAATTTCTTGTAACACTTAGTTTGTACTTTACGGAAGGTTTTTGTTTCAAACTGACCTAAGATAACGTTTTTTATTATCAGTACAATATTCCATATAGCGAAGTGCCTGTTAAATTTTTAGTTCAAAAAAATTTAGTATATGCCTAGTACACACATGTAGATATTACCTAAAATTTCGTTAATGCGCATGTATGGCGACATATAAAAGCATGTATGGAGATTTATGTATCCATGTGCACAAAAAAACTAAAAACGGGTTTCAATTAAAAAATTTATTGAATCAATTAATATTTTAATCGATTTTGCACCTATCACGGCAATGATACTATTAATTAACACTTTTATTGAAAATGAAAAAAATAAAAAGCTATAAATAAATATCTACAAAAAAAAATTATGATACTCAAAAAAAAAAACAAAGTCTGTGAACACCACTTTTGTATGTATATGTGTTTTTGGTAATGCTGTGTCTGTTTATGTATTTGTGTGTGTGCTTGTTTTATCTGTAAACTACAAATGTATTTGGTATTTTATACTGAAACTTTTTTTTTTTAAATACGGTATACGAAAAAATGATTTGAGAATTATGTTTAAAATAAAATATGTATTTATATATTTAAAAGTCAATTAAAACATTAATTGATTCAATTAAATATTTGTTTAGAAACAATTTTAATTCATATCAAATCTTTAATTAGATATTTTAGGTTGATAATTTCTTCTGTGTAAGCACATGCATGCATCTTTATGAGCTTGTACAAACTTATATGAACATTTTTAGACAGGTAAAAGAAAACATTTTTTTTTATTAAAAAATATTTTTAAAATACCGAAAAAATACTGTTAAAAACAGTAGTTTTTACAACTTATGTAGTCATTTTATGTTCATGGTACCTAATGTTTTGTTGCTCGTTTTTATGGTTTTTGCATTCATTTAAGGTTAGTTGTTTTGACCTTTTAGATAGTCGTTTTTACTACCATTGTAGTTATTTTATCAATAGGTGCGCCCCGGTAGGCTAGTTGGTAGCGTGCTGGCTTATCAGTGCGGGGCTCGTGGGTTCGATTCCCACCAGAGGCACTGGTCTGTTTTCGCTACAACACGCCGAAGGCCATCGTAGCTAGTGCTCGGTTAGGGTAATAGTATATAATTTGTAATTATATGATTATTAATTAGTAAAATAAAAAAAAAAAAAAATATTTTATCAATCGTTAAAAATTACATGGTTAGTAATTTTTATGACAAATACTGTCATCGCCTTTTTTACTATATTTGTCATTTTAACTGCAATTTTTAGTCAGCTGAAAGTTGAGTCAAATTTTTAAAATTTAAAATGTGTCGGACTGAACTTTTGTTTGTTTTTAAATATGAATGAAATATGTAATACTTGGGGTAGCTGATTCCGAAACTGAAACCAAAATTTTTAAATTCAAACTGGCGATAGCAACAAACATTTTTTCATAAAAATTCTAACACTCGCGATTTAATTAAACTTTAAAATCCATACCCAGCAAAAAATATTTTCGATTTGGTAAGCAGTAACTTTTTTTCAGTGCTTCCAAAGAAGCGCTTCTCCGTCATGCATGCAATGAAGCAATTCTGGAAGGCATTATATTGTGCTGCCCTGAAGGCATTCTTTTGAAGCAGTAAAGAAGGCATTAAAAGAAGCAGTGAAGAAGGCATGCAATGAAGCAGTAAAGAAGGCCTTCTATGAAGCACTTCTGGAAGGTATTATATTGTGCTTCCCTGAAGGCATTCTTTTGAAGCAGTGAAGAAGACATGCAATGAAGCAGTAAAGAAGGCCTTCTATGAAGCACTTCTGGAAGGCATTATATTGTGCTTCCCTGAAGGCATTCTTTTGAAGCAGTGAAGAAGGCATGAAAATAAGCAGTGAAGAAGGCATGCAATGAAGCCGTAAAGAAGGCCTTCTATGAAGCAATTCTGAAAGGCATTATATTGTGCTTCCCTGAAGGAAGAATCGCTTCTCGAAGCTTTTGTGGAAGCGCTCGGGAAGCTCTTCTGAAAGCTCTTCCGGAAGCGCTTCTATCATGTGCTTCTTAGAGCACATAATAGAAGCGCTTCTCACCTGCTTAAAAGAGACCTACCAAGTGGGACATCGCGAACAAAAATCATGCCTTCTGGAAGGCCTTCAGCAAGCGCTTCGGGTTCAAAGAAGGCTTTCCACAAGCGCTTCTTGGAAGCACTATTTTTTGCTGGGTATCGTCATATTGAACTTCTTAATTTGATTTTTTATTTCAAATTCGGGATTAGCGTTCCTACAGCGTTGCTTACTGATTAATTTAAGTCCAATATATTAATAAAAAAAATATGCCAGCCATATTGGACCGGCGATTTTGAATTTTAAAATTTGTGCCTCATATTTGTAACTCAACGCTTTTGTAAATATAATTTTTTGTCCCAATACTTTATAAATAAACTCTGAAATGCTGGAAAAAAGTAAGATTAACAACCGAGGAACAAACTGGCGTTTACAGTTTTTTAATATCTTCTACAGCTTTTTGAAATTCAAAAATACAGTTGAACCTCGATTATCCGGGCCTCTATTAACCGGGTACATCTGTTAACCGGCATGCTGCTGGTTTGATTTATACCTCTGTTAACCGTGTTTACCTCTGTTATCCGTGCTATTATTTTTTTCCTCTATTAACCGTGCTTCACCTCTATTATCCGTGCAGCACACATATTTATTTGCTTGTTTTTTCTTTTCACCTACATACAAAGAGTTAAAATTCGGGAAAAATAAATAACTTCTATTAACCGTGTTTTCGATTATCCGTGCTAAGTCCGGTCCCGAGCAACCCGGATAATCGAGGTTCAACTGTAGTAAGTTTTCGCTTAAGTAGTTTTGCATTTTAGTGTTGTGAACTAGATCCAAATTATTAATTTGTGATAACCAAAAATAATAATGACATGAGATGAATATTATTCAAGTTCAAAGTCATTAGTTTTTTTGTTAATAAATATATTAACACACAAAATTCAATGTTGTTATAAACGAATTGTCTTCATCTGCTAATTCAATGTAGATTGTAGATACTGATAGGTCCTTCCTTACATGTTTCATTTCGCATCACCAAAATTCCTCAGAAAAGAAGAATGACCCAATTTGTGAATTAAAAAAATTAACTCTTTTTATTTAATTAAATTAGTGATAGGTTACAAATAAACACAATTTGAAGCATATTTTTTGACTTGTTAATATACTTATTAACAAAAAACTAATGATCGTGAACTTGAATAATCTTGCTCACGTCATAATTTATGGTAAGAGATCGAAAAACAAACTGTTTGATTTAATTTTTTAAAATTTAAAAGTAAATAAAATTTTTTAAGTTTTCAATATTTAATTAACATTTGGTTTAAATTAGTGTTTAAAATTATTCGACCTATGCGGTTAACTGGTTAAGACATATTTTTTATGTGGAAACATAGATAACGATATATTATTACCTTTATAAAATCAGATATTAAGCATATATGCTATATATAATAAGATATGGTAGATCTATTGTCATATACAATAATACATTCTCATATGTAACACAGTATGTTATTGTATATGGTGACATATAAGCTATATAATTTAAGATAAAATAATATATACTGTCTTATAAAAAATATTTTTGTGTCTTATATCACACACAACAATAATTGAGGCTTATATATGGTAACATATGTATAATGGAATTCAAGATATAATTATATATGTCATTAAACGATGTAAGATATAATTATGTAAGATTTCATATATGACACAAGATTAACAATTTAATTTGAGATATGATTGTATATGATCCAACAACATTAATATTTTTTATGCATTTAAGACACAAATATATATTGTTAAAATATTGTTATTGTATATAACACCATGATTATGTGTCATATATGCGCGGATGTCTAAATTACTTTTCTTTAAAATTTTAATTTAATCACAAAATATCTCATTGGATCCACCAAAAATGACTTATCTTTTTGGATCTTATTAGATCCACGTATATCAAAATTAATCCCATAGGATATTTTGGAATATATCAGGATCTTAAATTACATATTTTTGGATACAATAATTTTGAGAGAAATTTTTATCTTATTTAATCCAGTAATACATTTGTAGGATCTAATTGGATATTACTGGATACCCCAATTTTGAGACAAACTTTGATAAGAATAAATATCGATCTCTATCAAATGAGATCTGATTTCAATGAATATTTCCATTGATTTTTTCGCCGATTTAAAACTTTGGGGTTTTTAAATACGAAATAAATTTTAAAGTTACATATTCAGAGCCCTTTTGAGTTAAAAATTCACAATTTACCTTGATGTTTCAACGCTAAGATTTAGTTTCGTAAATTTGTATGATTAACGTGAATTACTCGTGATCACACGTGTGTGTGAGTCAAAATTCACTCACGTGTTCATCTCTAAAAATGTACCCCCAGCAACATTTTAAAATTTTTTTTAACTTCTTCCATGCAATCAGAATAGGTATGCAGTTACTGCATTACAGTTAGTTGTTATTTATATCTTTTGTCAAATATTTTTTCATAAACTGAATGGTTAAATAGAAAAGTTTTATTTATTGCATTTGAAGTATACAAACAGAACAAGCACACACACAAACAGTCACAGCATTACCCAAAACATAAATACAAACGTGTCGTTCACACTCTTTTTTTTTGTGATTATCACAATTTTTTTTTTTTTTTGTAACTTTTTTCTTTTTAATTTTCAATAAAACTTTTTACTGATATTATCATTCCAGTAATAGGTGCAAAATCAGTTAAAATATTAATTTATTCAATAATTTTTTTAATTCAAACCCTTGTAATATTGATTGCGAAAATACGTGTTTTTTTCAATATTGACTTAAGTCACTTTCGAAATAAAAACTTTTCAAAATCTGATGAACATAAACATAAATATATTTTTTTTGTTGTTAATTTTCTAAGAAATTCGAAATTTGCGAGTTTTTTCACATAATTAATTCATATACATAGAACATAATATGGTAATTATCAAACTTGCTTCAAAAAATACTTTTAAAAAAACGTAACGAAATTGCGAATATCGCAAAAATGTTACGGCCTGTTATTCAAAATAACTTACAATACAAGAATTCCGTTAATATTTCAGCGATCTTTAAAATTTTTACAAAAAATATTTGTGCAATGAATAGAAGCTTTTGAATACTATAGTACCCCATCATTATCTAGTTTTTTCGAAAAAGGATTCATACCACTTCAAATTAAATGGTTCATTTGTACATGAATTCAATGTGACGAAAAGAATCCAAAGAAACAATATACATCCCTTGAAGACAGACATTGGCAAGAATAATTTGGAAAAATGTAGTGAAACGTGAAAAAATCAATTGATATTTTGTGTAAAAAAGCGTTTCAAATATTTCTACAAATAAAATCAAAAGAAGTTTCTCGGTATTAATAAACGTACATGATTTGTGGTATCAACAAAACCGCTAAGTTGTGGTGCAAAACAAAGTATCACAAAAAACGACAGTCTCTAGATTATAATCATTTAAAAACAATATTTAAAAAACTGCAACATAATATCGGTTTGCAAACAAATGCTTTATTGTGACGACATTTTATTAATAATTCCAAAATTCTTTGTTTTGCATCACAACTCACACACAATAACTGAACACTTACTGTACGTCAAATGTACGTGTCATATGTACATGTCGCGACATGTACATATGACACGTTTTTGGAATTATTAATAAAATATACCAAGCAAAACCACACATTACCAAATCATGGGTAAAGTAATGTATCGCCATATGGCTTCACGCATTACATTACACCTTACTTCACTGATGAATATTACAGGCGATGAGCCTAAAAGTAATGGGTGGACTCAGTACCTTGTAGGGGTAAAGTAACTGGTTACTTATATGGTTACATGGTGGGAAAAAGTAATGTGTCTATAAATAGATTTTCATAAAAAAAATGCATAAAAATTTTTTTTTACAGATATTTTTTTTAATGAAATAAATAACTTTTGTTTTTTTTTTATAAAATAAATAATGTGATCATGCTGGGATTCGAACCTGGGGTCTCTGGTATTTAACAATTAGTTAAGCGGGAACACTACCAACTGAGCTATCGATACATATAATATTTTATTGCTTAAAATGTAAATGAGTTGTTGTGCTTCGTGTTTTCGTTCGTGATATCAGAAATATACACCCTACCCTAATACTTACAAAAAATCACAAAGTAATGTTTCTATAAAAAGATTTTCAAAAATATATATTAATAATTACTTTACGTTCATGCATTATGTAATTGATGTCATTATTTTATGTTTTGAAGCAATGTAAAATGTAATGAGGTATCATTACATGGTAATCCATGAGTGTTCAATTATCGGTAACTCATTACTTCTTGTTGGAAAATAATGATACAGGTAAGGAGTACACATTACAATTTAATGCATTACTTTATCGCACCCATTACCAAAGTTTTGCTGGGTACACTTTTCTGGCCAAAATTCGGCACGGATTAACATTTTCAAAAAAAAGAAAAAACTAGATTTCTTCCAGAAAAAACAAGATTTCTTCCATTTAGCTTTAAAGAAAGGTATTAACTAGGGTTGTAATTTATTCGAATTTTTATTTTGTTCAAATAAACTACCAAACATTTTTGATCGAACTATCAAACGATTAATTTTTAAAAAAATATTCGATTAATCGAAAGAATGACGAATAAAATAATTTTAAAAATACATAAATAATTAAAATTTTTATTAAATTTGGCATCAATTTGTATACTACAACAATACCAATTCTTAAATGCAATAATTTTAGACTAAAGTAACGCCATACGTTTTCTCAATTGTACGCCATTTGGCATTATCTCGTGATGAAAAAATTACAGTTTGGAAAATCGTTAAAAAGTTAAATATATATCGGCTATAGTTTTAGTATATCGAGCTTATATTTTAGTTACCGCAGAAATTAAATAAATGGAATTCACAGTTTAAGTGCTAACGTGCGATCTTTGTAAAATAGCTATATTTTCGATAGTTTTGTATAGACTAAACTTTAAAAATCACGCTATATTTCAACGATATCACTTTATCTGCGAATTCCTTCATATTATTTGCTTGAAAGTCAATTCATATATCTTTATTAAAGAGTACATATCTTGAAAAACGATTAATAAAAGTTTTAAGATTTCAGTTATTTCAGTTTTGATATTATTTTATCCATTACCATTTTTTACACAAATTTTCCAAAAATTGGTAAGTTTTCGAAAAAGTTTTATTAAAAAAAGAAAATTTTTTTTAAATTATTCGTTTTATTCGTTTAATTCGATCAAAATTTATTCGAATTATTCGTTAATCAAAACTCTTGTTTTTTAAATTGTTCGTTCTATTAATAGAATAATAAAACTAGTATTAACGAATCATGATGTTTTCATCGTTAAAAAGATATGGACGTTTATTTACGACTACACACAAAGAAATAAAGTGCCAACCGAATTGAAAAGTGCAGATTAATGGTACCAACTTATAAATTCAGTTGGTGCAACGATATTTACATTGAATTTATAAATATTTTGGGTGTTGCAACTAAAATTCAGTTGAATTAACAAAACTTTGTTGTGAAAACTAATGTTCAGTTGTACCAACCGCATAAAATTCATACTAACAGAATTTGAGTCGTAGTAACCGAATTTCAGTTGGCAAATAGCTAAGTTTTTCTCTGTGTGTATTTTTGTTAAATTTTCAAATATTTTTAATATTTTTAAACGCGACATTTCACGGTTCTAGCTGTATTGTCACGGAACTAGCTATCCTTAATTTGGATGATGTTATAGTTATATGACTCAAAACTTATATACCCAGTTTGGTTGAAATCGAAAAGTGTGGACGAAATCAAGTGTTTGATTTTATATGTTTTCGGGCCACTGTAACACAATGTAATTATTGTTTTTTACGGAATTGTTTATTTGGACTCTCCTAAAATCTTTTTTCTTATTTTTTTCATTACAGGAAACTTAATACTCCCATTTGTCTGCATTTAGTCTTATTAACTATAACGATAGTAAAAGGTTACGGCAACGATGGGACCGATTATCAAGCAGCAGAAACTCTTGTTAGCCCACGCTATATAAAGCCCCCAACGCCAAGTAGATACAAAGATCTAATACCAATATTTGAAGCACGAAATTTAGAATTTGGTTTTCCCTCGGAAAGTATACGAAGGGCAGCTTTAAAAAGTGGAGAATATGATCCAGATAATCCCATTCCCATCGATGTTGATGTGTATTTTCCACGTGAGTATTAATGCGATTATAAATGAAACTGTAAAAGTTCTAAATCGAAATACTTTATTTTACATGAAAATAAAAAATTTAGAATTTGTAAAACCTTCATCGCATTGCATAGTTTTTTAAATTAGTTTTTCATTTCGTTTCTAACTCTTCGCAAAAAAAATTCTGGATACATTAGCATTACGTCATTAAAGGCAAAGAGATTCGCTGGACATTTTTCAACCAAGCTTTGCAAATATATTAAACCACTCTTCTTCAAGACACTTTTTCAACTTTCTTTGCCTTAAATCGCCCTCTAGTAGAAATATTAGCAAACAAAGTTGATACTTTTTTTTTCTTTATATAAATTTAATTCATTACAATTATTTCGCCTCAGCGCCAAGTTATTAAACTCACGGCTACCTATAAAATCTGCTCGCTGTTTAGTTGTTTCCAACCTACACCTGGCTACTCTTAAGTTTCCATTGCTTCTCGTATTTATTATATGATCATTTCTTGTAAACCATGTTGTATGATGGACCAATATTGTTCACACTTAAAGACGTATAATAAAAGTTGCATTTGTAAAGACCATGTATGGGTAAAATTGATTGGCATTTAATAATGTAGAACTAAATTCTTGAGTATGTTACTGGAAGATTGTACACCACCTTCAGAGCTTTTTTTTGCATTTGTTGCAGGGACTTAAGGCATTACTTTTCTTATAACCATATGAAATGGCTAGATAATTTAAATGACTTTGAACAAGGTCATTATAAATTAAAAGTTTAGTATCCTTACTAAATTTGTTCTTAAATTTGTATAAAATGCCAACAGCTTGAGCTGCTTTTGTCCTTAGATACTGCAAATGTTGATCCCAAACAAGACTGCGTCTAATGTTTGTACCTAAGTATTTTTTTGGAATCGACCTCGCTAATCTCACTAACATTCACGTTGACGGAAAAAATGATTACTATGACATGCCAGGCTTAAATCTCAACATCATCGTCTTACTGGCATTCAAAGCGAGCTTAGTTATTCGAGCAAGCTCACAAATTAAGGCTGCATCAAGTTCAATGTAAGCCTTGACCACTGTACCGTATTTGTATGGATAAAACAAACAAGTGTCATCAGCATACATACATAAATATTTCACCAGTGAGGTTTAGATTATGTAAGTCATTAATAAAAATGGTAAATAATAACGGTCCAAGCACACTGCGTTAAGACACTCCATGCAAAACAGGCCGTGAATAGCTTTCGGAACACCCAATATGAACAAATTGTTTCCGGTTAGTTAAATAGCTTTTCAATAAAAGAAGATGTCTTTCATAGAAACCATAGAATTTAAGCTTTTGCAGTAAAATATCATGATCCACGAGGTCAAAAGCTTTACTGAAATCGTAAAAAATTCCAGCTACACCATTTTGGCCTTTATCTAAACTTTTACAAATAAAATGTATGACGTTTACAACTGCTTCCTCAGTTCCACACCCCTTTCTGAATCCATATTGAAAATCACTTAGTTTTTTATTACCGATTCAATTTGATTATATAAAGTTTTTTCAAAAACAATGTCAATTACTGACAATACAGCTACAGGCCTATACATATCAGCTTTTGTTGCGTTTTGATCTTTAGGAATCGGAGTTACTTTATGAATTTTCAGAATATTCGGGTACGTACTTCTATTTATCAAATTATTAAAACTTTTCACAAGAAATTGTGTTAATTCATTCACGCACTTAATTAGTACCTTCGGTGAAACATTGTCGTGACAAAAACTTTTATTCGGTGTTAAATTTAATATAATGTTCCTAATCTCATCCTGTGCTGTGTACTGGAAATTAAATCTTGTCATAACTCGACATAATGTTCCTAACGAATTGAAAGAATCTGTTTGCGAATATCGGATTTGTGCTCTTAAACTTGTAATTGATTGAATGAAATAGATATTCAAAAATTCAGCTCGTTTTAAATTATCACAAATTTCATCACCGCTAGCATCTTTAATTTGAAGACATTGTTTCAAAGTTCTACCGAGACTTTTATTCATAAATTTCCAACTTTTCCGTGGATCTTGCTTAATATTCTCTAAATTACTTTTGTAAAAATTGTTCAAACATTCACTACACGCTTTTTTAATTACGCCACTGATTCTTTTTAAGTTTTCCTTAATATCCGCATTATTCTTTAACATAATATAAATAAAAGACGGTTTAAGATATATTAGAAAATTAAATTTTGTATAATTTTTGTGAAGAAATCGTTAAGTAATTTTTGATCAATGGTGATAATCTTTAACTTCGAGCTCATATATTAGTTGTCATTTAGTGGGAAAACTATTTTATATGAATGTTTGATGTTTTGCATGGGATTGTCACTTTTTTCAAAACGCGTTCTGATGATGGGAACCCAGAAAATTCCCGAAATAGATCTATCAACACATTCCTGAAAGTTGTCAATTAATAAATTTGAAAATAAAAACTCTATAGATTATTTGTTAGGATAATATCCTAATAAAGAAATATGGAGTATGGCCTCGAACTTGAATAATTTTTATTTTCAAAATTTTTTTTTCCCAAATTTTTTCCTTGAATTAGTTAAAAAAAAAATGTTTTCTCATGTCAATGGATGGAGGGATTACAATATTTGGCACAGCCAACTTAACCCTTTACTCCATGGCTTTACATATACGTAACGAATAATTTGACTGAAATCAGCGCATGATATCAGTAAGCAGATATAAGTAAGTAACCAAGACACATATTTTTTATTAAATACGATAAAGCAGCATCTATTTAACAGAAATAATTTAAAATTTGCCCCTCGGCAACTCTATCTCTAAGTTAGACTTGTTATCCAACTATTGAATGTGAATAAAGGCCATTATAATGTGATAATTACTTGTAAAGAAGAGATAGCAATAGAATTAAAAAAAGGAAGCATTCTGTTGAAAAATAAATTTGTTCATATGTAGGTATTAGTTAAATTTGTCTCTTCTGAGTAAAATAATACATTGTGTATGCTGTGATTGGCAAAACTGCAATTAGCCACACTCATCGCTGTGTCGACCGTGGATCAACTCTCTAAGAGGTGAGGGTACGAGTCATAGTCTGTTGTGTATGGCTGTGGGTTTAAAACTCACTACGACACAAAGTAAAAAGTTGATCATATAGTTATGATATGAGCAAGAAAATATTTCACATAGAGCAATATATCAAAAAAAAAAAACGTTGATCAATTAACACATAAAATAACCACTGTCGAGTCCTTGGATGGGTATATAACTTGAGTCCGGTAAATTTTTCAAAACAAATGTTTTCTTATTCTTCTTCCTGTAAAATGAACTCTAATATTAAGCAGCTTATGTTTCTAAAATAAAGGTAAGTTTAGAGATAGAACCTTTTTGTGGAGAAAAAATTGCAAAAATTGAAAAAAAACTGTGATTCTAAAACATGCTGCTTTTATATATTATTTAAAAAACTACAATTTATAGGCAGTAATGTTTTAAAAGTTATTAAGCAAACTACTTAGGTAAAGGGTCCGCCAAATAACTTTTTTTTTTGAACTCCTGAACCAATTGGACTTTGTATGGCGTCATACCAAGGTCTTTATGCAAAATTCGTCTCAATGATGTCTCCGAAATGTTCAATTGTTGAGAACGACGGTGAATTGATGTTGATGGCGCTTCACGCACACTTTCTGCCACAGCAGCAATATTCTCGGGTGTACGCACTGTTTTTGGCTTTTCACGCTTTGGTTTATCGATGAGGATACCAGTTTCTTTCACTTTTTCCACAAGATAACGAACATACGGACCATATTCGTTCAGCGGAAGGATAAAACTAATTATCTGTCAAATCAGACATGAGCTAAGTGTTACCATTCACGAAATAAGCACTAGTTGAAAAAAAAACGTTAGATGTCGGACCCTTTATAAAGAAAAAATGTTGGGCTTTCCAAGGGTAATCCGAAATGTTTACCCTCTTTGCTAAATACACAACTTTCATTATGATCTGAAGTTTCTTGCAGTAAAGGGTTAAATGCTTAAGCCGCTAAAAGTATCTATCGATTAAAAAGAGCTGAAATGTCTTTATTTTTTATTTGTTATCACGTGAAACGTTTTTTTTTTTATTTGTTTTCAGTTTAATTGTTCTTTAAAAACTCTTTTGGAAGACCAATTTTTTTAACGATTTTCTCACTTTAGAAATATATTCTAATAAGTTTTTTCTAAATTTTAGCTGGACAACGTAATCCAAAAGTATTTGTAACAATACCACGTTTCGGTAGCGGAGTACCTTATTCCTTGGCCTTGCTGACGAATGTTCAACGTCCGAATGGTACAGAATTACAACCGTTTCCCGATTATTCTTGGCATAGTTCACATGGTAAAAATTGTGATGGTTTGACATCAATATATCGTGTTCAGGTCAGAGCCCAATCAATATAAACAATTTAAATAAGAGACAATTCTGGTTTAATATTTCTCACATTTCATTACAGATTGATTGTTGTGGTCGCATGTGGATCTTGGATAGTGGTGAAATAGAATTTGTACAATATTGTCCACCCCAAGTTGTTGTAATTGATCTTCAAACAAATGCTCTCATACATCGCTATCGTTTACCCGAGAATGTCTATAAAGCGGGTGTAAGCCGTTTTGTAACACCTCTAGTCGATATAGTCGATCCAGCACCATTTGGTACCTGTTCCCGAGCATTTGTTTATATGGCTGATGCTACGGGTACTTCTTTAGTAGTTTATGATGTGGCAAAACAAAAATCATGGCGTATAGAAAATAAATATACCTTTCCGGACCCCGATTTCGGGACACACACTATAGCGGGCGAAAGTTTTGAATTATTGGATGGCGCATTTGGTTTAACGGTAACCCCTACCGGTTTGGGTCTAAGGCGAATGCTCTACTTTCATGCTCTCTCAAATGATGCTCAAATAGCTGTACCTTTGGATGTTATTAATAATTCTACAAATTGGGGTATGGGTTTGGGATCGGCCCTAAACGAATTTGTATTGCTAGGAAGAAGAGGTGTACAATGTGCTACCCCGGCCATGACTGCCCATGGTTTTCTGCTATGTGGTTATCTGAATCCTATAGCTATTGTGGGTTGGAATATAAGAACTCCCTATACACCTCGTAATCGTTTAATATTGGCGGAAAATCCTGTGACATTGCAATTCGTTAGTGGTTTGAAAGTAATACATACACCCCAGGGTAAAGATGAGGTATGGATGTTATCGAATCGTTTACAAAAAGCCTTTAGTGGCACCACCAATTACAGTGAAATCAATTATCGCATATTAAAATGTGGTGTTGATGAATTACTGGTGGGTAAAGAATGTAGATATTAATCAAAATCCTCATTAGGAATTCAAAAATTTTTTTTTTTTGAAATTCCAGTACAAAGACCGTTATAATTTTTAAAAAATTATCTTAGGGTCGTTCCAAAAGCACCGTTGATAGTCATCAGCTCGACCCCCTCCGATTTGCACGAAACTTGCTATATGTAATCTCCTAATTAATTCATTTATTTTTCTTAAATTCCATGGAAAATTTTTCAAAAATCGCAAATTTTGTATAAAAAACGCTTTGAATAAATAACTTTTTTTCTTACTACACTGAGAGAAATCTCTGCATGATATCAATGACTTTTTGCATTAAATTTATGAAGTGTCACTGGAACTCGTCCATCGAAACTTTTCAATGAATTAATGCAGTTTTCCATAAAATATAATGAAAATTTTAATTTTGTTTATTAAAAATTTCATACGACTAATGAAAAAGTTCAATGAAAAATTGTTTCATTAAAACTATGAAGCTATTTCGTAAAACAAAAGTCCGCTGGTCTAAAACATACAAAAAATTTAGATTGGAGTTACAATATGTTCTTTCGAAAAAATTTTTTCCGATATTGCAACGATTATATTCAATATAATATGTTCATGTTATGTCGTATATGGTATAAACATCGTATTTTTATTACATTAATGCCATTAATATTTTGCTATCTATAGAAAGTTTATTATACAAGCTTTCCGGATAATAGCCGGATTCATGTAATGTCGTATATTGTGTAAACATCGTATTTTTATAACATTAATTCCATTAAGGTTTTGCCAACAGTTACTATACAATTTGTTTTGTATTTTTATTTGAAAGTTTCAAATATTTAAACAAATTAAAAAAAAAAAGTTTGGACTGTTTATAACAGGAATGGCAGGCAATACCGCTAAAATATCGTTATCGATACAAAACCCTTTCACCTGACCATCGTTATCTCTAAAATACCGTTACCGAAATAATTGAAATAACGTTATCCGTAAAATACGGTAACCGATATAACTAAAATACAAATACCCCTAAAATACCGTTATCGAAATAACTAATAACTAATAACTTACCGAAATAATTCAAATAGCGTTATGCTTAAAATACCGTTACCGAAATAATCTGACAAGATTAGAAGTAAAAATAATAACTGTAAATATACTTAAAATACCGTTACCGAAATAACTTAAATAACGTTACGGCTAAAATACTTTTACCGAAATAATTAAAATACCGTTATCGCTAAAAAAAAATCATTACCGAAACAACTGAAATATCGATACCCCTCAAATACCATTTACCGAAATAGAAGAAAATGGCGTTACCCTTACCGATACCCACATCGAATCGGTTACTATCCATGGTTTATAATAAAATATTCTATTTTATAAATATAGGAATATTTTTTGAAAAAAATCAACGCGAAATTTGAGAAGAGACGAAGGAAACATTGGTGATTCGTACCTGCAAATACTCTTTGTGTACTTATACCCCCATTTAATTAGAAAAAAATAATCTTAAAATTAATTAAATTTCTTGGGTTTTCCCAAGCGTGTTTCAAAGCAACATATTATGACTTCAATCTGAAGACAAAAGAGGCATTGAAATGAGTTATTAGTTTTTAAATCGGAGTACGTGTTCAATAATTACGATCCTTTCAACAGTATGTGATTTTATTAATTTATACAAAAAGAATACCAACTTTAGGCAGCGATAAAACGCGAATGACAACGAATTAAAAAATAAAAAAACTACTGTTTTGTAATTCTACGTAATTAGCAGATTACATATACCAAGTCTCATGCAAATCGGAAGGGGTGAAGTTGAAAAAGCCCTTTTTTCTTCAAAAGGTCTTCTGGAATGAATCCTTATACTTTTCTTATTGTACATATTTTAATAAACTTTTATTATCTTTTCTCTCTGTTAAATTGTTTTTAATAAATCAAAGTTTATTATATTTCATTAAAACAAGATTTTTCACTTAAATTTACTGCCTCTAATAAAATTAGTTATTTTTTTTTCGTCTGTCGAAATATCCCAGCAAAAAATAGTGCTTACCCAGAAGCGCTTCCGGAAGTCAGTATTTAATAACGAAGCGCTTCCAAAGTATATCCAGAAGGCATGATTTTTGTTCGTGATGTCAAAGTTGATATGTCTCTTTTAAGCAGGTGATAAGCGCTTCTTTCATGTGCTCTTAGAATCAATAAATTCATGCCTTCTTAGGCAATAAGAAGCGCTTTTTTGTATGTTGACAACATTAATGCTTCATGGTATGCATTCTTTATTGCTTCATTGTATGCATTATTAACTGCTTCAAAGCAGGCATTTTGGAAAGCGCTACAGAATGCCATCCGTAATTGCTTTGTAGTATGCAAGGCGGTGAAGCGCTATTTTGGAAGCATGAAATGTAGTTACTGCTTACCAAATCCAGGTTATTTTTTGCTGGGCCCGATTTCTATTACTAATATTTTTTTTTTTCATTGAATTTCAAAAAATATCTTCAAAAAATTAGTAAATTTTTATGCATATTTAATGGTTTTTAAATTTTTTTTATCAGAAAAACCGAAAAATAACCGAAACCAAGGTTTTTAAATCTTTCAAAAACCGAAACCGTAGTTTTCAAATTTTTCTGTTTTTAGCAAACTCTAATTTAAATTAACTGTTGTTATAAAATGAATTTCTCTCACGAAAAACGGAAAATTCTGAGAAAAACCACAAATGTATAATGGAGACTAGTGATGTAAGCCAGATGATTTCAAATGGCTAGCCGATCAGCAGCCGGCGCGCCGCCATTCATTATCGAATCCAACCGGCTGACCAGATAAAGCCGATAGCAATATTAAATTTTTAAATAAGTTTAAAGTTTTTTCATTTTATGCTTAGAATATTAAAGAATTTAATCATAAATTTGCGAAAACAAATTTATTTACATACCCAGGTGAAAAAGTTCATATATGATCATGTATTGTCATATATGGTTTCATGTATGAGGATATATGGTTTCATGTATGGGCATATATGAACATATATGTAATGTATGGAAGCATATATTGGTAAATACATTCAAGGGATAAGTTCATATATGGATATGTATGACACCATATATGATAATATATTGCATATATTGATTCATATATGCCATATATTTCCATATATGAATTCATATATTATTCCATATATGGGCAATATGTTTTAATTTTTTATCAGATATGACCATATATGTGGACAAAATTGTTTTTATTTTTAACCCCTTCTCTCTGCTGTACGAATTCCCGACAATTATATATAAAAGACAATAGATTTTAAAGTTTGTATAATTTATAAAGACGATTGAAGAGAATGAGTTATGAGATATCTCATCTTAATCTAAAGAATATCAATCGCATTTTATGTGCATAATTCTAAATCGGTAGTACCTGACCAGCTTTTCAATATATTTTTTTTTAATTTTTATAAAAAATAAAATGATTTAAAATCGTTCAACATATTATAAATTCTGAAGCTTTTTGATAGCAATAAAGTTGCAGCGCCAGTGATAGTATTTCAACATTAGAATCGGAGTCTAAAATATATTAATTTGTTGTGCCAAAACTGATTTTTTTTTAATAACTCAAAGAAACTATCAATGTTTGAAGCGATTCAAACTAAGAAATTACGAATTTTTTAGAATCCTTATTTCAAGTCAATAAATCCCGCTTTTTGCACCAAAATCGCTTTTGTGAAAAAACTTTATTAGTTGAAATGCTCCTAATTATGTACTTGGCAACGATATTTTGTGTGTATCAAACAAGCATTTTGTTATAAAACTCATAAGTATTCGTACCAAAGGACTTCTTTTGTCGGTTGGCTTGATTATTATTATTATCGCCGTCATTTTCATTTTCTAAATCATCGAATTTTATTTTTTTTTTTGTGGAACAAGTTGGTTTTCCATTATCCATACTTAATTTCCAAATAGTATTTTCATAAAAAATTTCACTTTAAACTATTTATATTTATTAATGCCTTTTGAATATGAAATGTATGAATTTATCAGTAACATAACATATAATAGAAACCTTTTCTTTTAATAAAAAGACAATATTTTTGATAAAAACTTAAAAAATTGCATTTTTTATACGAGCATGTAGGAAAAGTAGAAATATACGACCATATATGAACATTCATATATGGCATAATATATGACCATATATGTCCATATACCCTCAAATTTCGGATCCGAACATATATGAATTCATATATGAACTCATATATGACAATATATGAACATTTTCACCTGGGTACTCAAAAAATTCTTAGTTGTTTATTACTGATTTTTAACTATGTGAATGGTAAAATTCCTCTAAAAACAAAAAGTTTAGTTCAATTGGTTTAGTAAATTTTTTGATAAATAAATTTTTTGATAAATAAATTTTTTGATAAATAAAAAGATGAACAAATTTTCGGATAAATTCAATTCTACCCAGGTGAAAAAGTTCATATATGATCATATATTGTCATATATGGTTTCATGTATGAGGATATATGGTTCCATGTATGGGCATATATGAACATATATGTAATGTATGGAAGCATATATTGGTAAATACATTCAAGGGATAAGTTCATATATGAATATGTATGACACCATATATGATAATATATTGCATATATTGGTTCATATATTCCATATATTTCCATATATGAATTCATATATTATTCCATATATGGGCAATATGTTTTAACTTTTTATCAGATATGACCATATATGAGGACGAAATTGTTTTTATTTTTAACCCCTTCTCTATGCTGTACGAATTCCCGACAAAAATATATAAAAGACAATAGATTTTAAAGTTTGTATAAGTTATAAAGACGATAAAAGAAAATTAGTTATGAGATATCTCGCTTTAACCTAAAGAATATACATAAGTCGCATTTTATGTGCTTAATTCTAAATCGGTAGTACCTAACCTGACCAGCTTTTCCAGCTTCTGAATTTATTTTTTTTAATTTTTATAAAAAATAAAATGATTTAAAATCGTTCAACATATTATACATTTTGAAGCTTTTTCAGAGCAATAAAGTTGCAGCGCCAGTGATAGCATTTCAAAATTAGAATCGAAGTCTAAAATGTATTAATTTGTTGTGCCAAAACTGATTTTAAGTTAATAAATCCCGCTTTTTGCACCAAAATCCCTTTTTTGAAATGCTCCTAATTACTTGGCAACGATATTTTGTGTGTATCAAACACAAGCATTTCAGTTAAAGATTATTTTATAAAATTCATAGTATTCGTACAAAAGGACTTCTTTTGTCGGTTGACTTGATTGCTATTGATATCGCCGTCATCATCATTTTCTAAATCATCGAATTTTTTTTTTTGAAACAAGTTGGTTTTCCATTATCCATACTCTTATTAATGTTCATTAAATTCATTTCCAAATAGTATTTTCATAAAAAATTTCACTTTAAACTATTTATTTATATAATTAATGCATTTTGAATAGGAAATGTATGAATTTATCAGTAACATGTTCTTAGAAATATAATAGAAACCTTTTCTTTTAATAAAAAGACAATACTTTTGATAAAAACTTAAAAAATTGCATTTTTTATACGAGGAAAAGTAATAATATATGACCATATATGAACATTCATATACGGCATAATATATGACCATATATGTCCATATACCATCAAATTTCGGATCCGAACATATATTTATTCATATATGAACTCATATATGTGGCCATATATGACAATATATGAACATTTTCACATTTGTAATTACAAATTTGTTGAAAATAACGACCTGTAAATAAATTGTAGTTGTCAGATACGACATATATTTTTGTTGTTATGACCTAAAGAACAATTTTCTTTTTATTGCTAAATTTGCATACAATCTTTACTATTCGAATGTACCACATACATAAATACTCTTTTACTTTCTTGATTATCCAATACCATCTTCTGTGATACCGCTAAAAAAATTTCAAACAATCATCTCAGACGCCGCGGGTCGATAAAAGCTGTCGCTTTACATCTGTGATGGAGACTTAATTTTATAAAAATGTTAGGACATGTAAGACATTTTGCTTACAAAAAATTTGATTTAATAAGAATAATTTTACAATTTTTTTTTTCGAGCGGAATCTCGTGAATTTAAAAAAAATTTCCCGCTTTCCCGGGAAATAAGAAAGTCCCTGATTTTGCACTCCCTAATTATAATATATTTTTTATTATTGTCATATATGTTCATGTAACATAAACAATTATTCGGCCTGATTACGGTTGTTGAATTTGTAGTCGAATTTTTCTCAGGATTGTATCTGGATTTCTATAAAAGGCGTCGTCTTAACTTATTAACTAATAGACGGATTTTTACGAAATTTCTCCGAAAGAAGACATTAAGTATTAGCAGCAAAGTGTTAAAGTTTGAACAATATAAATTTAAGTTTAGATACTATTTCGCCTAATTTCGCTTTTTCCAATAAGCGAAAATGGCCATATCTTCTTAAATAGAAGCACAAAAAAAATTTAATTTTGGATTGTGGTAACATTTTGATGAAAGCAATAATGTTTGCCCAAAACTTCTCGTTTATCTGCGTTAGTTTTCGAGACGCATCTTACAGAATTTTGGCTCATATCGCTTAAAGTAGGCAACGATAAAAAATTTTGTAAAATACCTTATTACATATTTATCAAGACGAGCACATGGTGTGAATTTCATTACAAAGTAGCGTTTGCCCGTTAGAGGATTAATTTGAAATAAGTAAGCAGTTCGAAATGATTTTTATTAAGTAATAAAATAGACTTTAAATCATTTAATAGTTTTTAATTTGAGCATATATGAACTAAAATATATTGTATGTATGAGCCATATACCCTCAATTTTCGGATCCGAACATATATAACACTTTATACATGATAATATATGATCACATGGGTATTATAGAAAATTTGGTAGAAAATAAAGTTTTAAAAAATTGAATGTATGACCCGTGGGCGATCGTCATAGAATTTTAGTTAATAACATCTGTTGGGTACATATCGTATACATATATCAGTAGAATTCAATCACGATTAAAATTTGAAATATAAAATGATGAATACATTGTGAAGCTTAAAAATAATCATATTTTCAGGATTTGCCCACATTATTTGGGGTAACATGGCGAATACCCTACTGCCAATTGGTCTCACATAACAGTTTGTGTTTTCTGCGTACCTTGTTGCTTGCTATTTTTCGATTGGCAAATATCACCTAAATTTTGATAAGTGTAATCCCATATTGCATTTTGTGATTGGTTAATACCGGATAAATTTTAATGAGCATTTTTTGTTCTAAAAAGCGCAGACACAGTCAGTGTCAGCACTTTTTAAGTAATGTTGAGGGTATTATAAGAAATATGAAAAAATAAAGATTCATTCTATAACGAATCGCAAAACCCAACGGTGTTTTATTTAAACGGTTAACACAAAGAGGATATACACTCAAAAAAATAAGTTAGTACAAAAGTTAGTAAAACGTCTTGTAAATAAGGTATACTATTTTTTAGCAAATTTTTTTGCTAAAATCGTGTTTTCAGCTAAAATTTTTGTTATACTTATTCCGCACTTAACTGTTTTATACTAATGCTTTACTAATATACTAATGTTTTACTAATTAATTTTGCTAAAAAAAATTGTGCTGATAATCACATTAATAGTGTGGACGACAACCAGATTGAAATATATACGCAGAATGAAGCAGATGTCGCGGCATGTCAAGATGTAGTAGAGAAGAGGAAAATGATACTAAAAAGTACAACTCTAATAAGACATATAAAAAAATCAACCATGGAAGACTTTTGTATCTCTTTTTCATACATAAAACAAAATTGAGGATTAAAACAACTTAAATTTTGCGTTGTCACCGGCTTGTGAAAATAATTGTCTATTAATAAAATAAAAGACAAAAGAAAATATTTAAATTTAATATGTATTTCTATAATAAATGTTAATAGATTAATAATCTAGTGTGGTCAAATTGCAAACAAACATATACAGACATGTAGACAGAGTAAAGCGAAAGACAAAGACACACATCTTAGTATGGTTCCTTTTTCTTATTGCAAAAAAAGGGTTGTCTTTTTCGTTTCGTTTGTTTTTGTTTATTTTTTCGTTTCGTTTCTATAATTATCTTCGGCAGTTGCGTTCTTTAAAAGAAAGCATCATTTAGACAACGATTGATGTATGTAGTTGAAAGAAAATTTTTGTTATGTTATATATATTTATTTCTATATATTTTCAGATATTAATTAATTCATGTCGTCAATGTGGGAAAATGAAAATTTTTATATTTTGTAATTATTGTAAATTATTTTTAAAAGAATCACAAAAATATGTTTTATGATTTTCAGCAAATATATTAACTAAATTACAATTTTTTTACAATTTTTTTGCGTTTTTTTCAGTCTACTAAGTGTTAGCAAAACTTTTGCTGAATCTACTAATTTTGTTGCTAAAAATCAGCTCGCTGATTTTCAGCAAAAGAGTTTGCTGACATTAGCAATTTTTTTGCTAGCACCCTCCTGACTAAAATTTTGCTGACTCAGCATAATTTTTTGCTGACTTTACAAACTTTTTTTTTTGAGTGTAGTCCTTAACAAAACTAACTTATATTTCGGCTTTTTCATCAAAGTTTATTTTAGAATATTTATTTTAAAACATTTTTTTTAGATTACCATGTGAAAATGATCATACATTATCATATATGAAGTGTATATGTTCGGATCCGAAAATTGAGTATATATGCCCATATATGGCTAATACATAACCATATATTTTAGTTCACATATGTTCATATTTCGAATAATTTTCTAATATTTATTTAATTTTTGTTGTTTGTCTATGAGATCCGTTTAAATTAAGAACTATTAAATGTTTTTATTCTATTGCTTAATAAAAATCAAATAATAGTTTTTTTACTTATTCGGACTTCAGAGCCAAACAACAAAAATCAGAAACCTTTCCCTACAATAACTGATGGCTGTTACTCCGGCCTTTATTGAATTGCTTTTAGGTTGTAACCGGAACTTCGTGCAGCAATTCAATTTTCAATATATATATATATGTAAGGAAATTGGATTCCCTTATTTATTTCTGAGATTTCCCTGGCATATGGCAACGCTGACGGTAATAGAAGTTAGAGGAAACATTAACACATGTTAAACAAAATTTATAAGTTTAAGATTGAATTAAAAGAAGATAATTAGAAGATTATTGTTAAAAGGAATTGACATTGAAATAATAAACATTAAATGTCATTTCTTTGTTTGCAGGTGAATTATAATTTAAGATAACAAGAATGATTTAAATAATGTTCAAAATAAACGCTAAATCTTTGTTTGTAGGGAAACTGAATTTTGTTTATTTAACTGGTGTTAATAAAGGAAAGAAAAAATGACACATTCTATATAAAAAATGAAATTCTTATTATAAATAGAAAAAATAATTTCTTCTGTTTTAGTTTATCTTGACAGATATTTCAAACATTTTTATTTTGTTTTTTTTTTTTTTTGGGGGTGGTAATTTTGACCCCCTTAGCATAAAAGGTTAATTTAAATAAAATAAGAATAGCAAAAATAAATCTATTAACTTATCAAAATTTTAGTTATATTCGATATGAATTTTAGTTAATTGGAAATAGCATTTTACTCTGTAAAATGTGCAAAAACTTTTACTAAATATTTGTAGACTCAAAATAGCAAACGAATTTTTGCTATTTTTGCCTCAAATTTAGTAGAATGCAAATAACAGTTTATTTTGCTATAATCAACAGAATTTTTTGCTAAAAAATTGTAGATTGCTGATTTCATAACGGCAGACTTTTATTCGCATTAAAAAAAAAAACTTTAAAAATTTCACATTTTTTAATGATGTTCTTGTCTACTAATATTTAGTAAATGTTTTTACTTTCATTAACTAAAATTCAGTTCAAATATAACTAAATATTTGTAAATTCAACAGATTTATTTTTGCTATTCTTATATTACTAATATGTAAAGGGTCCGCCATCTAACTTTTTTTTTCAACTAGTGCTTATTTCGTGAATGGTAACACTTAGCTCATGTCTGATTTGACAGATAATTAGTTTTATCCTTCCGCTGAACGAATATGGTTGTGTATACGCTTGAACAACACTGGGAAATATTGCGACATTACTTTGAAAATCATGGTAATGTTGCAGAATGTGTGCCGATACACCCAAAACGAGTCACTGTTTGGTGCGGATTTTGGTCCAGAGGCATAATTGGGCCATTTTTCTTCGAAAATGAGCAAGGAGTGGCCGTTACAGTCAATGGCGATCGTTATCGGGCCATGTTGAACGAATTTTTGTTCACAAAAATTGAAGAGGAGGAAATACAGCTGCACACAATCGATAATGTGCTTAAAAATTGGACCGATCGTGTAGGCTACTGCATGTCCAGCCGAGGCCGCCATTTGAATGAAATTATTTTCCATTATTAATCGGAAGGATTGTACTTTCAAATAAAAAAAGAAATTTGAGAAAATATTCAGTAGTTTTTTCATTTTCAAAAAAAAAAAAGTTATTTGGCGGACCCTTTAGTAAAACAAATCTGATAATTTTAGCAGTTTTTTTCCGCAAGCTCATTTTTAACTAATTTTTAGTAGCTTTTTCTGCTATTTTTACAGATTTATTTCTATGAGTATACTTATAGGTCCAATACATGTTCATTTTCAAACATAGTTCGCGTTTATTTATCAATAAATATAAATTTGATAATAGTAAAAACGTAAAACGTTATCTTGCAAAAAAAAATACATTTTCCTATATGTACAAAAACCAGTCCCCTAGCCCGACCATAGTTACGATATGGTAACAAGGAATTCTGAATGTCCTGGAGGCAGGATCAAAAAACGGATTGTAGTTTTTTTATACTAAGGTCATTACTAAAACATATCGCTCAATTACTGCATGACTGATATAACTCAAAACACACGATTTTGCAGAAAACGAGTTTAAAGTTTTCAATCCATATCTGCCCCGCTCGACCCTTTCTCTATTTAGTTGGTCACGATTTTTATAAATAGGGGGTTTTAATGTTTTTTTTTCTTTTCTTAGTGTGAGATGTGTGAGAATTCGCTAATTATCGAGAGACCCGTGAGTAGCACAGTTTTTCTATAAAGTATATACTCTTTGCACCCACTTTAAAGAAAAAATAAAATATATTATCCTCTATCTCGAAAAGTATACATGATATTAATATGAAATTTTTTTATGCAATATAAAGCATGATATTACTAATAAATCTGCATCATTACCTCAAAAATCGCATTTTTTGACTTATGACAGTGTTGAAGTAAATAAGCGATATGTAAAGTAACTTTATAAAATACAACAAAAAAAAATCTAGGGTGTTTCGGGTTAATGGAAATTATTGAGGGCTCATAAAAGCATCAGCGCAAGAATTAAAGTCAACTGCCATTAAAAAGTAAACAAAATAATACCAGAATGAAATATAAATGAAAATTTTTAAAAAACAAATGCAACCAAAAATCAAGTTTACAATTCCATGATGGCCTTGTCAAGAAAGTCAATGCACTTGAATTTACAAAAAAAAAAAATATTAAAAATTAATAATTATATTTAATACTTAAGCCGAAACAAAAAAGTTCTAGACTAACAACATAATGTTGATATAATTTTATTGGCTATAATACTTTAAGCCAAGTTAAGACTATTATTTTCATCGCCCCTATAAAACTTTCTTTCGAAATGAAAAGAAAAAACAAGTTACGATAAATAAATCAGAGCTTAAATGCAGATTTCATAACCGTTATCATTAAATTTCGTTAAAATGCAAAAAAAAAAAAATAAATAAAGATGTAGACTGGACTAAAAAAAAAAAACGTCTGAAACCTGTTGAAGAAGAATAATCTAAACAGATATTTTTTATATTCGTATTTTTATAATAATTATTTTCGCGTAGTTATTATGTCAGATAACAATAAACAAAATATACAATATAAAAATGTATTATTTAAAATAAAATCATCATATTAAAAAAAAAAAAAATTTAAAAAAAAAATCAAAAAATAGTCACCAACGTCTGCCCATTATCAACTTAACTCGCATTCGATACTTTCATATTAGATAATGATACCAGATACAGATTGAAATACAAAATTGAGCTTATTGCGATGGCTGCTAAGTTTAGTTACTTTTTGTTTGGCAAGAAAGAAACATCTGAAGGGCTTATTGTAAAAACATGATAAGCCACATTTTGTTGATTGCTGGTTTCAGCTGTTTTCTAGTCATCTTTTGATGAATATTTTATAAAAGACTTGCTTATACATTTATAAAAGGTATTTACAGTACAAAAGTCCTGAAAAAGGTTTACTTTCCACATTAAATCAAAACTTTAAAGGCAAAAGCCAGCAAAAATTAAAATGTGGCTTATCAAGTGTATACAATAAGCCCTTCATATATATACTGATCAAAAAATTTAAAAAAAAACCTAAAAAAATATATAAGTCGAAAATAAATATTAGGTCTTAACCTAAATAATTAAAAAAAAAGTACAAAAACGCATAATTATTTTCAAAGAAAGTGAAATTTTGAAATTAACACAATTAAATTACTTCCTTGAAAATTTAATTTATAAACAAAAATGTGAGTGTGATTCAATTACGTGCATTTAAATGGGTTTAAAAAATCTTAAATATTCTTAAGTATCAAATGCTAACATTTAATAAAAACATTTAATTAGAAGATGCCGTTAATTAATAACGAGTTTATTTTTTATTAAAAATATTTAAAGAAATGACAAAGTTTAAAAAAAGTTAATGTTTTGAATGTAATCTATTTTGATTAAAAATTAAGAACTGTTAAAACACAATTTTTGATATAATATATATGTTAATACTCCTACACCCAAGGAAATATACATACTGCCAATACAAAAATGCGTTTTAAATAAACAGAAAAAACTAAAATCAAATCTCAATTAAAACATTTGTTGATTCAATTAAAGGCTTAAGGTAATTCGGGGCAAAATTTCAGTTTATGGGGGACACCCCTGGAAAAAAAAAAAAAAAATGCCACGCCCCCTTAAATGACCCCAGGAGTGCGAAAATCATAATGAATAAGGAGGCTCACGCCCCTTATGGGCGTGGCAGTCGAAAAACGACCCGGCCCACCTACGTAGACAATATGGGTATCAAATGAAAGCTAATGTCTTCACGATTCCAAAAATAGCCGTAGTTGCCAGATCGGGCGATTTTTGTAGCCGATATGGCCATTTTGGCAAAATTTGGGGTGGGGGAAATTTTTTTTTTCCTTTTTTTTTGCTTATATTTTGTTAAAATCAAACAAAAATGAGCATTTTGTGCGAAAAGATTACTATTCCATATTTAGTGATGTTCTCGTGTCAAGAGTCAAATCATAAATGAGGATAAGTACAAAATTAAGAAACGAGAAAAACTCTTGAAAGCTTCTGATTGGTTAATGAAAATTTGTTATACTGGCTTCGCTTAGTAAAGTTTTTCTTCGTGACCGGCCTACGGCCGGGCTTAGGGGTTTTTAACTACAGTATGTCTTAATTCTAGACGGCGGGGATCTCGAGTGCTCGGCCTCTGGCCGAGCTAAAAAGAAATAAACAAAAAAAAGTCCTTCCCCCATTTTATAAAAATTAACATATCTTCCTCAAATTCTGGACGATCTGGCAACTACGGGTATTTTTGGAATCGTGAAGACATTTCCTTTCATTTGATACCAATATTGCCTAAGTAGGTGGCATGGGTCGTTTTTCACCCCCGCCCCTATTTAACAAAAATGGCCGTATCGGCTGCAAAAACCGCCCGATCTGGCAACTATGGCTATTTTTGGAATCGTGAAGACATTAGCTTTCATTTGATACCCATATTGTCTACGTAGGTGTCGTTTTTCGACTGGGTCGTTTTTCGACTGCCACGCCCATAGGGGGCGTGAGCCCCCTTATTCATTATGATTTTCGTACTCCTGGGAACATTCTGAAGGGGATGGCATATTCAGATTTTTTCTCTAGGGGTGTCCCCCATAAACTGAAATTCAGCCTAATTCGGTTCTATTAAAGAAAGAATTGTAGTATCAATTAAAATAATTCGTAACTATTTAACTGATTTTATTTTCAGTTAAAGTTTTAATAAAATAAAATAAAATTTAACTGAACATTGTTTTTAATTTCAAACAAATTTTCAATAAATACTATTAAATATTTATTTATTTATTTAATTAAAATTTTGCAAAAAATCACAAAAAATTGGGGAAAAAATCGCAAAAATAAATAAAAAATCGCTAAGCTTGAAATAAATGGCCAGAATTACAAAATTTTAAAAATCTACAAAATTAAAAAAAAAAAAAAACATCAGAATTAAAAAAAGATAAAATTGGAAAAAAAAAGTTGCTAAAAATTGGAATCGAAAACGCCAAATTGGAGAAAGAACGCCAAAATTAAAAAAAAAACAATGAAAATGAAAATGAAAATTATTCAAGTTCGAGGCCATACTCTATATTTCTTTATTAGGATATTGTCCTAACAAATAATCTATAGAGTTTTTTGTTTTCAAATTTTTTATTTGACCCTTTCAGGAATGTGTTGATAGATCTATTTCGGAAATTTTCTAGGTTTAAATCATCAGAACACGTTTTGAAAGCGGTAATTAATCATAGCAACCAAAAAAATGCGAGAAAACGAAAACATATAAGATTTAAACTTTATTTATAAAACCACTATTTTTTATCGTAGAAGTCAAAAATCATAATCTTCAATAAAACCGGTTTTAAAAACTTTGTTAGTTACGCCCTTTTGCATTTTAGGTGACGATATATTCTTTTTTTATATATAGGTTAAGGTGGTAAGTGGTAGGACTTGCAATCAGAAGGTACTGAGAAGATCACTTTTATTTTCCCCTCTTTAATGTCTTATTAATTTTTCAGTATTTTTTTTATTATTTAATTCAATTTTTTCTATGTATTTTAAGATAAATAAGTAATGGCGATACATTATTTTTATATAAAATTTGAAATGTTGTCTGATTTGCATTTAAAGCTCATTATGGGGGGATTCAGTGGTACACTGCGAATATTCATACAGTAACTACATGTAGGCTATTCGGGTAGTAAACAGTAGAAGTTGTTTTAACTGCTATTGTAGTAATTTTTCTATGAGAAATTGAAAAATGACTTATTTAGACAGTTATTTCAAAAAATATCTACCCAAGTAAAAAAAAATGATATTTTCAATTTATAACGAGCTTTCAACCTCCGTATATTTACAAAAATAAAGCAAATCAAACATATTAGCTAGGTTGATACTAGTATTTCGATCTGGCTAAAGATCTCATCAGAACCCGAAGTTTTAGAAAAGCTAGAGCCTATATAATAGGCAGAACTTTAACAAAAAACCTATTAATAATCAATGTTGCTCCATTCTTGTCTTCTTAGTAATCAACCACGTGGTTAGGTCTTTTCCTAACAAGCATCATGACGTTACTAAATTTTGAAGACCAAAAATGTTCTATTTATATAAAAAATTTTTAGTGTGTACTCTGGCTCAAGTAATATTTTTTACAGTTATATTAGTTTTTTGTTTTTATATACATCGAGATTATTTTTATGTTATTTTCAATTTATAACGAGCTTTCAACCTCCGTATATTTACAAAAATAAAGCAAATCAAACATATTAGCTAGGTTGATACTAGTATTTCGATCTGGCTAAAGATCTCATCAGAACCCGAAGTTTTAGAAAAGCTAGAGCCTATATAATAGGCAGAACTTTAACAAAAAACCTATTAATAATCAATGTTGCTCCATTCTTGTCTTCTTAGTAATCAACCACGTGGTTAGGTCTTTTCCTAACAAGCATCATGACGTTACTAAATTTTGAAGACCAAAAATGTTCTATTTATATAAAAAATTTTTAGTGTGTACTCTGGCTCAAGTAATATTTTTTACAGTTATATTAGTTTTTTGTTTTTATATACATCGAGATTATTTTTATGTTATTTTCAATTTATAACGAGCTTTAGCCAGATCGAAATACTAGTATCAACCTAGCTAATATGTTTGATTTGCTTTATTTTTGTAAATATACGGAGGTTGAAAGCTCGTTATAAATTGAAAATAACATAAAAATAATCTCGATGTATATAAAAACAAAAAACTAATATAACTGTAAAAAATATTACTTGAGCCAGAGTACACACTAAAAATTTTTTATATAAATAGAACATTTTTGGTCTTCAAAATTTAGTAACGTCATGATGCTTGTTAGGAAAAGACCTAACCACGTGGTTGATTACTAAGAAGACAAGAATGGAGCAACATTGATTATTAATAGGTTTTTTGTTAAAGTTCTGCCTATTATATAGGCTCTAGCTTTTCTAAAACTTCGGGTTCTGATGAGATCTTTAGCCAGATCGAAATACTAGTATCAACCTAGCTAATATGTTTGATTTGCTTTATTTTTGTAAATATACGGAGGTTGAAAGCTCGTTATAAATTGAAAATAACATAAAAATAATCTCGATGTATATAAAAACAAAAAACTAATATAACTGTAAAAAATATTACTTGAGCCAGAGTACACACTAAAAATTTTTTATATAAATAGAACATTTTTGGTCTTCAAAATTTAGTAACGTCATGATGCTTGTTAGGAAAAGACCTAACCACGTGGTTGATTACTAAGAAGACAAGAATGGAGCAACATTGATTATTAATAGGTTTTTTGTTAAAGTTCTGCCTATTATATAGGCTCTAGCTTTTCTAAAACTTCGGGTTCTGATGAGATCTTTAGCCAGATCGAAATACTAGTATCAACCTAGCTAATATGTTTGATTTGCTTTATTTTTGTAAATATACGGAGGTTGAAAGCTCGTTATAAATTGAAAATAACATAAAAATAATCTCGATGTATATAAAAACAAAAAACTAATATAACTGTAAAAAATGATGTTGGGCATCATCAAATTATATTAAATTATATATAAATTAGATATGCGATGAGATCAAATTGGATCCGAAAAATTAAAACATATAATTGCATCTTAAATACATCAAATTGTATCGAATTTGATGCAATTGTATCTTGTATTTTGTACAATTTGATATATATTAGATACAATTTCATTTGAATTTCGTCCCTTTAGAATTTTTGTGTATTATATATAATTGTATCGAATTAGATATAACTCGATATTATTAGTTAAGAATTGATACTAGTTTTTCTCAAATTATATCTAATTTTATAAACTAATAAATATGACATATATTATTTATACAGTTTTTTTACGAAGGTGAAACTGTGGAGCCAATAAATAATGGCTCCAATTCAACAACAGGGTTGTTTTGTAGAAAAATTTGCTTTTCTCAGAGTTTTTCACTATTACAATGTATAAACATTTTTTTTTTTCATTTGTGTCAACTCTTAGCACATGTTAAAGTTTTTGTGCTAACTAACGTGAATCAAAATAAGGTATGTTTTTTCTCATAATTTTCATTAAAAGTACTTAGCGCCTGCGGGAGCTAGAGTCGTTCTGTAAACTAAAATCAAAAATTTTGTAAGTTAACTAATTCCGAAATCTCAACTCCGTAATTATATAATTATATCTAAAATCACTTAGAAAATAATTTTTTTATGAGACCACATATAATAAAATGTGGCTTTGTAATGGACCTTATATAATAATATCTGAATTCAAATAAAAATATTCAAAGCATTGGACCGCACATATTTCTATATAGTTTTGTATGTAACAATATATGTCTTTATAAAAAATTATAAAAAAAATATTTTTAATGTTGGTTTACATTAAGTTTTATATAATTATATGTACATTTATGTTGAATTATATACAAACGCATATATAACTCTACATTGTATATTTAGTAATATACAATTAGGTTTATTAAGTATAATTGTATATAAAATAATATAGTGTTATATACAATACATTTATATACAATTAGATACATATATTTATGTTATAACATATATGTTCATATGACTACATACACTGAAACATTTAATTGAATAAAATTATATCCAAATTTATAAAAAGTATGATAACCAAAAATACTGCACTTCAGTAACAGTTGTTTTGAGTAGTTATTTTAGTATTTTAATAAACAAGTAGACAGTAATTTTGCAGCAAACAGTTGATTTCTGTTAGTTATTTAAAAATAGAAGATTATGTATAGTTTTTAAAAATTCTTGCTTAGTTTATATTTGTTATTATTGATATGTTCATAATTTGCTAAAAAATCATTCAAAAATTTCATTGTATCTCCATGGCATAAAAACGTCCTAACTGGAATACCGTTTGGAATTCAGACTTTTCATTTTAAATAGGATGTAGGAAATACAAATTTTTAGCTAGGTAATTTTCATATATGAAACCATAAAGGTTGTATGTTAGTACATGCTCATAATCATGCATGTTTCCATACGAAATTTAAGTTAATATCTACATACATGATCATACGTATTCATGTATGTGCATGCGTGATCATACATGTACAAACATGTAGATATTACCTCAAATTTCGTTAATGCGCATGTGTGGAGACATATGAAAGCATGTATAGAGATTTAAATTCAAAATGGCGGATCCAATATGGCAATAAAAATTTTTTCATAAAAATTCTAACACTCCCCAGTTAAATAGTAAAATCCAAATAACTGGTTGCAGACCAACTTATACTGTATTATTATAGGATCTAATTTCTGATCTACAACTAGTTCTTTTTATATGGAGTTTGTCCTATTTGCAATAGGTTCTTTACCTCCAAACAAGAACAGGTTGCTTCAGAACCGGTTCTAGAACCAGTTATAGAACTGGTTCTGGGACAGTGACACCTTACATTTGGACTCCCAGGAACCTCTTCTAGAACAGGTTCCATGTAACCGGTGCACAGTGACTGAAAATTTGATTTCACTGGCCAAAAGTCCAATTATCTTTTATCACCGATTTTTAAAATTTTAACGTCATTTTGTAGCTAGTATGTCCAAATTAAGGTAGCCAAGAAATTAAGTCAAACTATTGCTAATTGTGGGCATGGCATGCTGTCAAACTTAACTGTTTTTTTAATTTCAGAAAAAGCTGATTTTTTTGTTTTTTTTATCAAAAATAAATGGTTACTACTAGCAAGTAATCATCGATAATAACCTGCGGTCTTTTTTATAAGGTTGGTAGGATTGTAGTCTTTAGTTGTTGTAAGTGGTCTCAGCACTACCGTTTATTATTAGGGTGTTCTAAAATATTTATTAAACTACTATATTTTTGTCAAATTTCAATTTTAGTGGAATAGAACTTCTAATGAAAACAAGTTGGCAAGAAACGTATACCACCCGGAGAAAGGTGAAAGTGTCCTCTTTAGCCCTATATATACTTTTGCACCCGCCACTTCCCGCCGGTAGAACACTTTTTTCATTTTAATGAAAAATCTCAAAAAAAAAATTAAAATGACTCATTGGCCAAAATTCTGTAACTTTTGAACCGATCAAAATATTTTAGTAATTTTTTTTTTAAAGGACAGATAATTAGTTGAACTTGGCTCAGTTTTAATTTCATTAAAATTGATTGACTCAACCTTTCTTATTTATTAAAACATTTCATATGTGGTTAAAAAAAAACCTTTTAAAAATAAAAACTTCAAATTTGAACTCAAAAAAGGAACTCATGATGCCATTAACAAAGAAGTTAAAACTATCAACGACCAAATCAAAACACTACAGCCATTACAATTACAGTTAAATGGACAGCAAATTGAAGTAAGCTACGATTTAAAGCTAACAATGATAGATGGAAAAGTAGGCCAGGCTTTGACTAATACGAAGGCTGCATCCAGCTGCATCATATGCCAATCAACATCAAGCCATTATGTAATACTGATGCATATGAATATGGATTATCGCCGCTACATGCAAGAATACGATTTATGGAACACATACTTAAAATCAGTTATGATTTGGATTTCAGATCTTTAGGAACAATAAGAAACAATGAAACCAACAAGGAGTTAAGGAGTTCAAAAAAGAGACATGTTCAAGATGAATATCGCAAATTTGGATTGATTATAGATCAGCCAAAACAAGGGTCAGGCAATACAAATGATGGCAATACTGCAAGATGATTCTTTTCAGATCAAGAAATAGCTTCTGAAATAACAGGAGTGGCTTTAAACCTTATTTTGAGATTTAAAATAGTCCCAAAAGTACTTACGTGCAATGAACAAATTGACTCTAGAAAATTTGGAGATTATGCTAAGGAAACTGCAGAAATATATACAACCAAGTACCCATGGAGAAATATGTCTGCAACAGTTCACAAAATCCTTTATCATGGAGAAGATGTCATTAAATATCATTTGGTGCCACTTGGAGATCTATCAGAAGAAGCTCAGGAAAGAAGGAATAAGGATTACAGATTTTATAGATAGCACAATACTAGAAAAATTTCACGAAATTCCACAAATGAAGATCTATTTAATATATTATTGGCTAGGTCAGATCCGTTCATCTCCAGTATTCGAAATCAATGGAAAGTGGAACAGCGGGAGTTAGATGAAGAAGTCAAAAAACTACTACAGCACAGATATAACACAGAACGGAATATGGAATATTTGCAATCAATATTTGAATCAAATGAATAATAATTATAATTGCCTTTTATTGCTATTTAAGTACGAAAAACATAGAATTAGTAAACATATTAATAAACATAAACCTCCCATTGTTACAAATATTTTAAAATCTATTGCAGTTTTTATTTTTAAAAGGTTTTTTTTATTCACATATGAAATGTTTTATTAAATAAGAAAGGTTCAGTAAATAAAAACCCATATTTTCATATCAAAATTAAAAAAAAAAAATCAGAATAATTGCGCTAATGTTCAGCAGATTTTTTTTTGCTAAAATTAACAAATTTGTCAGAATTAATAATTTTTTCTGTAATAATAGCAAAATTTTTAGATACTAATAATACTAACGTTTTTTTAAGTGTAAATATTTTTTTAATGTAAAAAAATTTGCAAATTTTACAACAAAAATGGTTAGTTTTTAAGTAATAATAGCAAAACTTTCAGTTGATTTTACTATTTGTTTTTTTTTTTGAGTGTAAACATTAAAAACTCCTATTATCGGAAAAAAATGATTTATAATTATTATTAAAATCCCAATATGACATTTTTTTAAAAAATAAAAAATTAAAAAACCTATATTTCACGCTAAATGTTAAAAAAAATTGAAAGTTCAACTTTGACCTTAAATTTCTTAAGAAGTGCTCAATCAATTTTAATGAAATTAAAACTGAGAAAAGTTCAACTAATTACCTGTCCTTTAAAATCATCATGATCAGTTCAAAAGTTACAGAATTTTTGCCAATGAAAAATGATTTTCAGCCACTGTGCGGTGGTAAAAGATGTTATTCTAGAACAGGTTCAGAGGTAATTTGTTCTAATAAATTTTGATGGGTCCCGATATCCAGCAAAATTAAAATCCATATCGCCATATTGTATTTTTAATTTGAATTTGTTTTTTTATTTCAAATTCGGGATTAGCGTTCCTACAGCGTTTCTTAATGATTAGTTTAAGTCCAATATATTTTAAAATTTAAAATGGCCATATTGGACTGGCCATTTTGAATTTTAAAATTTGTGTCTCATATTTGTAATGCAACTCTTCTTTAAATATAATTTTTTGTCCCATTACTTTGTAAACAAACTCTGAAATGCTGGAAAAAAGAAGAATTCACAACCGAGGAACAAACTGGCTTTTCCAGTTTTTAATATCTTCTTCAGCTTTTTGAAACTTATTTTGAAAAAGAAGTTTTTTTCAACAAATTCAAAAATAGTAAGTTTTCTCTTCAGTAGTTTTGCATTTTAGTTTTGTGAACTAGTTCCAAATTATTAATTTGTGATAACCAAAAATAATAATGACATGAGATGAATATTATTCAAGTTCAAAGTCATTAGTTTTTTTGTTAATAAATATATTAACACAAAAAATTCAATGTTGTTATAAACGAATTGTCTTCATCTGCTAATTCAATGTAGATTGTAGATACTGATAGGTCCTTCCTTAAATGTTTCATTTCGCATCACCAAAATTCTTCAGAGAAGAAGAATGACCCAATTTGTGAATTAAAAAAATTAACTCTTTACCCATATTTTTTATTAAATTAGCGATAGGTAACAAACAAACACAATTTGAAGCATATTTTTTGACTTGTTAATATACTTATTAACAAAAAACTAATGATTCACAACTTGAATAATCTTGCTCACGTCATAATTTATGGTAAGAGATGGAAAAACAAACTGTTTGATTTAATTTTTTAAAATTTAAAAGTAAATAAAATTTTTTAAGTTTTCAATATTTAATTGACATTTGGTTTAAATTAGTGTTTAAAATTATTCGACCTATGCGGTTAACTGGTTAAGACATTATTCGTAAAATCGCTAAAATAGATTAACCGGTTGTTCGGGTCGGTTAATCAAAAAATTGCCGATTAATCTTTTAAAACCTGAGTAAAAAATTTATAAATGGTCTTACGTGTTTTTATCTAAAAATATATTATGATATGTGAACATATATGGTGTCATTCATGGGCAAACCTTATTATATGTTTTTTATGTGGAAACATATATAACGATATATTATTACCTATGTATAGAAAATCAGATATTAAGCATGTATGATATACATAATAAGATATGGTAGATCAATTGTCATATATAATAATACATTCTCATACACTCATTCTCATACACATAAAAAAGTTAGTAAAGTCAGCAAGAAATTTTGCTGAAGGCTTCATTAGTTGTTACTTTCTGTTGCCGTTCTGTGTCGTTCTGTTCTGTAGGTAATATTTTGTAATTACTTTTGCTGTGAGAGGAATCAGCTGTTTTAAAAAGTAAAAGAAACTCAAAACAAAAACATTCAAATCAGGGATGATAAATGCGATTTTAAAATAGTACCAATAGTACTTTTTTGGCATCACAAGTATAAAAAAAATTTAAATATAAATTAACAAACAAGTCTTTGTACCCTCCAAAATGAACAATTACAAATGAAACAACAAAAATATATTAAAAAAAATGTGTTAAGAGGTGAAAACAAAATTTTGGGGTGAAAAACTTTTTTGGATGTAAAAAAATCAATTGTGTCGTGAAAAACATTTTTGAGGTAACAAAACTATTTTTGAGGTGAAAAAGAAAGTTTTTGCGGAGAAAAAAGAATTTGCGGTGAATTTTAAATATTATTCACCTCTTAGCGTCTGGTGGAAAAATATGGCGTTATATTTTATACACCAGACACTGCAATGAATTCTAATAATATACAGTGCATTATACACCAATTTGTTTGGAAAATTTAGAGGTACTTTCACATTGTCACTCATTACTTTTGAAGCGCTGGACCGATTTTGCTCATTTTCAATACCAAACTTTTCGGAAAAATGTACATAAAGCTATGTAAAAAGGAGCAGTGCGTACTAAGAAAATAAGCCGATATTGATTTAAAAAAAAATTTAAATTTTGAGATTTTTTCTTAAAATCACCAAATTTTTAATATTTTTTGAATGTGCTATTAATATCTTGCTGTATTGAATTACATTTCTCACAGGTTTTTGCGAATTTAATCCTTGTAATTGGTAGCAAACAAATTTGTTCGTGAATTCGTTTGATTTTAAAAACACGCAGCTAATAGTCAATTTCCCATTTTTATAACATTTTTATTATTTACTTTTTTGAAAATCAAAATTAGTTAATAATAATTATAACCCTTAGTAATTGAATTCAATAATTAGTTTAATCGATTAATAAAACTCTAATACAATCATCTGTAATCAGTCGCACTCAGTGAAATCATGTGATTGAATTCACAGCGTTTGGTTCCGAATTAATTCATTGTTCACATGAGACAGCAAATCGAATTATTAATTATTGAATTTTAAAGGAACCAAGAAATTCATACATAGAAAAATGTGTAAATCGTACTAAATGAGTCATAGGAGTATCATGGTACATCTGAGGTTCAAATAGTACCATGAAAAGTACTATAGTACCAACTTTACCATCCCTGATTCAAATATTGAGAAAAAGATTTCACAACAAACCAATACAACCGCACTTTAGGCTGTCACTTAACGTTGAATTCTATTTTCAATAGATTTGTCCGGAACAGAACAGAACGAAAAAGTGAAAACTAACTACACATACAGACTTTCAATTGAACAGAAACAAAACAGCTGATTCGGAACAGAACAGAACGTACAAACTAATTCTGCCTTGAGTCAGCAAAATTTTAGTCAGGAGGGTGCTTGCAAAAAAATGCTAATGTCAGCAAAATCAGCTCGCTGATTTTCAGCAACAAAATTAGTAGATTCAGCAAAAGTTTTGCTAAAACTTAATGTAAAAGAAATTAAAAAACCCTTGCTAAACATTAATAAAATTTTTGCTGAATATTAGTAGCCTGAAAAAAACTCAAAAAAAATTGTAGAAAACTTTTACTTTAGTTAATTTATTTTGCTGAAAATCATAGAACATATTTTTGCGATTCTTTTTAAATTAATTTATCTTTCAACTACTTACATCATTGGTTGTCTAAATGATGATATCTTCTAAAGGAACGCTAATGTAGCAGAGAATTATATTTGTATATTTGTTATCAACTTGACCACTCAATTTGACTACAAATACACGTTTAATCTTTTTTAAATTTATATATTTTATTTTGTCTTTTATTTAATTAATAGACAATTACTTTCACAAGCCGGTGAAAACGCAAAATTTAAGTTGTTTCAATCCACAATTTTGTTTTATGTATATCAATTTTCGCTAATTGGACATTTATGATTTCTTGACCTAAATTCAGTCCAACCAAATAATTGCTTAACAAGCAAGAGTTTCATTTGGCACAATATGATTAGTTCAATAACATAAATGCTTAGTTTACGGAAGTTATTTCAATAAAAAATAATTTATTATAAAAAAATCAATTAAGCAAAATTTGTAATTCTTTAAAACCATTTAGAAGTAAGTCAGTTCATAATTATAACTCATATCAAACAGACGCATAGCGTCTTATAAATAAATTTAATAAATTAAATCTCATAGAAAAACAGACGCATAGCGTCCTATAAATAAATTTAATAAATAAAGTAATTAAAAAAAAAATAAATAAAAAAAAACTTTGTTTTTTTTTATATTAATTAATTTTAATATAAATTAACTTATATGTTACGATGTACGATATAATTGTGTAAGATTCCATATATGACTCAAGATTAACAATTTAATTTGAGATATGATTGTATATGATCCAAAAAGATATGGACGTTTATTTACGACTACTTTTGTGAAATTTTCGAATATTTTTCATAATTTTAAACGCAATATTTCACGGTTGTAGCTATCCTGTCACGGGACTAGCTACCCTAAACTTGGGCGATATTATAGTTGTATGACTTACAACTTATATACAAAGTTTGGTTGAAATCGAAAAGTGTGGAGGAAATCTAGTGTTTGATTTTATAAAGGGTCCGCCAAATATTTTTTTTTTTTTTGAAAATGCTATAAAAAAAAAAACTACTGAATATTTTCTCAAATTTCTTTTTTTATTTGAAAGTACAATCCTTCCGGTTAATAATGGAAAATAATTTTATTCAAATGGCTGCCTCGGCTGGTCATGCAGTATGAGCTTCATCTGAAAAGATGATTTTTTTTTTGGCAAAATCGGCATCGGAAAAAAAACGTTAGATGGCGGCCCCTTTATATTTTAGGTCCACTGTAAAACAATGTAATTAATGTTTTTTACCGAACTGTTTATTTGGACTCCACTAAAATCTTTTTTCTTATTTTTTTCATTACAGGAAACTTAATACTCCCATTTGGCTGCGTTTAGTCTTATTAACTATAACGATAGTAAAAGGTTACGGCAACGATGGCACCGATTATCAAGCAGCAGAAACTCTTGTTAGCCCACGCTATATAAAGCCCCCACCGCCAAGTAGATACAAAGATCTAATACCAATATTTGAAGCACGAAATTTAGAATTTGGTTTTCCCTCGGAAAGTATACGAAGGGCAGCTTTAAAAAGTGGAGAATATGATCCAGATAATCCCATTCCCATCGATGTTGATGTATATTTTCCGCGTGAGTATTAATTTTTAGAAACATTTAAAAAAATCGATTAAAAATGAAACTGTAAAAGTTCTAAATCGAATTACTTTATTTTACATGAAAATAAAAAATATAGATTGGATTGCAATTAATTTAATCATATATAAAAATGTAAGTCACTTAAGAATTTGTTAAACCTTCATCCAATTGAGTAGGACCGTATACATTAGTTTTTTTATTCCGTTTCTAACTCGTCGAAAAAAAATCTGGGTACATCAGCATTATCTCATTAAAGGCAAGGATATCCGCTGGACATTTTTCAACCAAGCTTTGCAAATATAAGGTGGCGCAAAAGTAATCCTCCTATCAGAAAATGCTATACATAATAAATACATAATAAAAAAAAAACATCGGAAGGTTATTTTTGCGCCACCTTATATATTAAACCCCACTTCATTAAGACACTTTTTCAACTTTCTTTGCCTTAAAAACACCCTCTAGTGGAAATATTAGCAAACGAAGTTGAAACTTTGACATAATATTAAATATAGACTTTAAGATATATTAAAAAATCAAATTTTGTGAACAAATCGTTATTCAAAAATATATAAGTAATTTTTGATCAATGGTGATAATCTTTAATTTCGAGCTCATACATTAGTTCTCATTTAGTGGGAAAACTATTTTATATGAATGTTTGATGTTTTGCATGGCATTGTCACTTCTTTCAAAACGTGTTCTGATGATGGGAACCTAGAAAATTTCCGAAATAGATCTATCAACACATTCCTGAAATTGGTCAATTAATAAATTTGAAAACAAAAACTCTATAGATTATTTGTTAGGATAATATCATAATAAAGAAATATAGTAAATTTCTTCGAACTTGAATAATTTTTATTTTGAAAATTTTTTTTGCCAAATTTTTTTCTTGAATTAGTTAAAAAAGTGTTTTTTTTTCATGTCAATGGATGGAGGGATTACAATATTTAGCACAGCCAACTTAACCCTTTACTCCATGGCTTTACATATACGTAACGAATAATTTGACTGAAATCAGCGCATGATATAAATTACCAAGACACATATTTTTTATTAATTATAATAAAGCCGCATCTGTATTTTAATATTTAACAGAAACAAAGGAAAATTTGACCCGCGACAACTCTATCTGCAAGTAACACTTGCTATTCAACTTTTAAATGTGACTATTTCGCTTAGTTTTCGAGATACTAGCCATTTTATAAAATGGCGATTTTTTAAAATGCCCAGTATCTCCAAAACTAAGCGAAATATTCACATTTAAAAGTTGAATAGCAAGTGTAACTTGGAGATAGAGTTGCCGCGGGTCAAATTTTCCTTTGTTTCTGTTTAATATTAAAATACAGATGCGGCTTTATCATAATTAATAAAAAATATGTGTCTTGGTAATTTATATCATGCGCTGATTTCAGTCAAATTATTCGTTACGTATATGTAAAGCCTACAGGAGATTTAAAACACCCTTATAATATAAATGTGCTAGGTCCGGGAGTGATCCCGTATGATCAATTTTTATAAAACAGCCATAGGGTGATTTATGTATTTATACTTATTTACGTGATAATACATACATACAATTCCGTTCCATTCCTTTGTAAAGCAATTTACACTCCACTTTTTTTGTAAACAAATGCTTTTTTTGCTCAATTGCAATTTGTTTATTTGGCATTAGTGTGATTTCATTAGCATTAGTAGGACAAATGTTAATGCCAAAAAATTTCACTACAATTAAATGGTAATGAAATTTTTTTTGGCATTAGCATTAGTGAAATGCTAATGAAAATTCAATGCTAATGAAAAAAGTATGATTTATAGGCAGTAATGTTTTAAAAGTTATTAGACAAACTACTTAGGTATTAAGAAAAAATGTTGGGCTTTCCATTTGGTTTTTATGTATTTGCTATTTTTTGGATATTGGGTATTCCGAAATGTTTACCCTCTTTGGTTTTTTGCTAAATACACAACTTTCATTATGATCTGGAGTTTCATGCAGTAAAGGATTAAATGTTTTAACCGCTAAAAATATTTATTTGTTATCTCGTGAAATGTTTTTTTTATTTGTTTTCTCGATTTTTTTTTATTTGTTTTCAGTTTGGTTGTGCTCTTTTGGAAGACCAATTTTCTTAAGGTTTTTCTTCACTTTAGAAATATTTTAACAAGTTTTTTCTAAATTTTAGCTGGACAACGTAATCCAAAAGTATTTGTAACAATACCACGTTTCGGTAGAGGAGTACCCTATTCATTGGCCTTGCTGACGAATGTTCAACGTCCGAATGGTACAGAATTACAACCGTTTCCCGATTATTCTTGGCATAGTTCACATGGTAAAAATTGTGATGGTTTGACATCAATATATCGTGTTCAGGTCAGAGCCCAATCAATATAAACAATTTAAATAAGAGGCAATTCTGGTTTAATATTTCTCACATTTCGTTACAGATTGATTCTTGTGGTCGCATGTGGATCTTGGATAGTGGTGAAATAGAATTTGTACAATATTGTCCACCCCAAGTTGTTGTAATTGATCTTCAAACAAATGCTATCAAACATCGCTATCGTTTACCCGAGAAAGTCTATAAAGCGGGTGTGAGCCGTTTCGTAACACATATAGTCGATATAGCCGATCCAGCACCAATTGGTACCTGTTCCCGAGCATTTGTTTATATGGCTGATGCTACGGGTAATTCTTTGGTAGTTTATGATGTGACAAAACAAGAATCATGGCATATAGAAAATAAATATACCTTTCCGGATCCCGATTTCGGGACACACACTATAGCCGGTGAAAGTTTTGAATTATTGGATGGTGTATTTGGTTTAACGGTAACCCCTACCGGTTTGGGTCTAAGGCGAATGCTCTACTTTCATGCGCTCTCAAACGATGCCCAAATAGCTGTACCTTTGGATGTTATTAATAATTCTACAAATTGGGGTATGGGTTTGGGATCAGCCCTAAACGAATTTGTATTGTTAGGAAGAAGAGGTGTACAATGTGCTGCCCCGGCCATGACTGCCCATGGTTTTCTGCTATGTGGTTATCTTAATCCTATAGCTATTGTGGGTTGGAATATAAGAACTCCATATACACCTCGTAATCGTTTAATATTGGCAGAAAATCCTGTGACATTGCAATTCGTTAGTGGTTTGAAAGTAATACATACACCTCGGGGTAAAGATGAGGTATGGATGTTATCGAATCGTTTACAAAAACAAAACGCCTTTAGTGGCGCGACCAATTATAGTGAAATCAATTATCGCATATTAAAATGTGGTGTTGATGAATTACTGGTGGGTAAAGAATGTAGATATTAATCAAAATCCTGATGAGGGATTCTCAAATTTTTTTGTTGTTGAAAGATCCAGTAAAAATACCGTTATAATTTTTAAAAAATTATCTTAGGGTCGTTCCAAAAGCAGCGTTGATAGTCATCAGCTCGACCCCCTCCGATTTGCATGAAACTTGCTATATGTAATCTCCTAATTAATTAATTTATTTATTTTTTTTTAAATTCGTTGTCGTTTTCGTTTTATCGCTGCTTAAAGTTGGTATTTTTTTTAATGTATAACAATATGTACATTATGATTATAACCGTTTGCAAATATGCAAGCTCCAATTCCAAAATCGTGTAGGACATGGAATAATACTAAGAACTGCGATTTCACATTTTCGCGATCGTTAAAAAACTTCAGGTACCAAATGCATTGAAGTTTAGTATATACGATTTTTTTTATATTAAAAAATGCAATAAAGTTCGCGAATTGCAATAAAGTTCTCAAAATGTTGTGTAACGATTTTCTAAATACGATTATATAAGAAAACCACAAACAAATAATTTATTTGGAGTAAAATATACAAAACTTTAATACATTTGGTGATTTTCGAGATCGCGAAAAAGTGAAATCGCAATTCTTAGATTTATTCCATGCCCTACACGATTTTAGACAAAAAAAAGTTATAACCCTAATGTACACACTGTTCCATGCCCTTCACAATTTCGGAACTGGAGGATGTCGCAAAAAAAAAGTTTTAACCCTAATGTACAAATGGCCTTAAATTACCTGTTACTTGGTTTTTATAATTGAGTGTGTTTGTTGTTGCAATTGTTGTTGCAAGAGTCACAGAAAATATTATGTATCTGGAATTAACATGACAACTGAAATTTGAATTTTATTGTTGTTTCGTATAAAAAGTTGTGACTTTCATTCTTTAAAACAGTTAGAGCGAGTCAAAGTCTAAAATTTGTATTTCTAAAAATTTTAATTTTTGAATGACCCTATTTCTTTAAAGCGAACACAGGAGGACAAAATCATAACTTTTAAAAATGAATAAGGTAATGACAATAGATTACATAGATCTGCAACTCTTTGACATTAGCTGTCAGTTTACGTAGCTCATGAGAAAATACCACATACGTGGTATACATCAGTGATGCATTTTGATTTTTTTTTGTTTTGGGCCAAACTGACAATTTAAATGGGCCAAAATATCTTTGAAAGGGCCAAAACTTTTTTTTTATACAATTGATTATTAGTTTTTTTTTTTTTAAATAAAAATAATATTAAAAAGTACATTAGAGTGCATCATTTTGATGCTTTATAAAAAAAAAAATGAGACAAGCCCCACTGAAAATAAAGATTAACATGTTTTATGAATATTCCTTAATTATTTCCGATCTTGCGATAATATAATGTAAGCTAACAAATTTTTAAAAACCCTCGAAAATACAATTTTTTAATAAAACATTAATAACTGCACTTGTAAAAATTTGATCAAATATCGAAAAGACTTTTCCATTCAAACATTTTAAAACCCGACCTCTCGGTAGAGAAAAAAGTTTTTTTTTTAATTTTTTAATGCGATTTTTATAAAAAATTAAACAACTCAATGTAAAAATTGTTCTTAATGTTCAAGGATGTTTTTATGATTCTCTAAGGAACTAAAAAATTCGCTCATCGCAAAAAAAAAACATCAACAAAATTCCATACAAATTTGGACTAATCGGTTTAAACTAGTTAGTTGAATTTTGAGCTGAAAGGGCCAAAATAGATAAGAAAGTATCACAGGGCCATCAAGCAGTCAAAAGTGCCACAAATGGCACAATTGTGTTACATTTTGCATCACTGGTATACATATACAAAATATATTTGAATATGTATGAACAATTGTGCTTGTTGATACAAAGAAGAAGAAGAGTTTACGATCTATGTAATCTATGGTAATGATCACTAATTCGTTATACTTCAGGCACGATGATTTCAATGGCGTACTTTATTTTTCTATCTATGGTACAGTTTTTCCACAATGCATTTTATACATTTAACGTTTTTTAAATGCAATCAACCTATCTGTTAAAATGTAATGACAACCCCTGTATTCTTACTTGAGGTACATATTTGAGCTATTTAGCGATTTCTCTTATTTTTGGCCATTTTTACGGATTGAGCGAATTTGATGGCTAAACTAGCAATTGACCTTAATAAATGAAAGAGTCTACTATAAATAAATGAAAGAGCCTACTATATTAGGAAGATGTGCTTCAGCAAAAAACAATTTTTTTTATATGGCAAAATAGCTTTCTGACATGAACCCAGAGTCCGACTTTCAGTATGTTATCTGAATACGTTTGAAAAGTATATGTGCAAAAAATTATCTAAAAATGTTTATATTTGTTTTTTAAACGATTTTTAAACGAAAACCCTACTTTTGTGACAAATATGTAAAAGAAAAACTTTTGCAAATATAAAAATGTTTAGCTTAAAATTTGGAAACATGCTTTTGAAATGTATTTACATATCATTCTACAAGCCGGACTTTGGAGTCATCTCAGAATGCTATGGTGCCATGGACAATTTTTCACAAATAGCGAATTTTGCATAAAAAATGCTTTGAATAAATAACTTTTTTGCTTATTACACTGAGAAAATCTCTGCATGATTTCAATGACTTTTTGCATTAAATCTATGAAGTGTAACTGGAACTCGTCCATTTAAAATTTTCAATGAATTAATGCTGTTTTTGATAAAATATAATGAAAATTTTCAGTTTATTTATGAAAAACTTCATACGACTAATGAAAAAGTTTCACGAAAAATTGTTTAATTAAAACTATGAAGCTTTTTCATAAATCATAAGTACGCTGGTCTAAAACATACAAAAAATTTAGATTGGAGTTACAATATGTTCTTTCGAAAAACAATTTTTTCCGATATTGCTACAATTATATGCGGCTAATAGCCGGATTCATGTAATGTCGTATATAGTGTAAACATCGTGTTTTTATAACATTAATGCCATTAATGTTTTGCCAACATTGGAAAGTTTATTACACAATTTGTTTTGTATTTTTATTTAAAAGATTTAAACATTTAAACAAATTTAAAAAAAAAAGTAGTTTTGACTGTTTATAACAGGGATGGCAGGCAATAAAGCTAAAATATCGTTATCGATGCAAAACCCTTTCAACTGACCATCGTTATCATTAAAATACCGTTACCAAAATAATTGAAATAACAATACCCCTAAAATACCGTTACCGAAATAACTAAAATCCCGTTATTGCTAAAATACCGTTACCGAAATAATTAAAATAGCGTTTTCCTTAAAATAACGTTACCGAAATAATCTAACAAGATTATAAGTAAAAATAATAACTGTAAATATATACACTTAGAATACTAAGTAGGTAAATACCACTGCAAATATAGTTAAAAACAAATAAAATTTCACTTGAAGAAAGGACGACTTGCATTTCAGTAAATTCAACTAACATTGTCATTTGTTATTTAATGTTCAAACAATGACTAATAATTGTAGTAAAAAATAAACAAACATTTATTTTTTTTAATTTGTTTTAAATAAGAAAAAACCACTAAAAAAATTAATGTAAAATCATAAAACAGTCATTTGATGTGGTTTGTTTTTTTAAATGAACTACAAGTTTAGTAAAATATTTAATTTGTTATACAAATGACTGACATTTACATTAAAAATAAAGAAACTGTATTACAACCTAAACAACTACATATTTTTAAAGTGAAGTTTTAGTAGTTTGATCGACATTCCCGGTCATTAAAATTTGGGCATGATGGGGCTAAAAATATCGGTATGCAGGCATGCATATACCAATATAAAAAAACCCGTTATCCTTAAAATACCTTAAATACCGGAATAACTAAAATAACGTTATGGCTAAAATACTATTACCAAAATAATTAAAATACCGTTATCGCTTAAAAAAACTGTTAACGAAACAACTGAAATATCGATACCCCTAAAATACTGTTACCGTAATAAAAGAAAATAGCGTTACCCTTACCGATACCCACATCGAATCGGTTACTATCCATGGTTTATAATAAAATATTCTATTTTATAAATATAGGAATAGTTTTTGAAAAAAATCAACGCGAAATTTGAGAAGAGACGAAGAAAACATTGGTGACTTCCGTACCTGCAAATACGCTTTGTGTACTTATACACCAAATATTCATATACACCAAATATGAAGCGTATAATAATTTTAAAATTAATTAAATTTCTTGGAAAAATCATTTTTCTCAGAAACATATTATGACTCCAATCTGAAGACAAAACACGCTTTGAAATGCGATATTAATTATGATGTGAGCAAGCGTTGATCTTTTTCCTTCAAACATTATAATTTGGGTAAATCTTCTACCACTCTCTACATTGGTGCTCTGAAGGTTTTCGGTGACGACAAATGAAACATGTAAGGAGCTGTCAGTAGATAAAGTCTGCATTTAATTAGCGGATGAAGAAAATTTTTTTTAATTAATAAATGAACATTGCACGGTTTTTTTTGTTTAACAAAAAAATTGAAAAATAAACTTTTGGTTTTAATTTTTTAAAATTTAAAAGTAGAACATGAGATATTAATTTTTTTTAAATCGGAGTACGTGTTCAATAATTACGATCCTTTCAACAGTATGTGATTTTATTAATTTATACAAAAAGAATACCAACTTTAGGCAGCGATAAAACGCGAATGACAACGAATTAAAAAATAAAAGAAATACTGTTTTGTCATAGACAGAAAAAATTATCAACCTAAAATTTCTAATTAAAGATTTGATTTGAATTTAATTTGTTTCTAAACAAATATTTAATTGAATCAATTAATATTTTAATTGACTTTTAAATATATAAATACATATTTTATTTTAGACGAAATTATCATATTATTTTTCCATACACTGTATGCATAAATAGAAAATTTTCAGTATAAAATACCAAAGTCATTTAAAGTTAACAAACAATTGTTTTAAAACAAGCAAACACATAAACAGACTCAGCATTGCAAAAAACACACATACCAACATATAGATCACACACTATTTTTGTGAGTTACATATTTTTTTTATGTAGAAGTTATTTATAACTATTTTTTCCTTCTTAATTTTAATAAAAGGTTTAATTGATAGTATCATTGCCGTCATAGGTGCAAAATCAATTAAAATATTAATTGATTCAAAAAATTTTTTAATTGAAACCCGTTTTTAGCTTTTTCTGTGTACTACGTAATTAGCAGATTACATATACCAAGTCTCATGCAAATCGGAAGGGGTGAAGTTGAAAAAGCCCTTTTTTCTTCAAAAGGCCTTCTGGAATGAATCCTTATACTTTTCTTATTGTACATATTTTAATAAACTTTTATTTTCTTTTCTCTCTGTTAAATTGTTTTTAATAAATCAAAGTTTATAATATTTCATTAAAACAAGATTTTTCACTTAAATTTACTGCCTCTAATAAAATTAGTTATTTCTTTTTCGTCTGTCGAAATATAACAAGAGAATTTTTCCCTCCAATTTCATGGTGGTTATATTAATGCTATATTTCACGGACTTAAGTGGTTTTGGTATTCTTTTCTTTTTTTGTATTTAAGAAATTGAATTATTCTTCTTCTTCTTCTATACGGTAGGTAATTTTTAGAAATGTGGTGTTTATCCCTTTTCTTGAATGTGAAAATTTATACGTAGACCTTTCTCATCTTTTGACATTTGTAATAATTCTTAGCCACACTACAAATCCGAATGAAGGAATGCAAAAGGCTAATACAAGCACCACAATAAAACCACTGCATACAATTGTATGATTATATACATCTTGATATGGGGGTTTCAATGAAAACATAAAAGCCAAGCAAAAAATAAATGCAACAACTGCTACATAAATCACAACAAGAAGTAGGGGAAGGTGGGGTGAATTAGGGCGTGGTGTGAATTGGGTCTTGCATTTATTCTAGTGTTTCCAGAAAACTGGTTAACCGGCCTTAATTAAATCAGAATTTTTTTTTTAATAAAAAATGTACCAAATGCTTGTCAAAATGTGAAAATGACACTTCATAATTTTGATTAATTGGTTTATTATTCATGCAAAAGACTTACAGCTTTGTAAAAAAGCAGTACACTTTATTACATTTTAAACTAATTCAACAGGTTTTTCTAAAATTACAATGTATAAAAAAAATTTTAAGGTAAACTTATTTTTTTTCTTACGTGCCATATCGAAGGGTGAGAAAATTGTAGAAATTGTAATCTGGCTACCTTTTGGCTTGATTCCAAAGTAACCGCAAGATCGAATTAGATATAATTGAGGGTATTTGAAAGTCCATATACAAAAATTATTATAAATCTAAATATAAAGAACTTTCGTAAAGATTTTGTATCCACAAGGTATACAAGGGATTAAGCTAAGTGGCCGCTATGACTTATTAAAGTTGCATTAAGATCTGAGTGTTTAACAAAATCTGAGTGTTCCCCCAAAAGAAAGTCTCAAATTTTAAGATACTTCGATTAAATTTGTTTCATCAACCTATCGATGAACCCTTTGAATTTGGTTAGAATCGGTCGATGTTTGGACCTAGTGTGTATATGTAACTGTTCCCAAAAAAATACTTATTTCCACGCAGCAGGTCGTAAATATTTAGATGTTTCAATTAAAATTTGGCTCACTGACTTATGTTGTCCCAAGGACGAATCTCTTAAATATTGGTTAGAATTGGCTCATATTTAGAACTAGAGTACATACAATTGGCTTCAAATATTAAGATATTTTAATAAAATTTGGCACACTGACTTATATCGGCCCAAGAATGAGTCGATCCACGGTTATATCTGGGGCTCTTAAAGGGACCTAGTTAGATCGCACGCCACAGTTCGCAATATTTAAAGATTTCCTTTTTACACATTGACTCATGTCGGCCCAAGATCGAATCAAATTAGTTTTTGTTAGAATCGGTCTAAGGCCACCAAAAAAAGTACGTACTTCTTTTTCATACACACACGTAACAGCAGGCAAAATCGAAAATTGGTATTTATTTCTTAGTCCCGGTTCACACACGACAATTTTACTTGCGCAAGTCTTGAGTTTATAGAAGAGGGAGGAAAAGAGAATGGAAGACTTGCCCGTACTCCAATTCCGTTTTGTTTTGTCATCCGCAATTTTCAAGACGAAGTTGGCTGCAGGTTGATATACGAAAATTGCTGAAACAAACTTTTCCTGTGTGAACACAAAAGCAAGTTCAAAGGAGAATTGAAGAAAACTTGCGCAAGTAAAATTGCCGTGTGTGAACCGGGCCTTAATTGCTTACGAATTTGTTGACAAATATTTACACAAAACCGTTAAAATTTCGGCACCAGATACTCTTTGATCTTTAGTCACAGGTATGGGATATCCCACAATCAACATGCCCAACTTAAACTTGTTTACTACTTCTTTTTTTACATGTATGCCCACTAATAAAGAGTAAACATGGTCTTAGAAACTATTTTGGAGGACTGTTATATGGGTACTAGGTTCAAACATGGCCATCATATGTCATCGTACCAAATTTTAACAAATTATCTTCTGACGCTACAAAATAACAAATACATCGAATAAAAATAGAGAAAATCTTAAATTGGGATACTTTTTACATAAATGGTTAAATCTTTGCCATATATCCATAGATTTGTACTAAGTTTAAGAAAAAAGATATAAAAATTTGTCTTAAATCAATATGACTTATAAAGTTTTTGCAGAAATTTGAATTAAGAAGTTAATATTTTGAAGAAAATGTAGATATTCTTCGTGATCTAGATACTTGCAATAAATGCCAATAGAATAGAATAAACTAGAAGACAGTGAACACAATTTTTTTAAAATCAATGTGGCTTATTATGTTTTTGCAGAAATTCTATTTAAGGTTTTCTTATTTTGAACAAAAACTTCATATTTTGCTGGACTTTTATACCCTAGATATTTGCAACAAGTACCAAGTCTTCTATTATATGTCCATCGCTGCACAGTGGGATATATAACAAAATGTTTGGGAATTTTGGCCTTGTCTTACTTAGTAATCCGATTGCAATGAACTTTAAAAGAGGCATAAGGGACGTAATATCGAACTTAAGTTTTGATTTTTAACCTTCCAGACCCCCCGGGGCCGGGTAATATGAACACTCAAAATGTTTCTAATCCGATTTTAAAAAATTTAACTAATTTTTAATTTGCTAATAGAGACTAACATGCTTACATGTGTGGGTTATATCTAATAGTTTCCGAGATATAGCGGTACGAAATCGGGGCCAATTTCTTTTTTAGGACATAAATTAGACATTGTTGATTTAAAAGTCTATTTCAGTCCAAAAAAATCATTGAAGCTGGTACATTAATAAATATTTTATTAAATAGTGAAAATTTACATTTAAACAAAAACTAAAATTTGTACCTTCCTATTAGGATTTTCCAAGTTTTTGTTTTACCAATAGTGCTAATTGGGATTATTTTTAAAAATGTCGTAATCTATATTTAATTTCCTATCCAACGATACCAAACCTAGAACCTAGAAAATTCCCGAAATAGATCTATCAACACATTCATGAAAGTGGTCAATTGATAAATTTGAAAACAAAATCTCTAGAGATTATTTGTTAGGACAATATCCTAATAAAGCAATATAGAGCAATATGGCCTCCAACTTGAACAATTTTCATTTTCATATCATATAAATGTTAAAATCTATACTAGCTTAAGGTGCATAATAAATGTTCAACAGCTCATTTCTGTGTAACGGTCAACCATGGAAATACCCATAGTTATTGTTTTAAGATGCGGCAATACGCGGCATCAATAAAAAGGAATCAAATATTAACAACAACAATCTTTATTTTGATATTACTTTAAGAAAAAAAAAAATTGTTCATCCTAAAGAGACAACAAACAATGCCATACATCATAAACTCTGCTATACTTGATGGTAAATAAAAAGTAAAGAATGATCACGAAAATCTTTAACTCCGCAACATATTCAATATTAGAAATTATTAGAAAATTGTAAAAGAGTATCTTTACAGAATGGATTATAACTTTTAAATTATACACTCAAAAAAAAATTCAGCCAAGTCAGCAACATTTTTTGCAGATACTAGCAATTATTCTGCAATTATCCTCCCAACAAAAATGTTGCTGACTTTACAGACTTTTTTTGGGTGTACCAAATACTTTATTTTGTAATACAAGACATATTTAGCGCTATAGCTTTTGCTATAACTCAGACAAGAATCGAAATACTACCTTGAAACTTTTCACACATGCAATTATAAACATATCGTCACCTAATATGCAAATGGACGTAAGTAACATATTTACTTTTTTACAGGAGAAGCAAAAAACGTGCACAGATAATTTAACAATATCGTTAATAAAATTGATAGTTTTAATCACTATTTTATGGAGAAATGTAGTACGATACAGTGCTTCATAATCACTCCACCCTACTTCAATACACTGCGTTGCATATCTATAATAACAACCGATTTTTGCTTTTTCGAATATTACAAATATTTTTTTTTTTTAATTTATAACTGTTTTTAAGAGTGTTATAACTGATCTCTTATTGTGTAATGTTTAAGAGATTACCTAATTGATTTAAGAGAAAAATTGTGTAATAATATTTTGTTAGTGTTTCATAACTATAATTTCATATAACGGTAAACCAAATAAAGAAAAATTAAAGAATTGTTTTTGTTTATCATGCAATTTTAATCAATTTGCAATAAAACGCCGTGTGGTTCATATCTAAGTGATATTGAAAAAAGCTAGAAAAATAAATAGTTCACATGTGGTTCTCACAAATTTTTGCAAATACTCCGATTGCTTATGGCAAAAATAAAACAGGCCTCCCTAAAAAAAGCTTTCTGATCGGGACCGGCGTAAAAAAATCAACTGCGCCAGTAACTCAATGAGGGGTTTCAATCAGATAATCGATGAATGTAAGGTAAATGTGCCCAAATCAACCATAAGTAGGCTCTTAAAGGTTTCCCAGAGAATCAGCCGCCAAAATCTGATGTCTGTGCCAAGGTTATTGAACAGCCACAAAACTGATTTACTTAAATTAGCTAAAAGGAATTTAAAACCAACTGGAGAAAAGTAAGTCATTAATCGCTGTTGTTGTTGGTAGTACTGTTGAAACACAAATTTCTTTTAAGGGTGATTTTTCTGATGAGAAAAAGTTCAATCTTGATGGTCCAGATGGTTTTAACAGCTATTGGATAGACCACGATATTTCTCAAAAAGAAATTTCGGATTCGGATACCTCATGGTTTTGGGCGCTTTTTGTTTCAACTGAGCAAGAGAAATTGCTTGCATTTATTGAAAATAGCAATCTTTTAACATTGTGAAATAGAGACGGAGGAGATTAGAAAAATAAACAAAATCTAAAAATAGAATATTTGTGTTGTTAGTGTTGTCACTTCTGAGTATAATATACAATAACAGAAAAAGCTAATAGGAAAGAAAACTGCAATTTAGCTGCATTAGATTCGAGGCCATACTTGGGTGTGATGGCTAAACGGTCATGAATTGGTATTGTTACGTTTTTACTGTAAGATGAGAGCAGGTTTGATTCTTACAGCCGCAGGTTGTTGAAAAATTTATCATATAGAGACAATCTGACAATTATAAGACACAAATAACAATACAATTTAAATGGAAAATCACTGATGAGCCTGTCCATAAAAAGGCAGAAACTAGTCTAGTCTGATTTAAAAATTAATAGTGTTTATAATTTTTAGAGAAAAACGTTTATTCTTCTTCTTAACCTCAACATTTCTAAATTAAATTTGTCAAATGCATTTCAATTAAAAATAAATTGCGACTGTCTATATGACGTTAATATAACACTGTTCTAAAAGAAGATTTCAGTTTCCAACAAGGCAATGCAAGACAATCAGTACATGTAAGTCGTCAGACGATGGCCTGCATGATCTTCGGATCAAATTCCCGTTGAGAATATTTTCCCCAGAAAACCGACACTATGAAAGGGGTTTATCATCTAAAAGAGGCAGTTATGTATGCGTGGAGAACTAACTTCGAATAAAAAAAAAGGAGGACTGACTAAAAAAAGGAAGTCTCACGCATTATTAAAACTGATGCATTAAAATATTTTTCTAAAATTTTTGTAAATTTTGATATATTAAGTTAGGTGTATTTATGCACTCACAAGAACTTTTCCATACAATTTCAACAGTTATTTAAAAAATTAATCGTTAAAGTTGTTTCAATGGAATATACAGTTAAATAAACAAAGAAATATATTTTTTAACTTTCTGTCTGTTATTCAATAAATGAAATACACAAAAAAAAAACGGACTTTCGGTAATAGTTAAAATATTCAGTTAAAATTTTCTATTTAAAACAAAAAGTTGTTATATTATATTGAGTATTAAAATAAACGAAAACAATCTATTGTTTTTACCGATTTCGTCAATTCATTTTTCAACAGTTGAAAATAAACTAAAAAATACAATTGTTTTAAACGAAAAGTAAGTAGTAATTTTTTAACTGATTTGCAATTAATTTAATGTGTATATTTAGTACTCTTTACTCAAAAAATATTGTGAGTGTAGTTATGAAACACTAATTGATTTTGTTATTCTTTAAGTTTTCTCACCGAAAAATATAGCCTTGCATTGTTTAGATCAGGGTGAGTCACATGATGCCGAATTTACTTAGTCGAATGTAAACAACTTCACCTGTTCATAAAATTAGTATTATGTGAACCGCCCTGCTCGAAATATGATAGAGTTGCTATTTTCGATGTGAAAACTTCTCATATAGTTATAGAACACTCCCACGGATTTCAGATATCAGATAATTGACATAAAATTCTTAGAGTCGCTAACTTTGTTAAAATCATTTCGTGGACAACCTTTATTAGGAAGAAAGACATACTAATTTTAAACAAAGACCTAAAAGTCAAATAAAAGATATATTTGGTAGGAACGAAAGAAAATTAAACAATACATAATACTACTATTCTCCAGATAAACCATAGATAAAGGGCATAAATAGTCAATTAGAACTTGTTAGCGCCTAAATACACACTGATCTTTACGATTCTAGTATCGACAAGTGCATAAAGCAATGGGATCGACCTATGGTACGATAGTTTAAACAGTGTGTATCGAATGGTAGAAGGAACCCAGTCAGAAAAAGACAAACGGAATACTGCTGGCAAGGCATTTTAACAGGTGGTACAAGTGCTGGCAACAATTGCTTTCCCAATCCCAAAATTATAACATCATTAGACAAACGGTTCGTCTGTTCAAAAAGTTTTGGAAAAGCACTGTTTAAACAAATTTTCCAACGTTTGAAAAATGTTGGTAAACCATAAAATAGTTGGTCCAGATTGGCAGGAATCGAACTCGAAATCTTCTGACTACAAACTTTAAAAAAAAAACAATGCTTTGCAAGTGGTTAGATTTTTGAGCCGTTGACAACTTCTGACTCTATAGCACTTGAAAAACACTTTTTGCCACTCATTTATTTACAATTCCGCGGTTAGCCAGCGGGAATTTTTGTTTGATATTTTGTACCAACGCCATTTTCTGACTGGGAAGGTATACTTTGTTTAGATTAGAATTTTTTTATATTTGTTTTCATTCAAACAGAAAGTATTGAGAAGTTTTTCAGTTTTTTACATACAATGAGATGAATTCGAAAAAAAAGGGGTTTCCTTTTAGTCTGGCTAACTGATTTTTTTTTATTGTTTCGTTGCATGTTATGTCTGGTTAGTTAGTTAGATCGATGGCTGGCTGGTTAACTGACTGGATGGATGAATGGTTTGTTGGTTGGTAGTAAATAATAAATATCACAACTTTAAACTTACCTGGTTTTCAGTTGATATTTGATAAAGGTGTGGTAAAGACGTGATTTTTTTTTTGTGTTCCTCTTCTTAAATAAAATGTGCAGATTTGAATTTAATCCTTTCAATTTAATCCTTTTCTGTGTGATATTTCAAAGTCAAGGAACTGTACTTAAACAGCGAGATTTTTTTACATTACACAAATGGTCGCACGGTATAAATATGACATTTCCAACTGTAAATGAAAGAGAATTTGCCATAAATAATGGTTACTATGATGTTAATCGGATACAATTACCAGTGGATATTGATGTGGAATATAAAGGTAAAATTTAAATGAAAATTATTCAAGTTCGAGGTCATACTCTATATTTCTTTATTAAGATATTGTCCTAACAAATAATCTATAGAGTTTTTGTTTTCAAATTTATTAATTGACCACTTTCAGGAACAAGTTTTCAATTTATTTTTGATCTATGGTGATAATCTTTAACTTCGAGCTCAAATATTAGTTCTCATTTAGTGCGAAAACTAGGTTATGTGAATGTTTAATGTTTCGCATGGGATTGCCACTTCTTTCAAAACGTGTTCTGATGATGGGAACCTAGAAAATTCTCGAAACAGATCTATCACATTCCTGAAAGGGTCCATTAATAAATTTGAAAACAAAAACTCTATAGACTATTAGGACATAAACTATTATAGACTGTTAGGACAATATCATAATAAAGAAATATAGAGTGTGGCCTCGAACTTGAAAAATTTTCATTTTCATTGCACAACCAAAGGTTGAAAAAACATAATTTTTATTTTTAATAAAAATTATATCAAACTGGTAAAATTTAAATATTAAACGACATCAAAATCTTAAGAAACAATTTAAGATGAATCTACTAATACTAAAGCAAAAAATTTAAAAGTGGATTCTCAAATATCTGAAGACTGTATTAAAAAATAAGATGAAATTATACAAAAAATATTTTATAAAAATTATAGTGATATTTTAAAATGGTTGCACGAGTTTTTGAAGTTTTTGCATATAAAATGTTTATTTTGCAAAATTTCTTAATTTTTTGGAAGCAACGGATGGCGTTAATCCAAATTGGTGCTAATTCTAACGATATTTTCGTAATCAATAGGTTTTTTTTTTTTGTACCTTTTTCTTTAGTACTTTTTGCTCTTTTAAATTTGATGTGCAGAATTATTTAAAAAAAAATTGGGTATTTTGTATGGGGAAATTTAAGCGGCCACGTGGCCAACAAAAGCCCTTTCCAACGATACCATATTTGACTATGAATACCTTAAAATGCAAAAGAATGAAAACAAAATAAACATTTTTTATTTTGTGTTTCACAGGTGAAAATGATAATATATGAACATACATGGTTCCATGTATATATATATTGTTTCACATATCAGCATGTAAGTATATATGTGGCAAGTATGGAAACATATATGGTTTTTACAATCAAACAAAAATTTCTTATATGGGAATGTATGATATCATGTATTGCAATATATGCATAAAAGATATTCCCCCTAATTATGTAATGCGTAAACGTTTTTACAGACAAGTCATTATAACGACTATTATTTGAATATTTAACAGTCAAAATTAAATGAGATTTATCAAGAAAACTTTAGTTTTTCTTCATTTTGAATTTGAAAAATTTGCTATTAGGGCTTACATAATCAGGTGATTTATGTTATTACGTGAATATGATTATAAAGGGTGATTTTCAGCAACTTTTTTTTTGGTAACACTGTTTTTGCCAGCTCAGCTGGTTTCGTGTAACATGTTACTGTTAAACATGTTCAGTTTGGTCTATAATTTAACCATGAATCTACATACAAACGAACAACGCTTGCAGATTATTGAATTTTATTATCAAAATTCATGCTCTTGCACTTCTTCCAATTTATGGTCAGTTTGGGCGACCTTCTGAGGCGGCTATTCGGAATCTTGGCGGCTATTTCTCACCAAATTTACATTATTGGACATTAAACCATCAACATGCATACGTAGAGTGCGGACAGAGGAAAATATCGCAGCTGTATCCGCCAGTGTTGTTGATGACCGTGAACTATCGATTCGGCGCCGTTCGCAGCAATTGGGCCTCTGTTAATCCACTACGTGGAAAATTTTGCGGAAGGATTTGGGTGTAAACCCTTTTAAAATACAGCTAGTGCAAGAATTGAAGTCACACGACCTACCACAACGGCTAACAGTTTATTTCACATTTGGGGCCGTTCAAGATCGTGCGATCGCCGCCTAGATCGTGCGATTGAACGTATTTAGACAATTTTTTGTGGGGCTATGTTAAGGCTCATGTCTATAGGGACAAGAAATTATTCGTGAGATACCGGCCGATATGTTGGAGTATGACAAAATTGAACCCAGCGTATGAACCATTTGAGACGTAGCCGCGGCAACATTTACATGCAATCATCTTTAAACATTGAATTATATAGATCGTTCTATCGACTCAAATAAAAATTTCATACTTTCTAAATTTTATGTTTTTTTTTTTTAAATCAAATCCGAAAGCTCTTAAAAAATCACCCTTTATATTAGCTAATATAAATTGATCATATACTCAGAAAAAAAAATCAGTTTTTTTTAAGCTACTGAAAGTCAGATTTTTAAGTCGCAGAATTTAAAACTGATATTATTTTTAAAAAACACTATGCCAACGTTGGGAGAAAGTGTTTTCCCAGAGATATCCAGTCAAAAATTATCAATGGCTCAAAAGTCTAATCACTGGTAAAAGTATTTATTTTATAAAAATTATGCTGCTTTGTTTAAAAAATGTATAGTCGGAAGGTTCCGAGTTCGAGCCCGGTTTCAGACTAAAATTTTTTTTGATTTTATTATACTTTTAAATATTTTACTCATATACAATTGATTTTTTTTTGGAAAAGCTAATTTAAGACCAACTTTTTTTTTGTTTTCCCAACGTTGGCAAGTTCTTTCCATCAAACATTATACCAGTGCTGACATTTTTGAGCAGCCAACTGTTACCCAGTAGTCATCATTTACTTACGTTTTAAGACATTAAGTGTTGTATGTCTCGTTAGCTCAGTGGTTAGAGCTGTCAGCTGCCAATCTGGCGGCCAGGGTTCGAATCCCAGTGGGACAAAAAAAATTATACATCATTTTTTTTCATGGTTTTACCTACATTTTACCAACGTTGAAAATTTTGTTTTTCCAGTGCTTGTACGACACTTTTTGAACAAACAGCATTAACCCATTTCCGCCTATTTGTTATTTAAATACTCAAAAAGGGAGCCATCTTTGGGAAAATATAGCTAAAGACAGATAAGTAGTGAATAAAAATTAATTTCAGAGGCAGGTAGAGAATGGATCAAGCTACTTTAACTTACAACTTTACGTAAAATTTAACCACCTCCCAGAGGGTAGTTAGCGGGCCAAAAGTCAGCAAATTTACACGGTCGGAAATGGCTCTGTAAAATTGAAGAAGTGAAATATCGGAATTATTGTCAGTGGTTAAAGCATAAGTCAAATGTGTATGAGCTATTTGAAATTGGTATGTATTTGTGTTAAAAAAAATTGCCGTTTTTCTTGAAGACGTCGTCTGGAACTGTCAGCCACCAGTAGCATTATTAAGTCTGCTCCATTCCTATGGTTGGTTTTTGTGAAATGTGTTGTGTTGTAAGTTTAACAATTATTTAGTTTTTAATTTTTTTACAAATATCATCATATTTACAAAAAAAAACTAAATAATAAGCTTTTCATTGCAAATGTATCAAAATATATAACATCAAAAAAAAAAAAGGTATAAAATGAACAAAACTAAATTGGTCGAGTTAACAAAGTTACAAAGGAGTTTCCCAAAAAAAACAACACATGGAAAGTTTACAAAGTTTCTAAAGTATAAATGTCCGTAGTTTTATTTTACAACTTTTTGTCCAAGTTGTTTGTATAACTTGTCGAAAAGCTTTTCAAGTTGTATTTTATACAATAAACTTAGGTAACTTATACGATATTTTTAGTTGATTTTACTCTTTGTCAGCAAAATCTTTTGCTGAAAATCACGAGCTGATTTTTAGCAACAAAATTTGTAGATTCAGCAAAAGTTTTGCTAACACTTAGTAGATTAGAAATAAAAAAGCCTTGCTAAAAATTAATAAATTTTTTGCTGAATATTAGTAGACTGAAAAAAACGCAAAAAATTTGTAGAAAAACTGTAATTTAGTTAATTTATTTGCTGAAAATCATAAAACATATTTTTGTGATTCTTTTAAAAATAATTTACTATAATAACGAAATATAAAAATTTTAATTTTCCCACATTGACGACATGAATTAATTTAATATCTAAAAATATATGGAAATAAATATATATAACATAACAAAAATTTTCTTTCAATTACTTACATCAATGGTTGTCTAAATGATGCTATCGTTTAAAGGACGCAACTGCCGAAGATAATTATGGAAACGAAACGAAAAAATAAACAAAAACAAACGAAACGAAACGAAAAAAAACGAAAAAAACAACCCTTTTTTGCAATAAGAAAGAGGAACCATAAAAATCTACCTAAGATGTGTGTCTTTGTCTTTCGCTTTACCCTGTCTACATTTCTGTATATGTTTGTTTGCAATTTGACCACACTATTATTAATCTATAAACATTTAGTTTAAATAAATAAATATTTTATTTTGTCTTTTATTTAATTAATAGACAATTATTTTCACAAGCCGGTGACAACGCAAAATTTAAGTTGTTTTAATCCTCAATTTTGTTTTATGTATGAAAAAGAGACACAAAAACTTCCATGGTTGATTTTTTTATATGTCTTATTAGAGTTGTACTTTTTAGTATCATTTTCCTCTTCTCTACTCTACTTATCAGCACAATTTTTTTTAGCAAAATTTATTAGTAAAACATTAGTATATTAGTAAAGCATTAGTATAAAACAGTTAAGTGCTGAATAAGTATAACAAAAATTTTAGCTGAAAACACGATTTTAGCAAAAAATTTTGCTAAAAAATAGTATACCTGATTTACAAGACGTTTTACTAACTTTTCTACTAACTTATTTTTTTGAGTGTAGCCCTGATTCATTATTTTACTTCGGTGTGGTTAAGTACTATGGGAACACCGAAGGTGGGCGCAGCGATACATATAAGTGATAGAAAACTCATACAAATTATTTTTCTAAATTGATGTTGTCGTCACCGGGAATCGAACCCGGGACCATCTGTGTAACAGTCCAACGCGCTAACCATTACACCACAACGCCCACAACGCTTTGTTCAAGGCTCCCATGGTAGTCGGGGTGGAGATTACCAAATTATTCCTTCTTCTACTAAAATATCACCATTATATTTTTTTATTTAAAAGTATTTAATTTGTTCGGACTGATTGGTTCTCACAACTTCTTTTCACAAAATCTTAAACAAGATTGTCACTAAAGAGTATATACAAATAGAGAAGCTACCGTACACAGCGTTTCTTATGCTTACCACCTGAACTAGGGCGAGGTAAAAGGTCTGTTCGACGTCGTTACCGCGAGTTTCTGTGGGAACACATTTTACCCGAAACAACAACAATTTGGACACAAATTTGACAAATGCCGTACGGTAAAATTTTGTACCCAAGGTAACGTACGTCGAACGCAGCTAATAAAAACATTTGTTTTACACTAAAAAATATTGCAACATGTTGATACAAAATTATTGCTTAAAACGGACACTTTTCTTTTGCTTATATTTTGTTATTTTCTATTAAAACTGAATGTATTTTAATTTTATCTTACTTATTTTATAGCTAAAGTTTTAAATAAATAAACACTTTATTAAATTATTATTATAAAAACATGATAAAAATTAATTTAAACTTTTAAATTTCTGCAACATATTTTCATTTGCTCGTGCGAGTTTACGAAAAAGAAAAAGAGGGCAGATTGAGAAAGACTAAGGTGGAGAGAAACCCACTGGATCATTTTATAGTTGGCGGAACTATAATATGGCTCTAGTTAGAGAGCGAGAGAGGAATATGATAATAAATACTATATTATGATTGTAGGCAAGAGAATAATTTGATATACAAAAAAAAAATGTTTTCACTATAACGTGATTACAGCCATATTGTTGGTGAAGTATGATTAATACAATAATACTTTAATTGAAACAACCATTTTTGGCTATAGGAAACATAATTTTGTGGCCGCACTCATATTGCAACCATATTTTTTCTCTGCTTGTAGTACTGACTCAAAATTATTTAAATCAATCCTCACAACAAATTTGCATAAAGAGAATATTTCCTTTTGGTAAACTCTCATTATGTAGTAAAATTTTGGGTCATAGTCCCAAAATAGGAAATAGCCATAATGCCGTGGAAGTTTACACTATAGATTATATAGATCTCAAACTCTTTTTCTTCTTTTAACAACAAACACATTGTATTTCCAACACATTCTCATGAGTAACGTGCACTGACAGCTAATGTCAAAGAGTTTGAGATCTATGTAATCCATGGTTTAGACCAGATAATAGAAATATAGTTATATATATGCTAAAATCGTGATTGTAAAAAAATCATTGAAAATTAATTTAAGAAATCATTAAAAAAAATATTTAAGAGTTCAGCATTTCAGTTACATTCAGCTTATTTCAGTTATTTCCATTTTCAATTCTGAACAATAAGAACGAGCATCGTAAAAGATCGGTTGAAATAGTTCATAAATAAACTCAAATTGTTTCGTAAACGATATTTATTAATAATGTTAAGTTTCTTCGATCTTCTTTTATTTTATTCTTTTTAGTTTAAACGAGCTTAAGATCATTTATTTATTAATTACTTATTTCCAATATTTCGGCTCCACATTGGGTGACTTCTTCAGAGAACAAATATTACAATTTGAAAAACTAGTTTTAATGATAGTAATATTTGTTCCCTGAATGTGGAGACGAAATATTGGAAATAAATAATTAATAAATAAATGATCTTAAGCTCGTTTAAACTAAAAAGGATATTTATTAATTTTATTTTAGAAAGTAATCAACATCGAACATTTCTTACCATTCCACGGCTAAACTTTGGTATACCTTACTCATTGGCCATTATAAAAGAAGAGGATCGAAATACCACAATGAATCCAAAAGTGGAAGCTTATCCCAGCTATGAATTGCATAAAAGTCATGGAACTAATTGCTCGGCAATAACATCAGCATTAAGAACTTATGTAAGTGAAATTTATCGAATAAACTATGGAATCAAAATCTAAATATTTTTAATATATCAATACCTATCTCTAGATCGATGAATGTCAAAGACTGTGGATTATAGACTCCGGTCAAATTAATGCCCTTCAATGGTGTGCTCCTCAGATATTAGTAATTGATCTTAAAACAGATGAATTAGTACATCGTTACAAATTGCCGAGTAATAATTATAAAGCCGGTATTTCGGTCTATACTGATATGATAGCTGATGTTAATTCAATTGAAGAATGTATGGATACCAGGGTTTATATATCTGATGCCTGGGGTCATGGTTTAATTGTTTACAATATGTTGCAGCAAAAATCTTGGCGTATAGAACACGAACTTATGAAACCAGATAGAACTTTAATCAATAATGCCCATGACGGCATATTTACCGTTAGTTTAAGTCCGAAAAATACCAAATTAACAGGTAAAAATTATAAAAGTTTTGTAGGTAAAATTTTAATATTTTTTTTTTTTTTGCAGAACGTTATTTATATTTTCATTCTTTAAATAGTTTTAATGAAATTCGTATTCCTTTAAATATGATCAATAACGCTTCATTATGGTACTATCCCAAGGGCTATTCATTGATCGATAAATATTTTTCAATTTTGGGTTCTCGTGGCACACAATGTGAATCCGAAATAATGGATAATTATGGAAATTTATATTGCAGCCTAATTGGTTCTAGTGCTTTAATACGTTGGAGGGAGGGTAAAAATTATACAGCCGACGATTTAAGTGTCGTCGCTTATGGGCCAAAACAATGGCGTTTTGTAACTGGTCTCAAACTAACCGAAAATAGACAAAAAGAACAAGAATTATGGGCTTTAAGTACCGAGCCAAAGGTTAGTATAAAAATGAATAACATAAGGGAATGTTCGCTTATGTGGCGTGTTCGCTAAAGTGGACCTTTCGGAGTTCTCTTGTATATAGCCCAAAAATCAGATGTTGGCCCACATTCGCTTACATTCCCTTAATGATTTTTAATTTGCATATCGTATGAATTCAGTTCAAAGTTTTAAAAATTTAAACAAACTTTAAACAATTTCAATGATTTTCCTTTAAACGAGCTTAAGATCTTTTATTTATAAATTATAATTATTTATTTCCAATATTTCGTCTCCACATTGGGTGACTTCTTCAGGGAGGTTATATACTAGGGCAGGTCGATTTGTAGGGAGGCAAAAAAATCGCTCAACGTACAAGGAAAATCGTATTCTAGGGATCAAAATAAGAAACTTTGCCGAAGGAACCATACCTCTAAAACGAATTCTGATGTCCCAACTTTTGACCCAAAGGGTCAAATTGTGAAAAAGCCTACTTTGATATTTTAGAAAGTAGGAGCAATCTCTCCAAGATTATTGGAGCTACTTCTTCTCCGGGAGACGCGCTAGCAGATTAATGCATAAATCATCGTTCTAGGTGACCGTTAAGGGGTTAAAATTTAAGTTGAAAGAGGGCCTTTTTAGCCGTGTTTTTATAGCAAAATGTACAAATCTCGGGATAGAGATATTTCACAAAGTAGGAGGAGTCTTTCCAATATTAGGGTCTCTATTTCTTTTCCAGAAGACGCTCTAGCAGATGAATTTATAAATTATATTCGATTGGGTTGGATTCGATTGGGGCACTCTAAATGGGTCAAAGTGGGATTTTTCAAAATTTCACCCTACGGGTCAAAAATCGGGACATCAGAATTCGTTTTAGAGGTATGGTTCCTTCGGCAAAGTTTCTTATTTTGATCCCTAGAATACGATTTCCCTTGTACGTTGAGCGATTTTTAAATCGACCCGCCCTATTATATACAATTATATATATATATATATATATAATTTCCCTGAAGAAGTCACCCAATGTGGAGACGAAATATTGGAAATAAATAATTATAATTTATAAATAAAATGTCTTATTCAAACGAAAAATTATGAAATAATTTTATTTAACATTTTTTCATTAGCTTTTTGTAGGCAATACCGTGCGAAAAAATCTAACAATGTACCAAATTCTAGGGTGTCGTATACGAAATCTTTTACGTTCTGAAATTTGCACGATTGGAGTTGTAAATGATTTAAGTTAATATTAAGCTTAACTAACTTATTTATAAGAAGTACTACACTGCGTTGCAAAACTATATTTACACATTAATTTCACTAAATTAAAAAAACAAATAGAAGAATTTAACCGGCATAAAAGCAAAACCAATGGAAAATTAATAGTATTTAACAAAAAAGCAATACATTTATTTTTTATTTTACTATTTTAAAAAGGAATAACAAAATCAATTAGTGTTTCATAACTATATATACACTTAACTTGATATATCAAGTTAACAGTTTTAATAATGCTCCTCCTTTTGTTTAATCAACTCGAAAATTCGACCAGACTGTCTACTGTCTACTAGATTTATTCGAAGTTCTTCCGTTATAGATATCCATGCATCAATAACTGCTTCTTTAAGATGAAAAACTTTCTCATATTGACGGTTTTCCGGACGGTTTAATACTCCCAAAATATTCTCAATGTGGTTTTGATACGGAAACACGCGGGTCATTCCAATATTCTTATATTTTTGATGATAGCTATTTCATCGTCTGACGACTTACATGTATTGAGGCATTGTAGTGTTGGAAAATTAATTCTTCTTTGTTGCTTATACTGTAATATACTCAGATGAATTCCCTCTAATGCTTGGAAATTCCAAATCAACCATACCGTTTAAACAAAAAGCACCCCAAACCATTAAGGATCTGCTTCCGAAATTGCTTTTTGAGAAATAACGTGGTTCCTTACGTATGTCTTTCCAATACCTGTTAAAACCATCTGGACCATCAAGATTGAACTATTTCTCATCAGAAAAATCACCCGTAAAAGACTTATTGACTTAGCTTTCTCCAGTTGGTTTGAATTTAAGTCGAGCATTTTTTTGGCGGTGTTATAACCTTGCCACAGACATCAGCTTTTGGCGAGTAATTATCTGGGAATACTTTGAGAACCTACTTATGGTTGATTTGGACACATTTACCTTACATTCATCGATTATCTGATTGAAACTCTTCATTGAGTTGCTGTCACAGTTGATTATTTTACGTCGGCCCCGATCAGAAAGCTTTGTTTCGGGCAGCCTGTTTTATTTTTACCATAAGCACTCAGATTATTTGCAAAATTTGTGACTACCACATGTAAACGGTTTATTTTTTTTTTTAGCAATTTTCAAAAACCTTAAGCCACTTTTTAAACAGACTGAAATTTGCTCTTTTTTAAAATCACGTCGAATTAACCACGCCACATTTTATTGCAAATTGATTAAAATTGTATAAAATAACTCTTTAATTGTTCTATATTCACAATTCTTCTTAGTTTACCATTATTATATGTATGTTATTATAGTTGTGAAACATTAAAAAAATATTATGTATTATACAATTTTTCTCTTAAATCAATTAAGTAATATCCTAAATTTTACACAATAAGAGATCAGTTATCACACTCTTAAGTTTTAAAAAAAAATTTGTACTATTACAAAAAATAGCAAAATTCTTTGTAATTATAGGTATGCAACGCAGTGTATTTTTTTTTTTCATTGCAATTGTAAATATTTAAAATATTTAATTTAAATAAATGTGTTTTTAATAATAAAATTTTTGAAATATTTAAATACTCAATCAGAGAATTCTTTTGACTAATTATATTATGGATACACTCAAGCAATTATGTAGGAAGTAATACTTAAGATGACGATACTATATATAATCATATAAGGTGGCGCAAAAATAACCTTCCGATGTTTTTTTTTTTATTATGTATTTATTATGTATAGCATTTTCTGATAGCAGGATTACTTTTGCGCCACCTTATATATAATTATCTCGGATCGGGTATGGCACCTTTAATTTTGTATACGTAACTATTATGAATGCTTAAATAATGGTCATAATAGTGAGAAAATTTTATTTATTCTAGTAGGTTAATTTGCTATTTTAAACTCCCAGGGGGTCTAAAATAAATCTGGTGGGAGCCACATTTTATGGATCTTAAAATAAAATGAATTTCTGAACTCGTGAGAGTACCCACACATAGAAAATATACATTAACAAGTTTGATATAATTTTTATTAAAAATTATGTTTTTTCGACCTTTAATTGTGCAATGAAAATGAAAATTATTCAAGTTCGAGCTCATACTCTATATTTCTTTATTAGGAGTTTGATTTTGTTTTCAAATTTATTAATTGACAACATTCAGGAATGTGTTGATAGATATATTTAGGGAATTTTCTAGGTTCCCATCATCAGAAAACGTTTTGAAAGAAGTGACAGTCCCATGCAAATATCAAACATTCATATAACCTAGTTTTCCCACTAAATGAGAACTAATATATAAGCTTGAAGTTAAAGATTACCACCACTGATCGATAATAAATTGAAAACTTGTATGTTATGTGCAAGCTCTACCTTTGGTAGATATACAATACACGTTTTTTGTTTTTATTCTCCTTTTTATTTTTACACTAGTTTTGTTTTATTTAAAAACAAGATGTAAAGGGGAAGTAAACTAAGACCGTAGATCTAAAAAAAAACTCTATAGATTATTTGTTAGGACAATATCATAATAAAGTAATATAGAGTATGGCCTCGAACTTGAATAGTTTTCATTTACATTGAAAATATACATTTTTTAAATTCTAGAAGGGTCCGAGTAAAAAAATGTATATATAATTATATATATTTATATATAATTATATATAATCACATATGCCATCATATATAGGTAGATAATTATATCTGCTGTTGATTATTCAAAAATTTGTTTATATGGTGCTATAAAAAAATATATATAAATATATATAATTAGATCTAATTTATAATTATGTAAAATTATATATACCCATTTTTCGGGTATAATTATCAGATTTTATAGAATTATCAGATTTTATAGAAGTATTTATCTCCATTAATTTCCGTATACAATTATATATAATTTGTTCTTAATTACATAAATTTGTTCTCTTATGTACTGAAATTTATGATTTTTTTAAAATAAACATGTGTACTTTTTTTCTCAATTGTTCCCTCCATGTACTTTTTTGTCGATTTCATAGCTGGCAACCCTAGTGACAGTACTGTAAAAGTTAAAACTCCGACACTTTGACAATACATGTACTACTGTCTTCAACACCGAGCCTGTACTGGCCCGTTCGTATTTTTCAACCTGGGCAATTAAGACCAAATTTTACCACAAAACTGATGAGGAGAACTGATTAACATTTGCGATTTCTGTATTTCCTGGTTTAAATTTGACACTTTAATGTTTAAAAAGATTTTCGAAACACTCCCCTTTGAACTTCCGAAATTCGACATTTTTATTTCTCTCAGAAACATTAACGACTGTCACACATTTCGGTATGATAATTAAAATATCAAATAATTAAAAAAAAAAGTTTTTTCGTGATGGGTTTAAGTATTTTTTAAAAGAGCTGGTCTTCCATATACCGATTTATGGAATTCATTTTTATTCCTATATGAATATGAAACCATATTTGAAAGAAATCATATTCCATATTATTTTTTTTTTTTTAATTTTTTCTTTGGCCAATATTGATATGAAGAAAGTTTTAGAGATAAAGAATTTAATATTTGCTTTAAATTCTAAATTTCAAAGATTCCAAGAGTCTTTTAATTTACATTTCAAAATTTTAACATTATGGCATTATTTGGCCATAAAGAGATTTGCTTTTAACATTTGTAAGTTTTATTTTAATATACTTAAAAAGTGTGTGGCGAATATTATTTTTTAACACAAATATTTTTCATCAAGTGTTGGAATCCGATTGTCTTGTAGAATTTGACTACAATTTTAAAATTTATTCGCAATCAATGAAACAGTGGGATGTATCACAAAATTTAAAACAGGAATAAGTGTCTTAATATTGAGCTTAAGTCTTGATTTTAAACGTTAAATACGCCCCGGGGCGGAAATATGACCCCCCAAAATAGGGAATTTTTTTGATATAAAATTTTGGGTGCTCGCCATTTTTTGGTTTCTAATACGATTTAAAAAAAAAATAACTTATTTTTTAACTGATAGTAGAGGCAAACAAAAAACATGATTACATAGGTTGGTTATCAGTAATAGTTACCGAGATATTCCCATTTGAAAATGCGAAGTGCTCAATTTGTTCCGACTCAGGCCCAGTTTTTTGCGAATAGGGGTACAAAATCGGGCCCAATTACCTTTTAAAATTAATTCTTGATTAAATTAAAAAAATATTAATGCAATATCTTGTTCTACTCAAAAACTACATTCGTTTAAAGTAAAAATTAAAAAAAAAAAAAAAAATTTTTGCGATTTTATACCCAAAAACACCAACAAACTCCTACCTCCAGATAAATATTTTCTTTCTGATTATATAAAGTAAGCTTACTGTTCTGAAAGGTCTTCTTTTACAAAAGAGAGTTGTGTTAAAAAGAATTTGATATGTATACTCTTTTCCTCCCAGCCGCCTCTTTAACCCACTGTTAAAAACTGTGCACGCCTCCAATTAGGTAGCGTAAGCGGTTGCAAATACTCCAATGTATGCCTAATTCAGTGGGTAAATCTCTTTCAATCCTCGCTTTAAATGTAGACAGACATGGCAGCATACAAATTAAAAAATCCCATTTTATATTTATTTGTTTTTCCTGGGTTTATTTGTTTTTTCTGAGGCCATTTTGGACACCATCTTTTTAATCCCTAAATGTGAGATTGGTACAATAAGAGTTTAGTACCCTTTATCACATATCCAAATTTAATGAAAATCTGAAAGAAATTATTCTGTAAATTTCACAGTGGTTCTTTTTTGCTCCAAAAAAAAATCCCATGTGAATCAAATTACATAAAATATTTATTTTATCAGGTGGAATTTTTGTTTTTATCGATTAAAAAGCTGCGTCATTTTGTAGTCATAATTAAAATTAAGTTGCATGTGTCTATTTTATCCTCAGGCCACTAAGGGTTAAATATAATTACAGCCTAGTCAAGGTGATATTTTTCAGAAAATCATGCAAACTTTGAAGAAAACATTAAAATTTTGTTAAACTTTTGAAAAAAAAAATCTATTTTCAAAACATGTCCTTGTAAGGAGTCGCTCCACAACAAAAAAAAAAATAAAAATCAATCGATAGCTCCAAATTAGGCCTTTTAAAAATTTTTTTAAAAAAACGCGTTTTGCATTTTTATCAAATTTGTGGGTCATTTTTGATTCCACGTTAAAGTAGGTTAATAATATTCGATGAAGTCAAAATTCCATATCTGAATCGACGACAAACACGAATTGTAACTTTTTCAATATATTTTTTTATCTTCTCTAATTATAACTATTGTATTACAAAAATACCAATCGGCATCTAAAAATTAGGCATTTTAAAAATTTTTAAAATTAATTTTAAAAAATCACGTTTTTCATTTTTATCAAATTTGATTATAGGCTAAAGTGGGTTAATAATATCCGACGAAAGCAGAATTCCGTATCTGAATCGACCAATTGAATTTCATTTTCAAAACGGAATTTTAAAATAAAGGTGGTGACTTACAAACACAAACAAACTACAAGAATAATAATGAATTTACACTTCGTAGAAATCTGGTTTAAAATATAGTTAAATCCAGTTGCAAATCGGACTCGTTTACATTATAAAATTGGCCAGTCAAACTAGATGTTGACTTGACAACAACAATATTTTGTAAACAAAGCAGAATAAATACAATAACCTACAACTGAAAATGTTTCTAAAGTTATTAATTCACTGGCGGAAGACAAAATTTGCAGCGATTATGAAGGAAACAGTTTTAATTTTGTTTAAAAAAAATGTTTTTTATGGGGGATGATTTTTTGGAAGGACGATATTTCGGTTTGTTCTTCTGGTCACCATATCAATGATGTTTGCACAAATTCTATTTGGTGGAAGCAAAAATAACTAACTGGATTATGAATTGAATTTATCTTGCAGTTAAAATTGGCATTTTAAGGGTTTAACACTCGTTTTATTTAGTTTTCCTAAATTAAATAAAGTTTCTTTATTTGTTTACATTTTTCCCCCGAAGGTGATGCCATATTTTGCAAATTTCTCTCCCAAAATAGGGGGAAAACACTGTGTTGTATCCCTACAACCTAATTTTGAACGTAATTTTAAACCAGGGTATCAATAAAGTATATTTTTTACGACACACTTCAATGAAATGACACCTTAATGATTCTCGCTTTAACAGGGTAAATGTAACAATTTTTGTTGCATCGGCTTCATATGACATTTATAAGCTATGAGATGAATAAACAAAATTAGTTCCATCCCCGAAACGATAATGATGCAGGTGTCATTTCATTGTCGTGTGTCGTTAAACAGATGGATAATTGATACCCAGATTGTCCGACAAATCTAGTTATGAATTTGTATGGAAAATCTGGTTTGAAATTATGTTTCTAACCAGATTGTCACCAAAATCTGATTTAAACCAGATTTGAGGTATAATGTAAATTCACTAATATAAATTTGTTAGGAAAATCTGATTTGAAATTATGTTTCATAACCACCCAAGAAACAACTTTACGGACTGTCCGTTACAAACGGATTCATGAATCCGGCATTGACGGTACGAAAACGGACCGGAATTGACGTAACCGTCGAAGCTTGTACGAAAACGGACCATTAACGTACAGTAAAATTGGATTACTCAAATTTTCGAAAATTATCCGTTTTAACTCCGTTTTGCTGTATCCGTTTCGGTGCCGTTTAACCGGACTACACCGATTTTCATCAGTTAAAACTACAACCGTTATCGTTTTTCTTCCGGTATTACCGGAGTGTGTTTTGTTTAAAAAAAATCAAACAGTTTTATTTATTAATAAAATTAAATATTAATAAAATCTATATATATAAAAAGAAGTGTACATTTTGATTGTCACTCCATAACTCGAGAACGGCTGCATAAAATAAAAAATGGCTGAATACGTATTTAAGATTTTTAGTGGTAATTTTTTTGGTTATTTTTAAATGTATCACTTTTTTAACATATACTTGTATTTCAGATGTTTTTGCAATTAAATATAGAGACGCAGATCTCATGAAAATTGTAATGATGAAGATGTTAAACAACACCAGAGATAAAATGAAAAAAAAATCAAAATGTTAAAACCACATCCTTTTATTGATTTTTATTGAATTTTTATGTGGTTTCATATTGTTTTTTAATAATGTAATTGTTAATCCATTTTTGTTAATATCTTTATAAATGTAAAAATTTAAAAATAAAACCAAACTTTTGTTTAAAATTAAAAAAAGGAGAAATCATTTAGATAAAATAAATAAAAAAAAAAATGGACCATTAAAAAAAAAACACACGGTACTAATACGGACCATATTCGGACCGTATACGGTATATTAAAAACGGAGTCCACTCCGTTTTTAAAATAAATGACGGAGAGTTTACGGTACGTTTTGAACGTACACTCAATTCATACACTCCGTTTTATATATAGCATGACGGTACGAAAACGGTCCGTTTTAGCGTGCTTTATACTGTTTCGAATCCGTATTCGATGTTCCTTTTATTCCGCTTTCCGGTCCGTATACTGATCCGGAAAACGGTACGGAAACGGACTTCGGATCCGTATATGCTATACCGAAAACGGCACATAAACGGAGCGGATTGTTTGCTGGGCAGATTGTCACCAAAAATCCGGTTTAAACCAGATTTGAGGTATAATGTAAATTCACTATTATGAATTTGTATGGAAAATATGGTTTGAAATTACGTGTTAAAATCCGGTTTAAACCAGATTTCAGGTATAATGTAAATTCACTATAACACACAAACATAATTTCAATAAAGAAAACCGTCGAATCAAGTACTTTTATTTTAAAACTAACGGAAAATCTAAACATCCCCAACGTTGCCAACCATATTTAATATACAAATTTCTGCTAACAGTTGGTAGCAGTGTGTATTTATACTAACAGCTGTTAATGACACATCGTCACTATACTGTTTTTTTTTTTTTTTTTTTTATTTGACAGTCTTTTTGTCTATGCATTTTGTGAAATTATCAATTTCTTAACTAAGTACAATAATTGCATTTTGCCAAGAAAACATTCCGTTTCAAAAATATACAAATAATTTCTAACAAACATGACAAATCTACATCGTTGGTTAATGTATTTGATGTTGTTTCTGGTGCCATATTTTGGTGTATTATTTGCCACCATAAAAACACCGGGTTTCGAGAAATTGCTATTGCCACTACAAATATTGCCTTATGTTTTAGTGATAATGTTTGGAGTAAGTTTAATAAATATTAAAATATTTGTAAAAGTACTTTTTATTAAATTAATATCGTATTGCAGTTGTATGCCGCCGGTACTGTTTTATATCGCACCTTTACCTTTAATGATTGCCCAGAGGCTGCCAAAGAATTACAAGAACAAATCAAAGAAGCTCGTAAAGATTTGATAGCAAAGGGTTTTAAGTTTCGAAATTAGTTTTAAAAAAAAAATATATCCACGTAAAATTTATTTTGTTTTTAATGTAAGAAAAAAAGAGGATTTGAAAATAAATCTTTGAGGTAAATATAAAATTGTATTCAACAGTTGGCGAGTGGTGAAAAAATATGACAACATATAAATTCACCAGACTATAGTATGAAGCTATGTCGAAAACTTATTAATTTTTAGAAACAATTTTAATGTCTCTTTTTTTAAATTTTTACTTTAAAAACATTTAAAATCTACACTCAAAATTTGTTTGGGCAAAATTTTACTTTGTCAGGCGGAGCTCAAAAAAAAAAAAAAAAATAGCGTTAAATCAGAAATAAAAAAAAAAAAATAAAAAATTATTAGGCGTTTTTGGGGCCGGGGCGCCGTTAGGGCGCTAGGGCCCAAAAACCGAAAGACGCCCAAAATGGCAATTATTGGTACTTAAATGAAAGGAAAATTTCTCACGATTCCAAATATCCACTTTTTATGAAGATCTCGCAAGTAGTATTTTCGCTAGGACTACTTTTTTATAATATCAAGGGGTAAAAAAGTGAAATTTTGGGCCCCCAAAAAAAAAACAATAAAAAGTGCAATTAAATCAGAAAAAAAAAAATAAAAAATATATAATGGCCAAAATGGCAAATTTTGCCTAATAAAAAAGATAATATGTAGTTGCTAATACCGCTCCTGGGACAACAACAAAATATCGTATGTTAACTTATTACCCAATGTAGAAAACTCAGACGTAGGAAGTGGCTTTGCTGAGCAAAGTTTTTGTGCGTAACCGGCCTTTTGTAGTGGCTCTGCTGAGCAAAGTTTTTCTGCGTGACCGGCCTACCGCCGGGCTTAGGGGTTTTTTTCCTCCGTAGAACGCGGCAGGTGGCTTCGCGAAATAAAGTTTTTTCTGCGTGCGACACAAAAGAAACTTCAAAATACATGCCCTGGTTTTTGTTCCTAGCGGTTCCCAGGGGCCCCGGCCCCAAAAAAGCCTCATAATTTTGTATTTTTTTACTGTATTTTTGGCATTTTCCTTCATTTGAGCACCGTTTTTATATACGGAAAATGTTTACTATTTTTGGGCCATGCCTAAAGGGTCTAAATTTTACTAAAATGGCTCTGGTTTGGGCCACGTTTGTCGGATCTTGAAAACCGTGAGGAGATTTTCTTTCATTTGAGTACCCACACTTATATGTTTGTACATGTCCCTGTTTTTTGCTCCTAGCGGGTCCCAGGGGCCCCGGCCCCAAAAACGCCTAATAATTTTTTATTTTTTTTTTTTTAATTTCTGATCGAATAGTATTTTTTTCATAATTTTTTGAGCTCCGCCCGACAAAGTAAAATTTAACCTTCGTTTGTAGTAAATGCACTGAAAAAGGTTGTAATATCAACAAAAAAAATTAGTAAATTCTGAAAAAAATGTTGCTGAATTTAGCAACATTTTTGCTGATATCAATTTTTCTGCAAGGATCCTCCCAGGAAAAATATTGCTGAATTTAGCAACATTTTTGCTGATATCTTTTTTCCTGCAAGCATCCTCCTAGCAAAAATGTTGCTAACTACTGACTATTTCTTTGAGTGTACATATGGGTAGAGATATGCGCAGAGTGAGTTTTCTTGGACCAGTGTTGATGAAATTTTTCGCTAAAAAAATTAAGTTTTCTACACAAAGTGAATGAAAAAATTCTTAAACTTCATGTTATGAAACTGTTTTTTTTAAATCGTTTCTTTCGGTAACGGTGTTTTAGGGGTAACGATATTTCATCTATTTCGGTAACGGTTTATTACTTATTTTGTAATCGTCATTTTAGCGGTAACGGTATCTTAATTATTTTGGTAACGTTTTCGGTAACGGGTTTCAGTTATTTCGGTAACGGAATTTTAAGAATAACGTTATTGAAGTTATTTAGGTATTGGTAATGCATATCGATAATTTTAGCCCCATTACTTTGAACGCTTGCTGGAAAGCGGCTTGGCCTAAATGTGTTTTAAACAATACAGAAACTGAAACATCAGATGATATCATATTGACACTTTTAACCATAATGATTTGGAGGAACTGTTTGTGGATATTTATTTCAGCGACAATGAAATTATAAATAATGTAACTGCAGATGGTGTTGAAAACTCAGAATGTGACAATGATGAGGAAACCATTGGTGCAATTCTTCAGACAGTTAATAAGTTACAAAATCAACTCCTATCTGAACCAGATTTTGAAAAAGCTTTAAATCTCAGTAGAGAGGCAAATAATCTTATGGCAGGATATCGCGAGCAACACAATCAACTAAAATATATTGCAACCCAAAAACTAATGACAAATTATTTTGATAGAAGAGAACAAAACCAACAAAATGATGACTTCAGAAATGTCTCTGCTATATAAACTGTTGACGTTCTTATTAATTCCTCTAAAGATGAAAGTGATTAAGATTTAATTGGTTCATGCAGCGATGAGAGTAATTTTAGTCCAATTATCACCCTTTGATTTGAAGTTATGCGGTTTTTTCAAAATTGAGGAATGCATCTCTCATTTTTGTATGGATGTGGAGTCTTTTTTATGCTGTTTTTTTGTTTTGGAACGCATAAAAACACTTACTTGTACTTGGTTTATTGCTTTAAATGTGTTTCATTTAATTTATTTAAATTATGTGTTAATTTTAGAAACAATTTTAGCGATTCATCTCACTCACTTTCATCATTCGGCTCAGATTTTGAACATCAAGTTATTCCCAATATTTTTATTTCTATTTATTTTACAATCAACAAATATTCAAAAATCAGAAATCAAAATGGGGCAAATTACTAACAATTGGAAAATAATCAGATTTGAAAATTGAGGTTAAATACAAGCTAATCCAGATTTTCCGAACCACAAAATATTAGTTTTTGTATGGAATTTAAAAGCCGACAGTCGAATAAAAGTATTAATGATTTTTTTTAAAGAATGGTTCATTGAAATATAAAAAAATGTAATTCCTGGTTCACACACGGCAATTATAATTGCCCAATTCTTCTTCAATTCTCCTTTGAACTTGCTCTTGTGTTCACACAGGAAAAGTTTGTTTCAGCAATTTTCGTATATCAACCTGCAGTATTGAAAATTGCGAATGACAAAACAAAACGGAATTGGAGTACGGGCAATTCTGTACCCCCTATCATTCTCTTTCCCTCCCTCTTCTATAAACTCAAGAATTGCGCAATTATAATTGCCGTGTGTGAACATAGTCTAATTATGGTCGAATATGTCAAACGGCTTAGCCGATAATGCCGGCGTCGGCTTGAAAAAAAAACCTGTCGGCGGCGGCGGTAGATCGTCGGCTTGCATTTCTGATCCAGGGTTTTAGATAATATTTTCCAATTTTTAAGAGCACAATTTATATTCAACGTACAGTTAAATTAAAATTTTATATGTCAAACATTTTTATGTCAAACTAAAATTTTTGGAGTTTGATATTTTTAATTGTTTAATTGCACACAAACTCATAGCATTATTTAGCTATTTGACAACTGAAATTTTTTCACTACACTCAAAAAAATAAGTTAGTCGAAAAGACAGTAAAACATCTTTTAAATCAGGTATACTATTTTTCAGATAATTTTTTGCTAAAATTATGATTTAAACTAGAATTTTAGTTATACTTAGTCAGCACTTAACTGTTTTGAACTAATATTTTACTAATATTTTACTAATGTTTTACTAATTTATTTTGCTAAAAAAAATTGTGCTGACTAGCACATCAATAGTGTGAACGACAACCAGATTAAAAGTTATATTCAGAATGAATTAGATGTCAAGATGTGGTAGTGGCGAGGAAAATTAAACAAAAGTACAACTCTAGTAAGACACTTAAACAAAATCAACCATGGAAGATTTTGTATCTGTTTTTCATACATAAAACAAAATTGTGGATTGAAACATTTTAAATTTTGCGTTTTCACCGGCTTGTGAAAGTAATTGTCTATTAATTAAATAAAAGACAACATAAAATATATAAATTTAAAAAAGATAAAACGTGTATTTGAGTCAAATTGAGTAGTCAAGTTGATAACAAATATAACAGGTAGACAGACAGACTAAAGCGAAAGACAAAGACATACATCTTAAGTAATTTTTTATGTTTCCTTTTTCTTATTGCAAAAAAAACGGGTTGTATATGTTACATTTTGTTATTTTTCGTTCCTTTAAAAGATAGCATCATTTAGACAACCAATTATGTAAGTAGTTAAAAGATAAATGATTTTAAAAAGAATCACAAAAATATGTTTTATGATTTTCAGCAAAATAAATTAAATAAAGTAAAAATGAAAATGAAAATTATTCAAGTTCGAGGCCATACTCTATATTTCTTCATTAGGATATTGTCCTAACAAATAATCTATAGAGTTTTTTGTTTTCAAATTTATTATTTGACCCTTTCAGGAATGTGTTGATAGATCTATTTCGGGAATTTTCTAGGTTCCCATAATCAGAACACGTTTTGAAAGCGGTAACAATCCCATGCCAAACATCAAACATTCATATGAACTAGTTTACTCACTACATGAGAACTAATATACATATGAGTTTGAAGTTAAAGATTATAACCATTGATCAAAAAATAAATTGGAAACTTGTTTGATGTGCAAGATCCACCTCTGGTGGATATTCAATACATTTGAAAACAAAAAACTCTATAGATTATTTGTTAGGACAATATCCTAATGAAGAAATATAGAGTATGGCCTCGAACTTGAATAATTTTCATTTTCATTGCACAATTAAAGGTCGAAAAAAACATAATTTTTATTTTTAATAAAAATTATAACAAACTTATATTTTTAGATTTTTTTCAGTCTACTAATATTCAGCAAAAATTTTATTAATGTTTAGCAAGGGTTTTTTAAGCAAAACTTTTACTGAATCTACTAATTTTGTTGCTAAAAATCAGCTCGCTAATTTTCAGGGAGGGTGCTTGCAATTTTTTTGCAAGCACCCTCCTGACTAAAATTTTGCTGACTCAGCAAAATTTTTTGCTGACTTTACTAACTTTTTTATTTAAGTGTACTACTCAAATTCGGCTATTACGAATTTCAGTCAGTTGGCACAACTTAACATTAGTTTTCACAACAAAGTTCGGTTAATTCAATGTAAATATCGTTGTACTAATTGAATTTATAAGTTAATACCAATTAATATACACTTTTCAATTCGGTTGGCCCTTTATTTCTCAGTGTGTACTGTTAATTTAAGATAATTTCAATAGAAATTTTCAATGAAAATTTCCGAGTTAATATTAAATCTTTGAGTAGGATGTTATGGATTTCACACCAAAACGTCACTTTTCCACAACTTAGATTTTTTTTACATGGGGTAATACATTGTTTTGTTTATTCCTATAACTATATTAATTTAATTCTGCCAATTCAATTATATATTTCCCGTGTAATAACGTATGGTATAATATATTGTAAGATAAAATTGTAGGGCTTATTGTAATAACTTAATAAACCACTTTGACTATTTTCTAGTTTTCGCTGTTTTCTATAAGGATGTCTATTGACATTAATTAACAATTTTTTGGAAGAAGTCGATCTTAAACACTTTCCACATGTACATAGAGTATATATGTAGGTCCGCCTATATTCATATTTCCATATGTTTTCCGACTTTAAAAGGCGAAAATAAATCCAAAAATAAAATGTGACTTATCATGTTTTTACAATAAGCCCTTCAATTAAATATGCCGTTTTACAAAAAATTACGGTGGCAAGAAAAATTGTATCTTACTATACATGATGGCATATTAAATTGTACAAAACTGCATTACGATATTATAATATTATTTTTACTCGGGCATATTTATACTTAGGCTGAAACTCAGAAGCGATTTCTGTTAAATTACAGACATTACAAAAAGGTGTTTCCTACATTTTAATTTCTTTTTTACAATTTAGGCGTAATATTCGGATTTGAGATTTTGTATATTGTTATATTTCATGTCAGTTTAATACTGATTTTTTTTTTATTTGTTTATTGCATTTATTGCATTTAATATTGCATATTAAAATTGCATGTTTTCAAAAGCGCATTAAAACTTTTAACTTTAGTGATAGAAAATATTTGTTTTTTTAAACACCATAATTTTGGAATCATTATAAACAAATACAAAGCAAATATTTTAATACACTCACTGGTACCACTACATGGTATTATGGAAATAATGTAGAGAATTGTGATAAAGTATATAGAGGTACAACAAAAAATAAACTGAGAACTAGATTAGCTGGACATAGATCAGATCAGAAATATTGGAATATTAATTCACAAAAAAACAGCATTATCTTCTCATTGTTCAAGATCCCAGGAAAAAATTACACATTCCAAAAAGAAGGTGATGCCCACACTTGCTTACATATCTCATTGCCAAATTTGATAACTGCAATACCAAACTCATTCCAACGATAGAGTCAAAAAAGCAAGTGGTATTGTAATCAATTCTTTAAATTTAAACCAGAAAGCATGAACTCAATAACAAAGTAATTATTTACTTAAAAGAAAATAACAATGTTATTAACTTATATGTATAACTTTTTGTACTCTACTCAAGAAGTAATCATATACTTTTTCTTAATAAAAGGACCTTATTGGAAGTAGTTCCTAATTTAGAAAATAAAAAGTAATGCAGTTTTAACGAATTTATTTTATATATTTTTTCAAACACATTTTTATTTGCTGGAAAATAATACTAAAAACAGAAATTGCATGTTGCCTAAATTTTGTTAAACTGTGGGTAGGTATAAATTAGGGAAGCGCACGTGAGCAGAAAATTGTGAGTGGTAGTTGAAATTACTGACGTTATCGTGTGTGAGTGTAAAAAAAAATTTCGAGGGTGATTGTGCGTGAGTCATATTTTTGTTTTTCAATTTTGAATTGTTCTTTTTTTTTGAAAAATTTATATTTTCGTGGTTTATAGATCCAAAATTATGAGAAACCCATGTTATCACAACAATTCGATGTTTCACTTTTTAGGATTTTATTTCCGTATGAGTTTTGATCGTTATATTTGAGTGACCTAGGAGAATCACGTGTGAGTAAAAGTTGAATTTACTTATGGAACTACTTCTTTTTTTTTAATGTAAGTACTTCTTATTTATTCTAGGGAACTATTTATTTATTTTTTTTTTTTTTTTTGTGTAAGTACTTCGTAGTTTTACAATGGAACTATTTATTTATTAAAAATGTATGTAGTTTTAAAAATATAAAGTAAATGGTTCTTCGGTAAAAAAAAAATCAATTCTAAAGAATCAATTATTTTAGTCTCATGCCCTGTTAAAAGAATCGAGTAGGTAATCTAGTAAGGAATGCGTTCTGCCCAAAATGCTTGATTACAAACCCGCTTACCTTTTTGGAAATTTTTTGCTGGGATATAATCACTATCCAGACTTTGAAAATGTTTCAATTTTAAATACAGAACATAATTACAAACGTCGTTATTTATTAGAAATGTTACAGATAATTACTACACCACTAACAAATAGAATTAATTTTAAGATAGATATTGAAAATTTAGCTTCGAATTATAAATATTTATTACAAAAGAAATAACACATACTACATTAATTTATAACAAATATTACATCAATAGATTTTTTAAGTGTTAATTGTTTATATTTTTAGTTTTAGAAATATTTGTCAAATATTTTAAATATGTTTTCAAACTTTCAAAAATTGTTTCAAACTTTAAAATTTTTTGAATATTTATTAATTTATTTATTTTCCTGAAGATGCTACACAAAGGAGTAGCGAAATATTGAAAATAAAAAAACTTTTATATAAAAAACAAACCTTAACTCAAATAATTAGAAAGTTTAAAAATAAGAAATGAGGTTAAATAAGCGAAAGCTCGTTATAAATTGAAAATAACATAAAAATAATCTCGATGTATATAAAAACAAAAAACTAATATAACTGTAAAAAATATTACTTGAGCCAGAGTACAAACTAAAAATTTTTATATAAATAGAACATTTTTGGTCTTCAAAGTTTAGTAACGTCATGATGCTTGTTAGGAAAAGACCTAACCACGTGCTTGATTACTAAGAAGACAAGAATGGAGCAAAATTGATTATTAATAGGTTTTTTGTTAAAGTTCTGCCTATTATGGAGGCTCTAACTTTTCTAAAACTTCGGGTTCTGATGAGATCTTTAGCCAGATCGAAATACTAGTATCAACCTAGCTAATATGTTTGATTTGCTTTATTTTTGTAAATATACGGAGGTTGAAAGCTCGTTATAAATTGAAAATAACATAAAAATAATCTCGATGTATATAAAAACAAAAAACTAATATAACTGTAAAAAAATATTACTTGAGCCAGAGTACAAACTAAAAATTTTTATATAAATAGAACATTTTTGGTCTTCAAAGTTTAGTAACGTCATGATGCTTGTTAGGAAAAGACCTAACCACGTGCTTGATTACTAAGAAGACAAGAATGGAGCAAAATTGATTATTAATAGGTTTTTTGTTAAAGTTCTGCCTATTATGGAGGCTCTAACTTTTCTAAAACTTCGGGTTCTGATGAGATCTTTAGCCAGATCGAAATACTAGTATCAACCTAGCTAATATGTTTGATTTGCTTTATTTTTGTAAATATACGGAGGTTGAAAGCTCGTTATAAATTGAAAATAACATAAAAATAATCTCGATGTATATAAAAACAAAAAACTAATATAACTGTAAAAAAATATTACTTGAGCCAGAGTACAAACTAAAAATTTTTATATAAATAGAACATTTTTGGTCTTCAAAGTTTAGTAACGTCATGATGCTTGTTAGGAAAAGACCTAACCACGTGCTTGATTACTAAGAAGACAAGAATGGAGCAAAATTGATTATTAATAGGTTTTTTGTTAAAGTTCTGCCTATTATGGAGGCTCTAACTTTTCTAAAACTTCGGGTTCTGATGAGATCTTTAGCCAGATCGAAATACTAGTATCAACCTAGCTAATATGTTTGATTTGCTTTATTTTTGTAAATATACGGAGGTTGAAAGCTCGTTATAAATTGAAAATAACATAAAAATAATCTCGATGTATATAAAAACAAAAAACTAATATAACTGTAAAAAAATATTACTTGAGCCAGAGTACAAACTAAAAATTTTTATATAAATAGAACATTTTTGGTCTTCAAAGTTTAGTAACGTCATGATGCTTGTTAGGAAAAGACCTAACCACGTGCTTGATTACTAAGAAGACAAGAATGGAGCAAAATTGATTATTAATAGGTTTTTTGTTAAAGTTCTGCCTATTATGGAGGCTCTAACTTTTCTAAAACTTCGGGTTCTGATGAGATCTTTAGCCAGATCGAAATACTAGTATCAACCTAGCTAATATGTTTGATTTGCTTTATTTTTGTAAATATACGGAGGTTGAAAGCTCGTTATAAATTGAAAATAACATAAAAATAATCTCGATGTATATAAAAACAAAAAACTAATATAACTGTAAAAAATATTACTTGAGCCAGAGTACAAACTAAAAATTTTTATATAAATAGAACATTTTTGGTCTTCAAAGTTTAGTAACGTCATGATGCTTGTTAGGAAAAGACCTAACCACGTGCTTGATTACTAAGAAGACAAGAATGGAGCAAAATTGATTATTAATAGGTTTTTTGTTAAAGTTCTGCCTATTATGGAGGCTCTAACTTTTCTAAAACTTCGGGTTCTGATGAGATCTTTAGCCAGATCGAAATACTAGTATCAACCTAGCTAATATGTTTGATTTGCTTTATTTTTGTAAATATACGGAGGTTGAAAACTCGTTATAAATTGAAAATAACATAAAAATAATCTCGATGTATATAAAAACAAAAAACTAATATAACTGTAAAAAATATTACTTGAGCCAGAGTACAAACTAAAAATTTTTATATAAATAGAACATTTTTGGTCTTCAAAGTTTAGTAACGTCATGATGCTTGTTAGGAAAAGACCTAACCACGTGCTTGATTACTAAGAAGACAAGAATGGAGCAAAATTGATTATTAATAGGTTTTTTGTTAAAGTTCTGCCTATTATGGAGGCTCTAACTTTTCTAAAACTTCGGGTTCTGATGAGATCTTTAGCCAGATCGAAATACTAGTATCAACCTAGCTAATATGTTTGATTTGCTTTATTTTTGTAAATATACGGAGGTTGAAAGCTCGTTATAAATTGAAAATAACATAAAAATAATCTCGATGTATATAAAAACAAAAAACTAATATAACTGTAAAAAATATTACTTGAGCCAGAGTACAAACTAAAAATTTTTATATAAATAGAACATTTTTGGTCTTCAAAGTTTAGTAACGTCATGATGCTTGTTAGGAAAAGACCTAACCACGTGCTTGATTACTAAGAAGACAAGAATGGAGCAAAATTGATTATTAATAGGTTTTTTGTTAAAGTTCTGCCTATTATGGAGGCTCTAACTTTTCTAAAACTTCGGGTTCTGATGAGATCTTTAGCCAGATCGAAATACTAGTATCAACCTAGCTAATATGTTTGATTTGCTTTATTTTTGTAAATATACGGAGGTTGAAAGCTCGTTATAAATTGAAAATAACATAAAAATAATCTCGATGTATATAAAAACAAAAAACTAATATAACTGTAAAAAATATTACTTGAGCCAGAGTACAAACTAAAAATTTTTATATAAATAGAACATTTTTGGTCTTCAAAGTTTAGTAACGTCATGATGCTTGTTAGGAAAAGACCTAACCACGTGCTTGATTACTAAGAAGACAAGAATGGAGCAAAATTGATTATTAATAGGTTTTTTGTTAAAGTTCTGCCTATTATGGAGGCTCTAACTTTTCTAAAACTTCGGGTTCTGATGAGATCTTTAGCCAGATCGAAATACTAGTATCAACCTAGCTAATATGTTTGATTTGCTTTATTTTTGTAAATATACGGAGGTTGAAAGCTCGTTATAAATTGAAAAAAAAAAAAAAAAAAAAAAAAAAAAAAGAAAATAATTTATGTTTTACACTTAAAAAAAAAATTGATTTAAGGCTAATTAAGGAAAATGGGTAATTTTGACCCCCGTATCACAAATGGGTTAAATTTACTGAAAATATTTCTGAATATTTTTAAAATATATAAGGTGTCAATTTTGGGAACAATTTTAAGCAACATACGTAAAAAAGCGATAATTTTAGAACAATTATAGTAAAATAAAGGGTGGTTAAATTGTAAGGGCCGATGTTGAATGTGAACCACACCTAAACGCCAAGTTTTTTTCCGAATTTTATTTGACATTTCTCTATTTCAGACTTACACAATTTGAACCATGGAGAGATACACAATCCAACAACGTGTTAAAGTTATCCAGACTTATTATGAAAAGGGCGTTCAAATTAAAATGCATATCGTGCACTTCGTGATTTTTTTGGTCAATTTGATCGTCCAAATGTGCGTACAATCGCAAAAATCGTGGAAAAATTCGAGCAAACCGGGTCTGTAGAAGATGTGAGAACACCAGTGCATGCTCGTACAGCTCGTACTGCAGAAAATATTGCTGCTGTTCGCGATAGTGTGGCTGAAGAGCCGTCCACCTCAACTCGTCGTCGTGCCCAACAATTGCACCTCTCACGCTCGTCGTTGATGAACATTATGCATAAAGACTTGCATTTACACGCTTACAAGGTGCAATTGGCTCAAGAACTAAAGCCTCTTGACCATTCCAAACGTCGTGAATGGGCAGAATGGTGGCAAGAAATGGCAACAGTGGATGATCAATTTTCGAAGAAAATCATCTTCAGTGATGAGGCACATTTTCACCTCAGTGGATTCGTCAATAAACAGAATTGCCGCATTTGGGCGAATGAGAATCCAAGAGTGATTGTCGAAAAACCAATGCACCCACAAAGAGTGACTGTTTGGTGCGGTTTATGGGCTGGCGGCATCATCGGGCCGTATTTTTTCCAAAATGAGGCCGGTCAGGCAGTTACTGTGAATGGTGTTCGCTATCGTGAGATGATAACGAACTTTTTATGGCCCGAATTGGAAGATATGGATGTGGACGATATGTGGTTTCAGCAGGACGGTGCCACTTGCCACACAGCTAACGAAACAATGGCTCTTTTGCGCAACAAATTCAATGGCCGTGTTATCTCACGTAATGGCGATGTCAATTGGCCGCCAAGATCATGTGATTTGACACCGTTGGACTTTTTTCTTTGGGGTTATTTGAAAGAAAAGGTGTACGTCGATAAGCCAGCAACAATTCAAGAGCTAAAGGATGAGATAATTCGGCACATTAACGGCATAGAACCTACATTATGCCTCAGCGTCATCGAAAATTTGGACCATCGGATGGAGGTGTGCCGCCGTGGTCGCGGCGCCCATTTGGCCGATATTTTGTTCCATACATAATTGAGTAATACCAATATATCATAATAAAATAATATTACAATAATTTCCTAAATAGTTTGTGTTTTATTCAAAATCAACATCGGCCCTTGAAATTTAACCACCCTTTATAAGGAATTTCCCAAAATTTGAACTTTGACCTCAAAGGTGCAGGGCTTAGAATTATCCGATTTGCCTAATTTTTGCATCATGCACACTTTACACTATGTGGCACAGTAATCCACTCAGATTTGGGTATAATTCAAATATAAAAAGCATTATTTTAGCTCCATTACAGCTGAATATACTGAATTTCCCAAAATTTGAACTTTGACCTCAAAGGTGCACGTGATCGAGTTATCCGATTTGGCTCAAATTTTCAGCATGTGAGTTTTAGACCAAGTGGCACAATAATCTGCGCGATAATCTTAAAAAATCGAAAGTTGATTTTTAATTGTCACCCTAATGTACATATGTATACCCCGATATGTGATTCATATATGCTAATAGGTGTTCATATGCGATCACACATGTAAATATTGCCTCAAATTTCGGTAATGTACAAATATGACCATGTATGGAAATATATGGAAATTTCGTTAATGCATACACATGAACATATATGGTGCAACATATGAGCATGTATGAATCATTTATGAACACATATGAATCATGTGTGAATGCAAGTGGACATTTATGAGGCAGGTGTGCTCATGTATATATGTGGATTTTTAACAGGGTAGGTAAAAGAAAAAATATTTTATTTTAATAAAAAATATTTTTAAAATACTGGAAAAAAAACTGTCGTTTTATGTTCATTGTTTTTATTGATTTGTTGTTCGTTTTTATGTATTATGCATTCACTTAAGGTTAGTTGTTTTTGACCGCTTACATAGTCGTTTTTACTACTGTATTACTATTGTAGTTTTTTTTTATCAATAGTTAAAAATAATTACATGGTTAGTCGTTTTTATGACAAATACAGTCATCGCCTTTTTGACTACATGTGTAGTCATTTTAACTGTAATTTTTAGCCATTTCTACCTTCTTCATTTCTCGAGTGTATAGAAGTTAGTTTTCAATTCAAAAAAATAATTACCATATTAAAAGTCCATAAACCAAATAAGATAAAATTTATTTAATATTTTATGTCATGCTTGTCCCGTTGCCCATTTTGAAAGTCATAAGAATTATCACTGTAATTGGCCAAAACTTTGGAATTTGTCGATGAATTTTCTGAAAAAAAACCTCATTGTCTTTATAAAGATACAGGCTCTTCTCAGATTTCTGTATTTGCCAGTTTTCTTTTAACGGCATTAAAAAAAAATCTTTAAAATAAAAATCGTCAAAAAGAAAACAAGTCATAAAAATGGTAAGTACGATGTACGAGTTCAGCTGCCCAGAAGAACCGGGCAGAAATGCGTTACATAAATGTAAAACAAAATCCAATTTGATCATACCCAGCAAAACTTTGGTAATGGGTGCGATAAAGTAATGCATTACCTTGTAATGTGTACTCCTTACCTGTATCATTATTTTCCAGCAAGAAGTAATGAGTTACCGATAATTGAACACTCATGGATTACCTTGTAATGATAACGCATTACATTTTACATTACTTCAAAACATAAAATAATGACTTACCGATCATCAATTACATATTGCATGAATTATAAACGGAAAGTAAGTATTAATATATAATTTTGAAAATCTATTTATAGACACATTACTTTGTGATTTTTTGTAAGCATGAGGGTAAGGTGTATATTTTTAATATCACGAACGAAAACAGGAAGCACAACAATTCATTTACATTTTAAGCAATAAAATATTATATATATATTATCGATAGCTCAGTTGGTAGTGTTCTCGCCTAACTAATTGTTAAATACCAGAGACCCCAGGTTCGAATCCCAGCATGACCACGTAATTTATTTAATAAAAAAAAAAAAAGTTAAGTTAAATTTATGCATTTTTTTATGAAAATCTATTGATAGACACATTAATTTTTCCTACTATGTAACCATATAAGTAACCAGTTACTTTACCCCCTAGAAGGTAATGAGTCCACCCATTACTTTTAGGCTCATCGCCTGTAAAATTCATCAGTGAAGTAAGGTGTGCATTACATTGCGTGAAGCCCTATGGCGATACATAACTTTACCCATGATTTGGTAATGTGTGGTTTGCTGGGTATTTCAGTTTAGTGCACCAGCAAAATTAAAGTTTTTTAAAAAAATGCTTGAAATGGTTCTCGATTAAACCTGTTTTTTTTTATTAATTTTAATTAACATTTGTCATTTAATATTTTTTGCAAAAGAGAAAAACTTATAATTTGTAGTTTTGAAATTCAAAAACCTTTCACAATTCAATTATGAACACACTTAATCTACGTTTAAGTGTAATACAAAGTTTACGCATGTAAAAATTACATATTCTACACGTATTCTAAAGGGATTTAAGAATTATAATTTTGGCTTTTAATGAAATATGCATGACAAAACATGAAAACATAGAATAAAAATGAATGTAAAATGTATAGAGGCATGAGGACGAGGACAGTATTTGTATTTAGGGAAATAAGGCAATGATTAATAAACTGATGACAAGAATTTAAGTTGGCACTTTATATTATAATCTTCTATGAAACATAAACCCCCGTATTCATAAAAAAATATTAAACAGCATTTTAAATACATTTTAGTTAAAACGCAAATTTTAGCTTCTATTCATAAACGAATATTAACTTTTTAAATACGTATTTTAAGCTTATATTCGTTTTAAGCTTAAAATAGTTACAGTTTTAAGGCTTAAAATGTGTTTTAACTAAAATGTATTTGAAATCTGAATTAAGATTTTTATAAATACGGGCGAAGGAGTTTTGGGAAGGACGATTTCTCATTCTCAAAATGACGATTTTGAAGACTTTTACTACTCAGTGTCACTCCATTTGCCCTCTTTTTTTTTTGTTCGTAAACTCTCACCGAGCAAATGAAAACATGTTGCAGAAATTTAAAAGTTTAAATTAATTTTTATCATGTTTTTAAATGATAATTTAATAAAATTTTTAATTATGTTAAATATTAGTGATGAAATCAGCAAGACAAAAATTTAAATGAAAATTATTCAAGTTCGAGGCCATACTCTATATTTCTTTATTAGGATATTGTTCTAACAAATAATCTATAGAGTTTTTGTTTTCAAATTTAATAATTGACCACTTTCAGGAATGTGTTGATAGATCTATTTCGGGAATTATCTAGGTTCCCGTGATCAGAACACGTTTTGAAATAAGTGACAATCCCATGCAAAACATCAAACATTCATATACAGTGCCGGTCCAAAAAATAGCACCAATGACAAAGTCTTTATTCATGCAAGTGAACAAAAAAAATTATGCGTATTATTCTAAAGTAAATATGCGATACTGTGATACTATTTATATTCTCTCTGAGCATACTTATTTTTTTCAAAAAATGTTAACGGTTCTTTTCGAATGATCGATCGATATTATAAAAAAAACTCTGCCTTAATGCAGTCATTAAAATAGCACCGAATAACAAAAATTCTTTAAAACAAATTAATAGTGATTAAATAGTTGAAATAAAAGTATAAAAAACTGAAGGTAAGATATTTAATATAATATAATTCCTTACATATTTTATAATTTAATTTCATAGAAATGGGACGTGGAAAGCATTGCACACCTGAAAAACGTGCTATTATAAAAAATTTGGTTTCTAATCATAAACCATATTCTGAAATAAGAAAATTGGTTGAATGCTCTAATAAAATGATTATAAATGCAATAAAATTTACTCAAAAATCTGAAAAATGTGGTCGGAAGAGAGTTTTTTCACCATTAATGGTTAAGCGTTTGGTCAGACAATGCAAGAAGACTCCATTTATGCCCGCTACAGAGCTTAAAAAAGAACTTAATGTGACAGCAAGTGTCAAAACGATTCGTCGGAGATTGCGAGGCAACAACTTAAACGCCTGCAGTCCCCGAAAAGTGCCCCTGCTCTCACGTAAGCATGTTGCAAAGCGTTTGGAGTTTGTTAAAACTCATGTGGAATGGCCAGCTGAAAAGTGGAGAAATGTTCTTTGGACAGATGAATCCAAAATTGTTTTATTTTGAGGCAACGGATCGCGTTCTTACGTCAGAAGACCCCCTAATGCTGAATTCAATCCAAAATTCACAACAAAAACCATTAAACATGGTGGTTCTAGCATTATGGTTTGAGGATGATTTTCCTACTATGGCGTACGACCCATATATTGGATCAGAACAATCATGGATAAGACGGTATACGTTAATATCCTCCGGGAAGTAATGCTACCATATGTTTCTGAGGAAATGCCGCTGATTTGGGTCTTGTAACAAGATAACGACCCAAAGCATACCAGCAAACTTGCAAAAAAGTGGTTTCAGGACAATAAAGTAAGTGTGATGGAATGGCCTGCTCAGTTCCCAGATCTAAATCCAATCGAGAATTTATGGACATAAAAAAGGAAGTGTCACAAATGCAACCAACCAGTAATGAAGCCCTTTGGATGGCTGTTCAGCAAATCTGGAACTCAATTTCGAAGGAGAGATGCCAAAATCTGGTGAATTCGATGCAAAAACGTTGTGCAGAGGTAATTGCCAATAATGGGCACGCTATAAAATATTAATTTTAATATGTGAAGACACCATAAAAATACTGTTTTCAAAATTTTTAATTTATTTTTATTTATTCTTAGTTTAAGTATTTAATTTAAATACGAAAAAAACTGTAGTGCTATTTTTTTGAATAAGTGTTTTATAAGTTGTTTTAAAAAAGTTGAAAATTTATAATAAAATAAAAAACCAAATCAACAATTTTTTATTTAATATTGTTTTACAGTTTTGTACGTATCTTATGACACGATTTTAGTGAAATCAATTTAACCTTTTTAAAAATATCTAACGAAGAAATTTTTTATCCTGGTGCTATTTTTTTGACCGCAGCTGTAAACTAGTTTTCTCACTAAATGAGAAGTAATATATGAGCTCGAAGTTAAAGATTATCACCATTGAATGTTTGATGTTTTGCATGGGATTGTCACTTCTTTCAAAACGTTTTCTGAGGACGGGAACCTAGAAAATTCCCGAAATAGATCTATCAACACATTCCTGAAAGTGGACAATTAAAAAAATTGAAAACAAAAACTCTATAGATTATTTGTTAGGACAATATCCTTATAAAGAAATATAGAGTATGGCCTCGAGCTTGAATAATTTTCATTTTCATTGCACAATTAAAGGTCGTAAAAAACTAAATTTTTATTAAGTTTGATATCATTTTTATTAAAAATAAAAATTATGTTTTTTTCGACCTTTAATTGTGCAATGAAAATGAAAATTATTCAAGTTCGAATAATTTTCATTGCATAATTTTATTTTTAATAAAAATTATATCAAACTTGAAAATTAAAATATGTATATTAATTTTTAATCTCATATAACAAAATAAAAGTGAGTGTTTTAAGCAACAATTTTTTATCAACATGTTGCAATAATTTTTTAGTGTAAAAAAATGTTTTTAATTGCTTGTTGGAGTTCGGTATTTTGTTGCTGAGAGGTGTGGGAAGCAGTGATGCATTTTGAGTTTTTTTGTTGTACTATAGTACTTTTTTGGTACTATTTGATCCGGAAAAGTACCATGGTACTCATTTGACTCTTTTAGTACTATTTACATATAAATAAAAATTAAAGATTGAGTTTTAATTGTGAAAGACGTGGTAGAGAAGAATGAGCGTATTTTCTAAAAATCATAACTACATTGTAAATTTTTCAATTTTCCTGAATCAGACTGCGCAGTTTCTGGTATTGAACCTTCGTCAGTGACCCTGTTTTTTGAATAATGTAATATTTGTTATGTTTTTATTTGTTCGATTGCGTCTACATGAAATTTTCTGTGCAATCACTGACCGAGGTATAGATAAACTGAGTTCTCATGCCACATGAGTTCTCATGATCTATCGTCAGGTCGAGTTTTGTTGTGATTAAAAATAGTTTCATTTAATACGTCTATATGAAATTTTCTGTGCAATCACTGACCGTGATTTCTAATGGCACATGCACTCGCACCACACGTTAGACAGAGCGCTTCAGCGCACTGATCTATCGTCAGGTCGAGTTTTGTTGTGATTAAAAATAGTTTTATTTAATACACGGTGTTTTTGTTCTAATCTCAGAAGTACAACTCCAACAACACAATAGTTCTATTTTTAGAAACTTCAAGATTCAACATTTAATTCAATTACTCATTCATAAATTAACATTTATCAAATGTATTTATTTGGATCCAATCGTTGTAAATGCAATTGATTAAAGATGATTTTATTTGAGTTCGAGTAAAAAAAAAAGTGTTCGAAAAGTGAAAAATAAATTTCTTAAAAAGTGCAATTGAAAAAAGGCCATTGCCAAGATCTTCAAATTTGCATTGTGATTCTAAAATCGAATGAGTAATGAAATAGATTTCCTTGCAAAAAAAGTTGAATTTAAGAAATAGTCTGATAATTTTTATAAATTCTGTAACTAAAATCAACTAAATTTTGTTTTTATATACAAATAAATTTTAAAAACGTTAATTTAAAATAAAAACTTGTATTTAGTACTATGAGGGTCGAAAAAGTACTATTTTTATGCTGGTTGGTACTATTTGAAAATCCCTTTTATCATCCCTGTAGAGCCATATTTTTTGAAAAATTCGATTATTAGATTTTTACATTTTTACATATTGCAACACAGTTACTGTGTTGCAATATTATAATTAACCTGTGATATAATTTTTAAGTTTGTGTTTAATTTAATTTTCATGTTTACTGTTTTATGTTTGTCTACAATAAAAATTATTGTTCAATGTAATCAAAATAATTTTTCTTACAACGAATCCCTTGATAAAGTGAACATAACATTCACGAAACGTTGGGAAAATATGGATTAAATGCATTTTTAATTACATAAAGAACTTTAGGCCTTATTAGCTAAAATAAAAACAAATTTATTAAACAACTACATTGGCCAAACAACAAAATTATACAAAAATAATATTAATTTGTTAATTAGAGTTCGTCATTTTAATGCTTTTTTAAAAATGCTAGACAAAGCCCTCTGACAATAAAGTTTAACATATTTTATGAATTCTCATAAATTATTTCCGCTCTTGCGATAACATAACATTTTTAAACAGCCTCCAGAAAAACACATTTTTTTAATAAAAAATGAATTGCGGCACTTCTTTAAAAAATTTGGACAAATATAAAAAGATTAAAAAATGTTATCGTCCTGCATTCAAAAATTTTAAAACCTGACCTCCTGGTACGAAAATATATGATTTTGAATGCCATTTTTATAAAAAATTAAACAATCCCCGTTTTTAATTCTCTAAGGAACTAGCATATGCTCTCATCGAATAAAAAAAAATCAGGCAAATTTCATAAAAGTCTGAACTAAACGGTTTAAAGTAGTTAGTTCAATTTTGAGCTGAAAGGGCCAAAATAGATAAGAAAGTACCACAGGGCCATCAAGCAGTCAAAAGTGCCACAAATGGCCCTATTGTGCCACGTTTTGCATCACTGGTGGGAAGTGTAGTCTCTCTCAATTTGAATACAATCTTTGGTTGATAGCACTGATCGCGAGCGTTGGTCACAAAGGGTTATAAATTCTTTCCAGATACAAACTTACCCGTTAGAGGGTTATGTTAAAAAGTTAAATTTTTTGAGTGTAATATGAGTTTTTGTTTTCTTATAATTTTTCACTACATAAAAATTGAAAATAGAGAGAACGAGTGTGGCTTTGTTTGTATCTTCTCACATTTAATTAAAACTCAAAACTAGTTTTTTGTAGCCGAACCCAACCCAAATAAGTCTTTATGCATTTGAGGCTTAATATAATGGCTTAAACTAACAGTTGGTTTTTAAAACTCAAAGTGATCGTTAGCTGGTACGGACAATTTTAAACATAAATATAACTTTATAATCTTAGATTAAAGATTTATTAGCACAAAAGTTTTCAATATTTTCTTTTTATACAAAAACAACTTGAATTTTTTGCCAATTAACACTCGTAAGAAGATTCTAAATTAAAAACAACAACATGATTCAGAAAGTATTGGGATTATTTGTAGTTTTATTTGCTGTCGCCAATGCAGTCAAGGTAAATTAAATTATATTTAAGTTAGTAATTGTCAAAAAAAAAAATTATAATTTATTATAAATAAAATAAGCACGTACAGTTTTATATAAAAAAAAAAATAATATTGAATTTCAATACAAAAAATATTAAATCAACACTTAACGCTGTCACATATTTTGTTGTTCAAATCAGTCGTGTGGAAAATACCCACTAATTGTGACATGAAACAAAGAAATATAATTAAGACAAAATTTTACCGGCACTTTGTTTTGAAACTCTTTTTTGGGAAAAAACTCACCTTAATTGGTAAAAAACAAAAAAAAACTGTTTCAATTGTCTGTTAAACAAGTAATTTATACAACTGTTTTTAAAAAAAAAAATTTTTTTTTTTGACCTCTTTATCGCCTACAAATGAAAAACAAAATTTTCTAACTGAAAAACTGTACGTTTTAAACCGTTAACGTATTTTGGATAACATAACCGGTTTTTGGTTTTTGTTACCTTTTTTACGTTTTATTACAACAAACCATGATGATTACATTAACTTGTTTTTATTTTTATTTTTCTTCAACCAACCATTGGCTAATGTTTTCGGGTAAATTTATTCACTATTTCATAAATATCAAGGTTTTCATATAACCTAAATTTGTTTTGATCAAACCTTTAACCCTTATATGCATAGTGTAGCCATTTGGTAACAAATCCTATTTTTCAATAAAAATCACTTTTTTTTGTTAATATAAAAATGGTGCTGTGGTTAGTAATCATATATCAAAAAAATGGCTTGAAAAGAAAATATCAACTTTAATTAAAAACTCAAAAACGCGTGTTTTATGATATCGAAAAAAGGACACAAAATAATTTAAAAGAGTTTAAATAAAAGAAACCTATTTAAATGAAAAATAAATGTAAGACTTCGAACAAAATATTTTTTTCGTCACTATGTTACTTCATTTTTGTGTAAGGGTTAATACAAAATTTTGACATTTTTCGTTTGCCGCTTATAAAAAGCAAGAAGTTAGAGTATGTATATTAAAATATTTTAATCATTTTTTTTAACTAAAAAGAAAATTAACCAATTAATCGATAATAACAATTTCTGGCAATTCTTCCCTAACTACGTAAGCGCCATCTATCGAATATACAAAAAATATATCAAAGATATGGCATCACTTACAACATATGGGAAAACAGTGGACATTAGAATGAGGTGAGTTTCTAAAAATAGAACTGTTGTGTTGTTGGAGTTGTACTTCTGAGATTATGTATGCAAGAACAAAAACACCGTGTATTGAATAAAACTAGTTTTGATCACAACAAAACTCGACCTGACGATAGATCAGTGGGCTAAAGCGCTCTGTCTAACGTGTAGTGCGAGTGCATGTGGCATTAGAAATCAGTTTATCTATACCACGGTCAGTGATTGCACAGAAAATTTCATATAGACGCAATCGAACAAATAAAAACATAACAAATATTACATTATTCAAATTCAAAAAACAGGGTCACTGACGAAGGTTCAATACCAGAAAAAGCGCAGTCTGATTCAGAAAATTGAAAATTTGCAATGTAGTTATGATTTTTAGAAAATACACTCATTCTTCTCTACCACGCCTTTCACAATCAATATATCATTTTGACTACCTTTTGCAAATGTAATTCAGAAATTATCAGTTGGAATTTAATTGAAATTCAGAAACTTCATTTGAAATTCAGAAAACATCAATTGAATTTCAGAATTTTCATTTGTATTCAGAAAATATCAATTGAAATTCGAAAAATATTTGAAATTCAGAAAATACTAATCGAAAAAAGAACAAAAATAATTTAAAAAAGTTTAATAAAAAAAACCTATTTAAATGAAAAATAAATGTAAGATTTCAAATAAATATATTTTTTCGTCATTATGTTAAAAATTTTGGTATGCAGTTTTTGTTTATTTGGCATTTTACTTCACAAATACGCATTTTCATTTAAGTCGACGAGATTATACATTTAAGGATTAAGTCTAATCTCATATCCAGGAAAAGGTTTTGTTGGAGGGAAGTTAGAGTATTTTTAGGAAATTTGATGTTCTTGTCTTATTTATTTATTTTTATATATGGAAATATTTTAATCATTTTTTTTAACTAAAAAAATAAACTAATCAATTAATCGATAATAAATTTTTTTTATTTTGACTACACCTTTTGCAAATGTAATTCAGAAATTATCAATTGGAATTTAAAAAATAATAATTGAAATTCAGAAACTTCATTTGAAATTCAGAAAACATCAATTGAATCTCAGAATTTTCATTTGTACTCAGAAAACATCAATTGAAATTCAAAGGAATTAAAATTTAGAAAATATTGAACAAAATTGATATGAAATGTTTTCTGAATTTTAATTGATTTATTCTGCATTTCAAGAGATATTTTCTGAATTTCAATTGATATATTCTAAATTTCAAATGGATATTTAGAATTTTAATTGATATTTTCTGAATTTCAAATGGAAAATCTGAATTTCAATTGATATTTTCTGAATTACAATTGCAAAGAGGGTAGTATCGGAATAAAATATTTGTTAACCTACCATCTCTGGAAACGATATGTGTAACATTATATTAATGGTGACCCTCCAATGTATGGGAAAATTGAAAACTCATCTGTTGCAAAATCGTAGCCCAGTTCACAAAAATATGATCCCGATCGGTTGAAAATTGTCGTTTGTGAGAACGAAATTAGGGCAAAATGGAAAGAAAAACACATGTAACCACTCAGGAGTCATTCCTAGGCAGATAAATGTACGAGAAACCCCTATTATTTTTGTATACCCAATATTTCTTTAGAACAAACTTACCCTCCATGGCGTTATAAAATTTAATAGATGTCGAGTACCTTGGTTCTTCTTTAGTCTATATGTTCGTTGGTTTAAAACCTAATATTTGTAACGTTGTTTTTTAATACTTTAATCAAAAAAATATTTATAATCATTACTAACATTAATAGTCATTAATAATCATTCTTTTTTTCGCAGTAAATTTTGAAACTCATTTATATTATATTTATAATTATAATATAAATGAGTTGCAAAATTGCTAAAAAAAATATATAAAAAGTTTTTTTTCTTAAATTTTACTATATACATTTATATATAATGATATGTTTTGCCATATATAATTATATATAAAAGTCATAGAATTATTTTTGATTAATTGTACCATATACACTTACATATGATCATATATCTATATATATTTCATACGTTCAGATATACAAGATATGCTAATATATAACATACTATACAATAGGGCGGGTCGATTTAAAAATCACTCAACGTTCAAGAAAAATCGTATTCTAGGGATCAAAATAAGAAACTTTGCCGAAGGAACCATACCTCTAAAACGAATTCTGATGTCCCGACTTTTGACCCGTAGGGTCAAATTTTGAAAAAGCCCACTTTCATATTGCAATAAGTAGGAGAAATCTCTCCAAGATTATGTGAGCTACTTCTTCTCCGGGAGACGCGCTAGCAGATTAATGCATAAATCATCATTCTAGGTGACCGTTAAGGGGTTAAAATTTAAGTTGAAAGAGGGCCTTTTTAGCCGTGGTTTTATAGCAAAATGTACAAATCTCGGGATAGAGATATTTCAGAAAGTAGGAGGAGTCTTTCCAAGATTAGGGTCTCTATTTCTTCTCCGGAAGTCGCTCTAACAAATGAATGCATAAATTATATTCGATTGGGTTGGATTCGATTGGGGCACTCTAAATGGGTCAAAGTGGAATTTTTCAAAAATTTGACCCTACGGGTCAAAAGTCGGGAAAGTCATTTTAGAGGTATGGTTCCTTTGGCAAATTTTCTTATTTTGATCCCTAGAATACGATTTTCCTTGAACGTTGAGCGATTTTTTTGCCTCCATACAAATCGACCCGGCCCACTATACAATGATGATATATTGCGCCATATTAAAAAAAAAATCATAAGCTAAGTACTAGATATGAACATATCTCTTAATATTGCCACACATATAAGTATATATTGTATGAGTATATAGAAACTTTTTTCATCGGGCTACTCTTCCAAAAATATATGAGAAATTCTTTCAATTTTCTACAGTTATATTAGTTTTTTGTTTGTATATAATTTTCGTTGTTTAAATAAAAATAGAAATAGTTTAACAAAAAACTGTCAAAATATCCAGCTTTTGAAAAATCGTCATTTTCCATACAATAAATTTTGTAAAATCGTTAATCGTCACTTATTATATTTGACTTCAAAAATCGTCAAAATGGAGACAAATCGTTAAAGTTGGCAGCGCTGCACGTAAGGTTGAATTGAAATAATATACGCTTTTGTTCAAACGGATTTGGCTTCATTTTATTTTTATTCTGGAATAAGTTCTTTTATTCCCCTATAAAATTTTGTTAAATTATTTCCCCTTTGAATTAATTGAATTTAAATGACACACCATACAAATACAGTGGCTATCAAAATTGTGCCTACCAATTTTATTGAAAAAGATAAAGAGAGGCTCAATAAACCTTTATTAAATATTTTGTTTATAAGGCACACTTCAAAACACTGTCTGTTAAGGGGCAAATCAACGCTATTCACCTCTATCCATCGATATCAATTATTTCCCAGTACTGGTGATTTGAATTGTCAAATTATTGTAAATTCTTATTTTAAAATGACATTTCGTTTGACTAATACTAGAAAATAGTAGATATAGATGGACAGATATGGATAGAGTGTTAATTAAGCTTAGTAAATTCGGGTAAAATAGCTGTACCAAACAGTGCCTGCGGTAAGACTCGAGTAGCTCGAATAGCCCGAGTACCAGTGTTGTCAATTTACGGGTTTCCCCTTAGATTTAAGTTTTAAGTCTTTTAGTGGGATTTTAGGGGGTAACAATTTGTTAGCGGGAACTTTGGGGAGTAAAAATCTGATTAAAAGAGGTAATTTTGAATTTATAAAAATAAAATTTTCGGTTAGATTACACTACTCGTCGGCCCAAAAGGCCTCGCTTTGAAACAGATCTTTTTTAATAAACATATGTACGCGGATTCGAAATCTGACAAAAAAAAAATTCATTTGCAGTTTTTGAAATAACGTGGATTTTTTATTTACATAATTCTCCCCATTTTTTCGTATATTGTGATTAATTTTTCGAATTTTATTGCAAAATCATTAAATTTTTTTTAAGATAATAAATCCACACAAACTTATCTTTAATTTGAGTATAATCATGACGGCGTCTGTACCCGGATATCGCACTGATATTGCAAGGAAATTAAAAATGTTACCGTGTTAGTTTATACTTATAAATTACGCTGAATCTCAATCTACACTCAAAAAAATAAGTTTGTAGAAAAGTTAGTAAAACATCTTGTAAATCAGGTATACTATTTTTCAGCAAATTTTTTGCTAAAATTATGTTTTAAACTAAAATTTTAGTTATACTTATTCAGCACTTAACTGTTTTGAAGTAATGTCTTACTAATATATTACTAATGTTTTACTAATTTATTTTGCTAAAAAAATTGTGTTGATTAGCACATCAATAGTGTGAACTACAACCAGACTGAAAGATATACGCAGAATGAATTAGATGTCGCGGCATGTCTAGATGTAGCAGTGACAAGGAAAATGATACTAGAAATTACAGCTATAGTAAGACATAATATAAAAAAAACAACCATGGAAGATTTTTGTATCTGTTTTCCATACATAAAACAAAATTGTGGATTAAAACAACTAAATCTATTAATTTAATAAAAGACAAAATTAAATATTTAAATTTAATAAAGATTTAATGTGTATTTGTAAACTAAACGTTTATATATATTAATAATCTTGTGTGGCCAAATTGCAAACAAATATGCAATAAGTAGACAAACTAAAGCGAAAGACAAAGACATGCATCTTAGGTAGATTTTTCTGTTTCCTTTTTCTTATTGCAAAAAAGGGTTGTATATGTTATATTTTGCTCGTTTTTCGTTTCGTTTCTATAATTCTCTGCGGCATTTGCGTTCCTTTAAAAGATAGCATCATTTAGGCAATAATTAATGTAAGTGGTTCAAAGATAATTTCGTTTATGTTATATATAATTATTTCTATTGTTTTTAGATATTACTTTAATTCATATCGTCAATTTGGGAGTATAAACATTTTTATATTTTGTAACGTATTGTAAATTATTTTAAACAGAATCACAAAAATACGTTTTATGATTTTCAGGAAATAAATTAACTAAAGTATAATTTTTCTACAAGTTTTTTTCAGTCTACTAATATTCAGCAAAAATTTTATTGATTTTAGCAAGGGTTTTTTTAATTTCGAATCTACTAAGTTTTAGCAAAAGTTTTGCTAAACCTACTAATTTTGTTGCTAAAAATCAGTTCGCTGCTGACATTAGCAATTTTTTTGCAAGCACCCTCCTGACTAAAATTTTGCTGACTCAGCAAAATTTTTTGCTGACTTTACTAACTTTTTTATTTGAGTGTAGCAAAGTGAAGTGTAATTTTTGAAATATATATATATAGAGTGTAGTTTTTGAAATATATAACAAACAAGTTTTAAAGAATTTTGCAAGTCGGATTTTTTCAAACGGTAAAAACGTTATGCACAATTTGTATAAAAAAAAACAAATTATTCGTTTTAATGAACAAAGTTTAAATAAATTTTAACTTAAATACAACTTTTTGTCGATTTTACTAAATTTTATAACTTTTTCAAAAACTTTGTATTTTTTTTTAATTTAGGCTTATTTTAAAAAGCATGTTCGCCAAAAGTGATCCTTTTTTTAGAAAATCGTGATATAATGCTTTAATGAAAGTCGCCCCAAGAAAATAATCTAGAGCCCAAAAATAGCCAAAGAGTTTACCTATAAGAAGCTGTATGTCGGAACATTCAACTTCTTTTATTAAAAAACCAGGATTAGGCCCACATTAGCGAACATTCCCTTATAAATTATAAACAGTTTTACATTTCTCGGCTTAAAACTTGGTCAAGTTAAATTTATAGAAAGAGTCTCGGATAAACCTATTTTACTCAATTTATTTGGCAAATATTTGAAAATTATTGGAACCGCGTACTCTTAATTATTTGAGTGACTGTACTAACGAGCTAAACATATCGATGATCAGGTTTAACAGAAAATATTCAAACAAAAAATAACATTAGATGAATATTTTCAGAATTGAAATAAAAACGCAATTGTTTTTTATTTATTTTATATTGTCTTTCTTTCAAACACTTTTAATAATTTATTCTTATTTTTTTAGTTTGCTTCTTCTTTTTTCTAAGAACAGACAACCGGTTTTTTGAAGTCAAATTAATTAAATATTTGTTTTTATATTTTTAGTTTTTTTAATACAAAATTAATGAAACGGTTGGCTGAAAACAACTCATACTCACATGATCCTAAAATGAAATTTGAAAAAAAATATGGCCGAAGCTTAAATCCGGCACTCTTTCAACTTTTTTCAAACTTAAAAAGTCCAAAGCAACCGAAGCCGACTGACTGTATTAACAACTAATTGCCAAATATTTAATTTATGATAATTTATACCAGAAATTTTTTTATGGTTTTTTCGAACTGTTGAATAGTATTAATTAGATCTCATTACTGTCATTATTTTCATTTATTTATGAATAAGTAACGTGACCAACTGTTTTTTTTTTTATCAAAAAGCCGGACACGGCTGACAAAAAATCTGGATTTTGGTGCAAAACTTAAAATTTTTTATATAAAAATATGGATTTTATTTAATTAAAAAATTTGAATTTAATTCAGTTTAATTGTAATTTAGAAAATATTCAGAATTTCCATTTGAAATTCAGAAAATATCATTTAAAATTCAGATTTTCAATTTAAAATTCAAAAAATTTCAATTGAAATTAAGAATATCCATTTGAAATTTAAAAAATATCATTTAAAATTCAGAATACAGCAATTGAAATTCAGAACACTTTCATTTCAATTTCATTTAAAATTTTCTGAATTTCAAATGATATTTTCTGAATTTCAATTGACATTTTCTAATTTTTTCTAAATTTTAATTGATATGTTTCTGAATTTCAATTAATATTTTCTGAATTTCAAATGATATTTTCTGAATTTCAAAAGGGAAATCTAAATTTCAATTGATATTTTTGAATTTTAAATTTAAATTCTGAAATTCAATTGATGTTTTCTGAATTTCAAGGGGAATTTCTGAATGTCAATTGATATTTTCTAAATTTCGATTGATATTTTCTGAATTGCAGTTGCAAAAGTTGTAGTAAAAACTTATTACTTAAAACACTTTGAATATGCTATATAAACATATATAAAACTCCGAAATTTCTAAAATATTAATCGTTTTTAAAATTATACTATTGTTTGTAAAGATTTTATGAAGAAGTTCTAAAATACAAAAAGTGGGATTTTGGTTTAAAAAGCGGGAAAAAAAATTAAGATTTTATTCCTATTTGGGAGAAGTGTAAATTCAGTACAAGACTGTTTGTATTAAATATTTAAGTCATATATGATTACCCGGGTAAAAATAGTTATATCTAGTCATATATAATATGATAAAGTCATATCTGACTTTGAATGGAGTCACATTACGGTGGATATAATTATGTACAAATGCATCTGATAATTTTTATTGAACGAATTTTTTATTTGGTTCTTGACATAAGCCAAATAATAATCCAAATATATGTAGTGATCGATATGATTATATATGGTCTAAGTCTAAATATATGTGATGTCATACTGAAAATATTTTGCTTATAACTTTATATATAATCCCATTCATATTTTCTTAAAGTTTAATACCAAATTAAGTTATCTGCAAGTTAAGACTTTATTATTTATGGCTTCACACATAACCATATCAATTTTATAAAGAAATCGTTCTCAAGCGATGTTTTTGAAACACTAAATTTTTTCTTGATCACTTTTAAACATTTCGTTATGTTTCCTTTAACAAAAATGTGATTCTTTAAAATTGTTGATTTCTAGATATTTTAATTTTCAACTAAAATACATTTAAGCATAAGTTTAAGTCACAAAAAGCATACCAACTATGGGCTAAGATTGTATAAAATCAGATACATTTATATCCAATTAGATATAATTTAATGTAACTGATAAGGACAAATCTCTGAAAAAATTATATCAAATTAGATATAATTAGATAAATGAAAAGGACCCATTTTTTTTTTTAATCAACTTGTTTGTGCTTATAAAGGGTGGTTAAATTTCAAGGGCCGATGTTGATTTTGAATAAAACACAAACTATTTAGGAAATTATTGTAATTTTATTTTATTATGATATATATTACTCAATTATGTATGGAACAAAATATCGGCCAAATGGGCGCCGCGACCACGGCGGCACACCTCCATCCGATGGTCCAAATTTTCGATGACGCTGAGGCATAATGGAGGTTCTATGCCGTTAATGTGCCGAATTATCTCATCATTTAGCTCTTGAATTGTTGCTGACTTATCGACGTACACCTTTTCTTTCAAATAACCCCAAAGAAAAAAATCCAACGGTGTCAAATCACATGATCTTGGCGGCCAATTGACATCGCCATTACGTGAGATAACACGGCCATTGAATTTGTTGCGCAAAACAGCCATTGTTTCGTTAGCTGTGTGGCAAGTGGCACCGTCCTGCTGAAACCACATATCGTCCACATCCATATCTTCCAATTCGGGCCATAAAAAGTTCGTTATCATCTCACGATAGCGAACACCATTCACAGTAACTGCCTGACCGGCCTCATTTTGGAAAAAATACGGCCCGATGATGCCGCCAGCCCATAAACCGCACCAAACAGTCACTCTTTGTGGGTGCATTGGTTTTTCGACAATCACTCTTGGATTCTCATTCGCCCAAATGCGGCAATTCTGTTTATTGACGAATCCACTGAGGTGAAAATGTGCCTCATCACTGAAGATGATTTTCTTCGAAAATTGATCATCCACTGTTGCCATTTCTTGCCACCATTCTGCCCATTCACGACGTTTGGAATGGTCAAGAGGCTTTAGTTCTTGAGCCAATTGCACCTTGTAAGCGTGTAAATGCAAGTCTTTATGCATAATGTTCATCAACGACGAGCGTGAGAGGTGCAATTGTTGGGCACGACGACGAGTTGAGGTGGACGGCTCTTCAGCCACACTATCGCGAACAGCAGCAATATTTTCTGCAGTACGAGCTGTACGAGCATGCACTGGTGTTCTCACATCTTCTACAGACCCGGTTTGCTCGAATTTTTCCACGATTTTTGCGATTGTTCGCACATTTGGACGATCAAATTGACCAAAAAGATCACGAAGTGCACGATATGCATTTTGATTTGAACGCCCATTTTCATAATAAGTCTGGATAACTTTAACACGTTGTTGGATTGTGTATCTCTCCATGGTTCAAATTGAGTAAGTCTGAAATAGAGAAATGTCAAATAAAATTCGGAAAAAAACTTGGCGTTTAGGTGTGGTTCACATTCAACATCGGCCCTTACAATTTAACCACCCTTTATATGGGAACTTATCAAAACAGATATAATTATATTAGACTCCATATTATTTTTTTTTTTTCAATTAATTGCCACTTTTACATCATATGAACCCACAGTGCGTTGTAGATCTAATTTATATATAATTTAATATAAATTGATGACGTCCCATATTAATTGGGTACACATTGTTGAACAATGTTGTGTATATTATAATGGAATGACCTGAACAATCGGATTAAGTAAAAAAAAATATATATGAAGTAAATAAATTTATATAGTAGAAGCAGCGTATTAATGGATTAAAGAAAGTAGTAAGATTATAAAACTTGAAATTAATCTTTAACTGTCGTATTTATAAGTAAATAACCCCCAAGGGGAATGATTATTCAATTGCCCTCAAAGCAGGTAGCATATAATTATACAATAGGGAGTTTCGGCATTGGCACTTTTTTGGAGTTTTCCAACTCATGAAGTGGAATATAAATACGGAGTAAGCCTTAAAAGATTTTTGAGAATTTTTTACCCGGGTCATGATGATTAGTAACCATATATTTAACGTCACATCAATACAATCGTATAACCTTGATTTGTACAAATTTTAAATGTCTGTATTTTAAAGTCATGCACTTTTAATTTAACTTTCTCCCATCAAATGCACTTCGTCTTGAAATTGAATTAACGTACTCAATTAACATCAGTTCGCTAATTATAATTTGTATTGGAATTTAAACAATAATTACCCAAGTAAAAAAGTTTATACATATTCATATATAATTTTATACAATTAAATGTTTTATTGTATAAATTCATATAACTATTCATATAAAGCTATGTATATGTTAACGCATAAATGTTTGCATATAATTGTGTATAGCATTAAGTTGTTACAAAAATTTGTATATGGGGTTATATATATATATCAATGTATTATTTTATATTGTGTTATATAAAATTATATTTTATATACCTAATTATATATTACTATATATACAATATACAATATACAGTTGTATATGAGTTTGTATATAATTCAACATAATTTTACATACAATTATATATAACTTCATGTGAACAAACGTTAAAAATATTTTTTTATAATTTTTGATAAAGCCATATATTGTTCCATACAAAATTAATTACAAATATATGAGGTACAGTGCTTCGAATATTTTTAATATGGAAAAATCGAAAAAAAAAGTCGAAATGATGAAATTCTGAAATTCTGAAAGGTCCTACTATACTAACGGCTCCCTAATGGGTGTCCGCGGTCCCCCAGTGGTCCGTAAGATTACTCCAGTTGGTCCGCAAAGAGTTCTGGCAAAACGATTGTTTTAAAGAAATTCGAAAAATTTTCACAATAATTTAAGCAGTTTTATTAATAGTTCAAATTGTAATTATTTTTAATAATAATAATGATTAATATTATAATTATTAATATTATTAATAATTATCAGAATAAAAATGAATTGAATAATTGAAAATTTTTTTTGTGGTGGGCGTTGTGGTGTAATGGTTAGCGCGTTGGGCTGTTACACAGATGGTGCCGGGTTCGATTACCGGTGACGACAACATCAATTTAGAAAAATAATATGTATGAGTTTTCTATCACTTATATGTATCGCTGCGCCCACCTTCGGTGTTCCCATAGCACTTAACCCCACCGAAGTAAAATAATGAATCAGGGCTATGAAACAAAAAGCTTCAATAAATTCGCCAACTCTACATCAGGTGGCGAGCAACAACTGTTCTAAGACTTATCTACTCGCGCAATTACAGTGTTGCCATGTTTGACCCCCTTCATCTTTTACCACCTTTCATCTCTCCACTATCCCCTTTCCAAAGAAAGCAACACATTAATTAGTAGGAAGAGTTTCCTGAGTGTTGCTTCTTTAAAAAAAAAAAAAAAAAACACTCAAAAATAAATTTTATAGTTGGTATACTGCTTTTGCTTTAGAAATATTAAGTTGTTTGGGTTGTAATACAGTTTCTTTATTTTTAATGTAAATGTCAGTCATTTGTTAAACAAATTAAATTTTTATTGACCTTGCAGTTCATTTAAAAAAACAAACCACATCAAATGACTGTTATATGATTTTACATTAATTTTTTACATTTTTACTACAATTGTGGTTTATTTTTTGAACATTAAAAAACAAATTTAAAAACAAATGGCAATGTTAGTTGAATTTACTGAAATGTAAGTCGTCCTTTCTTTAAGTGAAATTTCATTTGTTTTTAACTACATTTGCAGTATTCTAAGTGTACGATTACATAATCTGTTATATATGAGAATGTATTATTATGTATGACAATAGATCTGTCATACATTGTTATGTATAGCATATATGCTTAATATCTAATTTTATAAATGTCAATATATAAAAATATAGCATTATATATGTTATCACATAAGCAGCAGGGAGGGCAGTTGGCTTGGAAAGCCCCATATTTTAAGAACATAACAATAAAAACAATGAACGGCAATGCACATTATTATGACCATAATTTGTAATACACTGTTATGCAAATGCATCTTCTATTCCATACAGCTTTTGTAAAGAAATTTCCATTTTGTTTGTTTTAAATTTTTACAGGTACCCATAACAATCTACTATGAGTCACTATGCCCCGATAGTGCTAAATTCGTCAATGAACAGGTATATCCAGCCGTTAAGGGTGATTTGAAAGAACATGTTGACATAACCTGGGTACCATTTGGAAAATCATCGGTAAGTTAAAGTCACGTGGGAGAAGTACAGTTTTACACCATTATTTACTGAATATTGTAATAATGCTTTGTCTTTTTTGCTTTCATTTAGTTTGCTACCCAAGGTTCTGATGTTACGTTCACCTGTCATCATGGCCCTAACGAATGTTATGGCAATAAGGTGCATGCTTGCGCTATTGAACACATTCAAGCCAACTCATATCAAACAGAGTTTACCCGCGAATCATTGACATTGGATTTCATTAATTGTATGATGAAGGCCGGCAAGAATTTCCCCGATAATGTGTATCCTGGTGCCAGATGTGCTCGTGATAATCATATTAGCACTTGGGAAAATATTCAACAATGTGCCAACAGTACCGAAGGTAGTGCAGCATTAAAGAAACACGGTGAAGCCACTATGGCTTTCCAGAATCCTTTGACCAGTGTACCCACTGTAGTTATTAAACATGTAAGTTTTTATTTTTATTCTTTTTTAAGAGTTTACTAAAAATGTTTCACTTTTACAGTCCTTTGACATGAAACTTAATGAACGTGCCCAAACTGATTTAGTTGGCGTTTTGTGCAACTTTGTTGGCCAACCTTTGCCACGCATTTGTGCTAGTCGCAATTCGGCTGTAAGCATTGTTGCTACTCCATTTTTGGGTCTTTTGGCTTATGCCTTAGCTAAACTTTTCATCTAAATCTTAACTCATTAAAGCTTTAAATTTCAAACTTTTCATTATTTATCGAATTGTCTAATGGTATTCGATGTTATTTTTTTTTTTTTTTGTAATTTTTATTTTCTTAATTTCAGAAAAACTAAACTTTGTATAAATATTCCGTCCAATACTTATTTGAGTGTATATAATAGAACTTAAATGAAGATTCTAAAATAAAGTTTATATATGTATATTTTTTTTAATTAAGTCTATGTTGTAGTAATTGTATGAATTTCGGCACAAAAAAGGTTGTGTAGAGATATTGTGAATGTCAGATGCGAAAAACAAAAATTTTTAAAAAATTACGCCAAATCTATATAAATTTCGTATTCATGTCTTAAGTTAAGTCTACCTAACACTATCCATGCTAAAACTACGAAAAAAAAATAATTTAAAACAACGAAATTAATTTTCGTTTATTTTACGAAAGTTTTTGTTATTTTGAATATAGTGCATCGTTTCTCTCAGTTCAAAAAGAAATAAGAGGCATCTAAAGTCAGTTTCAACCAATGTTTATGAAACATTTCATAAATATGATGAAGTTTATCTTTAATTTGAATTTTTATGAAACAGCTTCATCATATTTATGAAGTAATACATTGGACGAAAATCAATGAAGTTTTTCTTTAACTGTACCTTCTACATTACTTTAGACAATCAAATAATAGGTTAGCAATAAGAAACTTATAATGCATTACTCTCATACAGAAAATAATTGGTGCACAATAATAGTTTATTCGTCTTATTACTTCCAGGCAAAATATAATGATACAGCATTTTTCTAGAAATCTATTTTTAAGACTCATTATAATTCATCTTTTTTATTCATTCATGTTTTATATTCATTTATGTTTCAAACTATCAAACATTATATGCCTCGGTGGCTTAGGGCTGTTAAACTGACGACCCGGGATCGATTCCTGGTTAAATAATAATATATACAAGGTGGCGCAAAAATAACCTTCCGATGTTTTTTGGCTGTAATTTAAAAAAAAAATGAAAAACTTTGATTCTTCTTGTGGATTATTTTTATTTGGTATTTTAATTTTTTTTACATCAAGTCGAGAATATGATGTCATGTAAATGGCCGCCGCCACAGTTGATTGTCATTTGAGCCCTTTTTATGGCATTTTCCATCACTTTGGCCAAAACTTCCGGCGATAGGTCCTCACATTCTTAACGGATATTGTCTTTAAGAGCTGCAAGAGTCTGAGGCTTGTTGACATAAACCCGCGACTTCAAAAAGCCCCACAAAAAGAAGTCTGCAGCGGTCAAATCAGGCGATCTTGCTGGCCAGTGCAAATCGGCAAAACGGGAGATTAGGCGCCCGGGAAATGCATCCTTCAGCATATCGGTTGTGGCACGTGCATTGTGTGCCGTTGCACCGTCCTGTTGGAACCACATGTTTTCCAATCCCAATTCATCAAGTTGCGGCAAAAAGAACTCGTTGATCATTGCTCTGTAGCGCTCACCAACTACAGTAACCGTTTGGCCCGCGACGTCTTCGAAGAAAAAAGGTCCGATGACTCCTCCAGCGAAAACAGCACACCATACAGTGACTTTGAGCGGGTGTAATGGCTCTTCGTGGGTTACACGCGGATTTTCAGTTCCCCAGAAGCGTAAATTTTGCTTATTTACGTACCCGCTAAGATGGAAATGGGCCTCATCACTCATGATTATTTTTGATGAAAAATCATCTTCCTCTTGGTGGCGATTAAGGATGGCTTGAGCGTATGTTACACGCGATTGGCGGTCAGCAGCTAACAGCTGATGCACCGTCTGGACTTTGTACGGAAACATCTTCAAATCTTCGCTGTAAAGACCGTCGACTGATACCCATTTGCGTGGCACGTCGTCAGTTCGATGTCGACGGCGCTTCCATGACATCCTCGGATACAGCAGCAATATTCTCTGCAGAACGGCTACTCCGGGGTCTGCCACGCCTGGCAGCATCTCGTGTTGTGCCAGTCTCTTCGAGGCGAGCGGCTAAACGTCGCAGTGTTTCACCAGTAGGCGTTGGACGGCCAGGAAATCTGCGACGAAATTCACGTTGTGCCAAAGTCACCGACCGATTATTGGTCAAATAAATAGTCACCAATATTCCACGGTCTGGAGCAGTGTAGCGTAACATTGTTTATTAACGTGTATTTCACATGTGTTTACTACACAAATGTCAAAACAGAACTGACATTAGGGGCCAGTCGCAAAATTTATAGCATTTTCTGATAGGAGGATTACTTTTGCGCCACCTTGTATTAGAGTACCCATGAATTATATGAAAATTGCAAAGTTGTTTTTTTACTGGCTCCCCGCGCATTTTATGATAGGTTGGCTGTAAAAAATAAGATGTGCGAAAAAACGTTTTTTCTATCGCGCAAACAGGCCATGAGATTTTGACTTTTGACCTCAAAAATGACCTAAAAATGGTTGATATCTTTGTTGTTCTACCAGTTTTTAAATAATCGGTTTTCGTTAAAAAGTGTTATTAGTGTTATTATGCAAAATAAAACAGAAATTATTTTTCTCATTCATACTTTTTACCTACATATAAAAAATCGTGATGTTTTTCGCGGTCAAAATCAAAATTTTGGATATTTTTTTTTTTAACCGCTCTTATTAATTTTGGTTAGACGATATTTTTGTTTGCTATACATCAGATATTAGGCTATATAGGCTATTAACTGTAGTTTTAGGAAAAGTTTGGTTTTTTCAAATATATCGTCTATTCCATGACAAAATGACAAAAAACATACTATGGATAAAAAAAAATCTACTTTTCTATTTCCATTTTCTAGAATGCTATACAGACATTTATAGCCTCAGTTTCTGAAAATTCTAATTATATTTCCATTTTATTTTAGATGAATATCGTCCGTTCTTTGAGAAATAGCCAAAGACCTAACCGAGGACTTTTTAATTTCTTTGTTTATCACATATATACTCAAAATGGAGACATTTAAATATTTCTATATTTGTTTCCCCGAAATTGCAAACTAAAAGGGTTTTGAAAAGTAAAAAAATTAAGTAAATGTGTGTGAATACCGCGAGGCATAAACATTTTTTATTACAATAAACGAATTTTATGCAATTTTATTTTTAAAATGCAAAATCGTAATTTTTCTCAATCTACATACCTTAAGTTATTTAAAAACCAAAATCAACATAGTTAACATAGAGCTGTCAATTTTAATAAGTTAAATTTTCAAACTTTCATAGCTTGTTTTAATCGGTATCACTTTAAGAACATATTTCAAATTAATACCATATTTCGCATTAGAAACAAAGTTTGTTCAAAAAGTGGTTTATCAAAAAGTGTCCATTTAATAGGTAAGTATTTAAAAATCATTTACTTTTGCAAATTTCAATGTTAAATGGTTTATGCTTGTAGGAAGAAAAAAAAAGTAGATTCGATGGGCGAGTGCTTCCAAGTAAAAGATATATACTTGGTAGACTTTTCCGCTTATTGCAAGACAAAAAAAAAACGTTAAAAACAGTACTGATATTGTTACAAGTGAATTAATTTTGATTTATAAAAAATTTCAAATTCCAATTAAACGGAAAGATGGTATTAAAAAATTAATTTTACGAAATTATGTTATTATATTATGAAAAAATAACAAATATTGATAAAAAAATGTTGATGAGCGATCTACTTAGGGAATAAATGAAAGTTTTATTGCGGCAAAGACAATTGTAAAAACCCAATTAGTTGTAAATGACATAGCGGAACGTGGAATAGCTCTCATTACGCGATTTAATGCTGTTTTGACGCACCAGGAAGAGCAGAAGCAGTTTATCATCCATACAATGGAAAATCATTATAAAAATGTACCATCAAACAATTTTTCAAAAAAGAAATTCATAGAATATTTAAATCAAACTGTGATGAGTGATATACAACTAGTAATAAGTTAAATAAGTATAAAAATCTTAAATAATATATAAAAATAAATTTATATTTACAAAAAAAAAAATTTTAAGTCGAGTCGAGCAAATTGTTTCTTATTTTTATTTAAAGGTTACTTTTTTTCATTTTAAATAAAGTTTTAGCAAAACTTCATTTTAAGGTACAAACATTTAAAACAAATTTTGAATGTTGATGGTCATAAGTGAACAGTTCGTTAGTGTCTGTATAGCATTCTAGAGAATAGAAATAGGAAAAAAGATTTTTTTTTATCCATAGTATGATCTTTGTCATTTTGTCATGGAATAGAAGATATATTTTAAAAAACCAAACTTTTCCTAAAGCTACAGTTAATAACCTATTAGCTGATGTATAGCAAACAAAAATATCGCCCAACGAAAATTAATAAGAGAGGCTTAAAAAAAAAATCCGCGAAAAACATCACGATTTTTCATATGTAGGTAAAAAGTATGTATGAGAAAAATAATTTTTGTTTTCTTTTCCATAATAACACTCAACACTTTTAAACAAAAAAACGATTATTTAAAAAGCTGTATAACAAGAAAGATATTAACCATTTTTAGTCCATTTTTGAGGTCAAAAGTCAAAATCTCATGGCCTGTTTGCGCGATAGAAAAAAAGATTTTTCGCAGATCTTATTTTTTACACCCAATCTATCATAAAATGCGCGGGGAGCTAGAACAAAAACAACTTTGCATTTATGGGTGCTCTAATATATATACATATATCCATTTATGAACGCATATGAACTTATTCATGCTCATATATGAAGTGATTCTAGGACATACATGTCAATATTCCACCATATAGGACTCAAATATATTCATAAGAGTTCATATGTGATCAAATATATAAATATTACCTCAATTTTCGTGAATGTACACATATGACCATGTGTGGAAATGTATAGATATGTTTGATTATATACATATGTAAATGTTACCCCAATTTTCGTTACTACACACAGATGAACATATTATGATTCTTCATATGAACATATTGGAATGGTTTATGAATACATATGAATCATGTATGGAAGCATGTGGACATGTATGATGCAAGTGTGTTCATGTATGTATCCATATATATCGATTTTTAAGAGAGTTCGAAATTTTTTTCAAAATCTATTTTTAGACCCATTATTTTTTTTTTTCCTCCTAATAATGGCTTATTATTCATACCCTTGTGTGCATATAGGTAACCCATTATAATTCATATTTGCGATAGGCTGCCAGTACTGCATAACTCATTACTTTTGGGACATTTGTGGAAATTTTTTAATTATCAACTAAGTATTAAAATTTTTAAAACCAATTTGAAAATTCGTGCAATAATTTCATTGAATTTCTTAAATGAACAGTTTGCGGTGCATTTGAAGAACAAATTTTATGTGTTGGTAAACCTAATTATAAAATTAAAACTATTTGAAAATCAACAATTTTTACATATCAATATACGTTGTATATCATTATATGTAGTATGTGTGTTTGTTGTATTATAATTTGTAATTATATGTATGCAGTATGTGCATGTGTGCAGTATTGTAATACAACAAACACACATACTAAATATAATGATATACAAAGTATATTGATATGTAAAAATTTTTGCTTTTCAAATTGTTTTGATTCTATAATTAGGATTACCAAATCAGCCAGTTTATACACTAATTCCCGATTACTGAATGTGCAGTTAAAATTTCACATACAGTAAAATTGAAAATTTACATGGGAAGCAACAACAAATGTGTCAGTTAAAGTCCCAGTTAGTTGCTAATGGGACATTGTGAAAATGAGGCTAAGGCAGACAAATTCTCATAAAGTTAATTTTGTCTGTTGCATGTAATGTCTCGGTTTGAGTTAAGCCAATAATCGTTTTCTTTTACGGACAACTGAGCATTTGGGTCATGCCAATGAATCAATTGTATTGTCTATCATCAAAATGATCATACTTTTTGAAAAGCTTGCTAACTGAAACAGTATTCCAACTAAATATATGAAAATATAGAAAGTCCGACAAAACAATTTTTGTATTTTTAATTCAAAAAATAATACATTTTTGAAAATATTTTTAAAAACATTTATTATACAATTCTTATCGTTTGCGAAAGTCCAATTTAGTAAAATTTTTCAATTCTTTTGTTACTCAGATTTTGTATTAATAAAAAATTACTCTTTGCAACGATAAATAAAAACACACTCAAAAAAATTAGTTAGTATAAAAGTTAGTAAAACGTCTTGTAAATCAGGTATACTATTTTTTAGCAAATTTTTTTGCTAAAATCGTGTTTTCAGCTAAAATTTTTGTTATACTTATTCAGCACTTAACTGTTTTATACTAATGCTTTACTAATATACTAATGTTTTACTAATTAATTTTGCTAAAAAAAAAATTGTGCTGATAATCACATTAATAGTGTGGACGACAACCAGATTGAAAGATATACGCAGAATGAAGCAGATGTCGCGGCATGTCAAGATGTAGTAGAGAAGAGGAAAATGATACTAAAAAGTACAACTCTAATAAGACATATAAAAAAATCAACCATGGAAGACTTTTGTATCTCTTTTTCATACATAAAACAAAATTGAGGATTAAAACAACTTAAATTTTGCGTTGTCACCGGCTTGTCAAAATAATTGTCTATTAATAAAATAAAAGACAAAAGAAAATATTTAAATTTAATATGTATTTCTATAATAAATGTTAATAGATTAATAATCTAGTGTGGTCAAATTGCAAACAAACAAACATATACAGACATGTAGACAGAGTAAAGCGAAAGACACACATCTTAGGTAGATTTTTATGGTTCCTTTTTCTTATTGCAAAAAAAGTGTTGTTTTTTTCGTTTCGTTTGTTTTTGTTTTTGTTTATTTTTTCGTTTCGTTTCTATAATTATCTTCAGCAGTTGCGTCCTTTAAAAGAAAGCATTATTTAGACAACCATTGATGTAAGTAGTTGAAAGAAAATTTTTGTTATGTTATATATATTTATTTCTATATATTTTCAGATATTAAATTAATTCATGTCGTCAATGTGGGAAAATGAAAATTTTTATATTTCGTAATTATTGTAAATTATTTTTAAAAGAATCACAAAAATATGTTTTATGATTTTCAGCAAATATATTAACTAAATTACAATTTTTTTACAGTCTACTAAAATTCAGCAAAAAATTTATTAATTTTTAGCAAGGCTTTTTTATTTCTAATCTACTAAGTGTTAGCAAAACTTTTGCTGAATCTACTAATTTTGTTGCTAAAAATCAGCTCGCTGATTTTCAGCAAAAGATTTTGCTGACATTAGCAATTTTTTTTTGCTAGTACCCTCCTGACTAAAATTTTGCGGACTCCGCAAAAATTTTTGCTGACTCTACAAACTTTTTTTTTGAGTGCAGTAAAAAGGCTAGAGATGTGATGACTGTTTTGTTATTTTTACAGCAAGACGGAAAAATTACATACTTTGTCGAAAAGCCCACAATAACGAGCATTCCCTTATTGATTTTTAAGTTAGTTTTTTTTTTTTTGAATTGGGTTATATTGACCCAAACGAGATAGAAGTTTTCATGAAAACCCCGACTTAAAGATTTTAAATCAAATTTTTTTTTTGTTTGATAAAATTTTATATAAAAATTAGTTTTACAAAATAAAAATCGATTTAAGGATGTTTTTAAAAATGAAATCCATTTTGAGTCGAAAATATTGTTCAAGTCAAATTAAAATCAAGATTTCAAGGTGATTATAAATTAAGCTAATTTTTGTTCTAGGCGACTTAGTTTACGAAATAAATCAATTGTGGCTACCCTACATAAGATATTCCTAACATAAGTTATAGGCTCTTAAAAATTGACGTGTCTTTAAGGACACGTTGTTAATAAATAGGTTAAAATCCATTTGGTTTGAAAATCTCAGTGTGAAACGGTAATGACATATCATTATTTTGTGGACTACCAGTAACAACACCCGCTTGCTCTCTGCATTACTTTAATACACCCGAAGTAGAAACGAAAATGACCAAGGCAGCGACTTGCATGTTTATTGTAAAAAAATCAAAATACTTTTCCAAAAATCCACAAATATTAAGGGCAAAATAATTTGACATTAAGTGCATATTTTTTATTTTTAGTGCATATATATATTTTGTATTTCAGTCCACATTTTAAGTGCATATTTTAGATTTTTTTACTGCATATTTTAAGCGCATTTTGTCGATTTTCTTGTGCTTGAAAGTCACTGCCCTGGTAATGACATATCATTATTTTTTGAACTACCAGTAATGACGCTAGCTTACTCTCTGCATTGCTTTAATACAAATAATAATGACTTACTAATAACTAGTTAATTTTCCCAGTATTTCAATACAAAAAATACTTTTTTGTAACATTATTTTAAATATAAAGTAATGATCTAAAAATAGTTTGAAAACCTATTTTTAGACTTATTATTTTCTCAACTCCAGTAAGGACATTAAGGACTGGCCCATGCTTGTATGAAAAAATAAAAGTATATTCCGATTGTTTCTCCACAAGCATGCTTTTGTTCCTTTTATAAAAATATGAATGTATACCAAAAATTTGATCAATCGGGCGATATTTAGAGGTCGCTATAAAATGCGACTTTTATGTTTCGTCTCTTATATTACATGCAATTAGTAAATAAAAAGAGGGGTTAAACTTGGAAATGCATTCAGTAGATCCAGAAATATATGGAAAATATGCAAAAGTTTTGACGCAAATTGTTTTTGAAGTACACCATTCCTATATTTCGGGAGACTGGTTTAATTTCAGTGTTTTGACTTCAGATTCTTGTTAAGACGGTCAAAGTACTTAAAAAAGTTTTATTAGTTATAAGTCTGTGCAAAAACTTTTCTATGTCCATAAAATACTTCAATTTCTGTTAAATTTCGGCCTAACCCTGAAAAATCGTTAATTTATAGCGACCTCTTAATATTGACCGATTGAGCTGAAATTTGGAAATAGCATTACTTAGTACTATTGGAATAGGGGCAGTCTTGTGGAGCTATAAAATTGTACTGTCTTTTTCACTTATTATTTTGTGCCATACTGGTAAGCAATAGGTAACCACATATTTTTTAATTTTTCGTAGGGTGGTTAGTAATGATATGTCATAATTTTGGGCAACATCCCCATATAAATGTAATAAGATTTGCTATTACCAAATGTGTACTTAAATAACCACTTATATGGCAATGCTTTTCTGTACTGGGCATATAATCATTATTTTTTCAACTCTGGTATGGGTACATATAATTTACTTATAAATTTTTTGTAAGCTAGAAAGTAATGACATTGTGTGCAAGAAAGTCAGTTGCGTTGTTATCTTTCTAGTTGGACATGCGGAAATAGCTCAGATGATAGCCCAGCAAAAAACAACCTCAATTTCCCAGCAAAACTACACATTGCCAAATAATGGGTAAAGTAATGTATTGCCATAGAATACACCTTACTTCAGTGATGAATTTAACATGCGATGAGCCTAAAAGTATTGTGTGGACTCATTACCTAATAGTGGGTTAAGTAACTGGTTGGTTACTTAAATGGCTACCGGGTTCAAAAAAGTAATGGGCATATTGAAAGATTTTCATAAAAAAAAAAACATTTTCAAAAAAAAAATTATTACAGAAATTGTTTTTAATTAAATAAATAACGTGGTCTAGCTAGGATTCGAACTTCCGGTCTTTTGGTTGGTTGTTTGGCGAGAACTCTACCCACTGAGCTATCGTCACATATAATATTAAGTTGCTTAAAATGTAATTGAATTGATGTGCTTCGAGTTTCCGTTTGTGATGTTAAAAATATATACTTTACCATCATGCTTACAAAAAATCACAAAGTAATGTGTCTAAATATAGATTTTCAAAAAAATATTTTAAATATTACTTAACGTTTATATTTCATACATTATGTTATTGATGATCGGTAAGTCATTATTTTATGATTCGAGAGGTAATCCATGAGTGCACAATTATTGGTAACTCATTACTTTATGTTTTGAAATAATGCTGAAGGTAAGGAGTGACCATTAGAAAGTAATACATTATGTAACCCATTATCGGTAACTCATTACTTTTTGTTGGAAAGTAATGCTAAGGGTAAGTAGTATACATTACAAGGTAATGCATTACTTTATCGCACCCATTGCCAAAGTTTTGCTGGGCTGGTAAACAGTAACTACATTTGTATTCTTCCAAAATAGTGCTTTACCCCCTTGTATACAATAAAGCAATTAGGAAAGGCATTCTGTTGTGCTTCTCAAAATGCCTTCTTTGAAGCAGTGAATAATGCTTACAATGAAGCAGTAAAGAATGCATACCATGAAGCACAAATGTTGTCAACACACAAAACAAGCGCTTCTTATTGCCAAAGAAGGCATAAGTTTATCTCTTCTAAGACCACATGAAAGAAGCGCTTTTCACCTGCTTAAAAGAGACATTCCAAGTGGGTCATCGCGAACAAAATCAAAAATTTGCTTTGGAAGCGCTTCGTCATTAAATAATGCCTTCCGGAGGCGCTTCTGGGTAAGCACTATTTTTTGCTGGGAGAGCGGTTGACTGACAACCTGGAGATCCACTTTCCAGAATCCGGTGTGGGCCCATTTTATTTAGAAACTAATTTTCAATAAAAAAATATTCTTAGATTCATTATTTTTATTCATACTGGTTGGCATATAGGTAATCACACATAAACGTAATGAGATTTGTAATGCGAAAACTTATTATTTTCAATTACCAACCCAGTGTAAAAAAACATTACCATACAAGTGATTATATAACTAAATATTTGGTAATGACAATTTCTCATTACTTTAGTATGGGGATGTCGCGCAAAATAATGCCATATCATTACTAAATCCGAGTCCCCGCCCATAGAGATAATCTATATATATAAAAAGAAGTGTACATTTTGATTGTCACTCCATAACTCGAGAACGGCTACATAAAATAAAAAATGGCTGAATACGTTTTGTAGAACATGCAATGAGGATGGTTTTAAAAAAAAAAATTGTTTAAAAATATTTTCGTTTGGTCGAGATGTGGTGATTTTTCTGAACATTAGTCATTTTTATATAAATTGTGTGAATCTCAAAAATTGTTGCTTTGTTACACAGCATTGCTTGGATACGGGTACAAAAAATAAAAAATGGCTGAAAAACCAGACTTTCAATGAAAATAAAATTTGAAGGCAAAACAACGTTTGTCGGGTCAGCTAGTTTGTAATAAAGTTTATATTAACTTTACGCATCTCGTTAAGTTTAAATTTTAGAACGGGCAACAGGCAAAATTTAATCAAAAGTTTTCATCAAAAATCTAGAGATTGCTCAAGATTAATTGGGGGTTGAGAAAAATAAAACAGCAACAACATATTTTAGTAATTTTCAATTAACAATTCTATGTATATCAATCACATGCCCTACAATTTACGCAAGTAAATATGTATTTAAATCATAATTTATGCAAATTAATCATCATAAATCACAGTTGAAGCATTATAAATAATCTAACGATAACTTACGTATTATATTTATAACTAGGGCAACCAAAACAAAGCTCTAAAAACAAAACAAACAAATATATCGTTAATTTCAATAAATATGCCGGTTATTTCATAACACAGAAAAAATATTTCCCTATTTTTTTTATCAATTAAATCGATTTGTTGAAAAATTTAAAAACTGTCAATTAAAAATTAATTGTATTAGTAATAAATATTTTAAATCCATTTAAAATAGATTTCTATTAATCCTAATTCGGTTTATTACTTCATAAAGTTAAATGATTTAATTTCAGTTGTTTAAATGTGAATATTAATTTATTTTAAAACATTATCATAAAATTCAAAACATAATTTTTGAAGTTAAATTTTGTTTAATAAAAATGTAACAATTTTTTTTAAACAAAAAATGCTACAAAAAAATAAATTAAAAAATATTTAAAAAAAATCCTATGGTTTAAACAAGAAGGCTTATTTTGGCAAAAAAAAAAAGTCCAAAAAAAATTTTGCCATACTCCCTATGTTTCAATAGAAAGAAAAATCTGATTTCTGTGTGAACTTGTTCACATAAGTATAAATAAATCTGCTAACTAAATGAGAATTACATGCCGGTTGAAATTCAATGTTATTAAATTGAAGCTACAAAAAACATTTGGTATGGCAACAACACTTTTATAAAAAAAAACAGTTGGTATGGCAACTAAACATTTTGTATTGCAACAACAATTTTTTTTTTTTTGTTTTTTGGGGAAGATAACGATATTGATCACATTTTATTCAAATAAGTTATTATTTAATTGAAAAATAACTCAATTAAGGAGCTATCAATTTCTAATTGAATTAGCAATTTTCGTTGTTGGCGGAATTTCAGCAATTAAAGTTATTGAATCGGTGGTTTTCGTGATTGAAATGGGTTTTTATATTTTTGTGTGTAGCTTTTAATTAAAATTGTTACTTCAAATAAAATTTGTTCATTAGAACTTCGTCAGTCAAACAAACGCTTCAAAGTTCAAATTGTTTTATCAAAATATTTTTATCAGAGACCGATAATAACAGTTATCCCGAAAACTTTAACTCAAAAACTCTCTATGTTAGAGTCAACGGAGACGTATGCTATTATATACCAAACGATTCGTATTGAAGTGCTTTTTCATAATCTATTATGATCTTAAGGAAACGGTCTCAATTCCACAGTTAAGAGTTATTTATCAACGAAAAAATAAGAGATCGGATGAAACTCTTAAGAAGAGAGTTTTATTTCGCCTTCATTAAATAAAACCCTTTTGAGGAGTTTTATTTTTCCCGTCAGAAAATAAAGCTTATTTAAGGAGTTTTATTTTTAAACTTATTTAAGGAGTTTTATTTTTCCGTCTAAAATAAAACTCATGTTGTTTATTTTCTTCTTTACTATTTATTTGACTTTATTTTCTATAATGTGTGCAGTAATTTATTTATTTAATTTAACGTACATAACTTTTTCTAAATTTTCTGCTGAAAGATTTGAACGCAGGTCGCTCAAAACCAATTTAAGAGCAGAGAATGCTCCTTGCAGGTACACGCTGTATAGTTTTTCCAATGTATACAAGTACGGATAGTGTATTCGTTTAGCCTCCCAGAACTCAAAAAGAGGTTTATCAATCGATAAGGGCCTTGGAGAAGTATTGTCGATTTCATAGAAAGCTTTTTTTCATCCTCATTATCACTTCCTTCGCTTTCTTGTTCCATATCTGCATATATAAGAAATAAAACAACAACCATTTAATAATAGGAATCAAACAATAACAAATTAAAACCACACATGTTTTCATTTCAATGACGATTTTTCCAATTGCAATGCAAGTGATTAGATTACACTGCCTTACAAATTGTAATGATCTGGCAAACGGCAAGCTTTGAGTGTCAATTTACATAAAATGAGTTTTATTCTCTGACGGAAAAATAAAACTCCTCAAATGAGTTTTAAAATAAAACTCCTCAAATAAGTTTTAAAATAAAACTCCTTAAATGAGTTTTATTTTAGACGAAAAAAATAAAACTCCTCAAAAGAGTTTTATTTAATGAAGGCGAAATAAAACTCTCTTCATAAGAGTTTCATCCGATATTTTATTTTTACGTTGAAAAATAACTGTTTTGGAACTTTTTTGATATCACTTATAACCGTTACGGTCCCTGACTTTTATTGAAAGAAAAAAGCCAAATAAAGCTTACTTTTCAAAGAAAAAAAGTAGCTTATATTTAAAAACTAAAATAAAATTAGCAAATATCAAAATAATACGCTAAAAAAAAGCTCTAACAAATAAAGCTTAAAATGTTCGTAATCAGAACTTGTATTTAGTCTAAATAGTTCTATCCTTTCAAATAAAAAAACAAACTCTTGCTAATTTTTGGTTGCCCTGTTTATAACGTTTATATACATATAACTTTTTGCATTTGTGAGAACAATTAATAAAAAAAAGTTTGGATAGTTTTTGAACTCCATACGCCTAGATATAATATTGGGTCGCAATAAAACTACGCAGGTTCGTTAATTATTTAGGGGATTTCTAAATAAAATATTTAACGTCCCAATGTGCCATTTGAGTCCAAAAAGACTCATAAAAGAGTCTTTGGCCCTTCTAAAATCCTAACAATAAGAGCGTGTTTCCGTTTACAGGTGAAGCCTCTTTCTGAGTGTAATTTTTGACTCATAAAAGACTCTTAGTTATGAGCCTTCGGAGGGGAAATTTCCCTCTTTTTTATGAGTAATTTTTGAGTAATAAAAGAGGGTACTAAAGAGGCATTACTTAAAAATTTAAAATACTCATTTTATTATACTTTCCAAGGGGTTTTAGGCTCATTTATGAGTCCTTTTTGAATAAATTTTTAATCCATTCTAATAAGCTCTATAAAACTTATACAGAAAAAAAAACGAAATAATGTTAATTTTTTTTATTTTATTTAAAAACTGGATAAATATAATCTTAAACGAAAAGGAGAGTTAAAGAACAATGACAACAATAATATAAAAGTATCAAAAAAAAAAAAAAACAGAAAAATAACAAGTTAAGTAGTAATTCAAAATTAACCAAATAATAACGATTAAAATAGCATTATATAATAATTCTTAAGAAGTAGAATTGGAGGTTCCTGGTTCTTCACGCACAGTTTGTTTCGATTTTTTAATATAATCAATTCTACCTTTGGCCGTTTGGAACCACTTAATGGTTGTATTTTTAAACTCTTCTTCTCCGTTGTTGAATTTTGATGAGAACGCAGCTAAATATTGAATAGAACTATTAAACTATATGTTCTATCATACTTACTTCTAATAATTGATGTTATATTCAATAAATGCACTGCAAACTTTTGATTTGCGCCGCTCCAGGAACAATCGGTAGCTACAGAATCACAGATAATTTTGATCCAAACGGTTCCAACAAATTTTTTGTGGTCCGAAATCTTAATATTAATAATATTGATAAAAGAGAATTTGTAGCTTGAAGCGAAATGTAATATTTTGTAGCCCAATGTGCTAGGCTATCCCTTATACATCCTTTTGGGACAGTAAGAGTATTACCGTTTTCGGACGGACAGACAAAATCGTCAACATCAACAAAAGATTGGTGTACTTCATTGACAGAATCATCCACATACTTACCAACAGATTCATCTGTATCTACTATTAGTAATGAAGATTCAGTTGAATCGGTGGACAATTCCGTGCTCAGACGTGGACGTTTGTACAATTGCAAAATCTTTTCTGCCTCACGTATTTGCTTTTGCCGAGAAGACATTAGTACTTACTTGTATATTAAATGATTTCGTTATACTCAATTTGCAATAAACACTTCTTTTTTCGCAACACAATTTAAAATTAACACAATTTCCACAATGTATTTATGAAGACACAAATATTTTCAATTGAAAAAAAAAATTGGGAAAATTGTTTGACAATTTATTTCAAAATTATTTGTAGGCTCATATTTTGTTCAAAAATTTTAACCTTTTTGGAGTGTTTAAAATTATATTCTTTTTTTCTACATTTATGACTCTTTTTAGAAATTTAGTTTGAAAATATTGAAAAATTTTTTTATTTTTTTTAAAACATTCAGGAAACACTCCAAAAAATTAGTAGTTTTTGAGTGTGTCATTTTTAATTTCCCGTTTAAAAAAATTTCCCATTTTTTTAGATTGAAATTTTAATCATTTATGAATGTTCCAAAAATAATCAGAAATAAGTGCTTTTCTAGAGTAAGTTTTTGAAAGGCTCATAAAAAAGATTCAAATATAAATAATTTAGGACTCCAATTATGAGCGCTCAGAAATCCCTCATATTTTGGACTCAAAAAGGAGTCATAATTTCTGAGCGCTTAAAAATGTGTACACTGGGGTGTTTAAAAAAAAAACAAAAAGATTTCAAATTATTTTTATTACAAAAACAAAATCCCAAAAACTATAGATATTTTTTTGTAATTTAAATACGATATTTGATTATTCAAACAATTAGAGATTATACTAATATAGGTATAGTTGTATATAATCATTTAAAAGATATACGTACACTGAGCGAATTATCTGCATGATATTAACGAATTTTTGCATAAAAGCAATTAACCACATTACTTAATCGTAACCGAAAAAAAACCTTCGATTATGACTAAAAATAATATTTATAATACCACGTTTTTATTTAAAAAAATTTATATAAATAAAAGGCAACAGCCTTTATTTGAAATACCTTTTTACAAAATTCAGATTTTTACAAATTCAGAGGGCGAAACAAATAAGCATATGGGTTGAACCATCCCAATTCAACTTAAAATATTGCTGTATTTGACATTACTGTTTTCAAGACAAATACAAAATTTGAGGTCTCTGTCGTATCTGGATCGGGAAGTATGAACAATTGAAAATCGCAAAAAAAAAAACTATAAAAATGTTCAAAGTTGTACTTACTTAATTGTCATTTTATTGAAAAGTGTTATATAGTATACGCATCTTATCAACTTATCGCATTTGAAAGTTTATTAAATCATCTTTAATTTGATATACAAATGATTTTGTATTTGGAAAGGTCAAAGGTCACATTTTTTGCCCTATAAGTCGAAAGGCTATATCTTTGAAAACGACCTTTAGAAAAATTTAAAAAAAAATTACGTTAAAGATAAGTTGTGACAAATTTCTAAGCGGAGATATTTTTGGATCCAGAAATATAAATCATATAGTAAAGGTATATATTTTATCGGGAAATTGAAACTATGTTGCAAGAAGAGTCCGTTTATGGGTTAACACCGATTGAGATGTAATTTTATATGTAACTATATACTAAAAATCTAATTATATTATTTGAATTCCAACTGCCTTTCCATGGATATATAATACACATTTTATGAAAATTATCTAAGAAATACGCAAAAGCACATTCTACCAAAAATTAAAAAAATTTAAATCAAATGAAAGACTAAGTTCTCGCTAACTATTTAACCGATTTTGATCATTTGTATCTCTTTTTAAAGAAGGGAAAACTAGTTTTAAAATTATCCAACAAAATTTCAAATTTTTGTTAACTTATTTTTTTTTTTTTTTTGTAAATCAAAATTAGGTTATAAAATTCAAAAATGTTATATAACATATAACATATAATACAAATAACTAAAGTACTAATTATAAAAAATTAAATTAATACTTTTATTTGTCTAATTAAGGGTATCCCTTATTAATAAAAAAATTTAAAAGCAAGCATAAGAAATGTGAAGTTCCTTAAAGATCAAAAGTAAATGCTTTTTATTCATAACCCATTTTTTATACTAAAACTTAATAGAAATTAATATATTTGAGTTTGGACCTGAACCAACTATACATCCCAGTGCAAAACCTCCGAAAATGTATGTCTTTTTTCGAATACCACGAATAGTTGAGCATGCTCGGACACACTGCTTTATACCGGAGACGCACATTTCAAATACATTTCATTAGATACCAAATTTATGTATAGAGTAGTCGCTCGGTTATATGAACTAATTCAAACAGAGCCTGTTCACTAAATGGAGAAGTTCACATAATCGAGAGAATATAAAATAAGTAATTCAAATGATTTTTATTACATTAAGTTTTTATTTTTAATAAGTTTTTTAATAATTAATGTACATGAAAGTAGTCGGTTATATTTTTTTGTACTTTTTTTGCTTCAAGGGATTTCTGTAGTGCCTTGTCCTTAAAAGACAATCACTCAAAACTCAACAACTCAAAACATTAAAATAAATCAACGGTTGAAGGTTCTTCACTTATTTCGGGGAAAAACATATTTCTAATAAGACAAACATTTTAAAAAATCAACGGTTAAAATCTGTTCACATAATAGAGATAGGCTGTGTTCACTCTTTAGAACCTCCTGTGTTTAAATTTTTTTGTTCACTATTCTGGAAGTTTACATAACTGGATATTCATATAACCGAGCGACTACTGTAGTTTCTTTGGAAAAAACGCAAAATACAGAAAATGGGGTCATATTTTCCCCCACTTTTTAACCCCTAAATATGAGATTGGACAGCTAAACGAAAAACATGGGTCTCTTAATTTTTGATTCTTGATAACATATACAAATTTCAATCGGCGTTAACTTATGAACGGACTCTTTTAGCTACATAGTTTGAATTTCCTGGTAAAATATCTATCTTTACTTTACGATCTATATTTTTGGATCCAAAAATACTTCCACTTTGCAAAGAAGATATAGCTTCCCGAATTATAGGTCAAGAAAGCTGACCTTTGACTTTTCCAAATAAAAAATCATGTTGTATATAAAATTAAATGCAATTTTATAACCTTTCAAATGCAACCTTGATGAGTTGAATTTGAAAATTTTTCAATAAAATAACAATCATGTAAGTACAACTTTGTACATTTGTATAGTTTTTTTGATTTTCTAAGACCTCGTATTTCCGGATCCAGATGTGTGAGTGCACCCAAACTTTGTAAAGGGTGTTTTTTATAGAGGTATAGAACTTTAAGTTGGCAACACTTTTTTATTTGGCGGCATTTTGTCAGCTGTCAAGTGATTTATGTTTAGTTAGTTTTGGCATTTCAACATGAATAGACTGACGCCTGAACAATGCTTCCAAATTGTGCAAATTTATTTTGAAAATCATATTTCTGTTCGGAATACGTATCCATTTTACGGTCATCATAATCGTCCATCAGAGCAATTAATTCGATTAACTAAAACTGATCCTGCCGTATTTGAGACACCGTTACATCCAAAAAACTGACTGTTTGGTGTGCTTTATGCGCTGGTGGAATCTTACTTCTTTAAAAACGATGCTGGTCAGAATGTTACAGTCAATGGTGTCCGCTACAGAGCCACGATTACTGACTTTTTCGTTCATCAATTGAACAACCAGGAGCTGTGGTTTCAACAGCACGGCGCCACATGTCACACAGCTCGTGCCACAATTGATTTATTGATACGTTTCGGACCCGTGAATTGGCCTCCAAGATCGTGCGATTTAACGCCGCTGGACTGTTTTCTGTGGGTATATGTGAAGTCGCTAGTCTACGCCGATAAGCCCGAAACGATTGACCACTTGGAGGATAACATTCGCGCGTTAATAATGCCAGAAGATTATCTTTCGAATAAAGTCAATTTCAAGTCAATTTAAAAAATTAATCTTTTTTTTATTACATTTCAAAGTTATATACCTCCATAAAAAACACCCGTTATATCATATATAATTATATCGGAACTTTTTTCGTCGGGATGTTATTAAATAAAAGTTTCATTCACTCAATAATGAAGTTGCATTAAAAAGCTTGTTTCATATAAAATACGAAGCTTTTCATTACTTTTAGGAAATTTTTCGTTCACTTTGTAAAGAAAAATATCATTTGTCTACTGAGTACTTTTCGTCAACTAAAATTCTCTCTGTGTAGCTATTAGACACATGCATACACCTGTAAATATGATGAGTAAAAGCCGTAATTATTAAAACCTCAGAAAAAAAAAAAACAATTGAATAACAATCATAGCTAAACAAGGTAATTGTGATACGGGCAGAGATTAACTTTGTAAATTTGTTGTTTTCGCCATCACAAGTAGAGATAAAGTCCGTTTCACATTTATAATCCATATATGAAATTATACTTTTCAGATCTATAAAATTTAAACTAATCAAGTTACCTTGAATTTTTGAATTAGGTATTAATTGGCAGAATGTCGGTTATTAAAATATTTATTTGGTTCGAATCAGGGATGGCAGGCAATACCTCTAAAATACCGTTATCGATTCAAAACCCTTTCAACTGACTATCGTTATCCCTAAAAAACCGTTAGCAAAATAATTGAAATATCGTTGTCCGTAAAATACCATTACCAATATAGCAAAAATATCAATAAACTTAAAATACCGTTACCGCAATAACTAAAATGCCGTTATCGATAAAAATATCGTAACCAAAATAATTGAAATCGCGTTATCCTTAAAATACCGTTACCGAAATAATCTGACAAGATCATCGCTGTACATACATCGATGTAAATCGATGCCCGATATTAAATCAACAAAAAAAATTACATCGAGGAAAAAAATGCAGTACAATTAAGAAAAATAGTACAAATTTGTATTTAAAAGAAAATGATTTTTGTCGGTATTCGGTATTTTAAATGGAAAAATGTTTATTGGGCTATTAGATGCGATTTTGAGTGTCAAGTATAAAGAAAAGTCTTGTAGTTAAGCAATAAATTTAGTATTGGGCGGCCGATTATTAAACACACATTAAAGCCGTAGGAAAACGCTGCTCGATGCTGTCGGCGGTTGTGGCAGCCAAATAAAAAAAATAGCAAGAACTTAATTTTTTTTTTTTTTTAAACCTAATCTTTAATAAAATTTTAAGGACATCTGATAAGATTAACCCATCTTGTACCAAGCTACATAAATGATTTTATTTCTTGATGAAATTCGAACTTTTTTATAACGAACCATTTTTTTTTTTGTCCCAACGCATTTACTACAATATGTGTTTACCCCGTTTATAGCGAGTCCTACGAGTTCGTCATAATCGTGTTCCACTGTATTTCATATTAGAAACCCAATAATTGACTCCAAAAAATATAAATAACTTTTATTGAAAAATATACACGTTTTTTTAATTATTTCTCAAAAAAAAATATTACATTTAGATAAGTATTAAAAATAAATTGAGTGCACTAATTATCCCAGCGGTCGAGATCTCGACCAGCCATGTTCAAGGCTGTCTAGCGATAACCTAGAGTAAGAGTACAAAATAGTTTTTATACATTAAATTTTATTTGAACTGTTGGCTATTTAAATCATTAACCCTTTTTTTTTTTTGTAACTGATAACAATTAGTTTAAAAATATGCTATTTTTAGTATATTTTTGTGTCACCCCTGGGGAACTATAAAAGGGGCGGGGGGAGGTAAAAAAATTCAGGTCGGAAAGCCAATACATGAAACTTAATTATAAATTCAAAAAAAATAATAAATTCCATTACCAAATATTTTTAATTATTTAATGAAAACGAGCGAAAGTTTGTGGTCGAGATCTCGACCAATGGTACAAAATGGGTTAAGTGAATCAAATGGTGTACTGAATATAAAGATCGACTATCTCTATGTTTTTCTATTTCGAGATGTTATTGTTCTGGACAACGTCACAAATAACAGTCCTTTGTAGTTAATATATTTAAGAAACTCAGAGAATAATAGGGTTTTTTAAAAAAATCCTTTTTCGAGACACAGTTCTAATAGTTTTTGAGATATTGTAGATATGATATGTAACCAACAAAACAGATAATTCTTACCAGCTGTCAAAATTAAAATAACTTAATTAGTTTATATTTTAAAGAGCTGCAAAATATAACTGCATAGATGGGTTATAAATATGAAACGGACCTTACAATAAGTGTCGATTTAGTTAGTGAGTAAAAACGTCAGTATCCGAGAGAATTAATCAAATGATAAACAGCTGACAAAGTTTTTAAAAGGTTATTTGTTGGTTAGTTTCGGCTGATAGTGGTGCACTGGCATAATTTTGATATTGATATTAAAGCTTTGTATTAAAATGCTTTAGTAGTAAACACTTGATTTAGATGTTTATTAAATTTTCAATAATCGCGATTATCACTTTTATAGATTTTGGTGACATTCTTTTATATTTTATCCTTTGTTTCAAGTGGCAACATGTGGTTGCTATGTATATTAATCACTGCATGAAAATAGTTTCGTTGATGATGGCGCTAGATAATGTTGTTTTTAACCTGTCCACTCTCAAAGCTTTTTACGTACGTAGTATACCGAAACCCACCCTGGTGGGTTCTTCATATTTTAAATAAAAAAAATGCATTTACTCCAACATTTCATAATGAGCCTTAACATAGCCCCACAAAAAATAGGCGTTAAATAGCACGATCTAGGCGGCCAATTGACCGGCCCTAAACGTGAAATAAACCGTTTACCGAACTCGCCACATGTCACCCAAGCCCAGATCTTTCATTTTGGGCAAAAAAAAATTGCATTCACAGTAACGTTCCTGCCTTAGTCGTCTTTGAAAAAGTACGGTCCAATGATGCTACTGGCCCATAATCCACATCAAACAGTGCATTTTTCGGGATGCATTACCTGTTCTAGCAATGCTTCTAGCTGCTCTTCACACCAAATACGGCAATTTTACTTGTTCACGTATCCATTCAACCAAAAATGAGTTTCGTCGCTGAACACAATTTTCCGATAAAAAAGTGGATCTTCATCCAACTTTGCCAGCTCCCATTTACCAAAAGTTAGCCGTTGTGGTAGGTCATGTGGCTTCAATTATTGCTCCACCTGTATTGTAAAAGGTTTTACACGTAGTGGAGTAACAGAGGTCCACTTGCTGCGAACGGCGCCAAATCGAAAATTCACGGTCATCAGCAACACTGGCGGATACAGCTGCGATATTTTCCATTGTCCGCACTCTACACATGCGAGTTGGTGGTTTAATGTCCAATAATGTAAATTTGGTGCTAAATTTAGTCACAATATTCCGAATAGCCGCCTCAGAAGGTCGCCCAAACTGACCATAAATTGGAAGAAGTGCACGATGCACTTTCTTAACCGAGCATGAATTTTGAAAATAAAATTCAATAATCTGCAAGCGTTGTTCGTTTGTAAGTCGATTCATGGTTAAATTATAGACCAAACTGAACATGTTTAACAGTAACATGGAACACGCAAACAACTGAGCTGCCAAAAAGAAAGTTGATAAAAAATCACCCTTTACCATTAACACATTCCTCTATTTTCTATTTTGTATATTATTACCCAAAAAGGAGCTATCTTAAAAAAATATAGCTAAATCCATGAAAGAGGTGCATCAAATCGATTTTCACAGGCAGGTAGAGAAAAGATAAAACTATTTTAGAAAAAAGCTTTTGTAAAATTTCACAACCTTCATGGGGAGGTAGTAAGCGGTTCTGCAAATTTACATAGTCAGAAATTTATCTGCAAATTTACATAGTCAGGAAAATTTCACGGAATTGCCTCTGAAAAATTGGGGAAGTCAAATATCGGAAAACTTTCTAGTTAGCTAATAGTCTTAGGAGTTCATTATTGTAAAAAAATATTTACCTGTTTAGGACCAATCACCTCTGCTACATACATGTATGGTTTCGTGACAGGACCATTAAAATACGCATTGTACAGTTTTATGAAATACCCTTGCTTGAAATATCGATTATTTTCAAGCTAAAATTGAGAGTTTTACATTTAATATCATAAAATAAGTATTTTATTAAGAAAAAAAACATGGAGGAATTATTGAATATCAGTGGTTTATTCATAAGTCCAAAGTTTGAAAAAATTATACCAAATAATTTCTAACAAATGAGGTATCCCGACCTGGACCGGCAGATAGTAAAGAACTTCGAATATGTTGTAGAGAATAAAAATTTAACTGACCCGGGTTTTTTTTAGCTTGCCAATCTCATGTTTAGGCATTATTAAGTGGGATCAAAAATTACCCCATTTTACAAGTTTTCTGGTTTATTTAGTTCTATTTAAAGACAAATTTGGTCTAATAGACAAATTTGGTCTAAAATTAAAGATTTTTAGAAAACACATTCACTGTTGTACAAATTATGCTTAAAGACCATCAAGAATTTTTGTTATTCAAAAAAAATGTGTTTTGAGTAACATTAAATCTGGCGTTTTATTAAGGAATTGTAGTTACATTAAGCTAAAAAATAATGCATAGTAATGCCTATCCAATTTAATCGAGGGGGTGTCTGAGCTTTTTCCGATATTCCAAATCGTACAGTTTTTATGCGACTTTCCCGAAAAGCATTTTTCTCCCATATTTCTAATAACGCAAAAATATGACAATATGGCTATTTACGCAATATGTGTATCAAAATTTTTGTTTTCTTGAGTAATATAATCCTATGTACAAATAAATCTAGTTTTCGTAAGCTAAAGACAAGTTTTTGTTAACCCTTAAACGTGAGATTGGGCAGCTAAAAAAAAAATTATATGTCTCTTTTGTTTTGCTCCTCTACATCATATTCAAAAATCATTAAAATCAATAAGTTCAGGTCGGGATACCTCCATTGTAAGATATTAAATATTGAATGAGTATGGACAATGGAATCGGAGGTCCGTCATTAATGGGTTATCAATACATACCATTAAAGCATAAGCAGAAATGTGCTTATGTATTAGAGATATCAATCATTTGTTGTTCAAACAACGTGCGAACATTATTGTATGGGCCAATCTACTTCGCGCTACAATTTTAGATACATTTGTAAAAATTTTGTTGTATTTTGAATAATAAAAATATTTTTTTTTAAATAATTATTCTTTCTGTACTCTACAAAGGCAATTATTATACTAAATAGTGATAAAAAAACAATATTCAAATTTAGCATAATTTAATCGTTTCTGATAAAAAAAAATAAAAAACGTAGTCTATGAGTCGAAAGCATTTTTTGTTTTGACCATAAACCGTAAAGTTATCAATGGTTGAAAATTTATAAAACCCACCCGAGTGTGTTTCAGGAGTGCGAAATATGAGAATGCAAAATCAGCATACTCAATTTTATTAGAAGCAATGTGTCACAATTATAGTCTTTAAATTCTTGAACTTTTTCAGCCACCGGAAATCGGAAAATTTTATTGAGTATTCTCAGAAATTCCCGGAAACCCTTAAATAATTTTTCATTTATGTTTCGCTAGCAAAAGCTAATTTTTGGAAAGAAAAAAAACCATAATTTAGAGATAACTAATAATTCCGGAACATTTTTTACGACTAATTTAAAAAAAAAAAAATTCTTAATAATATTTGTTAGAATTTAATAAGAATTCCGTTTTTGGGAAATGGAATATTTCAATTCTTTGTCCTTTACATTCACATGAGATTACATTCACTACGGGATGAGTTTAAGCTAAAATTGTCATCTCAGACATTGTCCACACAAATTTATATCCCAAAAGTACCATCGCCATCACTATCAAACAACATTTTGATTTTATTTCATAATTTTATAATTTGCAATAAAAATGAAAATTATTCAAGTTCGAGGCCATACTCTATATTTCTTTATTAGGATATTGTCCTAACAAATAATCTATAGAGTTTTTGTTTTCAAATTTATTAATTGACCACTTTCTGGAATGTGTTCATATATCTATTTAGGGAATTTTCTAGGTTGCCATCATCAGAACACGTTTTCAAAGAAGTGACAATCCCATGCAAAACATCAAATATTCATATTACCTAGTTTTCCCACTAACTGAGAACTAATATATGAGGTTGAAGTTAAAGATTATCACTATTGATCAAAAATAAATTGAAAACTTGTTCATTATGTGCTCTAACTTTGGTAGATATACAATGTACGCTTTTTTTATTCTCCTTCTTATTTTCACACTTGTTTTGTTTAAAAACATGATGTAAAGTGGGAGTAAACAAGACCGTACTTTGTTTTTTTTTTACAAGTTTGATATAATTTTTATTAAAAATAAAAAGAATAATTCCCAAAATATATTTATCAACACATTCCTGAAAGTGGTCAATTAATAAATTTGAAAACAACAACTCTATAGATTATTTGTTAGGACAATATCCTAATAAAGAAATATAGAGTGTGGCCTCGAACTTGAATAATTTTCATTCTCATTGCACAATTAAAGGTCTTAAAAAACATAATTTATATTTTTAATAAGAATTATATCAAACTTGTAAAAAAAGACAAAGTACGATCTTGTTTACTCACCCTTTACATCTTGTTTTTAAACAAAAAATAACAAGTGTGAAAATAAAATCGAGAATAAAAACAAAAAGCGTGTATTGTATATCTAGGTAGAGCTTGCACTTAACGAACAAGTTTTCAATTTATTTTTTATCAATGGAGATAATCTTTACTTCGAACTCATATATTAGTTCTCATTTAGTTGGAAAACTAGGTTATATTATTGTTTGATCGTTATATCTTAACTTAATATCGTTACCTCTTAACTACCGATACCGAAATAAAAGAAAATAGCTTGACCGAAACCCGCATCGAATCGGTAATAATCAACACGTACAAAAAAAACAAGACATCCAACATATTGCGGCTTTTTTTATAAGAAATGTTTCTTCTTCTTCAATATTTTAGTAATTTGGGGAATAACCGAATAATAATGTCACCATGTTCTTATACACTCACAAGAACTTTTTCAACAGTTATTTAAAAGTTAAATCGGTAAAGTTGTTTCAATGGAATATACATACAGTTAAATTACCAAAGAAATATTTTTTTTAACGTTCTGTCTGTTACTCAACAAAAAAAATAAACAAAAAAACGGACTTTCCGTAATAGTTAAAATATTCAGTTAAAATTTTCTATTCAAAACAAAAGGTTGTTATATTATATTGAGTATTGAAATAAACGAAAACAATCTATTATTTTTATGGATTTTGTCAATTAATATTCAACAGTTGAAAATAAACTAAAAAATACAATTGTTTTAAACGAAAAGTAAGTAGTCCTGTTTTTAACTGATTTTTAGTTAATTTAATGTGTATATTCAGTAGTCTTTACGGAAAAAATATTGTGAGTGTAGTAAACACCTTTTCTAACATGAACAGAAAAACTCTTTAACTCTTTTCCTGTATTTTCGAATTTAAGAATTTTTTATATCAAAATTGTTTTAAAACGTATAGAATATAATTTAAATAGAATTAGCAGTTATTTTTATAGTAAATGTATTAGAAATTAAGAATTGTTAAATATCAAAAACGTATGAAAATCAATAATTTGGGTATGCAAAAATTGTCTTAGATTCTGAATTTGGTCTATTTAAAAAAGTCCCAGAATCAGAAAGTTTTCTAAAAGGAAAAATTTCTTAAAATGTTAATATTTTTCTATAGTCAAGTGTCTTAATATTTAAAAATTTTGTCTAAAAGTGTCCCAGGAAAACTTGCTATTACCATAGAATGGGAAATGGAAGAAGAAAACAAGAATCAGAAGTAGTAGTAGTAGTTGAGGCCAAGAACACCTGATTTTAACATGGGGGTGTCATAGGAGGCAAGGCCTTGCCTTGTGCTTACATATAGGGACAAAAATAAGACGTGACAAAATATGTAGTGAAATCACCAGTTACACATAAGTACTTATTTCATTTCTTATTTGTAGCATCAAAAGTAATGCGTAAAGCGATTATATGACGTATTACTTGTAAGGATGTTAATAAGTAGTTATTTATAGGTGCAAAAATAAGTACGTATTAACATGTACCTAAATAAGAAGGTATTAATAGGCAATATTGCATAATTTATATATATAAATAAATTAATAAATTGCAATAAATTGCATTTAAATTATTAATTATGATATATTATGAATCTTTATAAATATACCTTACAAAAAAGTAGTTACTTATTACCTTACAAGTACCTTATTTCTTTGGCCCTTCCTAATAAGCAGGTATATAACACAATATTAGTAAGACATAATTGTTTAGCTTCCAAAATAAGTAGTGATATATGTTCATATCAGTAAGGTATTATTTCAGACCTTCAAAATAACAACAAATGTAATGGATAGTCATTACTACGAAAGGTCTGAAATAAGTGATAATAAGTAACTTATTATTTTTGCTATTCCAAATAAGCAGATATTTAACACAATATTAGTAAGGCGTTGTTTTTTATCTTACAAATAAGCAGTTACATATATTCATATTAGTAAGGTATTATTTCGGACCTTCAAAATAACAAAAACTGGAATGGATAGTCATTACTTTGGAAGGTCTGAAATAAGTCCTACCCATTACCAAAGTTTTGCTGGGGTATGTTTGAATTTAAGAATTTTTCAGAAGAAAAATATTCAAAATCTTTTCATATTTTATATTTTTTTTTTTTTGGTAAATAATTAACATAATGATTGGTTATAAAGTAAGGGAATAGAATTTATTCTAAGTGGATCAATTCTGTAGTAAAAAAGTTAAAAAAAATTCCAATCACAAACGTGAACAAAATCAGAAACGCGAACACCACTTGCAAAAATTAGTTCAAGTTTTGGAGAGTTCACGTATAGCAAAAATTTTGTTGATATTACAGTTTTTGTTTGCTGTTTTTAGTTTAGAAATATTTAGTAAAGGTTTTGCTAATTTTAGCAAACTAAACTGCTATTTTCAATTAACTTCAAATTCAACTCGAATATAACAAAGATTTTGTTAAGTTAACAGTTTTATATTTGCTCTTTACATTTTATTAATATTTAGCAAAAGAAATATGCTAATTTTAGCATTTTTAACAAATTTTAGTAGCTTTTTTTAACATTTTTTACAGGTTTACTCCTATTAAATTTTGTAATATTTTCTATAAAAGCAACGAAAAATTTTAAACTTTTTTCAAGTTTTTTTTAGTTTAGCACTTTAACTGAAAATTCCATCATTATTCTTTAACTAAGAAGTTTTAAGACATTTTTGGAATTTGCCGTTTCAAACCTTCTTGACATTTAAACAAAATGCATTAACACTTTCTTCCCCTTTCTTCAGAAAATTTTAACTTTCAATCCCTGTTTAGATATAAAAGCTTCTTAAGTAAAGTTGTTATATAAACACGTCATAAAAACGCCACCACAATTTGCAACATTTTCAAATTTTAAACATCAATGAAAATAGAAAATAACTTGATTATCAAACTTTATCAGCAGCCAACTCATACATTAATAGAAAGCATATCCCGTTAGAACATTAATAGAAATCATATCCCGTTAGAATACATGGGATGGTCGTATATATTTTAGAATCCATGTATCCAAACAACAGGTACCTACATATCGTCGCATAAAATGCAAAAGAACGTAACTAACAAATTTTCCAAAACCGGGTTTATTGATGATTACACACAGAGAAAAAAAGTGCCAACCGAATTGAAAAGTGTATGTTGGTGTTAACAACTAATAAATTCGGTTAGTACAACCATATTCAAATTTGATTTCTGAATATTTTGGTTGTTGGAACTAAAATTCAGTTGTATTAACCGAATTTTGTTGTGATAACCAATATTCAGTTGTATCAATCGATTTCATTTGTAGTAACCGAATTTGAGTTGTATTAAAAGAATTTCAGTTGGCAAATGGCTTTTCTCTGTGTGTATGATTCATTTGGCTAAACTACATTCCTACACAAAATTTTGGACTTCTACGATAAAAAATAGCGGTTTATAAATAAAGTTCGAATCTTATATGTTCTAGCTTCCAGACATTTTTTTGGTTGCCCTGTAAAATATTGAAGTAGGGTTGAGTGATTATGAAGCACTGCATCGAACTACATTTCTCCACAAAATTGTTTGGTTTTATGATTAAAACTATCAGTTTTACTAACGATTTTGTTAAACTATCTGTGCACGGTTTTTGCTTAGGTATATTGTAAAAAAGTAAATATGTTAGTTACGTCCTTTTGCATTTTAGGTGACGATATGTTCATCACATAAACCTACACGTTATTAATAAATTCAACATCATTACGATGTGGGGTGGGGGTATCTACGGATGGTAAACCTATGGGATTGTTTATTAAACAGACTTTATAGGAAACAAATCGTACTGTTGTTGTAACACGAATCTAATCAAAACAATGTTCGTAAAAGCTCTTCAATTCTGATTGGCTGTTGGTTTTGTTAGCAGACTAAGGTTCGGCCACTGAAAAAAAAAAAAAAAACAAAACACAACACAACAACAAACAGCTTTTGCAGAATCCTGCAGCGTCTAAACCAACGTTCAATATAAATATACAAGGTAAATTCCTATATCGTTCATTCAAATTTTGGCAGTTGTTTGAAACATTTGTTAAAATTATTTCAGTAAATATCAAAAAAAAAAAACGATTGTTTTTTAAAAAAAAAATAAATACTCGTTGTACGTTAATAGTGAAAAAGAACATAAATAAAACAATTAATGACAGTGGATTAGTGAATTCAGAAAAAAAGTTATTAAATATTTAGTTTAAAGAAAATATTATTAAAAATTGTATTAATTAAATCTACATATTTTTGAATTGTGCAAAAGGTAAGTAAATTTTGAAAATACTTTAGGTGCAACAACAAAAATGTTCAGTTAGGTATTATTTCGGACTCAGTTTGCGAATTTTACTTAAGATATTTTACTTGTCAAAATCAAGTAAAATATCTTAAAATCAAGTTAATTTTTCTTAAAAATTAAGACTCTTGAACTTGTGCTAACCCGACTAAAAAAGTTTATGTATAGTAGTATATAACTTGATATAGTGGCATCTTATTATATATGTGGCCTTACGTAAATATATATGTATACTTACATCTCATACCTATTTTTACGAGCATTTCTAATATGGCCCTATATATAATCATATATCATTATATCTTATGCTATATATAAGTTGATCTTTTTTATCTCCTCATATATAATTGATATAGCTATATATCAGATTATATATACTTCCATGTATAATTATATATGAGTACATACAGTAGTGGTCAAAACATTTGGAACTGAGATCGCATTTTCATTGATTGTTGTTTTCATAGATTTATTTTCTTCAAATCACACGTAGTTACTAAAATTTATTTTTTACATATTCTTCATACATTCCCAGCAAAAAATTTCCAAAAAGGTAAGCGGGTTTGTAATCAAGCATTTTGGGCAGAACGCATTCCTTACTAGATTACCTACTCGATTCTTTTAACAGGGCGTGAGACTTAAATAATTGATTCTTTAGAATTGATTATTTTTTTTACCGAAGAACCATTTACTTTATATTTTTAAGAACTACATACATTTTTTAATAAAGAAATAGTAAAACTACTTACACAAAAAAAAAATAAATAAATAGTTCCCTAGAAAAAATAAGAAGTACTTACATTTATAAAAAAGAAGTAGTTCCATAAGTAAATTCAACTTTTACTCACACGTGATTCTCCTAAGTCACTCAAATATAACGATCAAAACTCATACGGAAATAAAATCCTAAAAAGTGAAACATCGAAGTGTTATTATAACATGGGTTTGTCATAATTTTGGAGCGAAATATAAATTTTTCAAAAAAAGAACCATTCAAAATTGAAAAACCAAAAAAATGACTCACGCACAATCACCCTCGAAAATTTTTTTTACACTCACTCACGATAACGTCAGTAATTTCAACTTCCACTCACAATTTTCTGCTCACGTGCGCTTCCCTAATTTATACCTAACCACAGTTTAACAAAATTGAGGCAACATGCAATTTCTGTTTTTAGTATTATTTTCCTGCATATAAAAATTTGTTTGAAAAAATATATAAGATAAATTCTTTAAAATTGTATAACTTCCTTTTTCAAAATGAGGAAGTACTTCCAATGACGTCCTTTTATTCAGAAAAAGTATATGATTAATCTTGATTACAAAAAGTTAAACATATAAGTTAAAACCATTGTTATTTTCTTTTAAGTAAATTATCACTTTGTTATTGATTTCATGCTTTCTGGTTTAAATTTAAAGAATTGATTACAATACTACTTGCTTTTTTGACTCTATCGTTGGAATGAGTTTGGTATTGCAGTTACTAAATTTGGCAATGAGATATGTAAGCAAGTGTGGGCATCACCTTCATTTTGGAATGTGTAATTTTTTCCTGGGTTGTTAAACAAAAATTAATTCCGTTAAATTAAAACAACAAAAAAATTAATAATAATAGATGTATTCAAAATGCAGGTGTTCAAAACATTTGCAACTCTCATTATTCTTACTCTTAACGAAACAATTTATACTAACAAATGCTAGGATATAACGGTAATCGCATTCCTTTTTAATATGAGATTCAGGCCGCTACATTTTTTAAACAAATTTATTATAATTATTGTTCTTTAATATTTGTAATAAGATGTTGGCAGCATAAACATCGTAAGAATAATATTTGTAAAAAATGGCAGGAAATAAATCCAATTCTGATTTTAAATCAAAAGTTTTAAATGATTTTCAAAATGGACTTTCCCAAAAAGAAATTTCTATAAAGTACTCCGTTCCAAAATCAACGATTTGCGGCATTGTTAATAGTAGTAACATCCACACAACCCCGTGTTACAACTGTAAGAGAAGAACGGATTTACGGATTTCGGATTTCGATTTACGAAATATCCCAAATCAGTTCCCAGAGAAGCTAAAACTGAACTTTTAATAGATGCCAGTCTTCCCACCATTAAAAGAACAGCCCGAGAATATGGTCTTAGAAGTTATAGATGCACAAAAAAACCGTTTGTGTCCGAAAAACCCGAAAAGCTCGGCTTGACTTTGCGCGCAAACATTTGAACTGGACTCAACAGCAATGGAAAAATTAATTGTGGTCAGATGAGTCTAAATTCAACCTCCGGGGATCATATGGAAGAGCCAATGTTCGAAGACTACGAGGCAAAAAGTTTAATCCCAGATACACAACCGCCACAGTGAAGCACGGAGGTGGAAACATAATGGTGTGGGGGTGTTTTTCAGGAAATGGGATTGGCCAAATTCACCGCATTACTAGCACAATGACGGCCACAATCTATAGAGATTTTTTGAGTTCAGTTATGCTTTCGTATGCTGAATGGGAAATGCCACTCTCATAGACCTTCCATCACGACAACGACCCAAAACACACGGCGGGGGTTGTAAAAGTTTGGCTGCAGGAAAATGAAATTAATATCATGTCAAGGACGGCTCAATCTCCCGATCTCAACCCGATTGAGAACATGTGGATGATTTTAAAACGGAATATCGGCAATAAAGTATTCCGAAATGGTGATGAACTTTTCGTCGAGTTGGAGAATCAGTGGAATGAAATTTCTGACGATTATATTAAAAAGCTCATTGCCTCAATGCCTAAGAGGTGTTCAGAAGTTATAAAAAATAGTGGCTATGCTACAATATACTGAACGTTAAAACCATTGTTTGTATTTCCTGTTAATTACTTTAAGAGTTGCAAATGTTTTGAACACTGCACTATCGAATTATTTTGTTAAAATTACTTGTTTTTATTTTTGAGAAGTTATGAATTTAAAAAAAAAAACAAAAACTTATACCACAAATCTTTTTGATCAAAAAAATTATAATTACCTAAACCATGATTTCAGTTGCAAATGTTTTGAACATCACTGTATAAAACAGTAAAACCAAACAAATTCTATAATTTTTGTATTATAATTATATATGGTATCATGTATAATTCTATATAGTAATATATGTGTTAAAATTAAAAAGAAAAATTCAATAACTTTTGTATGTGGTAGAAATTCTCAAAAAAAAATCTATCACTTTTAAATATAATTATTAGAGAACACAAAAATAACAAAATTCAATATATTTAAGCTAAAGAAAATTGTAAAAAAGCAAAACTAAAAACTTAGAAAAGATAAAATTTGAAAAAAAGTTCAAAGTTAGTAGAATATAGAATATTTTATAAGTAAAAAAAAAAAAAAAACATTTAAAGTCAGAAAATCTTAAAATAAGCATTTAAAAGACCAAAGGTAAAAAGCTTTATAACAAAAATGAACCGAATCGGATGTGGCCGAGAAAAACCATAACGTGCGATATTTATTTGAAGAAATTTAATTTAATTTAAGTCTCGACTTAAATTTGGTTGAATTTATGAAACATTTTCTATTAATTTTTAAAGTTTTCTTAAAATGATGTTATAATTATAAACAGTTAAGCCGAGTTTTTAGGATGTAGATTATCTTTAAACTTAGATTAACGAAGTTTTTAAACGGCATAGTGCTTCTGAAATGTATCTTATTTTGTTTTATATAATATAAAGATGATAATTCTTTAACAATAAAATTGGAAATGGCGGACAACATTCGTTAAAAGTTTAACTAAACCAAGTTTAACTGACATGCCAAAAATTCGGCCTAAATGACTTAATAATCAAAACAAAAACAACAACAGCAAAAGTACAATAACAATCGAAAGCTAAGACAGAGATGAGTTCAGCTTCTGAAGACACTTAAGCGATCGGTTCAGTTGTTTAAGAAATAATTGGAAAACAATATGACGTTATTGCTATGAAACTTTGTGTACAAGTCAAAATGAAATCATGTCTAATTTTTAAATTAATTGATTTATATTTATTTTTTTTTATTATTTGAAATGTGAAACAAAATTGAAGAGCGGTTTACCAAAGAACTTAAAGAAGATCGAATTGTATCAATTTAGATAGACCCATTTTTCGAATCAAATTATATCAAATGAGATTCCATGGGATCTCATGAGATAAGGTTATGTATGCCATTTTTCGGATCACCTCATATATGAGGTGATATGGAATTATATATGTGACTATATATACCTATATCGGAACTTTTTTCATCGGGGAGTAGTTTTGAAGAACTTTTTCTATCTTTTTCAGATTTTTGTATTGGACAATTTTATTTTGGGTTTTCCTTCACTCTGGATCCGCTAATGAACATTTTAACACGGAACATTTTAACCCCTTAAATCCCTGTTTTAATGGTGTTTTTTGCTCTTTTTTAAAAAAAGGACAAAAAAGACCCTTACCTTGTGGAGTTAGAGGGTTAACATATTCTACAAAAATGTTCTCCGTAATATTTTACATAAATTTGCTGAACGCAAAATATACTTTAAACGTAAGCTTTCTATGCCGATTGACAATACAAAACTTGCATTGGGGGGAAACTTTACCTCCCCCTAAAATGAAACCCAGATGTAAACTTTCAAAACGCCGATACACGTGTCTTTTTTTGGAAAAAATTTAATTTTGTTGAACAGTGTTATTGACCTTAACCACGCTAGGCCAAAAAAAAATATATAAAATGTTGCATTATTTTCTAACCAATTTTAAATAAAAAATAAATTAATGATAAAATTTAAGATGATAATATTAAAATAATGTTGGTCGCTTTTCTTTAAACATATCATGAGAATTAAAAGAAAATAACAATACTGAAGGGATTGCTCAATCCACTTAGCGTGTGGACCGATTTAAATTTGTCGGATTTGGATGAATGTCAATACTTTTGATAAAAAAAAAAATTATATAAATTTTTGGTGAAAGTAACTAATTTTACATTGTAAATTATTTTTTCTTAGTCACAATTACTCAGTTCCAAAACATTAAATATTTGGCGCATCGTTAACCCATGTTTTCCGTATGTCAAAAATGTTACCTAAAATAAAATTGATGGTTATAACTAAATATTTTCAAATAAAAAATATTTAAAAAATTAAGAAAGTTTGCATCCATGAGGCAAAAAAACGGACTTTTTTAAAATATTTTCCACTTTACAAAATCCGTTTTTATTTTTTTGTCGTAACTTTTTCGGGACTCGGTCAAAAAGGGGTAATGTTTTTAATACTTATGTTTAATCAGTTTGAAAGTTTTACTTAATTGATAACTAAATTTATTTTCAGTTGCATAATTTAAACAAAATTCAGTTATTTTGTGGGACATATTTGACTTCCGGTTAACATGGGTTAAGGATGCGATAAATATTAAATATTCTGAAGCTAATTAATTTTGATTTAGTGAAATAATTCACAATGTAAAACTAGTTTCTTTCATCAAAAATATATTTATAAACTTTTTTTTATCAAAAATTCTAACTTCTCCAAATCCGCCAAAATTAAATCGGCCCACACGCTAAGTAGCGTGAGGGATTATTTCAGTATTATTTTATTTTAAGTTCCCGCGATGTGTTTAAAAAAAGCGCCCAAACCTATTTTAATATTTGAAATCTTTAAATTTTTTTAAACTTTTTATTCATAATTTAAGTATTAAAAATAATGCAAAATTTTATATATGTTTTGTCCTAGTGTGGTTAAGGGTTAACACTCTTATAATAACTTAATATATTTTTCCTGAGTATTTGGGGTTAAATATAATACAAAATAACACATTTAATATAATTTGTGTTGGAATTTTTTAAAATTAAATATTTATATGAAAATATGTTTTTTTTGAAAATCGGGAAATTTTTCAAAGTCTGGGAAAGTTTGGAAAATTTTGCAAAAATTAGAGAATTTTTTCTCATAAATCTAATTACCACAGGGTTGTGATGTCAAAAATTGCACGTATCTAAAAATAAGATGCACATACAAAATCGTTACCAAAAAACTGGTAAAAAAAATATATTTTTAAAACAATATGCTAAAACTTAGCTTTTTAAATTTACATTCTGGTGAAATGAATCAAGTTTTCGAATATCACACTGTCACAAAATGTGAAAAAGTCGATTTGGTATGAACCGAGATACTATGATTCAAAATCTGTTTTTAAAATTTTCCTAACACGTCACAATTTTGAGAAAGCCGCGATTAAAAACGAGAAAAATAGCGTTTTTAACCATCGAAGTTGTGTACACTCCACAAACTTTGAGCTTTCATTTTTTTATGTAATCGAAAAAAAGTTAAAATTATTTCACCAACTTTATTTAAATTATATTTCAAATATAATTAAAATAAAGTAAAGTTTAAATATATATTAGAACGACTCGCCGAATAAAGTTAAAAAAGTGCCCCTCTGAAAATGTGAATTAGTTTGTTTTATGACTATTCCCAAAATATTTTTTTGGTCTAGCGGCCGCCGTTCATGAGCTGGACCGTTTTTAAAAAAGGTATTTTTTTTTAATTTTTTGGAAAATTTTCCACTTTAACCCACTACACTATGCAAGTTATGCACATCATATGAAAGCTTTTTTGAAGACTCGTCTAACGACGTATATGACATGAAGAAACATGCACTATATATATGCGGAATTCAGTGAAATGTAATTTTTTTAAGGTTTTTGCACAAAAATATAATAATTTTTCTGTCACATCAATATATTTTAATCACTATTTGACATAAAAGAAGTTATAAAATACTCGTTTTTTTGACTATTTGCGTCAGGTCGCGATTTACCAAAATTTGGCTGATGTTTTTAGTATGGGCAATATGGGTATCAAAATTTTTCTTTCTCACTAATATCTATTACTCCAACGGAGTATAAGATATTAGTGAGCTTGAACTTTACACGTGCAAATTCCGTGAAATGTTTTTTTTATGCAGATTTTTGAATAAAAATATAATAATTTTGCAATCACATCAATATATTTTAATCAAAAGGTGAAATAGTGATTGAAAAGACACTCCTGCTTTTACAATTTTGAAATTTAAAAAACTCGCGATTTTATTCTAGTTTTTAATCTATATATATAAAAAGAAGTGTACATTTTGATTGTCACTCCATAACTCGAGAATGGCTGCATAAAATAAAAAATGGCTGAATACGTTTTGTAGAACATGCAATGAGGATGGTTTTTAAAAAAAAATATTGTTTAAAAATATTTTCGTTTAGTCGAGATGTGGTGATTTTTCTGAACATTAGTCATTTTCATATAAATTGTGTGAATATCAAAAACAATTTTTGCTTTGTTACACACCATTGCTTGGATACGAGTACCCACCACGACTTTGTAACGGAACCAGACTTGCAATGAAAATAAAAGTTGAAGGCAAAACAACGTTTTTTTAATAAAAATTATGTCAAACTTGTAAAAAAAGACAAAGTACGGTCTTGTTTACTCCCAATTTACATCATGTTTTTAAACAAAACAAAATAAGTGTGAAATAAAAAGGAGAAAAAAAGTGTATTGTATATCTACCAAATGTAGACCTTGCACATAACAAACAAGTTTTCAATTTATTTTTGATCAATGGTGATAATCTTTAACTTTGAGCTCATATATTAGTTCTCATTTAGTGGGAAAACTAGTTATTATTAATATTTGATGTTTTGCATGGGATTGTCACTTCTTTCAAAACGTGTTCTGATGATGGAAACCTAGAAAATTTTCGAAATAGATCTATCAACACATTCCTGAAAGTGGTCAATTAATAAATTTGAAAACAAAAACTCTATAGTGTATTTGTTAGGACAATATCCTAATAAAGAAATATAGAGTATGGCCTCGAACTTGAATAATTTTCATTTTTCAAAAACTTAAAAAAATTAAAAAAGTTGTAAACTTTGAAGAGCAATAGTTTGTTAGTATTTCAAAAATTTTAAATGTTTCTTAAAGCTACAGTTATATACTTTTCGATCTGTAATATAGAAATAATCCCTTCTTTCTAAAAATGTATTTGAACTGGAAATGCAATTTTTAAATGTAATTTTGTAATTTGCAATTGAATTTTTGGCTCCATAGTTTCTAAGGTGTCTTATTTCAAATGAGACAATTAGTTTTAAAATCGGTTGCAAAAAAAAATCATTTTTCTATATACATGTTTTTTATTCACATTTTCAAATTTCTTTTAAATCGGATAGTAAAGCTTGGAATACCTTCCCTTTCAGACGAACAGAAAATTATGTTTTAAAGTCAAAAACACATGCTTAAATTGCATTGATATCATTCATAATGTTTGTTTTAAAATTAAAATAATACAATAGCACATCCTTCCTTCCTGCTGACTTAAAAAAGTTGACCCACTCCAGTTATGGGGTTTGTTGCTTTTCCTTATATTTGAACAAGTGAACATTTTATATTTATTTTACGATGATTTTTGATTTATTTAACACAAATAAACAAAGGAAATATGTTTATAAGAACCTTGGGCAATTAGTAAAGCACACTCCTCTTAACTCGCGTTTAAGACGAATAATTTAATCATCAAATGAAAACCACTTTGTTTTAACCCTTTCGAACGCCAGGACTGAAAAATCTGAATAAATACAAAAAATGTATATAAAATTTAAATTAAAAAACTCTTAACCGGTCCATAATTAAGTCCTGGTCTTTAAAAAGTATCGTTATAAAATCTGCAGCGGTTTAAGTTTGGGCGTGAAAGTGTTAATACAAAATGGGGTTTGTCGTAATGAAATTATTCTGATTAGAAATTCCAATGAAAAAATATAGAAAAAATCTATCAATTGCAATTTTATTTAAATCTTTTTGTAAATTTATTCTAAAATAGTTAACCTATTATTGACACAGTGTTCCGATTTCGACCCAGTACATTTAAAATGCTATATTTTTTTTTACTTTATAATGATAATTAAGTGATTTTAAAATGTGAAAATAACTCAACATCTTGACTACAATCCCCAATAAAAATATTGTGTAAAAGTTTTATCCAGAGTTGCCAAATAATTAATATTTGTAACCCATAAAGAAGTATCTTAAAATATAAAAACGCCTAATCGTTCATATTTTTGATAGATATGTTGATGAAAAAATATAAAAATTTAGAAATTAGTTCATCGATTGCACATAGTTTTTGAAAATCTGACCGATCGGAAGATGCATTTTTCAAATACACAAATTCCAAAAAATTCCTAAATTTAATCCGTTTTCACTCAAAACATAAATAATGAATGGTTTTATTAAAATACTACTAACAAGAAAAATGCACAGTGGTAAATCCGCAGATTTTAATGAAACTTGTATATGTAGTTGGCGACGGAAAGATATTAGACAGGTAATTTTTATAAGTGCTCAATTCCACGTTTAGGGGTTAAAAAGGGCGGTTAAAAATTGCAACATTTTTGTATGAAAACATGTCTGAAATTTAAGAAATTCAGATTTTCTTGTGCGCAGGCTTATGTACACAGAAAAAATTATGGGCAAAAAATATCTAATTAATCGATTGTTTGAATATCAATGGCAATTTAAACAATTTTTTTAATTGATTCAATTAAAAAATTTATTGAATTTACTAATATATCCATACAGTTTTGACAACATGTAAACAAAATTTTTAAAAATTTGGCAATCTATTTTTTTTTATTTTTATTTAGATTAAATAATTAAACAAAGGTTTAATTATATCAATATATTATTTAATTTGTAAATAAAAAGAAAAAAAAATCGCAAATGATTAACTTTTCATAATTTGAATAGTTTACCGATTTCAAATACACGCACAATCGTAGTTATTTCACTAGAAATTGCAACACTCTTTTTGTTGAGATATTCGTGTACGCACGAAAACTGAATTTAGTTTCGTGTTTTATCTGTGGTAATAAAAGTGCACACGTGGATTTAAATAAACCTTATCGAAAAAGGACAATTAAACTATTATTTTTCTAAATAATTAAATTTTCTATAAGTATAAGTGTCATTAAACTATCATTTTAAAGTTGTGTGTGATTTTTTAAGAAAGCAATTCAATTACAAGAAAAAGTTCAAGACAAGCAAAACAAAAATTTTGTCTTTACTTTTATTTGTGTACAATTTTATATTAAAAAGCTTTAATTTTATTATAAATAAAATGTCAATTTAATTTACAAACCTACATTTCTTTTTTTATTTAATGGGGGGCATATAACAAAAATAAAGTTTTCAATTAAAACTACCATTGTTTTCTTCTCAAGTTTCAATTAAAGTTTTAATCAATTTAACTAAACTTTTTAATTGAGGTTGGAAAGAAAAACAATAACTCTTTTAATTGATATTGTTATTATTTTAATTGAAAGAGTTTTAATAAACTGTCTGCAAATTTTTTTAGTTAATACTATCATTTCAGTGGTAGGTGCAAAATCAATTTAAATATTAATTGATTCAATAAAATTTTTAATTGAAACCCGTTTTTAGTTTTTTCTGTGTACTTGAGAAAACAAAAATGTTGGTACCCATATTGCCTATGCTGTGAGCATAGCTCTTCGGAAAAGTCGTGTTAAGCCGAAATAATACGAAAATTAAAAAAGTCCAGACACTACCTCGATTAAATTAAATAAGGATTAGTATATGTTAATTTCAACTCAAACCAACATCAACTTCCCATACAAATGTGCTTTTCGAATAAATAGTTTTTGAAATAACACAAATATTAGGACATGCACGGCCATTAGTCTAGCCCACGCCTGAATTGAAAAATATCTAGGTGGCGCTTTTTTAAAATTGTGATTGGACACAATTTTAAAAATGTTACCTGTCTTTAGCTTATGTGTATCTCACCGATTTAAAGTTGAGCTATTTTTACCCCTAATTTTTTTCAAATTTTAATTCAGTTTTTCATAGTATCTATTGAAAATTTGTTTGAAATTAAAAACAATATTACAATTACTACAATTTCTTTAAAAGGACCGAAGTCAATTCAACTTTTAGTTGAATTAGCAAATATTTTAATTGAAACTCGATTTTAGTTTTTATTGTTAGTCTCATGTCTTGTCTAACTATAACCATATATATTGACTGTTTAATACCATATAATTTTGGTTTGTTTTTAGGTAATTTTTAATTTTAAAGTAAATAAACACGATCCCATCCCTGGAATATAAAGATCTATATATATCATTATTTTATTTATTTTTATTTATTTAAGTCTACGGGATAAATCATACGAAAGAAGATTTTATAACATTTCCAATTATATATAATTTGTCCCAAAGAAATTAGTAATTTTAAAACATAAAAAATGTAACTCTTAAGCGTTTCCGCCTTCAAAGGGGCACGTCATAATCCACTGGACATTTTTCAATCAAACTTTCCAGATTTTTGAAACCATGCTTCATTAAGACATATTTTGTAATTTTTTTTTGCTTTAAAGCGCCGTCTGAAATTTTGAGAACATATAAATCCTAGACGGTTGAAGATATTTTAAAAATTTAAATTTTGTATGATTTTGCGAACAAATCTTTATTCAAAAATATATGAAAAATTATTTTTTTTAACTTAACCAATTTTTAAAATTTAAAAATTAAAAATTATCTTGTGTTTTGAATATTTCTTTTAAATTGCCATATGGCAACCCTGACGATATAATTTTTATAAGGTTAGTAGTATTTTAATAAAAACCATCCATTATTTATGTTTTGAGTGAAAACGAAATAAATATTGGAATATTTTAGACTTTGTGTATTTTAAAAAATTTCATCGTTCGATCGGTCAGATTTTTAAAAAAAATATATACTATCGATGAACTAATTTCTAGCAGAAAAATACGTTCTCATATTTTTTCATTGATTGATTGTTATCAAAAATAATAGGCTTTTTTGTATTCCACCAAAATGGTCAAACATTTATTTTTTCTAATATTTATTTGGCAACTCTGGCTATGATGTTGAATAATTTTAAGGTTTTTTAATCACTTAATTATTTTTTTCAAGTACAAAAATATGGTCCTTTAAAGGATTTATTATTAAATGCTTTTACGCCAAATTGTCGGCGCATAGTGCCATTACAAAGTTTCTCAATTTTTGTCTGTTCTGTGTCATTGTCCTTAGTTGTGGCCATGAGAGCTGTTGGTCATATTGTCTAAGTTCTTCTAACAAGCTGCGTCGCCAACTTCCCCTTGGTCTTCCTCGCCTTCTTTGGCCTTGGGGTTCCACTCGAGTACTTCTTGTCCTATGTCGTCAGTAGGTTTGCGCAATGTGTGGCCTAGCCATTTCGACTTCTATTCGTTTTTGTTTGCATCTGCGGTATAGCTCTTCGTTAGAGATCCAGTTGTTAGGCCACCATATTCGAAGAATATATCGGAGGCATCTGTTTACGAAGCATTGCAACTTGTTGTTCATTTCTATTGAAGACAGCCAAGTTTCACAACCGTAAAGCCAAGTTTCACAACCGTAAAGCAGTACAGATTTTACGTTTGTGTTAAATAGACGGATTTTGGTGCTTGTAGAGATAGAATTGGAGCGCCAAATGTTATACAATGCTGCAAAAGCCCCTTTAGCCTTTTTAATTCTTTGTAGAATGTCAGTACGTGCTCCACCATCGGCTGTTATTTGGCTTCCCAGGTAGGTGAATTCGTGGGTTGATACGATGGGTTGCCCTGCTACATTAAATGATTGTTCTTCCTTTAAAGGTACTGGGTCAAAAAAGGTACACTGTGTCAAAAATGAGTTAAATAGAAAAGAATAAACATCCGTTAAATATTTTGTTTTAAACATTTTGTTGGTATATCTTTTAAAATAAACATTAAAAAAGATTTTTTTGTTGGTTCTAAAGAATGATTAACCTAAACGTTGTCTTCTTCTTTTTAAGGTTAACAAAATTTTAGTAACTTTTTTAAATGTTAGAAAAGTTTCTTGTAAAAAGAAATTATTAAATATTAATAACACTGTGCCACAAATTTTGGGTCATCACCGTCAGCCTCAATGATTCCAATGCAAAATGAAAGTTAACTAATACACACAGAGAAAAATTTAGCTATTTGCCAACTGAAATGCGGTTACTACGACTCAAATTCGGCTACTACGAATTTCAGAAGATTGACAGAACTGAACGTTAGTTTTTACAACAAAGATCGGTTAATTCAACTGAATTTTAGTTGCACAACCCAAAATATTTAGAAAGCTTATGTAAATATCGTTGTACTAACTAAATTTATAAGTTGTTACCATTAATATACACTTTTCAATTCGGTTGGCACTTTATTTCTCTGTGTGTAGATAAACAACACCGCCCAAAGATGTTTGCAAAATTAGTTCGAATTTCATTTTAAGGCCTCTTGAACTTGGAGTATTTTTGACCATTTATACCAATATGAGCAAAAATCAAAATAAAATAATAACACGGTGCTACAAAAAACAAAAATCTGCAATCACTTTTGAAGTGTAGGTTGTAAGTCTAGCTGAGTATATTACAGAACCGGTTTGAGAAGTTTCAATATACCATTCAAATTTTCAAATTTTCGAGATAAAAGGGATAATGGTAAGACAGTCAGTCGCATTTAAACGTTTGTAACTCAGTTCAATGTAATGTTTAGTTGTACCACCAGACTGAAATTCCTTATAACCGAATTTGAATCGTAGTAGCCAAATATCAGTTGGCAAATAGCTGTGTATGTACAGAAAAGTTGGATAAAAACACTTAAATGGTTCTCCAGACTAAAAATATGCTTATTATGCAAAATTAGTCTATGAAAGTAGTGATTTACCGTCAAAATAAAGCGAGAAAAGGCCTATTTTTCAGACTTAAAATATCAAAATTTCTACTTTTGCAAGATATATCGTAATAAGTGTAATACAGCTATATGAACTATTGAAAATTAAAAATTATTCAAGTTGGGGCTAAACTATATATTTCTTTATTAGGATATTGTCCTAAGAAATAATCTACAGAGTTTTTGTTTTCAAATTTATTAATTGACCACTTTTAGAAATTTGTTGATAGATCTACTTCGGGAATTTTCTAGGTTCACATCCTCAGAACACGTTTTGAAAGAAGTGACAAATCCATGCAAAACATCAAACATTCATATAAACTAGTTTACTCACTAAATGATAACTAATATATGAGCTCGAAGTTAAAGATTATCACCAATGATCAAAAATAAATTGAAATCTTGTTTGTTATCTGCACCCTCTACCTTTGGTAGATATATAATACACGCTTTTTGTTTTTTTCTCCTTTTTATTTTCAAACTTGTTTTGTTTAAAAACAAGATGTAAAGGGGGAGTAAACAAGACCGTACTTTGTCTTTTATACAAGTTTCATATAATTTTTATTAAAAATTATGTTTTTTCGACCTTTAAATGTGCAATGAAAATGAAAAACTATTCAAGTTCGAGGCCCTACTCTATATTTCTTTATTAGGATATTGTCCTAACAAATAATCTAGAGTTTTTGTTTTCAAATTTATTAATTGAATAATTTTTCCTTTTCATTGCACAATTAATTAAAGGTCGAAAAAACATAATTTTTATTTTTATTAAACTTGATATGAACTATTTTTAACAAATAAAAAACATTTTGATTTTGAGCAAAATGACGTTTAAGAACTTTTTTTATTGTTGTTATGCACTTATTACGTGATATCTTGCAAATGTCAAAATTTTGATATTTTGAATGGGTTTTATTTTGCAGAATTACATCGATAATATCTGCAGTGGTTAATTCATATTTACTTAGTCTGAAGAACAATGTTAAAAACATTTCCCTTAACACAATATTTAGTTTTTTTTTAATATTCTCTGATTTGGACATAAATTCGCAAATTCTCCTTTCACAATTTATTTCAGGAAAAGTGTTTTTATTGGTGTAAATTTTGGGTTTCGGCTTGCAAATTCAATATTTATGGTTGAATTTCGAAAAAATTATTTTTTTTTATTCCCCAAAATTTACTATACTAAAGCACCATTAAATCAGGTTTGTAATATCATATATTGTGTAAACTTACCCTTCAATGATTAATTTTATATAAAAGGATCAAAAATTGATTATCATATTAAATAAATAATCCATCAAGTTTATATGCGACTATTTACATTTCGCCCACTGTATATATATATATATTTTATTTTGAAATTCGAACTTAGCAAAACCCTTTGTAGGTTTTGTTCATTCAATGGTGTACTGTCATTTCCCATTGGAACCATTTTGGTTGATTTTTCTTGTTGCACAGTGTAATTTATAATTGCACTTGAAGAATATTAAATGATTTAAAAAGTACAAGGAGATGTTCATTTTCGTTTTCTTTTTTTCTATCTTATTAAATAGAGAATCTAATTTTGTGGCTACAAAAGCGTCAGTAGACAATTATGTAAAACAAAATTTTAATGAACTTACAAGGAAACTACACAGTGGTGAACCTTCAGATATGAATGAAGATAGGATATGTTGTAAAAGATAAAAAAAAAAAAATATTAAACATGTATTTTTTTTAGGTGCGCAATCTCAAGTTTAGGGCTTAAAAAGTCGGGTATAAAATTACTCAATTGGACGTTTTTTAAATATATTTCTTATAGGGCCATTTTAAAAATAATGAGCACAAAAATTACATTTTCAACTAAACATCTTCTGATTTTGGTATAAACATTCTTCTACTTAATATTGTGTTTAGATATTTTTTCTTTTTCCAAAATTCGTTATAGTTCGCGTTTAGTAGCAGTTCAAAGTTGGGGGTCTTTGACAAATGTGTACGAAATACACAATGTTTGAGTTATCCTAACTTTTGAACGCGTCAACAGAAAATTCAAAATTTTGTGTCATTTTCTCTACTTTACACAGTGTTGTACAAACATTAATTTTTTTTGCCAAAAGGATTTCGAAATTGAAAAAATGTCCTTAATTTGAGAATATCTCAAAAAATCCATAATTGATATTTCTGAAATTTTTTTTTACAATTAACTTAATGTACTTAATGTTAATGAACAGAAGTAGTAAAATCCAGATGTTTTTTTTTTTTTGGTTTAAAAATATCAGTGTAGTGGAAAAGGGACCTATATTTTTAATTAGTGGAAATGTAGGTTTTTTTCCAAAGAATTCAAAACTTCTAAAAAAAAAACCGTTACTTTTAACTTTTGGCATATCATCGATTAATTTAATATTGGCTTGCCATTGGAAGCATTCTAAATAAAGTTTTTGGAAGTTGTTTTGTAGCATTATATGACAAGCCTATGCTATATTATTTATCGATGAAAATTCCCTTTTTGCTTTAGTATTTATTACTCTAGTATGAAAAACCATTTTTTTGGTATGGCAGTTTTAGATCTATTCTAAAACATATTTTGTAAAATTAAACAAATTTATGATTTCAAAAAGTTTTCGAACAATTTACGATAGTTTTTGAATATTATTTTTTTAAGGTTGGAAAATAATACACTCAAAAAAATAAGTTAGTAGAAAAGTTAGTCAAACGTCTTGTAAATTGGGTATACTATTTTCCTGCAAATTTTTTGCTAAAATTTCGTTTTTAGCTAAAATTTTAGTTATACTTATTCAGCACTTAACTGTTTTGCACTAATGTTTTACTAATATTTTACTAATATTTTACTAATATTTTACTAATATTTTACTAATATTTTACTAATATTTTACTAATATTTTACTAATTTATTTTGCTAAAAAAAATTGTGCTGATTAACACATAAATAGTGTGGACGACAACCAGCTTGAAAGGTATTCGCAGAATGAATGAGATGTCGCGGCATGTCAAAATGTAGTAGGCACGAGGAAAATGATACTAAAAAGTACTAACTCTAGTAAAAAAAATCAATCATGGAAGATTTTTGTATATGTTTTTCATACATAAAACAAAATTGGGGATTAAAACAACTTAAATTTTGCGTCGTTACCGGCTTGTGAAAGTAATTGTCTATTAATTAAAAAAAGACAAAATAAAATATTTAAAGTTAATAAAAATTAAATGTGTATTTGTAAATTAAATGTTTGTAGAGATTAATAATCTAGTGTGGTCACACATCATAGGTAGATTTTTATGGTGAAGGGTTGTATATGTTATATTTTGTTATTTTTTCGTTTCGTTTCTATAATTATCCGCGGCATTTGCTTTCCTTTAAAAGAGAGCATCATTTAGACAACCCTTGATATAAGTAGTGGAAAGATAATTTTGTTTATGTTATATATAATTATTTCTATTTTTTTTTTAGATATTAAATTAATTCATGTCGTCAATTTGGGAGTATGAACATTTTTATATATTGTAACGTATTGTAAATTATTTTTAAAAGAATCACAAAAATATGTTTTAAAATAACTAAAGTATAATTTTTCTACAAATTTCTTTGAGTTTTTTTTTTAGGTCCACTAATATTCAGCAAAAATTTTATTAATTTTTAGCAAGGGTTTTTTTAAAGTTTCAATGCACGAGTTCCCGTGACATTTCATAGACCTAATACAAAATATAAATTAAAAATGATCTCCATGTACATATATAAAAACAAAAAACTAATAAAACTGTAAAAAATTTTACTTGAGCCAGAGTTAAAACTAAAATTTTTTATTTTAGAAATGTTGAGGTTAAGAAGAAGAATAAACGTTTTTCTCTAAAAATTATAAACAATATTAATTTTTATATCAGACTAGACTAGTTTCTGCTTTTTTATGGACAGGCTCATCAGTGATTTTCCATTTAAATTGTATTATTATTTGTGTCTTATAATTGTCAGATTGTCTCTATATGATAAATTTTTCAACAACCTGCGGCTGTAAGAACCAAACCTGCGCTCATCTTACATTACAAACGTAACAATACCAAGTCATGACCGTTTAGCGATCACACCCAAGTATGGCCTCGAATCTAATGCAGCTAAATTGCAGTTTTCTTTCCTATTAGCTTTTTCTGAGCTGATTTTTAGCAACAAAATTTGTAGATTCAGCAAAAGTTTTGCTAACACTTAGTAGATTAGAAATACAAAAGCCTTGCTAAAAATTAATAATTTTTTTGCTGAATTTTAGTAGACTGAAAAAAACGCAAAAAATTTGTAGAAAAATTGTAATTTAGTTAATTTATTTGCTGAAAATCATAAAACATATTTTTGTGATTCTTTTAAAAATAATTTACAATAATTACGAAATATAAAAATTTTCATTTTCCCACATTGACGACATGAATTAATTTAATATCTGAAAATATATAGAAATAAATATATATAACATAACAAAAATTGTCTTCCAATTACTTACATCAATGGTTGTCTAAATGATGCTATCTTTTAAAGGACGCAATTTCCGAAGATAATTATAGAAACGAAACGAAAAAATAAACAAAAACAAACGAAAACAAACGAAAACAAACGAAACAAAAAAAACAACCCTTTTTGCAATAAGAAAAAGGAAGCATAAAAAAATCTACCTAAGATGTGTGTCTTTGTCTTTCACTTTACTCTGTCTACATTTCTGTATATGTTTGTTTGCAATTTGACCACACATATAAACATTTAGTTTAAATAAATAAATATTTTATTTTGTCTTTTATTTAATTAATAGACAATTATCTTCACAAGCCGGTGACAACGCAAAATTTAAGTTATTTTAATCCTCAATTTTGTTTTATGTATGAAAAACAGATACAAAAGTCTTCCATGGTTGATTTTTTTATATGTCTTATTAGAGTTGTACTTTTTAGTATCAAGTCGAGATGTAGTAGAGAAGAGGAACTCTACTACATCTTGACATGCCGCGACATCTACTTCATTCTGCATATATCTTTCAATCTGGTTGTCGTCCACACTATTAATGTGCATATCAGCACAATTTTTTTTTAGCAAAATTAATTAGTAAAACATTAGTATATTAGTAAAGCATTAGTATAAAACAGTTAAGTGCTGAATAAGTATAACAAAAATTTTAGCTGAAAACACGAATTTAGTCAAAAATTTTGCTAAAAAATAGTATACCTGATTTACAAGACGTTTTACTAACTTTTCTACTAACTTATTTTTTTTAGTGTAGCCACGTGTTTGAATACTAAGAAGATTCGGGTTCTGATGAGATCTTCAGCTAAATCGAAATACTAGTATAAACCCAGCTAATACACACAGAGAAATAAAGTGCCAACCGAATTGAAAAGTGTATTTTAATAGTAACAACTTATAAATTCAGTTAGAACAACGATATTTACATTATATGACTGAATATTTTGTGTGTTGCAACTAAAATTCAGTTGAATTAAACGAACTTTGTTGTGAAAACTAATGTTTAGTTGTGCCAACCGACTGAAATTCGTATTAACCGAATTTAAGTCGTAGTAACCAAATTTCAGTTGGCAAATAGCTACATTTTTCTCTGAGTGTATGTTTGATTTTCTTTATTTTTGTAAATATACGGAGGTTGAAAGCTTGTTCTAAATTAAAAATAACATAAAAATAATATCGATGTATATATAAACAAAAAACTAATAAAACTGCAAAAATTCATTGTTAACATGCAGATAGTTCTCTCAGTGTAGAAAGTTGTTTAGAACAATCAGTGTTTAACTGACAGAATTCTAGAAAATTTTTATTTTGATGGTTTGTTTTTGACAACATTAATAAAGAAAACAAGATGTGAGAAAAATTAAATTTTGGCTAAGAAAAATTGTAATTCATCGGAAATTGTTTTTGCTTTTCGATCTAAAATAAACTGTGAAAAAATAATCAATTTTATTGAAACTCTGTAAAATATAGAAATTTTTAAATCAAACATTTACCTATTAATGGAAAATAACTTATTTTGATTCAGCATTTAAATAAAGTTCAGGTGTATATAATGCAATATTACTTTTTTCCGAAACGTTTTAAGTGTGCAAGCACTTAAAACCACAAAGAAAGCACTATCTCACAAATCATGATCACAATAAGGGCCACAATAACTGCCACAAACCACAACTAAAGTCGTATGCTTAATTTGATTAAAAAGATTACAAAATACGATACATTTTAAAATTGTTTTTCGCTCACTTGAAAAATCAATAAACAAAACTTTAATTATACTCCAATGAATTCTTATCCAAACATGTCTGCTTTACAATCAAGTTTGTGGTTGTAGCCTATAGATTTCATTGTGATTAATCTCTAATCAATATTTTTAAATATAACTTAAAGAAACAAACAAAACCCGTTCATTAAATGGCCGCTAACCTAAGTATATAAAAAAAATCAACCTATGGGTCAAAACTATTGTTTTTTCAATTATTACAAATCTGCTTAATATGAGTGTTTTTCCCAAGTTATCAATAATTAATCATTGAAAACTAATCAAAACAATTCTTTGTGAAAAAAAACTACACTAAAATGCTATAATTCGGTTAGTTTTCAATATATCAGCCATTTAATAATATGGACTTTTAATCAAACATTTTTCAAAACCCATGTTCAAAAGATATCTATAGTTTCAGATTAAAAGTTCAAAAATATGTATTTTTCAAAGCAAAACTAATTCTAATTTCAGTCGCTTGCGCCTGTAGACCTGTAGATTAGGATTATAATTTTTTTTGCAAAATATTTACGATCACCACGTGATGGGCAATATTGTATTAATAATAAAAATCGCCTTTTCCCTTCATTTTGAAACGAAAAGCACCCGCATAATGTGTGTTTTCTAAAAACGTATTTTTGCCATAGAAGTTGTAATAAAGGACCAAAATTAAATTAAGTGGGCGTTGTGGTGTAATGGTAGCGCGTTGGACTGTTACACAGATGGTCCCGGGTTCGATTCCCGGTGACGACATCATCAATTTAGAAAAATAATATGTATGAGTTTTCTATCACTTATATGTATCGCTGTGCCCACCTTGCACCCATAGCACCGAAGTAAAATAATGAATCAGGGCTATGAAACAAAAAGCTTCAATAAATTCGCCAGCTCTACATCAGGTGGCGAGCAACAACTGTTCTAAGACTTATCTACTTGCGCAATTACAGTGTTGACATGTTTGAAACCCTTCATCTTTCAACACCTTTCATCTCTCCACTATCCCCTTTCCAAAGAAAGCAACACATTAATTAATAGGAAGAATTTCCTGAGTGTTGCTTCTCTTTAAAAAAAAAAAAAAAATTACTGCACAACATATTTTATATTACTTTTTACGTAATTAATACCTATATCGCGAAAAAAAACTATATTCTTTTTTTGTCAAAATTAGCGAAACACGTCAACGTTTGTGTCCTTTAATATCGATAGGCATCGTAATAGTTTAATTACACACAGAGAAATAAAGTGCCAAACGAATTGAAATGTGTATTTTAATGGTAACAACTTATAAATTTAGTTAGTACAACGATATTTACATTAGCTTTCTAAATATTTTGGGTTGTGCAACTAAAATTCAGTTGAATTAACCGAACTTTGTTGTGAAAACTAATGTTCGGTTTAAATAATGTTGACTGAAATTCATAATAACCGAACTTTAGTCGAATTAACCGAATTTCAGTTGGCAAATAGCTAAATTTTTCTCTGTATGTACTTAAAAATTTTTGCAAAATATTAATTTAATTAAACAAAAAAAATTGTGTCGAAATGATTTGTTTGAAAATCGCGAAAAAAATAAATTGCGTTTCTTCATATATTTTTATGGACTATAAGTCTAGGATAGGTAAAATTTGATAATTGAAAAAAAAAAATCAAAAGTTATAACTAGGACAAGGAAGTTCATCCAAATGCACGCTTTTCCTCGATAGTCCAAAATTGATGTGGACTAAATATTTATCTAAAAATGTTAAGTTTTCTTTGATCTTCTTTTATTTAATTCTTCTTATTTTAAACGAGCTTAAGATCATCTATTTATGAATTATTTCCAATATTTCGTCTCCACATTGGGTTACTTCTTCAGTTAACAATTATTACAATTTGTTTGAAAAACTTGTTTTAATAATTAAAAACTTATATACATATAACAGATTTTTGAAAAAAGGCGGGAAAACAAAAATATTTTCTGTCCATAAGAAAAAATATAAAAATATCCCAGAAATCAAAATTAAATAAAAATAAAAATATCACAGAAAACAAAAATAACTATAATAATATTTAAAATCTTACACACAAAAAAATATTTCTTAAATTCCGCCAAGTAAACATTTTGTTGAATAAAAAAAAACATAATCAATTACTTTTTTAATTGACTCAATTACTTTTTTAATTGACTCAATTAAAAAGTAATCAATATTTTGAATAATATTGATTACTTTAAATAAACAAAAATATTGATTACTTTTTAATTGAATCAATTAAAAAAGTAATTGATTATTTTTTTTTATTCAACAAAATGTGTACTTGGCGCAATTTTTTTTTTTCTGTGTAACTAGAATATTGCACAAAATTACAGTTAAGATTTTAAATATTATTCTAGTTATTTTTGTTTTCTGTGAAATATTTGTATTTAATTTTGATTTCTGGGATATTTTCATATTTTTTCATATTGACAGAAAATATTTTTGTTTTCCGGCCTTTTTTAAAAAATGTTTTATGTAAGTTTTTAATTATTAAAACATGTTTTTCAAACAAATTGTAATAATTGTTTCCTGAAGAAGCCACCCAATGTGGAGACGAAATATTGGAAATAATTAATAAATAAATGATCTTAAGCTCGTTTAAAATAAGAAGAACTAAATAATTATCCTAATCATCAAATTTAGAACAAAATAGCACCGATTTGTAGTTGCATATTTTGACAAAAACGCATGTTTTTGCATATTATTTTTTTTAAAAGAAGCAATACTCAGAAAATTCTTTGTATTTATTAATGTGTTGCTTTCTTTGGAAAGGGGATAGTGGAGAAGTGAATTACCACCGTTTCTATAATGTTGGTAATTCAAAAAATTTGATGCTTTTCAAATAGCTTCAAGTAAATTATTTTTGATAAATATGTCTAATAAAACTCATTTAAAACGTAGCAATACAGTTCGGTCTTAGTCTTTCTTATACATCATGTGAAATATAATAAAATATTAAAAAATGCTTCTAATTGGTTTTAATATTTTTAAAAACAATATTGGCAAAGAATTTTGCGGGTAGTACTGGCAAAACACGTGCTTTAAAAACAAAATTGTGTTTTCTTAGTACAATGTTAGTTGTATCTTTGATTATTTTTAACACGATGGGTTTTACAAAAATAGCAGTCGTTTGCCAGTACTATTTGTTTGGTACGGTTGCAAATTTCTACCTGGAAAGTCAATTATTTGAATTTTGAATAAATAATTTAAAAATTTCTGATAAAAATAAAAAACTTCCCTGTGGGAAATGGACCAGTCTCTGGTATGGTCATGTGATTAGAACTTTGTGTGTATGAACCTGTCCTAGTTTCGGTTCTGTTATATGAAAGTGACCGATACTTTTAACATGGGCTTGTCATAGCAGGTGACAATTTGCTACCTGTGAAGCACTGTGTAACGTGGCGAATAACTTGACCAATACAACCTATCACCGTACCGACTGAAATGAATATGCTACGGGACAAGTTAGAACTAGGTAGTGTCAAAGTATGACCATTTTAAGATTTATGTAATATGCAACAGAACCAGTGGGAAAAAAATTATCACGTGACTGGTGTAGGTGTACGTATCTTAGAACTGGAGAACAATTTTTGAAGGAAAACTAGTCACATATTAAGCGCAATATGTTCTGTAACAGGTGTAGTTTGACTGACATAGTTTTGAGACGTACCACTGCACTGGTATAAGGGGTACATGTTGCCGGGCATGCGAAAAGTATTTAGCAAGTAACCTGTCAGTTTTTATTCAGTGTATGTCATATTATGCACGAGTTGCTAAATAGCCCGTCCGGAACCAATCACTGCACTTTTCCAAAACAGTGTGTCTTACCCCCTGTTCAAAAAAACCTTAAAAATGGCACAACAAAAATCAATTTTATAATTAGCTTATATAGACCCAACAAAAAACTAAGTTTAAGATCGCGACGTTTGGCGAGAAATCACCATATCTGGCAGCTCTGATCACAGTTCCGTGTTCAGTTCTTTTAAACCAGTGAAGTGTTACGTCTTCATTTCTACTGTCACATAGTCGGTACAGATAAAATTCCTTCAGTGTTATGTCTGCTGTGTAGCAGTCAAGGGACTGAATCCTTTGGCACTAATTGCCATGTTTTCATTGACTGCTAACAGTGTTGAACCAGTTCAATGACCAGTAATAACTTCAACTACAACGGCGCTAGTTGCTTCAATACACTTTGATGTTGTGTTACTTTTTCTCCAGTTGCATGACATATCTGGTACACTGATAGAAATTTGTGCGTAGTATTAATGAATTCCTTCATTAATCCAATGAATTTTTCATAAAAAAGTCCCCAAAGAAACGTTTCATCGAGTCAATGAAAGGTGTTTCATTAAATCAATTTTAATGAATGGTTTCAGTGACAAAATGAAAATTTCATAAAGTATATGAAATTTTGTTCATTAATCCTAGCCTAATCGTTATGAAAGTTTCATGTGTTTAATGAATAAAATTCATAGTTTGTATGAAATATTTTCGTTGATATTTAATAATTTGCACTTTTTACGATTATTTTAGCATAGCATTAATTTGGTGGTTATTGAGAAATTATCATTCGTTGATATTATTTATAAGATCTGGTCTTTATAGGATCTATAAAATATTTTTATAAAAAAAGTTCGAAAAGTTCCAAAGTAAACATCACAGGCTGTTCTGCACCGATTCAGCAATTTTTCGTTACTTGGAATATTATGACATGTAAGAAAGCAATCTAACAATAAACGTTTTTAGATCGAAAATTACAAATTTTGAAAATAAAATTTTTTTATCCATAAAAAATAAATATTTTAATTATTGTACTTTTTTTAAATTATGTATATTAAGAACTTTAATGATTGAAAAAATCGTTTAAATATAATTAACTGGCATTAAAATATTAAAAGCTGAACTAAAAAAAAACCAATTTTAATTTATTTCTGTTTTTATTGTTTTATTTTAACAAAATTGTTCAATCTTTCTGTACATTTTTTATAATTTGTGTTAAAAGACGACATATTTCTTTTCTTATATGTTGATACAAAATATGTAATTCTTTATCGATCTGGCTTGGAATTCTGTAGAACGATCGACGATTATAGTCCACTTTTTGTAGTTAAATTACGACCATATTAGATAAAAATGTTAAATGTTGTTAACAATGTTGTTAAAAAAAACAAAAATTTATTATCGTTTAGCATAACGTTTTTGTGTAACATCGTCAAAACGATAACAATTTAGGTCTCGTTTTCAACAAATCTATATCGTGTTTCTTAGCGAATCTGTTCCCTGCAATTTAGTGACCAACTATTCAAATTCGTCAAAAACTGTTAGCTCTAAGCAAACTTAATAAAAAAATTAATTTATATCAACATTTTGGTTAATGTTTAAATATTTCAAAGAAATTTATCAGTTTTTTTTATTTGAAAATGATAGTACAAAAAAAAATTTTTTTTTTCTTCTTACAAGTCAAAATTTTTATTGAAAAAAATTTTAAATTTTTCATTGATTTAATGATTTTTTTTATGAAATTATGAAAAAATCATAAAAAATTTTAATGAAAAAAATACCAATATTAATGAATTTTCATTCAGTTAATGAAATGTTTCATTAAACCAATGAATCGATTTTAATGAAATCGTTTCATTAATACTATGAAGGAAAATTCTATCAGTGTAGCAACCAGTGAATGTTTTGTCACCATAACTATGTATAGTCACGTGATTGGTCATTTCACCAAAATTAACACTTTTTGGTGCACCACAATTTTGGTTTCACCAGTTTCGTGATGTGCCCCCAAAACATATATCACAGATTTGTCACTTTGGATCAATCGACCCTTCGGTTCCCGCAGGGTTAGAACAGTTTGTCCTTTTGACCAAAAGCCATAAAGTTATCAATAATTGAAAATCTACAAAACCCAACCGGATGGGTTAAACGTGTTTATTAATTTTTCCAATATATATAATTTTTCTAAGTAATTGTTCCTCATTGTTTTATTTTTTTCAAATTTGTAGATTATAAAAAGATTATAAAGTTGTTTTTCACATGATTAATCATATCAAATAAAGAAATAAATCGTCTCAAAATCTACCCCAGGAGTGATGTATTTTTTTTTTGTTTACACTGCAAATATTGGACTAACTATTAGCATATAAAAGTGAAATACATGCCATTACGTTTTTTTTTTTAAATAAATATATAAAAATGCATTTGAATTAGGCATCTGGCAACAGTAATCGTTTGTTTGCATAAATGCGAGAAAATTCATTCATCCAACATCAAGATGTGTGCAATTTTTAGTGTTAATAAATCGGTATTTTTATTGTAAACACTTTTGAAATTCAATAAATTGATTAGAATATTGAGCATGACTTTTTTTTCTACAGATGAATTTGTGCATTGGGGTTGAAATTGTAGGCGATTCTATGTTTACTTTAAATTGGTTTATCTGTTTGTCTTGACCTACATGTTTTCAAACTACAGTCGACCCTCGGTTAACGAACGCCTCGCTTAACGAACATTTCGCACAACGAACACATTAAAAAAAAAAAAAAGTTTCGCTTAACGAACAAAGTTTCGTATAACGACCAACGCAAAATGGGAAATACCGAATTGCGCAAAAAACTTCTGTCGATGTTCAGCTTTGGCATCACTTGTGTTCATACAATTAAGAAGACGTGTTGAGACATACAAACATATAGTAAATGTTCATTATTTGATTTTGTTAAAAAAGGGGAACTTTCGAATTGCGCATAAAACTTTAGCTTTAGCATCACTTGTGTTCATACAATTAACAAGACATGTTGTTATTTTTTTGTGAAAGTGTAACGTAACATTAAAAAGCATCACCCCAATCCGACAGTGGCTAAACGCGCAACAGATTTATTCAATGATAATGGTGTGTCGCATTTTCAAGAAATTTTGAAGCGTCGCCAAAAACAAACGACTCTAGACAGTTTTTTGTTAAAGAAGAACTAGGTATGCGTCCAGGTATCATACAAAATTATTTTTTTTTGTAATTTTTTCGTTTTTTTCCATTGCAGATTGTCTCATTTCGTCCTATATTCAGTTCCTAAAAAATGTTGATAAATATATGTTATATTACTTTCAATAAATATTGATGTTGGAATATGTTAGTGTGTACTTTTTCCGACTTGGAACGCATTATTTTATTTTGCACTGATATATATGGAAATAATGGTTTTGCTTAACGAACGTTTCGCATAACGACCACGCTTCTGGAACGAAGTGTGTTCGTTAACCGAGGGCCCACTGTATTTTGTTCAATTCAGTAATAGATTAAATTGTGTTTTTACATGACAACAAATTGTAGTTTTGCAAAATAAAAAAAATAAGAAAATTAGTTTTGTTTTTCGATCCGTTATGCTAACTGAAATTGGAATTTTAATATAGCATATCCTAATCATGAGTAATGTAAAGAAAGAACATGGTTGAGGGAACCATATTCGAAGAGCATCATACATTTTTGGATTTATGATTGCAACAACCATGTTACTATTGTTGTGACAACGATACTCTTATCTGCGTCAGTATCATTATATGATAATTAGATTGCCATATTATGGTTCCAAATATATCCCAATATTATCATATTATGGTTCTGGAAATTTTTATGAATTATCATAATATGAGTCCAACAATATTGCGTGTTTTTTAATAGTATATTTATTTAATAATTATATAAGCTATACATATGATTACAGAATAAAGCAGACATAAAAATATTGTTAAGAATACAATTTCACAATACATTTATAATGATGAAACCATGTTTGCAGCAATCATAATAATTGCATTATAACCATATTATAGTCCAAGTTATCATATTATGACCATGGATACGAATTTCTTCATCATTTATTACCATGTTATGATTATTGCAAACATATTATGATTATTTCGTACTACATACTTAAAATCAAGTGTAGTTAGTTTAAAATTTTATTTCAATATTTTTTTGCGTAATTACAATATTGTTTTACAATATTTTTTTGGTAATTACAAACAATTAAAAAATAAAGCGCTTTTTATAATAAACAACATTTAATTAAACGTTTGCCTGGCCTTTCAGGCCAGACCGAGTTGAGACTACGATTTATTACTTCTTTCACAAAACAAATCACCATTACAATTACCACCACTACTTTGTTTGTAAATTTTTAATGTCTTTTTGATTAATATTATTTAATTTGTTTGGGCTGACTGTTTCTCACAACTTCTTTTGACAAAATCTCAAACAAGAATGAAACTAAAAGAGCGAAGACGCTTATAAAAAAAACCGACTGATCATCTTATAGTTGGCGCAAATCTAATATGGCTACAGTTAGATAGAGGAATATGTTAAAAAATACTATAGTATGATTATAGACAATAATATTGTATGATAACTGAAAAAAAAGAGTTATTTTTACTAGAACATGATAAAAGCAACTATATTATTGGTGAATATGATTGATACAATAATAGTCTAATTGAAACCATTTATTGCTGTAGGAAACATAGTTTTGTGTATATTAATGGTAACAACTTATAAATTCAGTTAGTACAACGATATTTACATTAGATTTCTGAACATTTTGGATGTTGTAAATTCAGTTAAATGAACCGAACTTTGTTTCGAAAAATAATGTTAAGTTGTAATAACGAAATTTGAGTCGTTGTAACCGAATTTCAGTTGGCAAATAGCTAAATTTTTCTCTGTGTATAGTAAAGATCAAAAAAATATGTACTTAAAATTTGTGAATTTTTAAAAATCAATTTATAAATTAAATCCAATACAATAGACCAACGAATGACAACTATATTAACCATATTAACCCACTTGGCGCAACCGTCCTTTTAAAAGAACATCTGACAAATGAGAGAAAAGCGCCATTATGCACGTGCATTTCTGTACATATTTTTTTTATATTATTATTGTTTATGCTTTGTTATTTGGCGGTATGAAACAACACCCCAATGTAATAAGTCCCCAAACCAAAAATAAAATAACGCCCCATTTTTTGGGGCTTTATTTCATTATGAAACAATACCCCAAAAAAAAAATGAAATAAACCCCCAACCAAATGAAACGAAACCCCAAAACAAAATGAAGTAACGCCCCAATTTTTGGGGCTTTATTTCGTAATGCAACAAAGCCCCATTTTGAAAATGAAATAAGGCCCCAATAAAAAAAAAAAAAACAAAATTATATATTACTTTGAAATATTCCTTTATTCCTAATTAATACATAGTAAAAAGATTAATAATATTTAGTATATCAATACATTTTTTTTTAATATTTTTTAGTAGTTTATCACAAAATAAAACTAAATTTATAAATCGTATAATCGCACGCAGAAAAAACTTTATTTCGCGAAGCCGCCTGCCGCGTTCTACGGAGGAAAAAACCCCTAAGAGCGGCCGAAGGCCGCCACACAGAAAAACTTGTTTTTACAAATTACTTGACGTCTTAAAAATATAAGATTTCAACGGATTCGACATCTGATTTGAAAAACAAGTTCTTCTGGGTGGCGGCCTTCGGCCGGTCTTAGTTGTTTTTTTCCTCCGTAGAACGCGGCAGGCGGCTTCGCGAAATAAAGTTTTTTTCTGCGTGCGACATAAAAGAAACTTCAAAATTACTACACGGTATGATCTCACTTACTAATAGCAAATAACTATTTACATTAATAACTTGATAATTCATGCAGTAATTATAACGGTTATTTGCTTATATTACTTAAAAATTGTGCTTTTTAAGAAAATGAAATAACACCCCAAAAATATTATTTGGGGACTTATTTTGGGGCCTTATTTCATTATGAAATAAAGTCCCAAAAAAAAATGAAATAAAGTCCCAAAAAATGAAATAACACCCCAATTTTTTTTTATCGAAATTTTTGGGGCCTTACTTCATTTTCGGTTTGGGGCCTTATTTCATTGGGTTCTTGTTTCATACCGCCTGTTATTTAGCTTCGCAGCACGAAAGCGTCAGTTGCTGAAAGCAGTTCCGGTTATTTTAATTGCTTATTGAGTACTTTGCGAATTGTGATTTTTTCTAATAGTGCGTAATGGAAAAAACATGTAAGTAAATCAATTACATCCAGTTAATTGCTATTTTCTGTTTAAAGATTAATAAGAGTAACATCTTAGTTAAACAATAAATAAATGGAAAGCTTGCGTAATGCTGTATTGCAGCGCAAAGTGTACTGTCTTTGGAATCTATAGGTTTAAAAAAAAAGTTATTTATAAAAAATGTTAAGAATCCCATAAAGATTTAAGTTTCGAAAAAAATATTGAAGTTTCAAAAAAACAAAAACTCCGGCGCTATCTGGGTTAAGGCTAACGAATGTGTGTTTATTTTTAATTAAATCTTAATTTGAATTTTTAAAAAATACGAAAAATATACTTTTTTTTTAACAAAATATGCATATATAACAAAATATGCAGCAAAAAAATTTCAAAATATGCAAATTCTTTGATTCGGCGAAATATTTAATAAAAATCGATGTTGGGCTACTTATTACAAACATGCATTTGCATGAAAGTCGCTGCTGCGGTTATTACATAGCAATTATTCGTATAATTATCATGAGTAGATGTTTTTAACTGCATCCGAGTAGTCATCAAGTTTCATAAAAAAGTAAAATAGTAAATTATGACATGAATTATAGTAAGATGCAAATTTATCTGCCACTGTAATTTTTCATAAAACTTTATATTTAATTGTTCACTTAGAATATTATCTACACTCAAAAAAAAAAAGTTTGTAAAGTCAGCAAAAAATTTTGCTGAGTCAGCAAAATTTTAGTCAGGAGGGTGCTTGCAAAAAAATTGCTTATGTCAGCAAAATCTTTTGCTGAAAATCAGCGAGCTGATTTTTAGTGGATTAGAAATAAAAATGCCTTGCTAAAAATTAATAAATTTTTTGCTGAATTTTAGTAGACTGAAAAAAACGCAAAAAATTTGTAGAAAAATTGTAATTTTGTTAATTTATATGCTGAAAATCATAAAACATATTTTTGTGATTCTTTTAAAAATAATTTACAATAATTACGAAATATAAAAATTTTGATTTTCCCACATTGACGACATGAATTAATTTAATATCTCAAAATATATAGAAATAAATATACATATGTATATAACATAACAAAAATTTTCTTTCAACTACTTACATCAATGGTTGTCTAAATGATGCTTTCTTTTAAAGGACGCAACTGCCGAAGATAATTATAGAAACGAAACGAAAAAATAAACAAAAACAAAGGAAACGAAAAAAACAACCCTTTTTTTGCAATAAGAAAAAGGAACCATAAAAATCTACCTAAGATGTGTGTCTTTGTCTTTCGCTTTACTCTGTCTATTAATGTGCTTATCAACACAATTTTTTTAGCAAAATTAATTAGTAAAACATTAGTATATTAGTAAAGCATTAGTACAAAACAGTTAAGTGCTGAATAAGTATAACAAAAATTTTAGCTGAAAACACGATTTTAGAAAAAAATTTTTGCTAAAAAATAGTATACCTGATTTACAAGACGTTTTACTAACTTTTGTACTAACTTATTTTTTGAGTGTAGGAAAAAGCCCACTGCAAGTGTAGTTGAAAATAAATTAAATTTCACTGGAAAAAAGAACGACTTACATTTCATTAAATTCAACGAACATTGTCTTTTGTTTTTTACTGCTCAAAAAATTAACCGCAAATGTATTTAAAATTAACCACAAATGTACACCCAAAAAAAAAGTTAGTTGCACATTTATTAAACGTCTATTTAATATATTTAACTAACTTCTAGCATAAATTTTAATTAAACGCTTTTACCAAAAAATTAAATTTCAACTATTGTTTAAAAAATTTACGATAAGATATACACAACCATTACATGACAATAAATAAACTAATTTAACAAATTTACTAAATGAGTGATATTTTGAAAATTAAAGATGCAGGCAAATATAAAATACGATTTGGTGCGAAGCTACAAAACAATAAATGCCAGTCACAGATAGTACACTTTGAACACTATGTAGGTAAAGCTCACTGTAAATGTAGTTAAAAACCAATGAAATTTCACTAGAATAAAGGACGACTTACATTTCAGTAAATTCAACTACCATTGACATTTGTTTTTCACTGTTCATTAAATGAACCACAATTGTAGTAAAAATGAACCACATATGCAGTAAGTATTTAACAAACATTTATTCGATTTATTTGTTTAAATAAAACAAAAACTACGGTACAAAATGAATGTAAAATCATAATACAGTAATTTGATGTGGTTTGTTTTTTTAAATGAACTACAATTGTAGTCAAATTCTGAAATTTCTTCCACAAATGACTGTTGTTTCACTTAAAAATAAAGATACTGTATTACAACTCAAACAATTGCAAATATTTACAGCAGAAGTTTCCTGAGTGTAGTTTTTAAAAGATAAAGAGTTTTTATAATATTTAATCATATTTCTTTTTTGTATTTTAGAATTATCTTTATTTGAAAAATGTAAAATTGCATCATACATAGTACATATCATACTTGGGAACTTTCCATTGGAATTACCTGCTGTCCTTGCCAATGCCAATAAATTTCTTTACCATTCCAATGCCAATGAAATTTTTTTTAATTAGCATTGATTACATCAATGGTAATGCAATGGCACCAATGTCTCAAAAAGCAATTGTAATTGACGAAATAATAATTTTTTATAAAAAACGTTCTGTTTTGGGAAAAAGATAAAAATTTTAAATTTAAGTCCTAACTTTGTTTGGTAACTGCATCGTTCACTGTGTGAATAAAACTTCACTATTTTCCACTAAAAAGAAAAATTTTGAACATTACTTAAATATTGAAAATATCCTTCTATTTATAAATTTATTCTCATAAACTAGTTTTGCATGAACTAGTTTATGACAGCAATTATCAATTTTTTATAAAAAAAAAATATCTAAGCGCCTTTCTAAAGAATCAGAGCAAAAAGTTCAATAAAAATAAACAAAAAAATAAAACAACAAATATTTATGGGTGGGAAAATAAGTTTATGATCACCATTAAATCACTTAATACGAGGGAGTTGTGATGAGGGACAATTTTATTATTTTTCGCTTTAGTGCCGACGACTTTGTAATAAACAATTTAATTGTTTTATTGGAAGAAAAAAAAACAACAAATATGTAATAAGAAACATTTAAATACTTATCAGTTGTTAAAACCCAGCAAAATCAATGGATGAAATACTTAATTACTGTTTTTGAAGAAATTTTTTTGGAAATTATTGTAAGAAATCGAACTAGGTATATGTAGGTACTGTTAGTGTTAAAGACAAGGTGTTGGCTAAGCAACCTAAATATGCAAGTTCAATTCCTGTGGATTAACTGTAAAATTTACTTAACTGCTTCATATTGCCAAACGATTTCGAAGGGCCCCCCAAATTCTGCAAACGAATCATTCGATTGGTAAAAAATGTTTGTTATACCCGAGTAAAAAAAATATATATACCCGATTAAAAAAAAAATTGATTGAATACAACAAAGAAATGTATCAAGTTTGTTATAGGTGTAGTCACTATAATTATTTAGTTTACAAATACACATTTAATCTTATTTAAATATATTATTTTGTTTTTAATTTAATTAATACACAATTACTTTGACAAGGCGGTAACAACACAAAATTTAACCCTCTAACGGGTAAGGCTGCCTCAGGGCAGTCTTCATAAAATTTACCACAAATGTGTCAAATGAGCGTTTTATACTTAGAAATTAATATATTCCGATAGAAAACTAAATTTCCTAAATATTTTGCGAAGACCTTTTTTCGTGTGCCGTCCACGGTTTGGAAGAGAGAAAGCTTCAAAATCAAAATTTCGTTAAATTTCAAAAACTAATTATTTTTGAAAAACAAATTGTTTTCAAAAATCTAAAAGACCAATTTAAGTTGACTTAAAACTCTTTATAAAAAAATATAAGTAATATTGAAGCTTTATCTTTAATAATAATTTAATAGTGACTCCCAGAATTTTATCGGGATTCCTCTAAAGGACATCGTCTTAACATATAAACTAATAGACGGAATTTTATGAAATTTTGCAAAAAGAAGATATTAAGTAATAATAGCAAAGCGTTGAAGTTTGAACAATATAAATTAAAGTGTAGATACTTTTTCGCCCACTTTCGCTTTTTCCAAAAAGCTAAAATAGCGATATCTTCTTAAATAGGAGCAGAAATAATAAGAGTGTGGTTATATCTTGGTATGAGAAATAATTTTTGTCCAAAACTTCTCTTTTATATGCTTTAGTTTCCAAAATGCACCCTAAAATATTTTGGCTCATATCGCCTAAATTAGGCAACGATAAGCAATTTTGTTGAAGAACTTATTATTTGTTTTTCGAGTGGAGCACATGGTATGAATTTCGTTGCAAAACATCGTTTGCCAGTTAGAGGGTTAGGTTTTTTTAATCCGCAATTTAAAAAACTTAAATTGTTGGCGTCCCTTTGTTTTATTATGTATGAATTTTTTATATGTTGATTTTTTTTATATGTCTTACCAGAGTTGACATGTCGCGACATCTAATTCATTCTGCGTATATCTTTCAATCTGGTTGTCGTCCACACTTATCAGCACAATTTTTTTTAGCAAAATAAATTAGTAAAACATTAGTTAAGTGCTGAATAAGTATAACTAAAATTTTAGCTGAAAACATAATTTCAGCAAAAAATTTGCTAAAAAATAGTATACTTGATTTACAACACATTTTACTCACTTTTCTATTAACTTATTTTTTGAATGTACGGTAAGATTATATCTAATTTATTATAATAGAATTTATGTAATACGGTCTATATATAATTTTAAATATAAATAACATAGGGTTTCTTTCAATTGGGAAAACATTAATATTAGGCCTTCTCGTACAAGCTCGCATATAAAAAAAGACCAATTACCAAGGACTGTTATTTGTGAGAAACATAGAGATGGTCGACCTTTATATTCAGAACATTATTTGAGTCACTTAATCTTATGTCCTTAGAATTTCATTAAAGATTACATATTAGCTTTTAAATAAAATTTAAGTTCTTGCAATGTCACGTATATTAACATATGGTGCGGTAACTTTTTGTTTTTTTTTTTTTTTTTGTTTGATATTTCAAATGATAAATCATGCTTCTAGACGAGAACAAGAAATTCTCATTGAGTGTATGGTTCAACCTAACAAATATCTTTAGAAATTCTACCAGTCTACAATAAATTATTTTTCACAATAAATAAGTTTGCGGAATAAGATTGGATTTTGCATTAGAACTTGCAAAAACAATAAATAAAATTGTAATATATAACACATCTACGGTGATATCAATTGACATATATTTTGATGTTAATATGTATAAGACAAAATTATATATGATTATATGCTCCATAACATATATCCATATTGAGCAAAATAAAGCAATATTTTTTTTATATATTGCAATATTAAATTAAAAAAGATACGATTGTATATGAACGTTTTTACACGCGTAGACAAAAGAGTTAAAAATTGTTAAAAGTATTTTTTCAAATTTAAAGAAGAATATGTAAACTTAACCAGTCAAAAACTGCCAGTTGTTCAAAAAATCAAGCACTGCCTTATCACTGATCAACCGAGGAATTGTAAATAAAGGGCCCGCCAAATAACTTTTTTTTCTTGAACTCCTGAAGCAATTGGACTTTGTATGGCGTCATACCAAGGTCTTTATGCAAAATTCGTCTCAATGATGTCTCCGAAATGTTCAATTGTTGAGAACGACGGTGAATTTATGTTGATGGCGCTTCACGCACACTTTCTGCCACAGCAGCAATATTCTCGGGTGTACGCACTGTTTTTGGCTTTTCACGCTTTGGTTTATCGATGAGGATGCCAGTTTCTTTCACTTTTTTCACAAGATAACGAACATACGGACCATATTCGTTCAGCGGAAGGATAAAACTAATTATCTGTCAAATCAGACATGAGCTAAGTGTTACCATTCACAAAATAAGCACTAGTTGAAAAAAAAAACGTTAGATGGCGGACCCTTTATATTACTGCCAGAACACTTGTTTAAGCCGATGGTTTCCATAAAGAGTTTTCCAGTATTTGTTTTACAATAATTTCAATGGACCACACTGATAGAAATTTGTGCGTAGTATTAATGAATTCCTTCATTACTCCAATGAATTTTTTCATAAAAAAGTCCCCAAAGAAACGTTTCATTGAGTCAATGAAAGGTGTTTCAATAAATCAATTTGAATGAATGTTTTCATTGACCCAATGAAAATTTCATAAAGTATATGAATTTTTTTTCATTAATCCTAGTCTAATCGTTATGAAAGTTTCATGTGTTTAATGAATAAAATTCATAGTTTGTATGAAATATTTTCGTTGATATTTAATAATTTGCACTTTTTATGATTATTTTAGCATACAATTACAAATTTTGAAAATAAAATTTTTTTACCCATAAAAAAGAAATATTTAAACCAATTTTAATTTATTTCTGTTTTTATTGTTTTATTTTTACAAAATTGTTCAATCTTTCTTTGCATTTTTTATAATTTGTATTAAAAGATGACATATTTTCTTATATGTCGGTACAAAATATGTAATTTTTTATCGATCTGGCTTGGAAATCTGTAGAACGATCGACGATTATAGTCCGTTAAATTACGACCATATTAGATAAAAATGTTAAATATTGTTAACAATGTTGTTAACAACAAAAATGTATTATGGTTTAGCATAACGTTTTTGTGAAACATCGTCAAAACGATAACAATTTAGGTCTCGTTTTGAACAAAACTATATCGTTTTTCTTGGAGAATCTGTTCCCTGGAATTTAGTGACCAACTATTCAAATTCGTCAAAAACTGTCAGCTCTAGGCAAATTTAATAAAAAAAATTATTTATATCAAAGTTTTGGTTAATTCTGTTTAAAAGAAATTTTTCAGTTTTTTTTATTTCAAAATGATAGTAAAAAAAAAAATTTTTTTTCTTATTACAAGTCAAAATTGTTATTGAAAAAAATTTGAAAATTTTTCATTGATTTAATGAATTTTTTTTATGAAATTATGAAAAAATCATAAAAAATGTTAATGAAAAAAATACCAATATTAATGAATTTTCATTCAGTTAATGAAATTTTTCATTAAACCAATGAATCGATTTTAATGAAATCGTTTCATTAATACTATGAAGGAAAATTCTATCAGTGCACAAAAAAAAAACATTAGCAAAGAATTGGCTTAGACCACTGGGCCAATGTTGGCAAAAAAGTTTTTCCCAGTGCTATTTAGTCACAAAGTGTAGTCGGCTCAAAAGTCTAACAACCGGTAAAGCTCTCAAAAAAATTATACTGAAATTTTTTTTTGGAAAACAAATTTTTTAGACCACCTATTTCATGGTTTTACCAACATTTTGACAGCGTTAGAAATTTTGTTTGAACAAGTGGACCTTTTGTCTAATGATGTTATCATTTTGGCATTGGAAAAGCACTTCTTACCATCACTTGCACCACTAAAGTGCCATTACCAGCGGTGGTCCGTTTGTCTTTTTCTGACTGGATACCTACGTTTTTTTAAGTAAAAAGGTACTAGATTAGGTTCTTCAGTAATTACCAGTAACGATCAGAAAAAGCTAAATTCAATGTATTTAAATCAAAAACTGTTTAAAAAAAAAAACAAAAGTAAAAAACTTGGAAAAACAATAAATTTTTCAAGAAAAGTTGAAACAAGGAAGTCAAAAAATCTTAAAAAAAGCACAAAAATCTTAAAAAAAAAACAATGTAAAGCTCAAAATTGGAAAATACAAAAAAGCCAAATGGGTAAAACAAACATAAAAAAGCAAAAAAAAAAAAGAGAATTTGTCTTCGTTCAGAATGTCTTCATAAACCAAATTTTTGCTGGGTAAATATCTTTTTTAATAATAACAATTAAACTCTTAAAATAGCATCAGTTGAATGGATTTAAAATGAAATGATGGTTTATATTTTAGAGGTTTTTTTCCGGCGTCTGGCCATTGATGTTTACAATTTATTTATTTTTTGCATGAACTCAATTTAAATTGGAAAGAAAAATGTAAACAATAATGGGTAAAAGGTTAATGATTTAAAAAAAAATTAAAAAAAAAAAATTATAACAAAAAGAGGAAATGACTTAAATGTCTTAAAAATATGAAATATATTGAAAACAATGATATTTTCACTATATTAAGGAGGAGATTTATATCGGCGGTATGAAACAAGACCCCATTGAAATAAGGCCCCAAACCGAAAATGAAGTAAGGCCCCAAAAATTTCGATAAAAAAATTGGGGTGTTATTTCATTTTTTGGGACTTTATTTCATTTTTTTTTTTTTGGGACTTTATTTCATAATGAAATTAGGCCCCAATATGAGAAATGAAATAAGTCCCGAAATAATATTTTTGGGGTGTTATTTCATTTTCTTAAAAAGCACAATTTTTAAGTAATATAAGCAAATAACCGTTATAATTACTGCATAAATTATCAAGTTATTAATGTAAATAGTTATTTGCTATTAGTAAGTGAGATTATACCGTGTAGTAATTTTGAAGTCTCTTTTATGTCGCACGCAGAAAAAAACTTTATTTCGCGAAGCCGCCTGCCGCGTTCTAAAGAGGAAAAAAACCCCTAAGAGCGGCCGAAGGCCGTCACCCAGAAGAACCTGTTTTTCAAATCAGATGTCGAATCCGTTTAAATCTTATATTTTTAAGACATCAGGTAATTTGTAAAAACAAGTTTTTCTGTGTGGCGGCCTTCGGCCACTCTTAGGGGTTTTTTTTTCTCCGTATAACGCAGCAGGCGGCTTCGCGAAATAAAGTTTTTTCTGCGTGCGATTATACGATTTATAAATTTAGTTTTATTTTGTGATATACTACTAAAAAATATTAAAAAAAACTGTATTGATATACTTAATATTATTAATCATTTTATTTACTATGTATTTATTAGGAATAAAGAAATATTTCAAAGTAATATATAATTTTGTTTTTTTTTATTGAGGCCTTATTTCAATTTCAAAATGGGGCTTTACTGCATTACGAAATAAAGCCCCAAAAATTGGGGCGTTACTTCATTTTTGGTTTGGGGACTTATTTCATTGGGGTGTTGTTTCATGCCGCCTTTATATCGAGTGCCTAAGAAGAGGTTTCCCGATCTTAATGAAATTCGGATATAGGAGGAAAAATAAGGCACACGTATTTGTTTTCACGTTTAACGTTCAAAATGAAAAATTCAAATTATTACATTTTAGGAAATTCTTCCTATTTATTAATGTGTAGCTTTCTTTTGAAAGGGGATAGTGGAGAGATGAAAGGTGGTGAAAGATGAAGGGCTTCAAACATGGCATGGAGGGGGTGGAAACATGTCTGAAATTGTCAGAATTAAGATTTATTTTGACGCACCATTGGAGCAGATCTTCAAAAGAATTAATTCAATTTGAGCTTAATTCACAAAAATTTGAATTCAGAACTAAAAAATATTTATATATCATTCCGTTAATCCATCCCCTAGGAATTCATTCAAAAGCTTTAATTGGTATTGAATGAATTCTTAACTTAAATGAAAAAATTTTAGTATCATTCATTCATTTAATACAAAGAAGTTTTACATAAACGCACAAATTAACCCATTTTTTACCACACATCGATCACATGGGTAGTTTTTGGTAGAATGATGTAATGGTGTATCAATAAGCTTTTCCTGAAGTGTTTGTGTACTTATTACGCTCTTTAGCGGTGGTATTCGCAATTTGAATTCCAACTAAACCGGTAATAGATGTTTTTTCAATTTTATTATATTTTATATTTTTTATTTGGTGTTAAAGGAAATATCAATCAAACCGTAATACACAATTTGGTCTATTGGATTTTCACTATTTTTGAGAGTTTTTGGAAAATATTGTTTTTTTTACATTTTTTGAATTTCGTAAAATGGCAACACTGGCGAATCAATTTTTAAATTTTTTTTATTTGTTTAAAGAAAATAGCTAACTTTTTACAGTAAAATAGAATATAGAACATAAATATAAATAGAACATTTTTGGTCTTCAAAGTTTAGTAACGTCATGATCTTTGTTAGGAAAAGACCTAACCACGTGCTTGATTACTAAGAAGACAAGAATGGAGCAAAATTGATTATTAATAGGTTTTTTGTTAAAGTTCTGCCTATTATGGAGGCTCTAGCTTTTCTAAAACTTCGGGTTATGATGAGATCTTTAGCCAGATCGAAATACTAGTATCAACCTAGCTAATATGTTTGATTTGCTTTGTTTTTGTAAATATACGGAGGTTGAAAGCTCGTTATAAATTGAAAATAACATAAAAATAATCTCGATGTATATAAAAACAAAAAACTAATATATCTGAGAGAAAATTAGATAGTTTTCTGAATATTCAAGTTTTTACAAGAACTTAAATTTCTTGATCCGATCTTTTAATTTTACATACACTAAAAAAAAATATGAACAAAAATTAAGTTTCCGCCTTACTAAAAGTTAGTTTCTAAAATTTTCCTTTAAATAAATAAAATTGCTTAAAAATAATGCGTATTTATTAGATTTTAGTTCATATTTATTTTTCATGAACTTAAAAATAATAAGCGAATTTCTTTAATTTTCTTGTCATCAATTTTCGCTTTTTATGAAACAGCATCATCATATTTATGAAGTCTTACATTAGACGAAAATCAATGAAGTTTTTCATCATAGTTATGAAGATTTTCATAATTATGAAACTACCTTATCCTATTTAGTAAATAGTTAATAATATTTATAAATCATTTCATAAAAAGTTATAAAACTTCTTCATCATATTTATGAAAATTTTCATATTTGCACTTTTATGAAACATCTTCATCTTAATTATGAAGTGTTACATTACACGAAAATCGTTGAAGTGTTTCATCATATTTATAAAGTTTTTCATAAATATAATGAAGCTTTCCCTGAGTGCAGAAACCAATCAGAATATGTGTTTTTTTAATATCAGCCCCTTATTCATCTCTTATACATAACAAATGTCTCTTCTACTACAATTATAATAGAGAATTCTTCAAATTAAACTCTTAATTTATTTTAAATTTCAAAATATTTTTAATCTATAATTCAAATTAAAATCTATATTAACCTCTCAAAGTCTATAGCACTTTTCATTATGTCGGAAACTTTCGAAAAATGTACAACGTACTTTGTCGAACTATATTACTAAAGTTTCACTGCGCTCACGATCTATAAAAAAAATTATACGAAAAGAAAATTTTTGAAAATTTCAACATTTTAAAGAAATTTAATAAAAAAAAAATAAATAATAATAAAAAGATCTGGTGGCAAAAGACGTAAACAAAATAAATATAAGATATAAGTGAAAACTATCTGTGATTTAAAAAGTACCTTAAACAAATAATTTTAAAGAAAAGCATAGAAAATTTATTACAAAGAACATTTAATTGATTAATAGAAAAATTTTAATACATAAAAAAAATCTATTAGCATATCAAGTAAATTGATTAAGCAAATTTGTCTTAATGCACAATTTTGAAGTGATTATATTTTAAGCTCTTTAATTATAATTAAATAATTTTAAATCAAAACAACTAATAGTCAAACTAAGGTGAGTTTGTAAAAAAAAAAAACAAAGCAATTAACCCTTTAATCACTGCAGTTAAAGCAGATAATACTTGTAACCAGTGCAGAAAAGAATTACCATATAAATGGTTATATAAGTACGTATTTGGTAATAGCAAGTACTTACAATGGTCATTACAAATCTCAGTACTTTTGTATGGAGATGTCACGCAAAATAATGACATATCGTTACTAAACACCTTACAAAAAATAGAAAACTATGTAGTTACCTATATGCTTACCAGTATGGACAAGAATTATGAGTCTAAAAAAAATTAAAATTAAACTAAATTTATTTAAAAAAAAAAAATTTTATTGAAAAATGTTTTTTAATAAAATGTGCCCATACGAGATTCAAACCTAGCCCTTCAGGTTGTCACTCCACCGCTCTACCATCTGAGCTATCTCGACATGTTATAACTGATATTAAAAAAACATAAATGACATGTTTGCACAAAATCTCATTACTGCTTACAAAAAATCAAAAATAAGTAGTTTCATATGTACTTACTAGAAGTGAAAAAATTATGAGTCTAAAAATAGATTTTGAAAGAATTTTGATTTTAAAACTTTACATTGAAAATAATAATAAAAATAAGTACGTACATATGGGTAAGGCTCTATTTTTTGTTTAAAAATAATGGGGAAAATAACTACACTCAGGGAACTTCTGTTGTAAATATTTGTAGTTGTTTGAGTTGTAATACAGTATCTTTAATTTTAAGTGAAAAAACAGTAATTTGTAGAAAAAATTTCAGTTTTGAAAAAAACAAACCACATAAAATTACTGTGTTATGATTTTACGTTTATTTTATACACTATGTTTTTTTTTTATTAAAAAAATAAAACAAAAAATGTTTGTTTATTTTTTACTGCATATGTGGTTGAATTTTACTACAATTGTGGTTCGGCGACGGTTAGTTATGCGTTGATAGAACGTGGGATTAACAATTTTGACTGTATTGTTCTGTTACCAGATTGATAACAATGGCCGACCGTTGGTTTAAGTAAACTTCCCAACGTTTTCATAACGTGTGTAATTAAAAAAAGTTGGTGCTTTTAATATTCCGATGAAAAAAGTTCCGATATAGATATATATAATCATATATACCCAGACAGAAAAATACAATCGGGACAGTGATGGCTAAGCGTCGGCGACGTCGGTTAAGCGTTGACAGAATGTAGGATTTACAATATTGACAGTATTGTTGCGTTACCCGATGGTTAACCGTTGAAAGCTGTTGGCTTGAGCAAACTTACCCCCGTTGGCATAACGTTGTTAATTAAAAAAATGTTGTGGTTTAAATTAAATTAATTTTGAGAAAAATTTTTTATAAAACTCATTTAAAAAGCAGCGCAAAATAGTGTTTTCTTAGTATAAGATTAGTTGTACCCTTAGTAATTTTTAACACGATGGGTTTTACAAAAATAGCAATAGTTTTTTTTTTTGGTAAGGTTGGCAATTTCTACCTGAATACTTCTATCTACTTATCAAACTCCATAAAATAAAATTTCAAAAAAAATTTGAAGTTTTCAAACTAATAAACTACTAGTTTTTCCCAGTAAAACTTGGTAACATGTTATTCTTCATTTACAGGTAACGAGTTGTCAGAAACTTTTTATTTAAATCTTTAATTTGTAGATCGAATATTATTTTAAAATTGTCAAATTTATAGTAAAAAATTAATTATATTAAATTTTATGCAGAAACGAACTAATTATACCATCAAAACATTTAAACATGCAAGGGTAAGCAGTTTAATGTATTATCAGGTAACATGTTCCTTAATATCAACCTATTACCGAGGTTTTGCTGGATTGGTTGTAGTTAATACCCCATTTATATTACAAGCAAAAACTAGTAGTTTTTGAAAACTTTTAGTTTTTGAATACAAATTTGTATGGAAAAACTGCTAGTTTTTGGTTGTAGATATATAAAGGGTCCGCCAAATAACTTTTTTTTTTTTGAAAATGCTATAAAAAAAAACTACTGAATATTTCCTCAAATTTCTTTTTTTATTTGAAAGTACAATCCTTCCGGTTAAAAATGGAAAATAATTTCATTCAAATGGCTGCCTCGGCTGGCCATGCAGTAGCCTACACGATCGGTCCAATTTTTAAGCACATTATCGATTGTGTGCAGCTGTATTTCACCAATGGCTTCACGAATATTGTCCTTTAAAGCGTCAATTGTCTCTGGCTTGTTGGCGTAACACTTATCTTTGACGGCACCCCACAAATAATAGTCCAACGGTGTCAAATCGCAGCTCAGAGGTGGCCAAACGACATCAGATCTGCGGCTGATAATGCGATCTTCAAAAACAAGGCGCAAAACATCGAGTGTAGCTTCAACTGTGTGGCACGTAGCGCCGTCCTGTTGAAACCAAATGTTGCCAATATCCTCCTCTGCAATTTTTGTGAACAAAAATTCGTTCAACATGGCCCGATAACGATCGCCATTGACTGTAACGGCCACTCCTTGCTCATTTTCGAATAAAAATGGCCCAATTATGCCTCTGGACCAAAATCCGCACCAAACAGTGACTCGTTTTGGGTGTATCGGCTTTTCAATGTATGCGTGCGGGTTTTCTGTGCCCCAAATGCGACAATTTTGCTTGTTTACATACCCGCCAAGATCAAAATGAGCTTCATCTGAAAAGATGATTTTTTTGGCAAAATCATTCTGCAACATTACCATGATTTTCAAAGTAATGTCGCAATATTTCCCAGCGTTGTTCAAGCGTATACACAACCATATTCGTTCAGCGGAAGGATAAAACTAATTATCTGTCAAATCAGACATGAGCTAAGTGTTACCATTAACGAAATAAGCACTAGTTGAAAAAAAAAACGTTAGATGGCGGACCCTTTATAAGTAATCTTAAGATATTTTGATATATTCGAATACATAATTCTTAAAAGTTTTATACACTGATAATAATCCATGCGTAAAAATACAAATAAATGTCAAAATAACCAAAAATTTTGTAAAATACACGAAAATTTGTTCATTTTACAAAAGATTTTGTTGTTTTGACATTTTTTTCGTATTGGTAGCATGGATTATTATAAGTGTAGATAATTTTGGCACCCACCTTTGTTAAAACATAATTGCCTAGTTATGAGCAGACCAATATGGGTTAATAAACTTTTACAAAGGGTTAAATAATTGCTTATTTACATAATAAAAGTGATTAATTATAATTTTTACGCAAAGTAAAATTTCTAAGAAAAATATTTAATTTTAAATTATTGCACACCCACATTAAACTATTAAAAAACATACACATCATAAAATATAAACATAAAATAATATCCTAAGGGTATTAAATATCCTTTAAATAAACTATAGATAAAAAAAAATGTAAATACCTTAGAGATTTAAATGAATTAAACAGAAAAACAATCCTTTAAAAAAAATTAAATCTGAAAAAAAAGAGAAATAACATTAATACACCCAGAAAACAGAATCGGCATTAGCAACCGTATTAGTAGCTAATCGAATGATTTAGTTGTGGCTAACGAATCTGGTAACATTGACGGCTGAGATTAGAAAAATAAACAAAAATCTAAAAATAGAATATTTGTGTTGTTAGTGTTGTCACTTCTGAGTATAATATACAATAACAGAAAAGCTAATGGGAAAGAAAACTGCAATTAAGCTGCATTAGATTCGAGGTCATACTTGGGTGTGATCGCTAAACGGTCATGACTTGGTATTGTTACGTTTGTAAAGTAAGATGAGCGCAGGTTTGATTCTTACAGCCGCAGGTTGTTGAAAAATGTATCATATAGAGACAATCTGACAATTATAAGACACAAATAAAAATAATAATAAAATTTAAATGGAAAATCACTGATGAGCCAGTCCAGAAAAAGGCAGAAACTAGTCTAGTCGGATTTAAAAATTAATAGTGTTTATAATTTTTAGAGAAAAACGTTTATTCTTCTTCTTAATCTCAACATTTCTGAATTTTGTGGTAGTTGTCACCGAATTTCTATTGAGGCACTCGAAATTATGTTATCCTTACAGACTTCTGTTATATCACAACCGAAACATTCGGTAGCAGCAACCGTAACATTCGATTGGCAACAAATACTGCTGCTACTGGCGATTCTGTTTTTTGGGTGTAAGTACACTGAAAAAGGTTCAAAAGTTACTAAAGGGTGTCCCAAGAAGAACGCAATTTTTAAATCTGGCAACATTCGAAGTGTCATTGTTTGACATTTGAACAATTGTTATTGTTTGCTAGTAGAAGGTACGAGGTTAGTAAAAATGGAGCCAGCTGACCATGGACAGCGAAGGGAGTTCGTTAATTTTGTATTGGAGAGACAACATGAAAATGCTGATTTTGCCGATAAAATTATCTTCAGTGACGAGGCCCATTTTCATCTTGATGGCTTCGTCAATAGGCAGAATTGTCGCATTTGGGGTGAGGAAAATCCTCGAGTGATTCACGAGAAGCAAATGCATCCTCAACGTGTCACTGTGTGGTGTGTTTTTTGGGCTGGAGGAATCATTGCACCTTTTTTTATGAAAATGAGGCAGGTCAAGCGCAAACAGTCAATGGTGTTCGGTATCGTGAAATGATAACCAGTTTTTTCTTGCCTAGAATTGAAGAAATGAATTTGGAGGGCATGTGGTTCCAACAAGACGGCGCCACATGTCATACAGCCAGAGAAACAATTCAATTGCTGCATCATTCATTTCCCGGTCGTGTTATTTCGCGTTTTGGAGATCAGAATTGGCCGCCTAGATCGTGCGATTTAACACCACTAGATTTTTTTCTTTGGGGTTTTTTGAAGTCGATGGCTTACGCGAATAAGCCGACGACGACTCAAGCCTTAAAAGAGGAATTTGGACGCTGCATTAATGAAATACCGCAGCATTCATGCAAAACGGTCATTGAAAATTTCATTAAGAGATCGCGTGCATGCCAGCAAAGCCGCGGCGGCCATCTGCACGATATATTGTTCCATACATAACCTCATTCTGTCTACTTTACGATATAATAAAGTTTCACGATTTTTTTTTAAATATCTGTGTTTTATTTAAAATTTAAAAATTGCGCTCTTCTTGGGACACCCTTTATATGACAGTTGCTTGTGTAGTAACCAATAACAGTTGTTTTTTTCTATAAAATAATACAATCAACTATTATGACAGTTATTTAAAAAAACAGCTAAAGAAAAATACTGTATTTTTGTAACAGTTGCTGGAAGCAGTTATTTAAGTATTATAATAATCAACTAGCAAAACAGTATCTCTACAGTAAACAGTTAATTTTTGTTAATTATTTAAAAAATACAAAATTTCGCCGACTTTTTTTTAAATTCTTGTTAAGTTTATAGTTTGCAAATAATAATTAGAAAATTTCATTGTATCTCCAATGCATAGAAACGTAATAACTGGAATTGTGTTTAGAATTTTGACTTTACATTTTAAGTAAGATGTAGAAAATATTTCTTTTTTGTTGTAATCGAATAAAAAACGAATAAATTAATTATTTACTAAAGTTATTCATTTCAAAGGTCGAAAAACATTTCATAATTTATATGTTTTTAAAATATCGAAAAAATAACTGTTCAAAAATTATTCTTTTAACTCATAATTATTGTAATAAAAAATTATCAGTTATTTTTAGGACATTATTAGTTGTTTTTACTACATTTGTTAGTTGTATTTCAACAGTTAAAAATGCCAAAATTTTTAGTTATTTTAACGGTAAAGCCTTTGTATCCTCTTTTACTGAATTTACATTTATTTTAACTTTCTCGCGTATTCAGCAGATTCTACTGTCAAAATTTTTTGAGTGTAGACCCATATGGAAAAAATAAGTTCAATTTATTTATAAATAATAGTCTACATTAAATATAGTTGAAAACATTAAATAAGTTTAAACAAAAAACCATACATATAGTTTCGAACTCAATGATAACGTGCTCAAAGGAAAGACACTAATCATAACATTCACCTTTTAATTTCAAATGAAAATTTCAAATTCATATCACGTGTAAAACGACTTTTTGTATTATGGTGATATTTGTTTGTTTCATTGTTTACTTTTAAAACAAAAATATATTTAGGCCATTCCACCAAAGACCGGCCAAAAACGAACATATTTTGAACTTGGGTCTTCCGATTTCAATTAAATTTTGCTTTTACAAACTCTTTGGAGCTAGTTAAAGATTGGGGTTATTAGTTTTTCATACTTCGAAAAAACCATTGTTTTATGTGCGGTTTGGTTTTATTGGAAAATGAGAAATATTCATATTTTCTTTTCCCGGGTAAAAATTGTAATATGGAGTCTAATAAAATTATATCTCATTTGATAATTTCCCATATATTAGCAAATACAAATTGATCCGAAAAATGTGTCATCTACATGTATCTAATTATATCAAATTAGATATAAAATATCTGATATTCGATAACAAACGTGGGCTTGAAAGGGAAAGGGTTTGATTTTTTTAAAACAAAATATTTTAGTAAATTCTTTTATCTTTAACGTACAGAAAAAATCTTAAAAATTAAATGTATAGTTTTTAAAACAGAGACGTTTCATTATAAAGCGCCTTAACACTACATTTTAAAATTCTAATAAATTAACAAAATGTGGTTTTTTTATGTAAAAATGCTATAAGCGTTTTCTCCAAAAATCATTAAAATTAGTTAAACCCCGGGACCCAAAAAAGTGAAAGTGTATCTTTTTTGGCAGAAATTTCTGGTTTTGCAAATATGAATTGTTTTTCTTAATCCACGGTATAAAAGTAGAGGAGTGTATCATTCTACTACGAATGTTTCAACATACACACTTTCTGTATATTTTGTATTTTTCAAAAAAAAAAAAAAAAGAAAACCGCGAATAAAATCGTGTTTTTTTGAATCTCGAGAAAATAAAAATGGCAATCTTTAAGTGGCTTCATAGAGTTTGTGCGTGCAGTATATAATTTAAATTGCAAGACCCAAGATCAGATTTTGGACGATCTATCGTGGAATGGCCGTTTTATTTCACTTGTCCAACAATCAAAATATTTAACCTACGTAACTTAACTAAACTAAATAACAGCAATAGGGTTATAACTTTTGTTTGTTTTGTTTGGAATTATCAAATTTTACCTATTCTATAAAAAAAATTATTTTTTTGCGCTTTTCAAAGTTCGACAAAATATTTTCATTTTATTAAACTAAAAGTTAATATTTTGCGAATATTTTAAAGAAGTTAGACAGAAACGATGTAAATCGATTTGAAAGCCCACAAACGTTTTAAAATTTTACGTTTTTGGCGGATTTGGATAAAAAATTATTATAGCGTTGTTTCGCGATATGGGTGTTAAAAGTCGAAAAACAACGAGCACTTTACGCAAAAAGTAATTTAAAATTCTTTGTGCAGTAATTTTGGTCCATTAAAGCAACTTTAATGGTAAAAAGGTAATAAAAATGATGTTTCCAAAATCCGCCTTATGCAAGAGATTTTTGTTTCAAAATGTCCCGAAAAAGCGATTTTCATCATAAATACAATATTGCCCTTCAAGTGGTAATAGGTAGAAATTTTGCAAGAAAAAAAGTATAACCCTAATGTACAATATTTGTACAATAATTAGTTAAAGCAAAAGTTACAATAGTAGAATTACTACACATGTTCTTAATGTCCAAAATATCCTTAAGTGATGTAGAAGAATGTGTAAAACTTGGCATACCAATGAATCTAATTTAATTTGTTTGTTAAAGTTTTAATCTTACTTAAATTGTTTTAGGTCAGACTAGAAATGGGCACGTGAGTGAATTTGAACTCACACTCACTGACGCTCACAAGAGAAAAATTCCACTCATGCACAATCACTCACGAGCATTTTATTATTTTTATTACTCACACTCATCCACGCTCACGTGAGTATACTTAGATTTTACTTACACTTACGCGGGATTCACGTGAATCAAGCAAATTCACGAAACAAAATCCTAACGGAAAAAAATAAAATTTAAAAAAAGAAGGTAAATTGTGAATGTTTAACTCGAAATTGCTCGGATTATGAAATTTTGTCGTTAATTTTTTATTTAAAACCCCCAAAAATCGGTGACTTTTTGCCAACGTTGGGAAATCGTTCCAAGCCAGGGCTGTACCAGAGCTTTTATTATTTTTATTATTGTAAATTTTTTAAATCAAGTACTGGCAAACCACTTTTTACTAACTTTGGCAGAGCGTTGTAAATCAGTGCTTCGCCAGCATTGTAATTGTTGGAAAATTGGCAAACAGTGCTCTGCCAGTTCTTAATTTTTCATACCATTGCCAATTTCTCCCTGGGTAGTATTGTTTAAGAATAAATGAAGCTTGTCACAATACATATTAATTTTGAAGAAATTTTGAAATATGCAACGAAAACTATTGAAAAAAATATAAGGTTAGAAAATTTCTTTAAGAAAAGTTCTTAAAATTCTCATCAAAAAATAAAACAATTGGGATTTTTGAACTCTTGAAGCGGATACGAATGCACATGGCCCAAAAAATTTATGAGAATTTTTACAGATTTGTTGAAGGAGGGTATAACAAAATTTAAAAAAACAATTTTTTAAAAGTTCGCGGAGAAAAATATAAAGATTAATAATTTTTTGATTTTTAATTTTTAAACGGATTTAGAAAGAGAGGTAGTTGAGCGTTCGAAATATATGCATATATACAGCTGTTGACAACTAATTAGAAAAGGATTGTAATTTTCATAAAATGATTTAACCCTCTAACTGGCAAACGATGTTTTGCAACGAAATTCATACCATGTGCTCCACTCGAAAAACAAATAATAAGTTCTTTAACAAAATTGTTTATCGTTGCCTAATTTAGGCGATATGAGCCAAAATATTTTAGGGTGCATTTTGAAAACTAAAGCATATAAAAAGTTTTGGACAAAAATTATTTATCTTACCAAGATATAACCACGCTCGAAAAACTATTTTTTTCTGCTCCTACTTAAGAAGATATCGAGATTTTCGCTTTTTGGAAAAAGCAAAATTGGGCGAAAAAGCATCAAAACTTCAATTTATATTGTTCAAACTTCAATGCTTTGCAATTAATACTTAATGTCTTCTTTCTGCAAAATTTCATAAAAATCCGTCTATTAGTTTATAACTTAAGACGATGTCCTTTAGAGGAATCCTGATAAAATCCTGTGAGTCCTTGGACTAAAGTAAGGACTTATTATATTTTATTATAAAGAGTTTTTTGTGAACTTAAATTGGTTTTTTAAAATTTTGAAAACTATTTTTTATCAAAAATAAATACTTTTTGAAATTTTATGAAATTTTGATTTTGAAGCTTTCTCGCTTCCAAACCGTGGACTGCACACGAGAAATTTCTTCGAAAAATATTTAGTAAATTTAGTTTTCTATCGGAATATAAAGGGTCCACCAAATAACTTTTTTTTTTTGAAAATGCTATATAAAAAAACTACTGAATATTTTCTTAAATTTCTTTTTTATTTGAAAGTACAATCCTTCCGGTTAATAATGGAAAATAATTTCATTCAAATGGCTGCGTCGGCTGGCCATGCAGTAGCCTATACGATCGGTCCAATTTCTAAGCACATTATCGATTGTGTGCAGCTGTATTTCCTCCTCTTCAATTTTTGTGAACAAAAATTCGTTCAACATGGCCCGATAACGATCGAAATTGACTGTAACGGCCACTCCTTGCTCATTTTCGAAGAAAAATGGCCCAATTATGCCTCTGGACCAAAATCCGCACCAAACAGTGACTCGTTTTGGGTGTATCGGCACACATTCTGGAACATTACCATGATTTTCAAAGTAATGTCGCAATATTTCCCAGCGCTGTTCAAGCATATACACAACCATATTCGTTCAGCGGAAGGATAAACTAATTATCTGCTAAATCAGACATGAGCTAAGTGTTACCATTCACGAAATAAGCACTAGTTGAAAAAAAACGTTAGATGACGGACCCTTTATATGAATGTTTGATGTTTTGCATGGGATTGTCACTTAGAAATTCCCGAAATAGATCCATCAACACATTCCTGAAAGTGGTCAATTAATAAATTTGAAAACCAAAACTCTATAGATTATTTGTTAGGACAATATCCTAATAGAGAAATATAGAGTAATGAATAATTTTCATTTTCTTTGATTAAATTAATTTTTAATTGACAGCTTTTATAAATTTTCAACATACCGATTTAATTGAAAAAAAATAGGGAAATATTTTTTTCTGTGTAAATGAGGCATTACGCATTACACGTAATTTGATATTTTACATTTGCACTAAAAATGAAAAACTAGTAGTTTCTGTCTATTTTTAGTTTTGGAGCAAAAACCTACCAAAAATAATTTGGTTTTCCATACATATTGAAACCCAGATTTCATTTGGTTTTTGCCAAAAACCAAATGTGACAAATAAAATAGTGTAAATAATAACTAGGTTTTCTGTAATTTAGTTTTGTACAAAAACTAGCTAGTTTTTGTCAAGTATCAATGTAGTATAAGATGTTTTCAAAAAACCTGAACACTCTTTAGAGATTTAAAGTTGTTTTTATCAAATAACATATGTTTTTTTATTTATTTATTTTCTTCTAGCCATCATTTAATCAAGTTATTTATCTTGTTGTTTTTGATTTCAGATTGCAGAAAACATGAAGCTCTCAATATCATTTTTCTTGGTTGTCATTTGTACGATGTGTTTGGCTGCCCAACAAAGCCAAGCTAAAAGTAAGTACCTATTTACTACCATTCAATGGCTAATACTTTTATTTTTAGTCTAACAAAGTTAAAAAGACTTGACAATTTTTAAAAGCTGTATTAAGGATGTTTTTATAAAGGATAATAGATGTTGTTTTTACACTGAGAGAAAATTAATTGCATAATAATCACGAATTTTTGCATAAAATCTATAAAATTGCACTGGAATTTGTAAATTGAAACTTTTCATTAAGTTAATGCAAGTTTTCATATAATTGTATGAAAAATTATTATTATTAATAATTAGTATTTTCTATTTATTTAATTATGATCTCAAACCTAACAATTCAAAATGAAATGCAAATATTATTTTATTTATTAATATTTTCATACACTCAATGAAGAAGTTTCATTAAAAAAATGATTTCATAAAAAGTATGAAGAAAATTTTCGTTTATTTTGTTAATAAAAATTTCATTGATTGAAATTCTCTCTGTGTAGGTATAAAAATTTAATAAAATGTTTTATTTACGAAAAGAAAGGTAATTCTAAGAAATTTTAAGATTTTAAAAAGTTTTTAGTTGGACTTAATTTTTTAACCTTTATTCCAATTAAAGATATTGTTTTAAAATTTATAGCAATTTATATTCTTTAAATTATATACTCCCCATTTGTAAAATCATTTTTGTTCACCTAAATTTTCCTTAACACAAATAATTGAAACAATTGTGCAACACACGCACAGTGCATTGTAACCATATAAAGAATGGACAAAAAATAGAAGAAGTTGTCGTATTTGCCTGAACATTGGCACGCCGCCTTCTTTTGTCAAAATTGGAAAAAAAAATCGGAACAAGGATACGCACACCTCCCATACATCCTGAATTATGGATTTTGAATAATAGCTACAATTTAATATGTGGTAATGACTGATTATTGTTTTCGGTATAAAGTAGGTATTGTTTGCGCCAATTTACAATTTGATCGCAGCCAGGACTCGTATAGCCTTTTTCATAAAAACGCTATAAATCCTTTGAAAAACATCCCATTGTTACACATTTTTTTTTTAATTTTTTTTTTTTTTTTTTTTTCATAATAAATATAGAATTTATTCTCTCCAATTTACATAACCCAAGCCCTTAGGGCCATATATGATTATTAAAAGCTACTTTAAAACACAAGCTAATTAATAATATTTTCTATATAAAAAACTAAATAACTTAAAACTATCATAAATAATAAAAAAAAACATTTCTTTTAAAAAATTACATCTTAATAAAAAATTAAAAAAAAAAAAAAAAAGTTGAGAGAGATAAAAAAGACAGCGAACACAAAAAATTACAAATCATGAACAGCCACATAATCCTTCAGCTTTTGCCTAAAGACCTGTGGTGAAAAACTAAAACTTCTCAGTTGTATAGGTAAATCATTCCATATTCTCGAAAGCCTAATCTGAAATGATCGCTCAAATATAGCCGTGTGATGTATTGGATATACCAATTGTGGGTTTCTTTCCGAATGGGATAAAATATAATTGTTTACTATATAGTCTGGAAAGCCATTTGCCATCGCCTTGTAGAAGAATATCAACAACCTCATAGCTACATAATTACTTAAAGAGCACCCAAGAAATTGGACCACATACGGGGTGACATGGGACCGAAGTCTTAGGCCATACACATATCTATTAATTCGATTGAAAATCATAGTAAACCTACTAAATTCACCATCTGTGGTACCAGAAAATACCTCAACGCAATATAATATATGAGGCATTAACAAGGCATTAGCAACACGCATTCTAATTGAAAGATGCAGATATATATCAAGAGAGTATAATCTTCTCAACAAGAATGATATTCTCGAAGAAACGGTATTAATATGCGATGAGAAACTTAACTGATTATCAATTAAAACTCCAAGACACTTCATCTTGTCTACAAAATCAACTCTCATACCATTAACAGTAACGTTTATCGTATCATCAACGACACCGAAACCCATTAACTTTGTCTTTCTTGGATTTACAGCAAAACCATTGCCTGAAGACCAAGACAAGACTTCACGCATTATAAAATTCACACCTTCCTCCAAGACATCTACAAACTGTGCATCTGAATAGCAAAGAAACTGAACATCATCCGCATAAACGTAAGACTGACAGGATATACCATTCCCTATTTCTAGCAGATCATTTAAGTAAATCATGAACAGTAGTGGACCAATAATAGATCCCTGCGGGACACCACTTGTTATTGGTTTTGTCACAGAAGAAGATTCACCAATTGATACATATTGACTTCTATCAAAAAAGTTAACAGGTTATAAGTTTACAAGCTTGTGAGGAAAAATTAAACAAGTTGTACAACTTGTCTATAAGCTTCGAGTGTATCACCCGGTCAAAAGCTTTTGACAAATCCAATGAAAGAAGAACTACATTTTTACAGTTATCCAAAAATGTTCTAACAGAATCTGTTAGACCAAGAAGAAGGGCAACAGTACTATACCCACGCCGAAAACCTGACTGTGAATTGTGGATTAAGGAATTTTCCTCAAGGTGTTGAATCATTTGTTCCTTAATAATATGTTCGACTAATTTTGAGAGAACCGGAAGAACTGATATCGGACGCAGATTATCCAAAGAATCAGAAGGACCATCCTTTTTTATGGGTACTACTCTAGCTCTCTTCCACTCGTCAGGAAAGACTGAAGTAGTAATAACGGAATTGACTAAACGAAGAATATGGGAGGAAAGAAATGGAAAAATTAATTTAATACACTTAGGAAATTATGTTGGTAAAGACGACTGCAATTGTAGTCAAAAACAAATGAAATTTCATTTAAAAAAAGGACGACTTACATTTCATTAAATTCAACTAACATTGTCATTTGTTTTTTAATGTTCAAAAAATGACTAACAATTGTAGTAAAAATGAACCACATGGTAGTAAAAAATAAACCAAAAATTTTTTTTTTATTTTTTTTAAATAACAAAAAACAACTGTAAAAAATGAATGTAAAATCATAAAACAGTCATTTGATGTGAGTTGTTTTTTTAAATGAACTACAATGTTAGTTAAAAATTTTATTTGTTCTACAAATGACTTACATTTACATTAAAAATAATGAAACTGTATTACAACCCAAACAACTACATATTTTTAAAGCAGAAGTTCCCTGAGTGTAAATTTTAAAGGCAAAAAATCATGACCTGCAGCATTAGATTTAATTCTTTTCAATGCTGTGTATAATTCCCCCTGGTCTACACAACGAAATGAAAAACCATCATCAAAAGTACCCTCTGAAAAGTTCAAAGAATTGGGAACATCATTTATCTGACATGAAACAAAATAATCATTAACCTCGTCTGGGTTAGCATAAGTGAACCGATTACAACTTTCCAAACCACCATTTCCCATCAAATAGCCCCACATTTGCCTAGGATTAAGATTGCGAAACATACTTGAGTAGGCACGCCTCTTCGCTACTCTAATAACCCTCTTCGCACGATTTCTGTGCTCACAATAAATAGACCAATTCTCTAAACTTCTATTCTGAAGATAATATTTGAAGGACAAATCTTGTAAAGAGATATGATAAACAATATCAGTGGAGTTAAACCAGTCATCAGACCTGAAACCAATTTTACGCCGTTCTGTTGGAACTAAGGAGTGTACAACATGGAGGTTAGACAAAAATTAATTTTGCCAAAAATATATTCTTCTTCTTAACCTCAACATTTCTAAATTAAAATTTGTCAAATGCATATTAATTAAAAATTAATTGCGACTGTCTATATGAAGTGAAAATAACACTGTACTAAACTACATTATAAAATTTGCCCTGTGGCGATGTCTCAACTTATACCGCAAAAGTTGTCAACACTGAACGTAAAAACCATACATCAATCTGGTAACATTGTGAAATAAAGACGGAGGAGATTAGAAAAATAAACAAAAAATCTAAAAATAGTATTGTTAGTATTGTCACTTCTGAGTATAATATACAATAACAGAAAATCTAATAGGAAAGAAAACTGCAATTTAGCTGCATTACTTTCGAGGCCATACTTGGGTGTGATCGCTAAACGGTCATAACTTGGTACTGTTACATTTGTAATGTAAGAAGAGCGCAGGTTTGATTCTTATAGCTGCATGTTTTTGAAAAATGTATCATATAAAGACAATCTGACATTAGAATTTTTAGAGAAAAGCGTCTTCTTCTTCTTACCTCAACATTTCTAAATTAAAATTTGTCAAATGCATATTAATTTAAAAAAAAAAACGGCTGATTTAATTTTGTTTTAAATATTAACTTGCCAAGGTGAAATTGTACGTTAAAAAAAATTACCCGATTTCAAATTTTTTAAAAATATCCTATGCACCCTTTCCATTTATCCTGAATTTTGTTAATTTGTATTCATATATAGACATTTTTTTTTTTTTATATATATATTTTTTTTTTGTATATAGTATATAATCGAACTGCTATCGCCAGTTTTTAAAAAAAAAAATGTTTTTCTTGAGGTTTTGAACGATTTTTTCTTTTGTTACGCGTTCTAAAAAAAAACCTTTAAAATGTTTAGGTACGTTAAAAAAAATTCACCGATTTCAAATTTTTTAAATATATCCTATCCAAGGTGAAATTGTACACTTAAAACGATGGCGATATCATTTTTTCGAAAAAAAATATTTTTTTTTGGTTTTTAGACGAGTTTTTGTCGAAAAAAATTTGAAATTTGGGCGCCTCGAAAATGATTTTTTTTATATATAACAAAAATTAACTGTTAACTGCCAAATTAACCCTCTAACCGGCCTAAGCTTTTTTGGACTGAAATTTATTCCACTTGTTCGGCAAGAGAAATAAATAATATTTTGTTTTAGCGAAATTTTTTTTGTTGGCTATTTTAGGCGATATGGGTCAAAATAGGTTTAGAGGCTATCTCAAAAACTAACCTATAAAATTTAAAAAGTTAAGGCATAAATTATTTTTCTTACAGAGATATAACAAGAGTCCAAAAATTAGCCGTTTTGAGCTTTTAGATAAAAAGATATGGCGATTTTCGTTTTTCGAAAAACGCGAAATCGAGCGAAAACGAACCTTAACTTTAATATATATTGACGAAACTTTGAAGCTTTGATAGTGTTACCAAATATAATATTTCTGCCAAATTTCATAAAAAATCCGTCCACTCGTTTTCAAGATAAGATGAAGTCCTTTATTTGTATCCTTTTAAAGTCCTGTATGTCCTTGGAACAAACTTAGAGTATTTTCCAAAAGTTTAAGCTCTAATCTTCCTTTGTGTGGAATATGAATGGTTTCATGTTAACAGAAATGTGTTTTAAGGACTTTTCAAAATTGTGGTTGTTTCCCGCCTAGAGGCGGGCTTGCCGGTTAGAGGGTTAATGTTATGGTAGTTGTTTATTAATATACCAAAATAACTGTTTCAAACAACTGTTAAAAAATATAGAAATTTGTCAATTTTCAAAAAAGTTTTATTAAAAGAAGCATTTTTTAAATTATTCATTTTATTGGATTTTATTCGATTAAACGTCAAAATTTATTCAACTTATTCTTTATTCGAAGATCATGTTTTTAAATTATTCATTCAAATTTTCTTTTTATTTGTTCGATTAATCGAATATTTTTTATTCGAGTGACAACCCTAGTAAATAAATTATAAGTACTTTATTTTAATTATATAATAATTTAAAACGTTTTTTTATTTTGTTTTAACTTGTTTCTATAATACCGGTCATACCGCTATTAATGTTTCGGTATCGTTTATATAGATTCTGATACGAATGGAATACCGGTACTGATTCCAATATCGAAACAAACAAAAAATCTATAGCAATACCGATACCTATACCCTGATTGCGAGACATAATTTTTAATAAGTTTTGGTATGATAAATACAAATATTTTAAACATTCTTTAAACCGAACTAACGGTTTTTAAAATATTGTGATTTGATTTTCACTAAAATTTGTCTTACAATGAGAGTCCGTTCATGGGTTTCCGCCGATTGAAATGAAATTAGGATATGTAATACAGAATCAAAAAGGAATCAGTATTATTTGTGCCAATTTTTATTTCAATAGCAGCAAGGACTGTCAGGATTTATATAGAATTTTTTATAATTCCTTTGATTGCCACAATTGTTTTTTTATTTTGTCAGAGTTATAAAATGATTTTTTCATAAAATAATTGTGAGGATATTTTAAAATTCCATGTATGCTAAATTTTGAAAAAAAAGCAATTTCGTTAAAAACGAAGACAATTTTTTTATATTTTTTTTGTCCATGGGACAAAGCACTGTGACACGGTTTCCTTTTGTTATCATATGCTGCCACAATACTTGCAGTCACATGTGCTAGAAATTTTTGTAGACAACAAAAGTTAAGGTAAATGAAGGCACATTTATATAATGCATACTAGGGTGTCCCTTAAAAATAGATTGGCTATTACAGCCCCAGTTTTATTACAAATGGTTCCAAATTGTAGAAAACTATTTTTTTTTGGAAAACCTTAGCCCATGCCGAATTGAAAATGGTGTATTTTTATTACAAATTCCCAAAATCCGAAATTTTTCAAAATTTAATTTTTCATATTATTTATTCATTTGCTATAATTACATAAAATTATTCAGATATTCACTCCTGACTCCACCAAATATCATTAACCCATTTTAGTCTGGTATCAAAAATGACCCACGCATTTGATAAAAATGTATAAACCATTTTTTTTCAATTAATTTTAAAGATTTTTTAGAATTTCCAATTTGGAGATGTCGATTGCTAATTTTATAATGTAATAGTTGTAATTAAAAACAAAATGGAAACTATAATAATTCGTATTTGTTAGACAACTTTCCAGGACATTTTATAAAAAATTATTATTTTGAAAATTTTTTATGTATTGTTAATATTTTTTTTTTTTTTTCTTTTTTTTTTATTAATTAATAATCATATAATTACAAATTATATACTATTACCCTAACCGAGCACTAGCTACTATGGCCTTCGGCGCGTTGTAGCGAAAACAGACCAGTGCCTCTGGTGGAAATCGAACCCACGACCCCCGCACAGTGATATTGTTTTAAAATTTAATTTTGAATTGAGATCATAAGAGGGAGTGCCGCTCTTTTGACCTAAGCGACTAGGTCATCTTCAGCCTCATTCTAATCCACCACCTACAAGGAACTTAAGGTTTGATTGATTAACCGAACAACATGAGTTATTTTTCTCTTTTCTTTAAAGTTTAGCCAACAGCTTTAAATCTTAAAGCTTTTTTATTTGGTAGGGTTTATTCTTTCATCTTCTCTTACATTTATTAACAATTCGTCTTTTCTCTTTGTAATAGTAACATTTCAATGATGATCTCAAACCTGACAATTCAAAATGAAATGCAATTATGATTTTGTCAAAAATTGATTAATGATTAAATTTTAGGAAAAATATCATCTAAATTTGATTATACTATAATTACACTGTAAGTCAAATATGAACTTTTTAAATGACACACCAAAACCGCGGGACACGTAAACTTAATTTTGGGTCGTAGAATCCAGTGGTATACTAAATTTTAATAGGTTAGATCAAAATAAAAAGATATTTCAAATTAAGTTTATATGTCGAAACTCTGTCCATTTATATGTCGAAACTCTGTCCATTTTGAGACGATGTTTTCGAATGAAATTTGAAGATTCAGAACATGAACTCTATAATAAAATTAAGTTTTTCAAATAGTTTTATGAAAAACTTTATCATTCTAATTAAAAGTTTCAATGGACGAATTCCAGTGAAACTTCGTTGCTTTAATTTTAAAAATTTATTAATAGCATGCTTATATTTTTCACAGTGTATAATTTAATTTTTCAGAATTAGCGGAGTTTGAAATTTTTATATAAATTTTTGATCATTTTCTTAATCTCAAGTTACTTCTGTAGGCAAATTTTACCCTAATCTGAATTTTTATACTAGAAAAGTAAATTCGGTGTGTTTTTTAGAATTCATCAGAAAATTCATAAATATTGAACATTTTGTACTGATTTCATGTCAGAAAAAAATGGTCAGCCTACACATTTCTCAACGAATCGTAAAAAAATTCGTATGGACAAAAACTTAAGTGTATTGTCCTTAATTTGTGTTGCCATAATTGTTTCTATTGATTTTAACAAAGACCCATCAAACGTAATTTATATTAAGACTATAAGAGTGTAAAGCTTTTCAATTGATAAAAAAAATTTCACTTGATACAAATAATTATTTTATGCTATTTGGTACATATATGGCTAATGTTTTCATTTTTGGCCAACAATGACCCACTAGGAAATTTTGCAGAATGACTTCTTTCAGATTTTGGTTAAATTTGGATAATGATAAACGGTACTAAACTAACAAACGCAATTCTATAGTGTACCAATATTACTTTTAAGGGTTAAAAAGGTGGGGTCAAAAATGCCTCCTATTTACCTTTTTTCACATTTATTCCAACGAAACTATACAAAAATGGATGTAAAATTAAAGATATTTCAAAAGATCTATGTAACGATTTTGCAAATGTTGTTCCTGGGGTAATTTTGGGCCCCACCTATTTAACACTTTAAAATAAGAATGGTACGATAAAGAATTGCTCATATTCGTTAGTTTAGTACCCTTTACCACATATCCAAATTAAATGAAAATCTAAAAGAAATTATTTGGTAAATTTCCTAGAGAATCTTTTATTGGTCAAAAGTAAACACATTAACCCTAAGTGGATCAAAGAACATAAAATAATTATTTATATCAAGTAGAAACTTTGCAATCTTGTAGTCATAATATGGGTAGCGATTCCTATTCTCACTTTCATCATTCTGCTCTTTAGTACCTATCATTTATGCAACATTTCAGACAAATCGGGTAAATATATCGCCTTTGAAATAAAAATTTTGAATGCAACTTAAAAAATATTATTGGTAATATATTTTTGAAAAATTTTAATTTTCCAAAACTGTTTAAATTGTTTTATTTTTAAACTATTCTTAACCTAAAAATAATATTTTTTCGAAAAAATCTCGAATTTCGAAAATCATGGACCCCTTAGTTTTATTTTAAGCCTTCATATCGTCGTATGAATATTGGTGAGACCTATAGACCATTTCTGGCAAAATTGAGTTAGGAATTGATTATATATGATTAATGAGTCCTCTTTCTAAATCTTTAATCCGTTTTTATATACCTCGTATCAATTAGGAGATATCCAGCCCCATATGTGCTGCGTATCCCTATTTTTACAAATTTCTTAACATTGGTATGGTGTATTGACCACTTTTTGGCCAATGAGTCAAACTTTCTATATAAAAATAAAAACATTATTCGTCAATATTGGTTTGACACATTTGAAATAAGCAACGCATATAAAACAAAAAACAATAAAAAAGTTTAAGCATTGGTTTGCACTATGACAACCTAGTTTTATAATGGTTAAAAGAAAAAAAAAACTTTTGACCTACTTGAAAGAAAAACAATAAAATTGTGATAAAAACGGCTTATAGGCCATATAATAAAAAAATCTTTTTTTAAAAAATTGTTAATAACTCTGGATACTCAGTGCAAAAAGGCGTAAAAATTAACAATATTGTTTATAATAAATGCAGCTATAGATATAGCAAACAAAAAAGAAAACCTATCTTGTAGAAATTTAATAATTTTGTTGTAAACTTTCTTTATCGTTTTTCTCGCAAAAATGTTTTTGGTCGGTGCGGCTCTCCAATAATCAATCGACAATATATTAAAGAATAAAAGGAAAAAGCAAATTTAATTTTTAAAAATTTCGAATTTTGGAAATTCTTAATAAAAAATAAATTTTTTACAAAAATGGACAATTTTCGGCCAAATTACGATTTCCAAAATAAATAAAAAATCGATATGTTTCATTTGGAAGCAGTTACAATATACCTGGGGAATGTAATGAGCAAAAATCCTCAAATTGCTTTTAAGGGACATCCTACCGCATGCATATATGACTACAACAATATTTTCCTGTTTCATTGTTTAAATTTAATTTTCATAATTTTATTACAACAAAACTGAAAATTGTTACCAGTTTCCGTTTTTTTATGCAGAAAAATTGACAACAGAAATGAATATTTTTGTTGCAAAGAAAGCAAACAAACTAACAGTGATGACACGGCCCTGATGACAATAAAATGAACAAAATATGAGTTTGTTGTTGATTTGTTTTTGCAATTTTTTGTTTTATCAAAGAACAACATTGTTCTACATTAATATATGCACATAAATAAATATTGCTGCAAAAACAATCAGTGTTGTTACCTTTAAAAAAACTTGTTAAGGAGTGATAAACACATAAATTTATTAAATTGAAAAGTAGAAAATTAGTTAAAATTATTAAAAGTCATGAAATTTGAAATGAAATCTAAACAGAATTAACATTAACCCTCTAACGCCTGACGATGACATTTGTCATCGTTTATAAAATTGAACCGAAATGCTTCGAATGAGTGTTTTATACTTAGAAATTGATATAGTTCGATATAAAAGTGAATTAGCTAAAATTTTTGCGAAGAAACTGTTCGTATTCAGTGCACTGTTAAAACGCGAGAAAGCTTTAAAGTTCAAATTTTGTAAAAATTCAAAAAATAATTATTTTTTAATTAACTGAGATTTCCAACAACTAAAACACTTATTTAAGTTGATTTAAAACTCTTGAAAATTAAGTATAAGTAAGATTGAAGTATTACCTTTAACAATCAGTCCTTATTTTTCTTCAAGGACGAACAGGATTTTATCAGGATATCTCTAAAGGACATTGTCTTAACTTATAAAGTAATGGACGGATCGTTTTGAAATTTGGTATAGAGAAGACAATCAGTAATAGTAGCAAAAGTCTAAAGTTTGAACAAAAAATATTGAAGTTAAGATACTTTTTCGCCCTATTTCGCATTTTGCAAAAAGCGAAAATCGCCATTTCTTCTTAAAAAGAAGCACAAAAAAGTTTATTTTTGGATTGTGGTTATGTCTTGGTAAGAGCAATAATTTTTGGTACAAACTTTTGTTTTACTTGCATTAGTTTTCGAGATAAATTTTAAATTATTTTTGCTCATATCGCCGAAAGTAGTCAGCGAAAAACATTTTTTTAGAGAAATTATTTTTTTTTTTTGCGAGACGAATACATGGTATGAATTTCATTGCAAAACAAAATTCGGGCATTAGAGGGTTAATTTAAAATTGGTTCGAATCAGCTTCAGTTTCAAATTCCTAAAACTATTTTTTCTGAAAATTGAAACGCAATTTAAGCTACTACTAAAAACTAATTTATAGGGGAAGGTGGGGTAATTTGGGACTTTGCATTTTTTGCCACACAAGTTCATTTTCAGAATTTCTATTGTGTCTTGTTCCTTAATAAATTATTATCACTTTGATCATCTTAATTTTATAAATTGTAGCATATAAAATACATATGCCTCTAAGACTTTTGTTTATTTTGTGTAAGCTCAAAATCGGAAAATCTAAAAAAGCACATATGGGTAAAGAAATCGTCAAAAGACAAAAAAGGAACAAAGCAAATTTGTCTTTTCAGTATTTTATACTTGATATCATTTAAAATTGAGTGAAACTTTGCAAACTATTCCAAAAAATGCCTATTTATCTGAAACTTTTAGCTTAAAAAGTATTCGAAAATTACGAATTATTCGATACGAAAAAAACGGTTTCTAGAAAACCGTTCTTTTTCAAAAGCTGGTTTTAAAAAACCAGAAAAGTATAAAAAAAAACGGTTAATCAAATTATTCGTAAACCGGTTTGGACAACTCTACGCTAAGCAATTTCATAATTGTATACATTTTCAGAAATTTAGGCCTAGTAATGTCCGACCGAAGACTTCGGCCAAAAAATGCTTTTTGTCGGTATGCGGTATTTTAAAGCATTATGGACAAATTCGAAACAAATGGAAAATGTTTATTGCGTTTTTTTTTTTAATTTTTTTCCTACGGCGCCTAATTCTCCAATTCAAAAACAACAAACAACATTTTAATAACTATATTAACTATGTTATTCTTTTTAGTTTAAACGAGCTTAAGATTATTTATTTATTAATTATTTATTTCCAATATTTCGTCTCCACATTGGGTGACTTCTTCAGGGAATAAATATTACAATTTGTAATATTTGTAATATTTGTATTACAAATTGTAATATTTGTTCCCTGAAGAAGTCACCCAATGTGGAGACGAAAGATTGGAAATAAATAATTAATAAATAAATGCTTAAGAATAAAATAAAAGAAGATCGAAGAAAACTTAATATTTATATTAACTATGACTTAAAAAATTATAATACCTATACTTTTACTTAATATATTTTTTAAAATCTTTGATATTTTAATTAAGACATATTAACAATTGAAGGCTTATTGTAAATACTTGATATGACACATTTTCTTTTTAGTTTATTTTTTTTTTTTTTAAAGAGAAGCAACACTCAGGAAATTCTTCCTATTAATTAATGTGTTGCTTTCTTTGGAAAGGGGATAGTGGAGAGATGAAAGGTGGTGAAAGAAGATGAAGGGCTTCAAACATGGCAACACTGTAATTGCGCGAGTAGATAAGTCTTAGAACAGTTGTTGCTCGCCACCTGATGTAGAGTTGGCGAATTTATTGAAACTTTTTGTTTCATAGCCCTGATTCATTATTTTACTTCGGTGGGGTTAAATGCTATGGGAACACCGAAGGTGGTCGCAGCGATACATATAAGTGATAGAAAACTCATACATATTATTTTTCTAAATTGATGTTGTCGTCACCGGGAATCGAACCCGGGACCATCTGTATAACAGTCCAAAGCGCGTACCATTACACCACAACATAATGTAAAAAATATGACTTCTGCAGGATATTTAAATTCAAGCTACTTGTAATAAATTTACAGGCAATACTTCTATCAAATACTAATCCGCAGATGTCTAGAAAACAGTGAAAATTCATAAAACAATAACTGTGACTTATGAAGTTTTTACAATAAACCCTTCAATTCGATTATAAATATTTTTTCTGTTCCAGTTTTTAAATACGTATGAACTATTTATTGATACTGCTTAAACAAAAGCTAAAGATTGATACATTCTTTATTAATTTTATGGTGTTTTTTTATGTTAAGAAGGGGATTACAAGTAAACTTTGCTGTCAATCGTTACCGGGAGGAAAGGTTGAGTACCTGTTTATTGAAGTTTTTGCTTCTGGAAGAAAACTACTTTTGGGAACTGTGTATAGACCTAATCGTAATATAGATCTAGACGTTTTTATGGAAAATATTGAATCACTTACAGTAGCGTATGAGGACGTGATCATATGTGGAGATTTTAATTCAAACCTTTTTTATGAAACTCATCTTACTGATAAAATGAAGTCAATTGGCTTAACACCGACGAATACAACAATACCAACTTGAGAATACAAATGAGATAATAACTTACTTCGATTTTAAACACATTGATTACAATACAATGTTATATGAGATTCAGAACGTGGATTGGGATTCAATATATTATATGCCCTGTGTTGAAACCCAATTAAACTTTTTTGAGCATCATTTGACTAACATTTTTAACAAGTCAGTTCCTGTAAAAACCTTAACTCTGAACTATAAGAAAAAACCATGGTTTAATGCTCAGATAAAAATCCTAATTGAGCGAAGAGATTTTGCATATAAACGTTGGAAACGTTTTAAGACAAATGAACTTCATCAAGAATATTGTAGTATGAGAAGAGAAGTCAACAAATCTATTAAAAGCGCTAAATCTGATTACTACTCTGTACGTTTTGCGTCTGCTGTAGGATCAACAAAAACTTGGAAAATTATACGTGATATTGGAGTCGGAAAATCCAAGTCAAGCGATACTTCTGAAATTAATGTAGATATGCTAAATGAATCATTTATTAGCCTCCCAAACGTACCTAATGCTAATAACTTCTATGACCAAATCCACTACCCCAATATTCAGGAAAATTTGTTTTTCTTTGAATGTGCAAGCGAAGCTGACGTGCTTTCTAGCTGTTTTGCTGTAAAATCAAATGCAGTTGGTTTTGACAACATACACCCAATATTTTTTAAAGCAACTATTCCATTCTTGTTACCTTACGTAACATATATTTTTAACACAATAATAACTAAAAGTGATTTTCCCAACAACTGGAAGTATGCAAAAATTATACCAACGCTCAAGTCTAATGACGAATATCGGCCAATTGCTATACTTCCGTACTTATCGAAAGTATTTGAAAAATTACTACACCAACAAATATATACTTATATTAACGAAAATAGTATGTTAACTGAGAAACAGTCAGGATTTCGCCCTAAACGCAGTTGTGTTACTGCCCTGATCGATGTATCAGAGGATATACGTAAAAGTATTGATAGTGGTGAGGTATAGTTTCTTGTACTGTTGGACCACTCCAAAGCGTTTGATACGGTTGACCATAATACTCTTTGTATGAAACTGAGTAAAATGTTCAACTTTTCTTCATCGTCAACTCTTCTTATAAAAAGTTATCTCACTAATCGATATCAATCCGTATCTGCAAATAATAAAATATCTCGTCCGTTATCAGTGTCTAAAGGAGTGCCTCAGGGCTCAATCCTTGGACCACTGCTATTTACCATTTATGTCAATGATATAACAAACCAGTTACTACACTGCAAGGCTCATATTTATGCCGACGACGTGCAAATATATATAGGGAGTGGAAAAAAGGACATGAATGCTTGTGTTACTAAATTGAATGAGGATCTTGGACGCATTCACACATGGGCAACTGCAAATGGTTTATGTCTTAACCCTTCTAAATCTAAATGCCTGATAGTAAAAAAGAAAACACTGCACTTACCTTTCGAGCCTGTGATCAATATCAATGGTAGAAAAATTGATGTTGTAAACTCTACGAAGAGATTCTTGTAATTTTTAATGATACACTAACTTGGTCTGATCATATAAATGCAGCTGCTGGACGAACATATTCGATGTTACGCACACTGTGGAATACCCAATATTTTACACCGTTGAAAATTCGTGAATTACTTGCCAAAACATATCTTATTCCCACCTTGCTATATGGATGTGAACTGTTTGCCAAATCTGACACAATGAGCGCACGAAAACTTACAGTTACCTTTAACAATATTTTGAGATATGTCTTTAACTTGAGAAAATATGATCGCATCTCTGTATTTGAAAAACGTTTATACGGTGTGACTCTTAATAATTTGCTAAAAATAAGATCATTATTACTGCTACATAAGATAATATTTACAAAAGAACCTGAATATTTGTTTAATAGAATAACTCCAACTCAATCTAGTCGTATTAGAGACTTAGTACCGTTCAATCGAAGAACTTTGGTCTCTGATTGGCAATTTTATATCCATGCTATTAGTCTCTGGAACAGTCTACCTACAAACATACAAATCATAGGCAACGCTTTGCAATTCAAAAGAGCTCTTTTTCAATTTTATAATTAAAAACATAAACATTTAAATATGTATAATTGATTGTAAGCCTTAATTATTTTATTTTTATATAATTTTTTATTAAATTCATCCATAATGTTAATATACGCTATACTAATTCTGTACTATAATTATAAGATTTGTACGGAAAACCAAATAAACTAAACTAAACTTTTACTTTTACTTCTCCCATTTTCAAACCATATATTTTTCAAATTAAAACCCTTCTACAATTTCGCACAAATTTGTAAAAATGAAAAATGGGTAATTTTTCACAAACATTTTTTGGGTGTTTCTCAATACGAAAAACAGCCCAATATTATCAACGAATTATTCCCCGAAAAATCATCATGAACAATTGTATGATTTTTCATATGAAATTAAATCCAATTTTATATGAGAATTTTTTGGGTGATTTTTCATTTTGGTTCGACTTTTTATTGGGTAAATTTGCCTACAAAAAAACACACAAAAAAATCATTGCCAAGTAACTAGGAGCATTTTAACTAAGTTTTTTCACATAAGTTATTCAATAATTAAGTAGAATCAAGTAAAAACTTGATAAAATGTTACTAGTTTTTGCATAACATTTGTGAATAAACTGTATTAGTTGAGATGCAGCCATTAAAACTGCTGCTTTAAAATATTTTTTTTAAATTTTTTTTTTTAATTTTGATATATTAAGTTATGTTTATTTTAAAGTTATGAGACACTAATTGATATTGTTATTCATTTTTAAAATAGCAAAATAAAAAATAAATGTGATGTGATGTGATGTGAGCAAGATTATTAATTACAAAATATCTTCATCCGCTAATTTAAAGTAGACTTTATCTACTGACCGGTCCTTACATGTTTCATTTCGCATCACGGAAAGTCTTCAGAGGCCAATGTAGAAGGGGGTAGAAGATTTACTCAAATTTTGAAGGTAAAAGATCAACGCTTTACCCGTTTTGTTTTATTTACCCGATGAGAAACAAAATTGGAAGTATTGAACTAATTCAAATCAAAAATAAAACATTTTCAACTAATAAACATTGTTCGTGTACAGGCTAGAATCTCTAGTCATAATACACTGTGTTGTTATTGTTTATTAAATAAAAAAATAATAAATGAATTGCTTTTTTGTAAATATATCGCAGCAAACCAACCCACACATTACCAAATAATGGGTTAAATAATGTATCGACATAGGGCTCCACGCATTACCTTACACCTTACTTCACTGATGAATGTTACAGGCGATGAGCCTAAAAGTAAAGGGTAGACTCATTACCTTGTATGGAATAAAGTAACTGGTTACTTATATGGTTACATCTTAGAAAAAGTAATGTGTCTATAAATAGATTTTCATAAAAAAAAAAATTTATTTAAAAAAATTAAAAATTTTTTTTTAATTAAATAAATAACATGGTCACGCTGAGATTCGAACCTGGGATCTCTGGTTGTTAACAATTAGTTATACGATAACTCTACCAACTGAGCTATCGATATATATAATATTTGGTTGCTTAGAATATAAATGAATTGTTGTGCTTCGTGTTTTCGTTCGTGATATCAAAATTAGACACCTTACCCTCATGCTTACAAAAAATCACAAAGTAATGTGTCTATAAATAGATTTTCAAAAAGATATTTTAATAATTACTTAAAGTTTATAATTCATGCACTGTGTAATTGATGATCGGTAAGTCATGATTTTATGTTTTGAAATAATGTAAAAGGTAATGAGGTATCATTACAAGGTAATCAATGAGTGTTCAATTATCGTTAACTTATTACTATATGTTTCGAAATAATGCTGAAGGTAAGGAGTATCCATTACAAAGTAATGCATTATGTAACCCGTTATCAGTAACCCATTACTTTTTGTTCGAAAATAATGATACAGGTAAGGAGTATACATTACAAGGTAATGCATTACTTTTTCGCACCCATTATCAAAGTTTTTCTTTGCAAATATTAATTTTCCCTTGATTTTACATTTAACTCTTCTACTTTTACGATTAAACTCTTCTACTTACGAAATTTAGTGAAATAATAGTTTTGCAACGAAGAGTAGTAATTTTTTCAAAAAATCGCCTTCTCAAATACATTTAAATATAGTTATTTTCAGCGTAATTTTTAGTCGTTTCCGCCCACAAATTTATTAAGTGAATGTTATTAAATTAAACACTTATGTCTAAATTAAAACCGTCTCTTGAACTTTGAATAATTTTGGTTTTAAAAGATAAGAAATCTGAAATGAAATATTTTGTTTGTCTGTTAAAGTGGATGAGTCAAAAATTAAATCTAAACAAATCGCAAATAAAATACAAAAAAAAAAAAAACAAGAGTAAAAATTAAGACAAATTTTTAAAACATTTAGGGCAAGTAACTTTTCTATAAATAACCAGAGTTTAACTTTAATCACCGTGCGCCCCGGTAGGCTAGTTGGTAGCGTGCTGGCTTATCAGTGCGGGGGTCGTGGGTTCGATTCCCACCAGAGGCACTGGTCTGTTTTCGCTACAACGTGCCGAACGCGTGCTCGTTTAGGGTAATAGTATATAATTTCTAATTATAAAGGGTCCGCCAATTAACTTTTTTTTTTTTGAACTCCTGAACCAATTGGACTTTGTATGGCGTCATACCAAGGTCTTTATACAAAATTCGTCTCAATGATGTCTCCGAAATGTTCAATTGTTGAGAACGACGGTGAATTGATGTTTATGGCGCTTCACTCACACGTTCTGCCACAGCAGCAATATTCTCGGGTGTACGCACTGTTTGGACCATATTCGTTCAGCGGAAGGATAAAACTAATTATCTGTCAAATCAGACATGAGCTAAGTGTTACCATTCACGAAATAAGCACTAGTTGAAAAAAAAAACGTTAGATGGCGGACCCTTTATAATTATTAATTAATAAAATAAAAAAAAAAACTTTAACCACGGATTTATAAATACAAATTAGACATTCATTTCTATTGTTAACCCCTAAACTTTGGTTTATGTGAGATAAGCATGGTTGGCAAACACTACCACGCCCACATCAAGACCGATATGAAAATTTTTAAACCACGATTTAAATAGTGGCATGTGTCTTGTGATATCACAGGGTTTATTTAAAAATGATACCCATTAAATTTCGAATAATCGTTATAAATTGTCGTTTCAGTATTTTAACGTTATTTTGACTTTAGCTCAAGATATTTTAAAATCAAAAAGGTAAAATAGCAAAATAAAACCGGTTATAAAAGAAGAAACATGTCTTTATTGGAATCGAATTTTTAAAATTTTTATTTCGGTCTTAATGTTACGGTGGCAGCTAGCCAACTACCGTTATTATGAGAAATTACTGAATGCCAACCCTGGAGATAAGTTAGCAAGTTTTAAATGTATTTTTTTTTTTTGTTAAAATTAAACATAATTTTAAACAAGAATTCCCTTTAGTAGAAAAAATCTACATGCGAGTACACTGACTTTTAATCTTTAACCTAATAAAAGACAACAAACAACATGAAGAGTTCAAAGTTTAGATAAGAACACCCACCCCCATACAAATTTTCATACACATGTGTATGTTTATAAAGTGGTTGATTACAAAGTAAATTTGTTAAACAAGTACAAGTTATAACCAACAACAACAAAAATTTGGTCAAAATGGTTATCAAAAAAAGTCTCTAAGGAATTAAAAAGCGATTAAAATATAACAAAAAAAAATAAAAAATAAAAGTAACATTTAAATAGAAAAAATAGGCTGTTAATAAAACTTTTTTGTGCCTTTTTTAAAAATCATTATATTTTTTTTCATTTCTTTTAACATTTAAAGAGAAATATACAAGTAGATTTCAAGTACATACTTCTTTATATATGAGTCATTTCAAAGATTTTTGACACCTGTTGAAACTGACTTTAGATCAGGGACCGTAATAATAATTCCTTTTTTCATAAAAGTCAGATGATAACAGTTATTTTTTGATTTTTATTTTTTTTTAGCAAAAATAAAAGTTATTTTTTGATTTTTATTTTTTCGGACAAAAATAAAAGTTATTTTTTGATTTTTATTTTTTCGAGCAAAAATAAAAGTTATTTTTTGATTTTTTCGAGTAAAAATAAAAGTTATTTTTTGGTTTTTATTTTTTCGAGCAAAAATAAAAGTTATTTTTTGATTTTTATTTTTTCGAGCAAGTATAAAAGTTATTTTTTGGTTTTTTTTTTTGCGTACTTTGATGAAGTTATAAAAAAAATCGCAGTTATTAGCTTTGTTAATCATTTGTCGTCATTTTTAAAACAATAATTCTTCAAAAAAATCTTCATATTAAAAATAAGTTTTACTGTTTATAAAACTGGAAAATATTACAAAAAGCAACCATAAAATTTATATATTTCGTTCATACAAATATAACTACGTTATTTGTTATTTATTCGTTATAAAAACAAAAATTTATAAGTTATGGAATTTCAACTCAAGAAATTGAAATAAATATCAAAAAATAACTTTTATTTTTGCTCAAAAAAATAAAAATCAAAAAATAACTTTTATTTTTGCCCAAAAAAATAAAAATTAAAAAAATAACTTTTATTTTTGCCCAAAAAAATAAAAATTAAAAAAATAACTTATTTTTGCTCAAAAAAATAAAAATCAAAAAATAACTTTTTTATTTGCTAAAAAAAATAAAAATCAACATTTTAAAAAGCAATTTATTTTATTATAGACTAGTTCATAAGGATCAAAATGGTATACTTGAAACAATTTTCCGACATTTACTTCTAGTTGCTTTTTTTGTTTAAAAATATGAAAATAACTGTTATTTTCGGTCCCTGCTTTAGATACCTCTTACTTCTCAAGGTTTTTTGAATTGAGAGAAGGGATGGACAGGGTTAGATAAACTATACTTAAAATCTATGACATACAAAGATTCACGTTGAAAAGTTTTTATCTAAAGAATTGATGGCTGAAAAATTAATTAATTGAAACTTAAGGCTCCATTAGTCTTTGCGTCCCGTAATGTTTCTGTAACGTGCCATTCCGAATAGCTATTTTGTGTGGTTAGTCTATTTCGTAACAACATATTCGCTGATTTGGCTAAAAGACTGTATTCATTGTTTTACTTATTGCATATATGGCCATTTCATTATATTTTTTTTTGTTAATTTGTATAATTTAGCTTAAAAAAGTTTAGTTTTTTTATGTGGGAGCAGTCAGCTGTTTTTAGTTGTCACTGAAGGTAGTACAAGAATTCCGTTTTTTATAGGTTTGTCCGGCACGGAAGAATTTGTGGTTAAATGTTAGAGACAAACTAACTACACAAACACATTTTCATATATCAAAAACAAATCAGCTGATTCGTCACGGAAGGTTACGTACAAACTAATTCAGCCTTTAAAAGTTTTTCATATTCATTTAATTTTTTTGCTCAAAGTTTTTAACTTTTAAATTCACACCACGTGGAGTTACTAGAATTGGGAGATACATTCACTAAAAAAGTAACTTTCATATCGCTGCTTGGTATAAAGTTGTATGGTGGTTTACAAGTGAAACCATTTCTGATTTCTAGACTTTCGCTGTCTCTTTCGTAGGGTTTTTTAGCCGTTTAATGTAATTGAGTTTTGAGAATAATATTTAAAAAATGGTGTAATTTTATATAGTTTGAAGCATGATGTCAGCGCACCAATAACAGGATACGAACATCACAAACTTATATGTAGTGTCCGAACAAATATTTCGGCCAAAAAACGATATTTTGTCGGTTTTATGATATTTGCAGACAATATGGACAAATTTTGACATTGAAAACATATTTGTTGTGCCGTTGTAATTAGATTTTGAGTAAACAAATTAAGGAAAAAGCCAAAGTTTAGCTGTATAGTTAAATAATCGGCGGCCGAAGTTTTTCCGATTTGACAGAATGTGCGGCAGCCGAATATTCAATTAATTGCTTTAAATTTGACACTCAAAATTGCACCTAATAACCCCAATAAACTTTTTTCATGTGTTTCAAATTTGTCCATAATGCTTTAAAATACCGAATACCGACAAAAAGCATTTTCTGGACGAATATTCGGTCGCACACTACTAGTCGTAAATTTCTGAAAATGTATGTTTATTGCGTCTGACATTCACAATTATATTTTAAATTGGTTAGCGTATAGAGTTGTCCAAACCAGTTTACGAATAATTCGAAAATCCGTTTTTTTTTATTTTTTTTCCGGTTTTTTAAAACCAGCTTTTGAAAAAGGGCGGTTTTCGAAAAAACGGTTTCTTTCGTCTCGAATAATTCGTAATTTTCGAATACTTTTTAAGCTAAAAGTTTCAGAAAAATAGTAATTTTTTGGAATAGTTTACAAGGTTTCACACAATTTTAAATGCTATCAAGTATATAATACTGAAAAGACAAATTTGCTTTGTTCCTTTTTTGCCTTTTGGCACGTTCTTTACCCATATGTGCTTTTTTAGATATTCCGATTTTAAGCTTACACAAAATAAACAAAAGTTTTAAATGCATATATATATTTTATCGCACACCTAGTTCAAAAGTGACTCAACTCAAATTTTTTATTTTTCAGAAATCGAAAAAAAATATTTGCAACTTTATACCAATTGAAACATAAAGAAAGACATAACTGTTTTTAGCAACAGTTAACATCAACAAAATACACTGATATTTTTTTTTTTTAGATAAACAAGTGTATTGTGCATAGTTTAAGCATATAAACCCGAAAAATTTAAATTTTGAGTTGAGGCACTTTTGAACTAGGTGTGCGTTATATGCTACAATATAAAGATGGTTCTAATATAAATTTGCAATTGGAATATTTTGACAGCAAATGCTTTAATGCAATGATTGAATGTGTTTGACATTATTTTAAAATTTTTAATTGAAATATTTTATATGGCATATATAGCCAAATATACTACATTGATTTTCTGACAAACAGAAATATATAAAGTCCTGTCGTTAGATAAATCTGCACTGCATTAGCAAATAAAGACATTTTTTATAATAATATTGGAATGACTTTTTGTTAATTTTAATAATGAACTCGATAATTCGCCAGACTTTGCATTATCGTTTTCTCACCCTGTAATTTCACAGTTTTTTTAAATTTACGATTACCAAACTTTTGGATTTCCTAAAACTCTGATTATTAAAAAAAGAACGTGAAAAAGCTCTATAGAAAGATCTGTTTAAGTTTTAATATCATTATTTAAACCTTTGGTAATTTTTTTAAATTTGTAGAGAAAATTTCAAGAATACAAAGCGATTTAAAAAACGGTTATATTTAATTATATAAACCAAAAAAATGCGCTTTTTTAGGTATTCGGAAACCATTTTTTCAAATAGGTGAAAAAGGCATTATAAAAGCCAACACTAATCCAACAACGCTCTCTTTTAAAATCCAGAACTGGATTTAAGAGAATTTCGAAAAAATGTGTTAACAGTGGTAATTTTCAATTAATTTTCATTCTTTTAAGCAATTTTAATTAAATTTTAAAGTTAATTTGTGTTGTTTAACGTATTCTCTGCATAAGTTTTGTATAAATAGCACACAATTTTATTGGTATAAACTAAAAAATAGGCATTAAAAAAATCTCTTAAAACCAGCTGCCTTATAAAATGGTCTATAGTCTATATGTTCTTTGCTCAAGCCCTAGTTAGGTATCTGGAATAAATCTTCAAGCCTGACTGAATTGATAAAGAGCAAATATTTAATTTATTGTTTTCATTCCTAGCGGTCAGAGCGGCAGTTTTTACCATACGCATTTCGCTTTGTGACAACTAAAGCGCTGTATCAATTCCGGCAACACGTCTATCAAATAAATTTTTTTAATGAGTTTAATACTAAAATTGAAAAGGCTTGAAAAAGTTTTAAATTTTATAAAGCAAACAAAATGTTCACAACTTTAAAAAAAGCAGCTTTACATAAATTTTTTTTTTTGCGAATTTGAAAACCATAAACCCAATTAAATATCATAAAACCGGCAAAAAAAAAATACATGTTTTCCAAAATAACTGAAGTTTTCTTTTTACGTTCTAATATATGACAAAAAATTTGTTCAAAAACCAGTTCAAAATATAAAACTTACAAACTATAGAAAAAACTTAAATTTTTGTATGGAAATAATGGATAAGTTTTTTTTTTTAAAAATCGAGAAAATCGTGTGACGGAAAAATTCAAAATTAAATTTAACATAAAAAATGTTGAGTTTTCGATTTATGGATGTTAAAAAAAAATTTTTAATAGGGGGAACAATTTCGAAAATATATCTTAAAATTGCATTTGCATAAAGAATGCATTTTTTTTAATATGTATTTTTTTTATTGCATAAGTGAATACTTATATAAATTGAATACTTTTTGAATCAGAGAAATCCGATAACAACTTTCGCATATAGAGCTCTTCAAAATGACATTACATTAGATTACATCAGAAGGCACTATGCACCGCGACCAATGTAGGTATTTTGTGCTGCCTAAGGTTACCTACAGATTCAAGCTACCTATAAAGCCAATTATCCTATTAGGCAAAATATTCGCGATGTCGGAAGGCGAAATGAAGCGATCACCTAGAAACCTAAGTCTCCTCTCACAAAGCCTGGGACATTCGCAGAGAACATGCTCCGAGGTCTCAGACACCATCTCGCAAAACCTACACAAATCCGTGTCCGATTGACACTTCTTGTGCAGATGGTATCTGAGATTACAGTGTCCAGTTAAGTACGACGCCAGGGTCCTCAAACCCCCTTTCAAGCGACAAGAGTTGCCTCGACGCCCTACTGGAAAAAGAGATCAATCTTTTAGCCTGGCTCTGACCAGGAGAGTTTTCCCAGTAACCAGAAAATTCAGACTCTCTCCATGCCCTGAGCCTTTCCCTAACATACCCCGCAGGTATTCCACAGAATGGTTCAGGACCAATAAAGGGCTTTCGGGCCCCGCGGTTGGCAAGACAATCTGCCCTCTCGTTGCCCTCATGCCCCTCATGACCAGGAATTCACCCCAAGGTTAGAGATTTGCCTCTACCGAGCCTATTGAGAGTCTGAATGCATTCCATGACCAAGTCTGAATGCATTCCTGACTGTCAGAAAGAATGTAGATGCGAGATCTGCGAGTTCACCTTCGCAGGCATTCCCCTGCACAGACACAGATGGCCCAAATCTCCGCCTCAAAAATGGACGGATATTTTCCCATAGAGCCATCAGTGAACCACACCTGAGAACCATCTTCTGGTTCCCAGGATTGATTGGTCCACATGTCTCTGTCAAACAATAACACATCAAAATATCTATCAAAGATCCACTCCGGTGACACTTTGTCCGCAACCTTAGAAATCGGGTCATCTATTAGGATTCGCGCGATCCTCATGTGACCCCTTAGGTCGCCCCCCTCATGCCAACGAATTCACTAAGTCTAGAGGAACCCATACTGGCAACCTCCATTACAGAAATATACAATGGCGAGATCCCCAGCATAACCCCCAAGGCATCCGTCGGGCAAGTTCCGCCGGCCCCTGTTATGCCAACACACGCAAGACGGTAGATTCTCTTAAGAGCATCCCTTGCCTTACTCTGTTCAACTTTTGGCCACCATGCAAGGGCAGCATAGGTGATCATCGGTTTTAACAATAGTATTGAACGACCAGTAGACCATTTGTGGCCTTAGGCCCCATGTTCTTCCGAAAAGCCTCTGGCAGGCATAATATGCCCTGGTGGCCTTCTTGGAGACGTGGTCAAGATGTTCGTTCCAGGTGAGGGAGCTATCAAGAGCCACTCCAAGATACTTTACAGTGCTAGAGAAGCCAACCGTTACGCCCTCAACGACCAGCATAGACAGGTTAAGTTTTCTCCTTCTCGTGAATGGTACTAGGATTGTCTTCGACGGATTGACAGACAACCCCTTTTCCCGGCACCACGAAAGAGTGAAGTTCAGAGCCTGTTGCATACGCTCGGAGATGGTCCTGTCATCCCAGGCATACTTCTCCGATTTTTTAATGAAAAAATCGCGGGTTTTTTTAAATTTTAAAAACTGTTTATGGGGATGTGTTATGGGCTCCATGGAGTATGTGTGCAGCAATTATTCAAATTTGAAAACTCTCGGTCAATTTCATTTGTGACTAGAGTTGTGTCGTTCACGAACGAAGTAGTTCAATTGAACGACTCACTCAAGTGAACGATATGATTCGTTTGCCAAAATTCGATTTTGTCGTTCAATCGTTCATTTCGTTCTTTCTAGTCATGGAACAATTGCATCGCTATTCAATTAAATTGCTTGTAAGAGCAATTTTTTTTTTTTTAATAGTAATACTATTGTTCCAAATTAGGGAAAACAATTAAAGTCATAAAAAGAAAATGTTTTTTACACAAAATAAATAAATTTTTGTTAGAAAAGAACAAGTTTTGTCTTTGTACAGTAAAATTTGTGAAAAAAAACTCGTAAAACATGAATAGTGCGTAAAAAATTGTCAAACGAACGACACAGTTCACAACTCGTAGTTCAGTCACAGGTCAAAACAAAAAAGAACGATTGAATGAACTAGTTCACTGACTGGAATTGAACGATAATGACCGAGTCACAAAATGAATTATTAGATTAGATTAGACTAGACTAGAGTGGCACTATGCACCGCGACCAGAAGTTGGTATTTTGTGCTGCCAGCGAATACACCCTATAGGTTCAGGCTCCCTACGAAGCCAACTATCCAACCAGGTAAACAGTTCAAAACGTCCGATGGCGTCACTATTCGACCACCAAAATAACGGACCCTCCTGTCGGAGAGCCTCGGACATTTGCAGAGAACATGCTCTGAGGTCTCGGTTTCCGATTCACAAAACCTGCACGTATCCGTAGAGGATTGTCCTATCTTGTACAATTGATACCTAAGGCCACAGTGTCCCGTGAGGTAACCCGTCACGGTCTTTAGTTCGCCCCTCGTCATAGACAAGAGTTTCCGCGACCTTTCCCCAGAGGGAGATATAAACAGCCTCGCCTGTCGCTGCCCAGGCGATCTGGCCCAATAGGCCCCAAACTCCGACTCCCTCCATCTTCTGAGCCTCTCTCTGTCATACACATTGGGTACGCCAATGAATTGTCGACGAGCTCCGCAGTTGGCCAAACAGTCAGCCCGTTCGTTGCCCTCATGCCCCTCATGGCCAGGAACCCAGCCCAGTGTCAAGGAGTTGTTAAGTCCTAGACTATTTAGAGAGTCGATAAATTCCTTGACCAGACCCGACGACACATCTTGAGCCCTCATGGCACCAAGTGCCGCCTGGCTGTCAGATAGAATGTATATCGTGGCCCCACGTGTCCTCCTCCGCAGACACTCTTCCACACAGATACAGATAGCGAAGACCTCCACCTGAAAAACGGAGGGATATTTGCCCATGGGCAGAGCACGCTGAAATCCGGGTCCGACGACACCCGCCCCTCGTATCCATGTTCGACTGTTTTGAGCCATCCGTGAACCAGACCTGTGCCCCAACCTCCGGTACCCAAGATCCAGTCAACCACGTGCTCCTGTCGAAAATCCCAACAACAAAGTACCTCACAAATACCTGCACAGGGAGGTAATCTATTTGTGACGTATCTTATGATATATTTTGAAATGTAATAAACGAAATCTATAAATAGATGTAATTTTAATTAAATCCAAGCAAACACTGCAATTCGAATATTTTTAATTTGCTTTAAACTTAAAACTGACATAATTTTAATGATTAACGTGATCCTTAAACATCGTCTTACACATACAAAAGCTTACACGTACAAAAAAAAATTAAATTTAATTAAATTATTTTGTCTCAAAGTTTCGTAATTTTTTAAAATTCCTCATATATTCTTTATATCGATGCTATTTAAACTGAAATTTACTCACCACATTTTTGCCATTATTGTAAATTAGGTTACCAAAATGAGTTTCTTCTAAATTTGCATGACTGTTTTTTGGTAGTATTTCAAAGTATATCAAATAACCCTTCTGTTTCCGTTTAGGTACTTCTTCTTTAGCCTTAAGTTAGATTTTTAATTTTCTCAACCTGGTTCTTTTTTTTTTTTTTGTTTTGATTAAAATAGGGTTAGATGAATTGATGACTTATAACTGCTTGTTGGTACTTATAATATCTACACTTTTTCATATTTTAAATATATATATTTTTTTTTTTTTTGTATTTTCAGAAGGCTGTAATGCATATGGTTATGCTTGTTATGGTGGTCATGGTAAACGTTCATTACATTCTGCCCAACCAGATGCAACAGGTATTGAACTTAATGATTTACAAGAACGTCCAGAAAATGTACAATTTTATCCAAGTGAAGCTAATGTTTTAATAGATGGTAACCTGGAAGCAATACCAAGATACAAATTAATTAAAATGATGAAATCATGGGTAAGTTTTCAATATTTCAAAAATAATATTAAAAAAAAAATCAATGAAGAGCAATCGAATTTAATCATTTACAGTGCCACCTCTCTTTACGAAATCCACGGTTTTCGCTTAAACGTAAAATGTAGGTCACGAAGTTCGGTTGCAAATCCGTAAATCAGATATTTTTAAAGCAGATATTAGTAGCGTTAACAGAGGTCGCACTGTATTAAGTTTAAACAAATGGATAGATATTAAAAGTAAACTCTGGAAATTATGTAGGCAGAAATATCTAAAAATGACAATTAAAATAACTACAAACCCGATGAAAAATATTTCTATATACTCATATACAACATTATATATGATTATATGTGTGGAAATATATTACAACATGTAATTTTTATAACATGGCGTAATATATCATCATATATCACTGTATCGTATGTTATATATTAGCATATCGTGTATATCTGATGATATGAATTAGATATAGATCCATATGTGACCATATATTCTATCATATATGATCATCACAAATAATCACTTTCATATATAATTATGTATAGCAAAACATATTATTTTGTATAAATATACACAGAAAAAAATAACAACCTAAAATATCTAATTAAAGATTTGATTTGAATTTAATTTGTTTCTAAACAAATATTTAATTGAATCAATTAATATTTTAATTGACTTTTAAATATATAAATAAATATTTTATTTTAGACGCAATTATCATATTATTTTTTCATACACTGTATGCATAAATAGAAAATTTTCAGTACAAGACAAGCACACACACAAACAGACTCAGCATTGCAAAAAACACACATGCCAACGTATAGATCACACACTTTTTTTGTGAGTATCATATTTATTTTTGTAGAAGTTATTTATAACTTTTTTTCCTTCTTAATTTTAATAAAAGGTTTAATTGATAGTATCATTGCCGTGATAGGTGCAAAATCAATAAAAATTTTAATTGATTCAATAAATTTTTTAAATGAAACCCGTTTTTAGTTTTTTCTGTGTATATAGTCAAATTAAATGAAAAATCACTTTTATATATTTTTTTTAGCATCGTTTATAATTAGAATATAAATGAGTTTAAAAATGTATTGCAAAAATCTTGGAAAACTACTGTTTTTTGTTTTGTAGTGTTTATTAATACATTTTAATTAAAGTACTGAAAAACAACGTTATAATTATTGGATTTTAAACCAATGAACATATAGACCAAAGAAGAACTAAGGTATTTAATATATATTAAATTGTATATTCCAACTGGTTTTAAGAGAAATAGTTTTTTAAAGGCTTTTAATATACATTGTTTAGCATATAAAAACTAAATTTTAAGTTAATTATACAAAACTTATGCAGAGAATACATTAAACAACATAAATTAACTTTAAAATTTAATTAAAATTACTTGAAAGCATAAAAATTTATTAATTAAAAGTACCACTGTTCAAACATTTTTTTCGAAACTCTCTTAAAACCAGTTCAGGTTTTTAGAAGAGAGCGTTGTTTAAAAAAATGAAACACCCAACCCTTATAACATGCGTAATGGATTCTAAATTTTCAATTTTAAAAACTACATAGTTGCTTAGTTTCACTTTAGGCAATATACTTTCTATTACTGATCCTGTTTTTTGGTTAACAAAACTGTGGTTTTTAACAATCTGAAATTGCTGAAGTACTAAATAGGGAGATTTATAATTCATAAAAAAATATCGTTATTATTTTTAATTATTTTGTATAACAAGGACGTTTCCTGTTTACTTCTGTTCTTAAAAAAATCTGTAAATCTTTTACTTGAAAATTTTGCGGACAAAAAATTTGATTTTCTTCCACGGTAAATGTTCTTTTTTGTTTACCTAGCGTTTTAAATTTAGAGTTCTGTAGTTAATGAACTAGTCTTTACTTTGAACTAATGAGCTAGTTCACAATCTTCAGATCTTCTAGGTCTTTCGCTCTTTTCGTTCTTTTTTGGAATTTGAGTAATATTGTTTCCCTTATGTTGCTCTTGAGTTTAATTTTGTTTTTTTTTTAATATTGCCAGCTCAATTTTTTTAATGTGTCTACTATGAATAAATCGCTTCAAAATTATCAAACATACGATCTAACGACGATCGAACGAAAATGTCAAGGTTTGATTGAACTAGAAGAGAGACCTAGATCATTCAGATCAATCACACTATCAAGAGCGCTCATTCAAACGAACTAGATTGCCCCGGTCTATTTAAATTTATTATATGTTCCAACTTCATAAAAAGCATACATTTTTAGATTTAGCACTATTTTTTAAAATTAATATTTATGAGTTTGCTAGCAAACTTTTTTTTTTATTTTTATTAAAAATAAAAATTATGTTTTTTTCGACCTTGAATTGTGCAATGAAAATTATTCAAGTTCGAGGTACAAGTACTCTTTATTTCTTTATTAGCATATTGTCCTAACAAATAATCTATAGAGTTTTTGTTTTCAAATTTATTAATTGACCACTTTCAGGAATGTGTTGATAGATCTATTTCGTGAATTTTCTATGTATGTATTTTATATTTACAGCCCGAGTAAAAAAGTTTATATAAAATTATATATGATGAGATATTTTCCGCAAATATAAGAGGTTATAATTTTATCCGAAAAATGGTTCTATTATATTGTATCACTTTGGATCTAATTATATTTGAATAGATACAATTTAATAAAAAACTATCCAATTCTATCCGAGTTTTGTCACGGTATAATTACATATAATTATATTATAGTTGATACAATTAGATATAATTAGATACAATTAGATACAAATCCAAATGTACTTAAAGATCCAAGATCCATGATCCAAATATATTTAAATTAAAAGACATTAAGTTACACATATTTGACCTTGATAAAAAGATTTAAAAACACATAATGGTATGATTGAAATTTGTAACTAACTTAAATTTTATTTATATATGCTTTTTTGGTTGCACAACCACTTATACTGTATTATAATGGGTTATCATTTTTGTTCATCAACCGATTCCTTTTATATGGAGTTGGTCCTATTTGCAATAGGTTCTTTACCTCCAAACTAGAACAAGTTGCTTTAGAACTGATTCTAGAACCAGTTATAGAACTGGTTCTGGGACAGTGAAACCTTAAAATTTTACTCCCAAGTACCAGTTCTAGAAACGGTTCCATGAACAGGTTCATAGGTAATATGTTCTAAAAAATTTTGCTGGAGGGTTTGTTATTTGTAATGTAAATCGATTTCGCAAAATTGAGAACTATTTTCTTAAAAATTTTGCGATTTTTAAATTTTATATAGTTACAGAGGAAATTTTTTTCAGTTTTGGATTATGTATAAGTATTAGAGTTCGTTTTCAAATTTTTTTTTTATTTTGATTTCTGAATATTATCACTTTTTAGAAGGTTTTTGTATCAATAAAAATAATGGCGTATTTTTTTTTTTAATTCCAACTCCTTCCCGTGCCTATAGGCGACTCAAATCGCGGATTTTGGGTCCCTTTTCCCATACAACAAAAACGGCTAAATATATGTCTAATCGTACTTCAGTATTCGATTCTACGGGAAAACTTAGGACCATATGCTTTTTTTTAGTTTTTGGAATGCAACAGAATGCATAATTAGAGTGGTCCAAAAAAATATTTTAAAAAAAAAAAAATTAAAATATTTTTTTTTGATGAAAATGAAAATTATTCAAGTTCGAGGCCATATACTCTATATTTCTTCATTAGGATATTGTCCTAACAAATAATCTATAGAGTTTTTTGTTTTCAAATTTATTATTTGACCCTTTCAGGAATGTGTTGATAGATCTATTTCGGGAATTTTCTAGGTTCCCATCATCAGAACACGTTTTGAAAGCGGTAACAATCCCATGCAAAACATCAAACATTCATATGAACTAGTTTACTCACTACATGAGAACTAATATACATATGATAATTTTGTTAAATTTTTTTTTTTAAATGAAAAAATACTTACATCTGAGAAAAATGGTCCAAAAATTTTAATTTTGTAGTTACCCGTTCAAAAGTTATTAAAGTTTAAAAATTTAATTTTTTAGTGAATACAAAATAATTTATTGTTTTATATAATAATTTATTGGATTTGAGTCGCCTATAGGCAGGGGAAGGAGTTGGAATTAAAAAAAAAAAATGCGCCATTATTTTTATTGATACAAAAACCTTCTAAAAAGTGATAATATCCAAAAATCTATTTTTCAAAATTAACTCTAATAAGTATATCTAAAATGACAGAATACGTTTTTGATGTAATATATATAATTATGTATTGGGTTACATCTAATTTAGAAAAAAATTAATAAAATTCATCAACCATGTATTATCATATATAAACTGCAGAATAGTATTTTTATTATACATGATTGGATGTGGTTATACATGAATATTTTTGGTAAAACATTTTGAAAATATTATTATATATAAATATGTATTGATACATATGCTATTTTATATGATCATATATTTTTATGTTAAAGAACATATCGTTATATATAATTTTTTTTACTCTGGATTTGATTTATTTTTTAACATTTTTTTAATGTTTTAAAGTTTTATTATATTATTTTATTTTATTATATTTGTATCAATTTAAAATTTATGGTGGCTAATGTTTTATAAATATATATAATCTTATATTATAATTATAAGACTTGGCCTTGTTGTGCAGGAAATTATGAAATAAATCGAAATTTTTTTATTACAGTTTTTTTAGCTTATTTTGTAAATATTAGCTAGTTTTTTTGGGCTTTTTTTTGTTTAAAAATTAAGCTTATTTTATCTTTTTTGTTTTAAAATTGTGCTTTTTTTGCTATTTTTTAGCAACACAGTGCAACAGTGAAAAAAAATGCACGAACTCGACAGTATAGGTACGATTGTACTACCAAAGGTTAGTAAAACCCTGTACTCGGTTTGGCCAGTTTGACTACCAATTTTTTTTTTATGGACCTTAAAAGATTTTGAAAATCAGTGCACCACTCAAAAAAAGGCGTCCTCAGTTTTTGGCCAACATCTAATTCAGACTTGATGATATTGCTTAACTATATTTGGCAATAATGTAGTGAAGAGTCTATTTTATGTGCATAAATTCATTTTTTCCTGCACTTTTTTGAAAAAATATAGGAGAAAATTATTTTTTGTCTGCTTTTTTCAGCATAACTTACAGGGACTCATAATTTTTCAATAACAATATATAACAAAATTGTAGCCATTGCAAATCTGAACAACTTTTGTAAACATATCAATACAATCTGAATGTGTCTAGGCATCCGAAATAGCTTAAAAAGATCACTTTGTACCTTATAAATAGTCGTTTTTGACTAGACTACACTTTTATTGCATTTTTGGTTACTTTTTTTGTTATTGAAAAAGATTAAATGTTAAAAAAATCGCAAAAAATCCACATTGTCTAAATTTAACCTTTGATATTTTTTTTTTTTGTTTCAAGAGATATGTGGTCATATTGTACCTCAAAAGAAAGCTTAAATCCGGCTATCCATTTCTATAAACTTATAAAGTACTTACACAGGTCAATTTTTGAATAAAAAGCACATTTTATTTAAAAAACTAAAGTAAAAATAAGAAAATTATAAACCGGCCTTTAATGGGTTAATTTATATTGACATATTGTACACCATTTAAAAGAGCTTTCATACGACATGCATATTATTATAAACGGACTTGTACTTTTTGAGATACTTAAAAAAAAACTTTTTCAACTTTAATGCCCAGCCCAGCCGCAAGGGAGCGCCGGCGACTACAAATATTTTATTTCTTGAAATCAGCTCAAAAATTAGTTTTTGGGGTAAAAGTTTGAAGTAATCGTAGTTATGTTTCTAAACTGCACTTGATCCAGATTTTGCCAATTATGTTTTTTACCCCCAAAACGTCTCCCATTTCGCAAACAGCTTCGGTGCTATAATTTTTATTCTAAAAGTATTTAAATTTAATTAAAATTTCATTGAAATTTGCATTTTTTTAAGAATTTTTTAAATCTGTTGTGAGAAATAAAATAGACGACTGTTTTTAGACATTTTGACAGTCGAAAACGACAACCGTAATACGGAAATTGTAATAGATTTTTTAGCAGTGTTGTACATTCGTAGTTTTCGACAAACGTAATACCGTTTTTTATAAACGACAAATTTTCACTACGACTACGACAACCGTAATCAGGCCAGGCCGTATGAGTCCCTGTAAGTTATGCTAAAAAAAGCAAAAAAAAAAATAATTTTCTCCTATATTTTTTCAAAAAAGTGCAGGAAAAAATGATTTTTTGCACATAAAATGTTTATAAAAATTTGTTCAGTGGACTCTTCACTACATCATTGCCAAATATATAGTTAAGCAATATCATCAAGTTTGAATTAGCTGTAGGCCAAAACAGATGACACCTTTTTTTAAGTGGTGCACTGATTTTCAAAATCTTTTATTTATTTATTTATTTAAGTCTATGGATACAATATCCTTACAGACTAGCATATAAAAATTAAGATATTTAAAATAAATTATTTAACAAAATTTTAAATTGGGAGTGAGAAACACTTATGTCTAACTTATTACAATAAATATTAAATAATCTCATAGATCTATTTAGTGGTTCGTTTAATACATATTCAGTTAAGTGTATATCAATATGAAAAAATTTACTTATATTTCTAAAACTTCTTGGTGGAACATATATTGAAATTAACTCTAATAGCTCAGGAGAATCAATAACACCACAAATAATACCATGTAAAAAAGTTAAACTAGCAATAATACGACGAGTTTCCAGAGTTTTTAAAGAAATAAACTCACACTTATCTGCGTAAGAAGGGCTAGAAAAAGAAGGAATGTTAAAATGATTCGGATAGTTAAAACATGGTAGGGCAAACTTGAGAAACTTTCTTTGAATTCTCTCAATACGACCAATATGAAGAGCAGCATTAGGACTCCAAATAAATGAAGAATATTCCAATCTAGATCTAACAAACGAAGTATAAACCACTTTCTTCGTTATGTGATCAAAACATTTATCCAAATTACGTCGAATAAATGCTAAAAACGAATAAGCTTTCGGTACAATAAAATTTAAATGACTGGTGAATGATAATTTAATATCAAAACTACACCAAGGTCCAAAATTTCATCAACAGATGACAATACATTACCAAACATTCTGTAATCAGAAATTATAATATTTCGACGTCTATGAAAAGACATACTATAACATTTAGAAATATTAAAGGGTAAACCATTACAATTTGACCAATGAACTAGATTATTCAAGTCCTCCTGAAGGTCAAAAACGTCCCTTACAGAAAAAATTGGCTTGAAAATTTTGAGATCATCAGCATACATTAAAAATTTTGAATTTTTAAAGCAATCACCAATGTCATTTATAAAAATATTAAATAATAAAGGACCAAGGATGCTGCCCTGTGGAATACCTGACGTTGGTATAAAATAGTCGGAACAAATTCCATCAACAGATACTGTTGCGATTCTGCCAATCAAATAATGACGGAACCAACTAAGCATATTTGAATGGATGCCAATCTTGGAAAGCTTATATAATAAAAGTTCATGTGGGACTCGGTCAAAAGCTTTGGCGAAATCTGTGTAAATTGTGTCAATTTGAACACCCTTTTCAACACAAGAGATGCAAAAGTTAACAAAAACCGATAAATTAGTTGTTGTTGATCTCCCACCCATAAATCCATGTTGTGAAACAGATATATATCGTTTTAACTGGAAAAAAAGTTTATCAAACACGATGTGCTCAAAAATTTTAGCAATATTGGTTAATTTGGAAATAGGACGGTAATTAGTAACACTGCTTCTACTACCATTTTTAAGAATTGGGAAAATAGTCGTAAATTTCCATTTCTGAATGAAATAACCAGCTCGTAAAGATTTATTAAAAATTATTTTGAGGGGTAAAATAAATGAAGAAAAGCATTTCTTAAGAAGAAAGGCTGAAAGTCCATCATTATCACATTTAAAAGAATTCGAAAGTTTACCAATGCCCGAAGCATCATCCAAAATTTTTAAAGATCCAAAATCAAAAAATGAAACAATATTACTGAAATCCGCTTCATTCATTGAAAAGGAATCATCATTAAAATTTGACTGAAAATACATGGCAAAAAGGTTGAGAGAATCTTTTAAATTCTCAGAAGAAAGATCATTATATGACATAAGCACTGGTATTGTAGAAGTACTCATTTGAGGTCCATAAAAAAAAATTGGTAGTCAAACTGGCCAAACCGAGTACATGGTTTTACTAACCTTTGGCAGTACAATCGAACCTATACTGTCGAGTTCGTAAATTTTTCCAAAGGTCTTCATTTGTTGCACTGAGCAATCGGAATTTTGAAGTATTTTTTTTATATTAGTTATTTTAATGATAATTGACTTTGTCGCTGTTTTACAGTTGTGTTAACTGTAATTTTCAGTAGATTTTACTGACAACTTTTTTAGTCTAATTTTTTTTTAGTAACTCTTTGAATATTTTATATCCAAATTTTTAAACAAATCTAATCATAGTTATTTTTCTTTTTAATTTCAGTTTGGTAATCCCCATCGGAGACCAGTTGCAGAACGTATACCGGAATTAGATTATCCATTTTCAGCGGAATTTTTAAATCGTGAAAATAATCAAGCTAATAATAATAATAATAATTCCTACAAATAAATTGAAACCCCCCAGCTCAACCCCACCGTTTCTTTTTTTTAAGCCAAACATTAATTTACAAAAAAAAAAAATTATTATCAATTTACAACCTCGTTTGATTTTATTTTCTTTTTTTTTTTTTTTGTTAAACATGAACTTTTGAGATTTACTTCCTACATAAAAATACTATATACTTTAAATAAAAATAATATGTAAATACATGCATTAATTAATTAAAATAAAAAATTAATGAAAATATTGTAAAAAAAAACAAGATTTTCTAATAAAAAATAAAAATATCTACTAAATGGTCACAAATTGATAAAAAAAAAAACAAAAATTAACTGAAATTTTTTTTTAAAAAAACCAAAAAAAGGGCTGGTAAAAAAATTTCAGTTAAAACCTTAAGCCAAAGGAAAAAAGGAAATATCCTTTTTTTAAACAAATCTTAAAAATTAAATGTTATTTTGTGTATAACAAAGGAAAGCAAAAGACTATATTTAAACTATTTAATCATGTATATAAAAATTTAAAACAAAAAAAAAAAAAATATTAAAAAATATATATTTGAAATGTTAACTATTAATATAATATACAAGTACATATGATATATTTTAATAAATTTTAGTTGTTTTATTATAAATTTATTAAACAAAAATAAAAAAAAATCACATTCTCTTACACGAATGAAAAGGAGGAACACATCATATGCTTAAACTTTGACATTTAAAAATGATTAAATAATTAGTTTTGTTTTATTATTTTTATATGTATTTTGTTTTTAATTTACAATTGATCTCTTTTTTTTTTAATAATTAATTAAATTAAATTAAATTAACACATGCTACTACTATGCTCTGTTCATACACACAGAGAAATAAAGCGCCAACCGAATTTAAAAGCGTATTTTAATGGTAACAACTCAAACATTCAGTTAGTACAACATATTCGATTTCTTAATATTTTATTCGTTGCAACTACAATTCAGTTGAATTAGCCGAACCTTGTTGTGAAAACTAATGTCAAGTTGTACCAACCGACTTAAATTCGTAATAACTTAATTTGAGTCAAAATAATCGAATTTCAGTTGGCAAACAGCTAAATTTTTCTCTGTGTGTATATATATATATATATATATATATATTTTAAAGTGAGTAGATTCTAAATATATATTTAAAATAATATTTATCTCTATTACAATACAAATCCAGATTTAAAAAAAAAAAAAATACAAAATGCACCTTTAAATATTTACTAACATCGTTTGTCTGTGTATAAGAAATATGTTTCATATACAATTTACAATTTGTTAGCAAATTTATATAAGAAATTCAAAAAAAAAAAAATAATAATAAAAATAATAATAATTAATGATATACATACATACATACATATATAGAGATTAAATTAAAAAAATAAAAACAATAAAGAAAAGATTAGCAAAACATCTCAATTGTGTTTGATTTTTTTAAAAATTCTAATCAAAAATATTTACTACACCTTTCACAATTGAAAATTGATTTCAGAATTTTAAAATTTTTTATAGGTTACAGCACAAACTACACAGGCAGGAATCAGCTGATGAATACAAAAAGGTGGTAAGAAAATGAGTACAATGAAATGTCAAAATTATAGTGGTATACAGAAAGAGATAGATATATACACAAAATGTACCATACAATATATGGCGATTTTTATATCTATCTCACTCAGAAAATCACTATAATGTAATCAAAACCACGGATGTTAAAGTTTGTACAATTGTACTTTTTTTGGTACATTTTGACCTTCTAAAGTACCGTGGTACTACCGCGACTCATTTAGTACAATTTATCAATTTTTAATTTTTCACCCTTTTTGAATTTTTATTATAGCAAACAAATTGTTATTGTGTCCTTTTTCATTGCATTATATATGCGACCATATCCGATTTGACGATTTATCATCAATTTGAGGATTTTGTGGAATAAAATTGTCGATTTTTTTTTTTAAATATCGCAAATTTGAGGATTTTTCACAAAATTTATCTGACTGGTATTGTGCTGTATAGAGCTCTTACATATATTGGCACTTGTTGCAGCCAACTTCACTTTCATTTTGAATCTATTAAAATTCTGAAGAAGTGAAAATTAAATTAAATTATTGTTAAAGAAATGAAAGAAAAGAAAATGCTACACAATCTTATACAAAAATTATGCGAAGTTTTGACAACCAAAGTCAACTTTAATAACGAATTATTAATGGGGTTCCATAAGTTTACTCTAGAAAATGTTATTTCAGGTAAAACAAGTAGTATTGCAGTAAATATGTTCCCTAATGAAATTTGCAAATTTTAATTCAATAAATAATCAATTTAGAGCTTCCGCTGATCTTGAGCAAATGAAGTCGTTAAAAAATTAAAACATTTAAACGGTAGTAGCTAATTTTCAAAATGAACTGAATTTCAATATGTTTCCAAACATTTCTTGAGTCGTTGCTGGAATTTTATCCATTCCGCACTCATCTGCAAATGTGGCAAGAGTTTTTTCTTTTCAAAATATAATAAAAACTAAGAGAAGAAACAAACTACATGTGCATTATCAAGTCTCATACAGACAAAGGATTGGTTAAGATCGACAAATTCGTGCTGCTATGATGTAAAAGTTCCAAATAGTTTATTAACTAAACAAATAATTCCATGATTTTGATCTCATATATTCATAATACTTTTTTGTACCTTTTTTGTACCTTTTGTTTTTTTGTGTACAAGTGAATTTTTATGTACATTTTTTGTTGTTGTAATAAATTTAAAAAAATGGTACCATGAAGGTCCAAAAAGTACAATTTTTTTTGGAGGTTGGTACAAAATTGAAAACCCCATTTAACATCCCTGATCAAAACCATACGGTTCAATATTACTATTTAGGCATATTTCATAGGTAACCTATCTGGTGGGTTTGGGTTATGGTTATGGGGCTTGATGTTGACTATTTTCAGAAGTAAATTTTATTTTTAAAATACTTAAAAAACAATTTAATTCTACTCAATTAAAACAACTGAAAATTCAGACATATAAAATAACTAAAAATGTAGTTATTTTTAACTGTTGTAAAACAACTAACAAACCCAATAAAATTAGCAAACAATGTGTTAAAAATGGCGGTATGATACAAGACCCCAATGAAATAAGGCCCCAAACCGAAAATGAAGTAAGGCCCCAAAAATTTCGATAAAAAAAAATTGGGGTGTTATTTCATTTTTTGGGACTTTATTTCATTTTTTTTTTGGGACTTTATTTTGTAATGAAATTAGGTCCCAATATGAGAAATGAAATAAGTCCCAAATAATATTTTTGGGGTGTTATTTCATTTTCTTAAAAAGCACAATTTTTAAGTAATATAAGCAAATAACCGTTATAATTACTGCATGAATTATCAAGTTATTAATGTAAATAGTTATTTGCTATTAGTAAGTGAGATTATACCGACCGTGTAGTAATTTTGAAATCTCTTTTATGTCGCACGCAGAAAAAAACTTTATTTCGCGAAGCCGCCTGCCGCGTTATACGGAGGAAAAAACCCCTAAGACCGGCCGAAGGCCGCCACCCAGAAGAACTTGTTTTTCAAATCAGATGTCGAATCCGTTGATATCTTATATTTTTAAGACATCAAGTAATTTGTAAAAACAAGTTTTTCTGTGTGGCGGCCTTCGGCCGCTCTTAGGGGTTTTTTCCTCCGTAGAACGCGGCAGGCGGCTTCGCGAAATAAAGTTTTTTCTGCGTGCGATTATACGATTTATAAATTTAGTTTTATTTTGTGATATACTACTAAAAAATATTAAAAAAAAACTGTATTGATGTACTAAATATTATTAATCTTTTTATTTTAAAAAGGCTGAAAAAAAAAATTTTCAGGCTTTTTACTATGTATTAATTAGGAATAAAGAAATATTTCAAAGTAATATATAATTTTGTTTTTTTTTTTTTATTGGGGCCTTATTTCATTTTCAAAATGGGGCTTTACTGCATTACGAAATAAAGCCCCAAAAATTGGGGCGTTACTTCATTTTGTTTTGGGGTGTCGTTTCATTTGGTTGGGGGTTTATTTCATTTTTTTTTTGGGGGTATTGTTTCATAATGAAATAAAGCCCCAATAAATGGGGCGTTATTTCATTTTTGGTTTGGGGACTTATTTTATTGGGGTGTTGTTTCATACCGCCTTTAAAAATAACTGACAATTTTTTACTACAAAAATGTTGATACAAAAATTGGTAAAAACTAATGTTTTTAACAGTTATTTTTTCGGTTTTAAAAAACTTTCATATAATCAAAAAAAATAAAAACTTCTTTCGAGTACACACCAAAAAAAATTGTTATATATAATTATTTCTATATATTTTCAGGATATTAAATTAATTCGTGTCGTCAATGTGGGATTATTTTAACATTTTTATATTTTGTAACGTATTGTAAATTATTTTTATAAGTATAACAAAAACATATTAAGATTTTCAGCATATAAATTAACTAAAGTACGAGTATAATTTTTCTACAAATTTTGTTGAGCTTTTTTCGGTTTACTAATATTTAGCAATAATTTTATTAACTTTTAGTAAGGATTTTTTAATTTTGAATCCACTAATTTTGTTGCTAAAAATCAGCTCGATAATTTTCAATTAGCAATTTTTTTGCAAGCACCCTTGTGACTAAAATTTTGCTGACTCAGGATAATTTTTTGCTGACTTTTTTTTTGAGTGTAGCTACACAATATTCTGTTTGCAAAGCATGTGTTTGCCGGTACCACCCGCAAAACTCGTTGCCAATATTTTACCAATTTTACAACCAATTAGAAGTATTTTTTTTTTAATATTGTGTTATATTTCACACATTTAAATATGATGTGCACTCAAAAAAAATGTTAGTAAAGTCAATAAAAAATTTTGCTGGTTCATCAAAATTTTAGTCTGAGGGAGAAGATTCAGCAAAAGTTTTGCTTGAAGATTCAGCAATAGTTTTGCTAACACTTAGTTGATTAACAAAATTGTTGCTAAATATTAGTAGACTGAAAAAAAAAACTCAAAAAATTTGTAGAAAAATTATACAATGAAAATTATTCAAGTTCTATATTTCTTTATTAGGATATTGTCCTAACAAATAATCTATAGAGTTTTTGTTTTCAAATTTATTAACTGACCTCTTTTAGGAATGGATAGGAATAGGATAGATCTATTTCGGAAATTTTCTAGGTTCCCACCATCAGAACACGTTTTCAAAGAAGTGACAATCCCATGCAAAACATTAAACAATCATATAACCTAGTTTTTCCACTAAATGAGAACTAATATATGAGCTTCAAAAATAAATTGAAAACTTGCCTTTAACTTCGAGATCATATATTAGTTCTTATTTAGTGGGAAAACTAGGTTATATGAATGTTTGATGTTTTGCATTTGATTGTCACTTCTTTCAAAACGTGTTCTGATGATGGGAACCTAGAAAATTCCCGAAATAGATCTATCAACACATTCCTGAAAGTGGTTAATTAATAAATTTGAAAACAAAAACTCTATAGATTATTTGTTAGGACAATATCCTAATAAAGAAATATAGAGTATGGCCTCGAATTTGAATAATTTTCATTTTCATTGCACAATTAAATGTCGAAAAAACATAATTTTTATTTTTAATAAAAATTATATCAAAAAAAAAAATTATACTTTAGTTAATTTATTTGCTGAAAATCCAAAATATATATATTTTTTTTTTTTTGATTCTTTTAGAAATAATTTACAATACGTTACGAAATATATAAAATGTTTATACTCCCACAATGACGACATGTATTTAATATCTGAAAATATATAGAAAAAATTATATATAACATAAACAAAATTATCGTTCAACTACTTAGATCAATGGTTGTCTAAATGATGGCATCTTTTAAAGGAAGACAAATGCCTTAGATAATTCTAGAAACGTAACGGAAAAAATAACAAAATATGACATACGTGTCAAAGGTTGAAAAGACTAAATTCTTTAATTCAGTTTTGTAAAATGAATGAAATTTTACTCAAATTTCATTCCGAAAAAGCATTTCTAAGGATTGAATACTTAGCTTAATTCTTAAAAGCTTTAAATAATATGAACGAATTCTATTTTGAATGAATTATTTCTTGAATGATTCAAAATTTTCTTAATTCATTTAGTAAATGGGTGAATGAAGAGAGATTTGCTTTCATTCATTTAATCAAATGATTTACGAAAGTTGTCATAATTTAACTGAAATATTTACATAAAACAAAAGCAAATTATTTATAACACTGTGCTAGTTCAAAAACGTAACAAGCGGGGCACCCGGCGGGTAAAGCTAATTCGAGTACGCTGAATCCAGTGGTGCTAACCGTTTTTTTAGGTTAGCTCTCGTTTAAAAAATAATTAAGATTGAAAATTATGGTTCCAAGTACCTAAAAAAAACAATTTTTTTAAGTTTTTTTTTTACCATTTATTGATTTTAAATGTATGAAATTGAGAACATTTTATGAAACAACATTAACAATAAACTATTTGCAACAAAATTTAATTGACTACAACAATTTTAAAGTGATTTATAATTTTTTTTTTTTTAATAAATAAATTTTTCATGATTTTTTCAATTTTCATTTCCTGATTCTTCTATATCATTATCTTCCTCTTGCAAATTCCAACAAATGTCACCTAAAAGTGAATATCGCATTCCGCCCATTTTCAGTTCGACTACCAATATTTGTAATTGATGGACTCGTACAAAATTTGAAGGCTATATAGCTAATATAGAACCCTAGATATTTAATATTAATATTAATTTTGTATATGAGCTTAATATTCACTTTGTATGGGAGCTGCCACGCCCACTGGTATGATCCCGCCCAATTTTCCCATGACTATTCATAATATAATCAACGTGCACAAATTTCTAAGACTCTGGCTATTATAGAACTGTAGATATATGATATTAAATATTTACTTTGTATGGGAGCTGACACGCCCACTGGTCCGATCACGTCCATTTTTCCCATGACTATTAACACTATCAAATAATCAACGTGCACAAATTTCTAAGACTAAGACTATTATAGTACTGTAGATATATGATATTAAATATTTACTTTGTATGGGAGGGAACCATAATTTTCAATCTTAATTATCTTTTAAACAAGAGCTAACCTAAAAAAACGGTTAGCACCACAGGATTCAGCGTACTCGAATTAGGTTTACCCACCGGGTGGCCCGTTTGTTACAAAAAAAAAGTGTCCGATTCGAGCACAGTGTAATTAGTCTACAAAAAAAAAAATCGTTTTATTCTTTGTGCTTATGCTTGTGTTAATGTCAAGCTTCTGTGTATTAAATGAATGATACTAAAATTTCTTCATTCAATTAGTAAAATGTTGTATGAACATATAATAGAATTCATTCAAGTTAGCAATTCATTTAATTTCTATTAAAGCTTTTGAATGAAGCTAGTGAATGAATATTTAGGGAATGGATTAATGGAATGAAATATAGGCATTTTTTAGTTCTGAATTAAATTTTTTGTGAATTAGGCTCAAATCGAAATAATTCTTACGAAGCTCTGAAACGAGTATACAACCATTTTTTTCAATAAGAAAAATTAAACATAAAAAATTACCTAAGATGTGTGTCCTTGTCTTTCGCTTTAGCCTGTGTACCTGAACGTATATTTGTTTGCAATTTTACCACTCTTCCCTACATTTACAAATACACATTTACCCCCGTATTCATTAAAATATTAAACAGCATTTCAAATACATTTTAGTTAAAACACAAATTTTAGCTTTAAAACTGTATTCATAAACGAATATTAACTTTTACACAAGGTTTAAAATAGGTATTTCAAGCTAATAGTGGGTTATGAATATAGTTTTCAGGCTTAAAATGTATTTGAAATCTGAATTAAGATTTTTTATGAAATCTGTATTAAGACTTTTTATGAATACGGGCGGTAATCATTATTATTTTTAAATATTCCATTTTGTCTTTAATTTAATTAATAGATATTTACTTTCACAAGCCGGTGACAACACTAAATTTAATTTGATTTAATCCACAATTTTGTTTTATGTATGAAAACAGATACAAAAATTTTGTATTGTTGATTTTTGTATATGCCTTACAAGAATTGTACTTTTTAGTATAATTTTCCTCGTCTCTACTAATCTTGACATGCCGCGACATCTATTTCATTCTGCGTATATTTTTCAATCCAGCACAATCAGCACAATTTGTTCAGCAAAATAGATTAGTAAACCATTAGTAAAATATTAACAAAACATTAGTTCAAAACAGTTAAGTGCTGAATAAGTATAACTAAAATTTTAGCTGAACATATAATTTTAGCAAATAATTTGCTGAAAAATAGTATACTTGATTAACAAGATCTTTTACTAACTTGTCTACTAACATATTTTTTGGGGTGTATAAAATTAAGACCGAACTGTATTACTGCTTTTTAAATATGTTTTTATAACACATATTTCTCAAAATTTATTTAATTTAAGCTTTTTTAAAAGCGCCAAATTTTTTAAATTTCCAACTTTTTGCCAACGGTGTTAAGTTCGCTAAAGCCAACGGTTGGCCACTGTTATCAATTGGGTAACAGGACAACACTGTCAAGATTGTTAATCCCACGTTCTGCCACCGCATAACCGACTCTGGCCGACGCTTTGCCAATTTCATTATATTTCTTCGAAAATTAAAGTTCCATAAAAAAATAATTGAATTAAAGATTATTCAATTTCATTAAAAATTTATTTGATAATATAATGATTTATTTGCTTGTAAAGGGTGTTTTTTATACAGGTATAGAACTTTAAGTTGGCAACACTTTTTTAACTGGCGGCCATTTTGTCAGCTATCAAGTGATTTACGTTTAGTTTGGTTTGGCATTTCAACATGAATAGACTGACGCCTTAACAACGCTTCCAAATTGTTCAAATTTATTTTGAAAATCATGGTTCTGTTCGAAATACGTATCGCGCACTACGTCCATTTTACGGTCAATATAATCGTCCATCAGAGCAATTAATTCGATTAACTATGGATCATTTTCGCACCACGTTTACACTAAATGATAATATGCATCCACAGAGACGTCGTACAGTGCGTACAGAAGAAGTCATTGTTGCTGTAGAGCGAAGCGTAGAGGAAGACCCAAATCAGTCTATCCGTCAATGGTAACCGCTATAGAGCCATGATTACTGACTTTTTCGGTCATCAATTGAACAACAATGATGTGAAGGAGCTGTGGTTTCAACAAGACGGTGCAACATGTCACACAGCTTGTGCCACAATTGATTTATTGTAGAAAGCGTTTGGTAACCGCATAGTTTCACGTTTCGGACCAGTGAACTAGCCTCTAAGATCTTGCGATTGAATACCGCTGGACTATTTTCTGTGGGGATATGAGAATTCGCTAGTCAACGCCGACAAGCCCGAAACGATTGACCACTTGGAGGACAACAATCGCCGCGTTATTGCCTATATACGGCTGCAAATGTTGGAAAAAGTCCTCGAAAATTGGATCTCCAGATTAGACTACGTCCGAGCCAGCCGTGGCGGTCATATGCCAGAAGTCATATTTAAATTATAATGCCAGAAGATTATCTTTCGAATAACGTAAATTTCATGTCAATTTCAAAAATTCATCTTTGTTTTATTCCATTTTAAAGTTCTATCTATACCTCTATAAAAAACACCATTTAGTTGAAAGATAATTTGGTTTATGTTATATATAACTAGTTCTATATATTTTTATTATTTCATGTCGTCAATGTGGGAGTATGAACATTTTTATATTTTGTAACGTATTAAATAAATAAATTAACTAAAGTATAATTTGATAACTTTTAGTAGGGAGTTTTTAATTTTTAATCAACTAAGTGTTAGTAAAACTTGCTGAATATACTAATTTTGTTGCTAAAACTCAGATTTTTCTGAAATTAACTATTTTTTTTGCAAGCACCCTCATGGTTAAAATTTTGCTGGCTTTACTCACTTTTGTTTTGAGTGTGCATGTAGTTACTCTAAGAATATTCTGCGTGTACTTATAAAATATGTAATAACCTAGTGGGTTTAGGCGGACCGTTAAGGGGAAAGGATTTACTTCAAAACGAAAACTAGTATTTTGGGGCTCAGTACGAACGTGGTATGATGCCATATTCCAAGGAACACATACTTTAAACTTCTAGCCAAAGGGGTTTAAGCAGCTTTCATTTGCCCTTTATGCCAACCCTCGTAGGAATTTCCAAAAATTCCATCTCAGCGGATGCCTAAGCGGGAGAAGGTACAACATTTCCAGTTCCTAACTCCAGGGTTTTGGACAGTCCGTTAAGGGAAGCCTTTCCCTGTTTTAGCCAAAGTGATATGGGAGGCCGTTAAGAGGCAGCCTTTTTGCCCCTCCCTGAGCGGGACGAGGGAGAATAACATTTAAGTTCCTAGCCTCAGTGTTTTGGGCAGGCCGCTAAGGGGGAAACTTGTCGCCCTATGAAACCCCTATTTACCACGTTCCAGGCGAAAATTCCAAAAATACCTAATCAGGGTGTTAGGTCATATTTCAAGGAGCATTTACTTTAAATTCCAAATTTCAAAGGGGACATGACTGCCTGTCCTTAATGCCACTGCCCAAAAAAAATCCAAAAATCGCGACGACTACGGCGCGAGGGGAGCCTTAATATAAAATTTCAAGCTCCTAACTTCAACGCTTTGAGCATGTCGCCAAGGGGGGTAGGATTTTCCCCTTTTAGACTCCATCTTAGACTATACCAGCTTAAATTCTAAAAGAAATCATATCATTGAATTAGACCATACTCCTAGAAATACATACATATATTAAATTTCAGATTTCTAGGCAACGAAGTTTGGGTAGGCCTTCAAGGGAGAGATTTTTAATCTTCCTGTCCTATCCGTAGGTATTTTTTAAAATCTCATCTAAGCGGCATAAGCAACCCACACTCTAAATTTCGAGGGCCTCGTTTTAGCGATTTGGCCAAGCCGTCAAGGGGGAGAATATATACCACGTTCTTAGTCAAAATTCCTAAAAGTATCATATTCAATATATTTTGGGGGATATATCTTTTAAATGTTTGAAGGGATTTAGAAACTGACAAACGCTTTTGAGTGTACTCTCAAAAAAGTTTTACAGTTACTACATGATAGTTGTTTGTGTAGTAACCAGTAATAGTTGTTTTTAACTGTAATTACAGTTGTTTTTCTATGAAATAATACACAACAACTATTTTGACAGTTCTTTTAAATAACAACTGAAGAAAACAACTGAATTTTTTAACAGTTGTTTGAATAAGTTGTTTTAGTATTTTTGTAAACAACTACCCAACCAGTCATTTTGCAGTAATCAGTTAATTTTTGTTAGTTTTTTAAAAACAAAAGATTATGTCGAGTTTTTAAAAATTCTCATTTAGTTTATAATTCTTTGTATTAATACTTTCAGAGTTTGCAAATAATAATTAGAAAATTTTATAAATAAATACAGTTATGAAGTTTTAGTACTTGGATTACTAAAACTTCATAACTGGAGTACCGTTTGGAATTTTGACTTTGCATACTAAACAAACGGTGACGGATTTGCGGAAAGTAAATTCCATTTTCAACAGAATTTACTTTCGGCAAATCTGTTACCATTTGTTTAGTATGTAAAACAGAGACAACATATTGTACGTCGGTACTATTTTTACACATTGTATGGAGTTACAGTCCGTTCAAGAAACGTATCCGCTCGAGTAATGAAGCCTTAAGGTATGTACCTTTAAAAGTCGCAGGATGCTTTTGATCTTCCCTAACAAATCATTTATATACCAAAGTCGACTTTACTTAAAAAAAAAAAACAGTTTTTAGAGTTTTTCTCCATATATAAGCATAAAATAGTGTTGTGTGTGATATAAGACACACAAAAATATATTTTATAAGCAAGATATATTTATATAGGTAGTTTTACTAGAAAAACAACTACAACAAACAACTACAAACAATACAAAAACAACAGGGTTTTGACATTTCAAAATACTCAAGATACAGTCTTTGTACTGTCAAAACCATGTAAGAAATGTCAAAACCAGGTAAGAGGAAGATAAAGAGCTGGGCTACTAAGACTACCTATTAAATATATCTTGTTTTATAAGACTGTATATATTATTATATCTTAAATAATATAACTTATGTCACCATATATAACAGCATATTGTGTTATACATGATAATGTATTATTATATATGACAATAGATCTACAATATATTTTTAGGTACAGCATATATGCTTAATATCTGATTTTATAAAGGTAATAATATATAGTGTCCGACCGAACAGTTCGGCCAATAAACTATATTTTGTCGGTTTTTTGATATCTAGAGGCAATGATGACAAATTTTGGTATTGGAAACATGTTTGTTGAGCCGACTTAATTCGATTTTGTATATAAAATTTAAGAGAAAATCCGAAGTTTTGCTATAAAGTTAAAAGTTCGGCCGCCGAACTATTTTCAATTTGGCCGAACTTTCTGAGGTCGAACAGTGAATTCATTGCTTAACTACAGACTTTTCTTCAAATTTGACACTCAAAATAGCATCTAATCAGCCCAATAAACATTTTTCCATCCGCCAAATTTGTCCATAATGCTTTAAAACACCGAATACAGACCAAATGCATTTTCTGGCCGAACTGTTCGGTCGGACACTAATAATATATCGTTATATATGTTTCCACATAAAAAACATATAAGAAGTGGCCATGAATAACACCATATATAATCACATATAATAATACATTTTAAGATGAAAAAACATAAGACCATATGTAAATTTTTTTACTCGGGTTTTAAACGATTAACAGCCCATTTTGTAGATTAGCCGACCCGAATAATCGGTTACTCAATTTATGCGATTTAACCGCCTAAGTCGAATAATTGCATTTTTAATAAAAAATAGTTAAATGATGATTTTTTTTTTGCACAGAGTGCAAACTTTAAATAATATTTTATAATCTTAATAGTAATAATAGTAATTAATAATAAATATTTAAAATATATTTACCCCACGGTAGCGTTCACGTTAGTTTTTTTAATGGTAACTTTCAAGTGTTTCAAGAACAAATTTTTTTATTAAATTCTACTCACGTAAAATTTTGGGCTCACGCACACTCACTCACGAAGAATTGTACTCACTCATGCTCACTTGAGTAAAATTAATTTTCGTTTACACTTGATCACGCGCGAATCACGGAAAATTCGAATCACGTGACCATCTCTAGTATGAATACCAAGACGTTTAGAAATAGTCTAATAAAGTTGGATTAACTGTTAATCAAAAAGATTAAAAAAATAGTTTATTCGCCTTATTTTGTGCTTGATTAAGCAGTTAATTCCATTTGTAGTATATTAACTTTTCTGTGTAATTTCCCTATAAGCAATTATTCTGCTCCCGAAATCTAACTTTACCCGAACTTTTCGATACGACACTGTTTTTTTATTGAACATTTTTAGTGGTCAAGTTAGTCTAAGCGTTTCGAAACGATTTAGAAAAAAGTAATTGGCAGCATTCTGTAGCACCAGCGATGCAAACTTAGCGCTTTTCACGCTAGATTTAGCGGTTTTGTGCTACCCAAAACTCGCATTATTTTCTGTTGGACGTTTTTTGTAGTGCGTTTAATTTTTTTACAACGTTTATCAAAAAAAAGTGTATAATATTACCAAGTACAGTAGGAGAATTTCAACTAATCAATATTTCTAGGAAAGTTTCTCAATAATCTTAGGAAAATGATTTGGATAAAAATATTATGATATTTAACTACTACCATAAAATTTTCAGAGGTAATACGATAAAAGCATACTTAGTAAAATTTTTTTCATTAAAATTCTGTTGATTTTACCACATTTAGTACAAATTATGTATCCCATTTTGTAAATTTTGTCTTAGCGTTTATACGACAAGTCATATCACACATTATAAAAAATTACTTAACATTTGTACCTATTATGTAAAATATTATTAAAAATGCCAAACTTAATATTTGTTTGCACTTTTTAATCAAATAGAACTTGGTGAAATGGTACAGTATTAATTTGGACGAACAGAACATATAATATGTCATTTCTTGTAAATAAGTGTTAAAAATTATAATGCGTTCTTTTTTTAGGTTTTGGTGTTTTATTGTGAAGCTACGTAAGAACGAAGCTAGATTAATAAAAGGAACAGTAACGTATTGTTAATAGTATGAATAAAATTAAATTGCTGTATTTGTTATAATACACTAAATAAATTATATTTTCAATACACATTTGAGAAAAAAAATTAATTTTTATTCAAAAGTAGTACACACATTAAATAAAATACTTAGGAATGTTTATAAAAAAAATAGATTATGTTATTAACATATCTCATTAAAGTAGGACTTTTTCCTAAGTTTTTTTGACTAAATTTTATTATATTTTTCTCCCAATTATTTTCCTACGTGGATTGCCAAACTTTACTGAAAATAGTAATTAGTTGAATTGCACCTACTATACTAAGTAATAGTATGCCCTTTTTCTTGATAAACTTCCCCCTAGATTTTTTGCGTGTGTAGTTGGAATACTCCTACTGTACTTGGTAATATTATACTCTTTTTTTGGTAAACGTTCCCCTAGATTTTTTTTGTGTGTGGGTACCTTTAGTTAAAAAGTAGACATTTTAATCAAATTTATCATATAGTGCGTTTTTAAGGGCCTGACACTCGTTTTGCTTTAATACAGTTGGCATCACATGAATGGCACATCTTACTATTTTGGTTGTGTTCACGACAAAACCAACACATTTTACTCTCTTGTTTACTTATTCTCAGCAACAGAATTTCAGTCATTTGGCAATTTGAATACAAACGTCGAAAAGAGATCTGCGCCGAGTAAAAAATCGGCGGCGGCTGAAGAAATATTTTGCGGCGGCGGCTTAAAGGGGACTGCAAGCCAAAAAATGATCGGATAGCCGACTTTTGATCTGCTCATATATAAAATCGGCTTAGCCGACTAATAAAAAAAAGTATTAAATAATTAATCACCAATCCGCTCATTAATATTTTTACACTCAAAAAAGTTTGAAAGTAGAATCTGCTGAGATTGACAGTTAAAGCAACTGTATATTCAGTTAAAAAACTGTCAAAGCTAATTACCGTTTAATTAACTAATGCCCAGTTTTTCACTTCGTATTTAAATGCCACTTGGACTTTAAGTTCTATTTAAATACAAATGTCAGTTTTTAACTTAAAATTTAAATCACATTTAAGTGACCAATCTTGGGCATTTAAAGTCTATTTAAATTGTACAAATATAACATATGATTTTGACAGTTTGTTTTTTTTCCGCGTGGTAAAACAAACAATAAAAAATAAACTAAATTACAGCAGCCAATAAAAATTCAACTTCGGATGAAATTTTCACTTCTCTTCATTTTTATTTTATTAATTTAATTATAATTTATATTTTATTTCTATTTATATATATATTTATATATTTATATATATGTATATATTTTATTTTTTTTTTATTTCTATATTTTATATTTTCTGCTTTTTCTATTCTTTAAACAGCTGTTTTATGAATAATGATCATTAATTTTTTGACATTTCATGATGCTACCATACTTTTGTCGCAAATAAATAACAATTGTCATTTAAGGCTGAAAAACTGAAACTGTATTTAAATACAACTTAAATTTAAATGGCAATTAACTAATTGCATATTTAAATACGAAGTTAAAAACTGGGCATAAAAGTTTTGTTGTTTTTCACTGGTTAAAATAACTAGCAAATACAGTAAAAAAACTAACAAAGTCGTAAAATTAACTTGCAATGTTTAACTATAATTTAACATTTATATTTGGAATTTTAAACATATTTTTTTTCAATTACAATAAAAATGTGTATTTCCTACATCCTACTTAAAATGCGAAGTTAAAATTCCAAACGGTACCAAAGTTATGACGTTTTTGGAGATACAATAAACTTTTCTAATTCTTATTTGCAAACTATGAACATATCAATAATAACAAATATAAACTAGAATATGCATTAAAAAACGTAAAAAATGCATATAAAATTTAAAAGTATGCATTTATTATTATTTTTTATTAAATTTTCAAGTTTATCACAATTAACTAAATTTTATTTTTGTTTAGAAAGTGGTTAAAAATTTTAAAATTAGCGGTAAGCATCATAAAGTCAGTAATTCTATTTTTCTGTTATTTTTGTCTTCGTTATAAAAAATACACATTAAAGAAATATATATAAATTTTAAGAAAACATATTTATGATATATATATATAAATTTTGCAAAACAATGCATTTTCTATCAAAATAATGTAAATTTATGCATATATTGCAAAATATGCAACAAAAAATTGCAAAATATGCATTAAAATATGAATTTGTAGAAAAATATGTATTTATAGAAAAATATTCGTTAGCAAATCGAAGCCATTTTTTTTATAAATTTGTTGATTTGCAAAGATATTTGCTTAACTTTGTCCTCCAACTAACGACAACCAACATGTATTTATATGAACTTCCGAGTCTTAGTCATAATAGTTATTCTGTAGTTTTTTTTATAGAAAACAACAATTGCAGGTAAAATCAACAACTAATGATTGGAAAGAGTCAGTTTAGGAGGAAAATATCTAAGTTTGCGTTGTTACTAAATAAAAGAGAAGTAACAATATATTACCACGTTGAGTGCCATCATAAAAATTCAAATTATATTACTAGAATATAATATAATACAATTTCTATAGAATATAATTTATGGCAATGTGTACCGCCTGCGGTACACATGGTACTCTAATAAAATATAAATTTGTACCGCGGGTGGTGCACATGGCACTTAACGTGTTAAGAAAATATAAATAAAAGAATTTTATAAAGTAATTAAAAAATAACAGCGACGGCTTTTCAAAAGTATCATTAAAAAATCGGCGCCTTATTTCAAGCCGGCTTATAGCCGACAAATTTTAGTCGGCGGCGGATAACAAACGTTAACAGCGGCACGGCTTAGCCGTCTTAAGCCGTCACAACACAGGTCTCTGACGTCGAAATGTTAAAAAAAAAAATCCGCGTGTTTTTAACAATTTAAAAAAAGAAACTTAAAATTTTAAATAAAAATTAATAATAAAAACGTGTACAAATTTAGGCAAAAAATGATACAACAACAACGTGAGAGTAGTGTAATATTTCGTCGTAATAGGGCATTGGGATATGTAAGCAATCATATTCCAGCCGTAGTTCGTTACATCCAAAGACGTAAGGATAACTTGATAACAACTTGCATAGGTCGCTCCTTTCAAGTCTATACCGCAAATCATTTTCGCTTACTACATGTAAGTAGTCAACATCCTGATGACATTACCGCCATGGCCACAGATCGAATGCATATATATACGGCCAGTAATAAATGTATTTATGCCTGGCGTGCTGGCAAACATGTGCGGCATATCTATAGAGGCCATAGTAAAAATGTACATTTACTATTGCCATTCAGTAGACATTTAATAGCCGTGGATGAGGCAAATGTTCTAAAAGTATGGAATATTGGTACGGAGGATGTATATTTGGAGGTGCCTTTTAATGCAGAAGAATTTTCAGTATCAGCTGTGGCCCATCCACCGACATATGTTAATAAAATTATATTGGGTTCTAAACAGGGTCAATTAAAGATTTGGAATCTTAAAGATAATCGTTTGATTTACACCTTTAATGGTCATTCAAGTCGTGTGACGTGTATAGAACCTGCTCCGGCTATAGATGTTGTGGCTGTTGGACATCAAGACGGTACTATTGTGGTGATGAATTTAAAATTCGATGAAATTTTAATAGAATTTAAACAAGATTGGGGCGCTGTTTCGAAAATTACTTTTCGTACGGATGGACCACCCATTATGGCTACAGCTAGCACTAATGGTTATATAGCATTTTGGAATTTGGAAGAGAAAAAGGTAAGACAACATAAAGATAAAAACAAATCTTCAAATTTTGTGAGAATAGCTTAAAAAAAGAGCGTTTAAAGGGACTTAATTTTTTTACAATAATTAAACCAATCATGAACCAAAACAATTTATTTTTATTTTCATTCATTTGCAATACAATAAGCCTTAAAGGCCAAAGACGTATTGCTAGTGTGCTACATAAATTCAAGAATATATTAACAAATTGCTTAGATTAAATTCAATAAACAGTATATACTATATACAGGTATCCCTCGATTTACGCGGCACGTTGGGACCGAAAAAAAACCGCGTAATTCAAAACCGCATAAATAAAGGTTCTATATCAATACAAAATTCTGTTTTGGGGCCAGCAATATAATAAACCGCGCAAATTGAAACACTAACTTCATACAAAATTCAAATTTGGGACCGAAAATCCGTGTTAAAAGAAAAGCTTATTAACATAATTTAAATTAAATTTATTTTATTTGTACTTTTCAATAGTTATAACAAAATATTATTTGTAAATAGTATATTTATACTAGCTTTGAAAAAAAATTCAAAATTTATAAATTAACAAAAAATAAGAAAAAATTTATAAAAAAAACTTTTTTCCGGCTTTTTAAATCAACAAAACATAAATTAATAAAAACAAAACAAAAAATTCATAAAAAATATAAAATATTATACATATTGCTAATCTTCACAGATTTCGTCATAGTTAAAATCTTCAGTATCTTCGTCAAAGACTACTTTTTCAGAGTCTTTGTCATAGTTAACGTCTTCAGAATTTTGGTCACAATTAACGTCTTCGTCCAATGTAAAGAAGTCTGTTATTCGCTTTTGCTTTTTTTGCTGTTCCTGTTGTTTTAAAAGTTCTTCGTATGATGCCAACGATTTTTTTTATTAAACACTGAAATAAATCTGATCGATTTGTTCAAGGTTCATTATCAGTGAAAAATTTTATCAAATCCTGAGCCATTTGTATAAAAGTTTTTAACTTAGAAGAATCAAAATCTGGATTATCCTCACTATCACTTTCGTCTTAAGTTGATTCATCGGGGTCCGTGGCTAATTCAATGAGATCTTGTTCTGTCAATTCTGGAACATCATTTATCATCTCCAGTATATCTTCATCCACAATGTTTTCAAATAATTCAGATTTTTCAATTACTTGTAGTATTTGAGCAACTTCCGCTGTTAACGGAGTAACAACATTATCATTAGGAAAACCAAAACCACAGCAAATTGTTTATTTTTTACTACCTTTAAAGTTTTTTTACACTGCAAATTAAATTTAACCTCTTCTTTTTTGCAAACAGCTGATAATGTTTAAAAAAATGGTGTAATGCGCGCAATTAGAGGGTTGCCACTATTTTTAAATCGCGTTATACTAAAAACGCGTAAAAAAAAAACGCGTTATACAGAAAAATGGTCACTATTATTAAATCGCGTTATATCGAAACCGCGCAAATAAAGTACCGCGTAAATCGAGGGATACCTGTATAAAAAAAATACGAAAATATCCTTAGAACAGGATAGCAATAACTATAAAATTGTACACTTTATTTTTGGATATGGTTCAGATGTTTCAACATCACTAAGAATATGTAAAAAGTCCATACTAGAGAAAGCCTGACCTAAAACAATTTAAAAACACTCATTCATACAGTGTCCCGGAAATGTGACAAAGGCCGGTTCCCAAAAACATTATACGATAATGTAAAAGTACGTAAATTCAAAGGCAAAAAATTCCAGCTTCTAGCAGTTCTAATAAGTAAAGATCGTTCAAAGATTGTATAGTTTATAAGTGGTTCAACAATCTGAGGGTTTCTCTCAGACCTAGAAAATATAAATTCAGAACGTAAGTAATTGGGTACACCAGATCTAATGACCTTATAAAAGAACAATAAATTGCGAAGTTCTATATACTGTGTTAAGCGGCAACCGAGAAAGTTAATAACTGCACTAGATACGTGATCACGAATTGATCCAGATTTTTATTTTAAAAATGGACCAAATTTTCTTATTGAAAGTTGATTTTGAAGTTGGGCAAATTTTTTCAGTTGAAGAGAATTTTTAAAGTTAAATTCTTTAACGGAATTTTAAAAGGGACCAAATATTTTTATTAGAAGTAGATTTCAAAGGGTATCAAATTCTTTCAAATAAAAGAAATTTTAAAAGGGACCACATTTTTTATTAAAATTTGATTTTAAAACGGACCAACTTCTTTTAGTGGAATTTCAAAGGAAACCTGAATTTCAAAGGGATTAAAAGTTTTTGTTAAAAGTAAATTTTAAGCGTACCAAATTCTTTAAAAAGGGACCAAAGATGTTTATTTAAAGTGGAATTTTGCCATTTAATTAAATTTTGAAGTTAATTTGTGGTGTTTAATGTATTTTCTGCATAAGTTTTGTATAATTAACACACAATTTTGTTTGTATATACTAAAAAATAGGCTTTAAAAAAACCTCTAAAAAACTGTTTCTCTTAAAACCAGATGGCATATAAAATATAACAGATGTTGAGTACCTTAGTTCTTTAGTCTATATGTTCGTTAGTTTAAAACTCGATAATTTATAACGTTGTTTTTTAATACTTTACTTCAAAAAATATTAATAATCATTAAAAAACAAAAAACCGTAGTTTTTCTTGTTTTTTTGCAGTCAATTTTGAAACTCATTTATATTCTAATTCTAAACGGTGCTGAAAAAATATATAAAAATAAATTTTTTCATTAAATTTTGCTATATATATTTATATATAATGATATGTTTCGCCATATATAATTATATATAAAAGTGATGGAATTAGTTTTGATTAATTGTACAATATACATTTACGTATAATCATATATGATCATATATAGAAATATATGTATTTCATATGATCAGATATACAAGATATGCTAATATTTAACATACGATACAATGATATATAATGATGACATATTAAAAAATGTCATAAACTAAGTATAAGATATGAAAGTAATATATTGTCACACATATAAGCATATATAATGATATCAAGTTGAGGCCCTATGCTCCTTATAGGAACGACGGGAATATATATATATAAGTTGTATATGAGTATATAGAAACTATTTTCATCGGATTCAATTTGTTAACATCTATTGAATTCATCAACAGTGCAGCCAGAAAAATCTGCAATACAGTATAACAAGTTCTATATTAACTTCACTCTCATTTACAGATTTCTAGCCAATTACAAGCCCATGAAGATTCGGTTACAACAGCCATTTGTATGCCAAATGAACCCTTAATTCTAACAACATCCCCCGATAATTCTATGAAACTTTGGATATTTGATTTATCAGATGGTGGAGCTCGTATGTTGCGTATACGTGAAGGACACAATGCTCCCCCACTGTGTATACGTTACCATGGTAGTAATGGCCAAACAATTTTATCCTCAGGTGAGGATAGCTCCTTAAGAGCATTTAGTACCATATCGGAGACATTAAATAAAAGTTTAGGCAAAGCTAGCTACAATAAGAAATCATCCAAAAAGAAGAGTAAGTGATACAATTTGTTAATACATATTTATATATACATATATTTTAAATCTATTTAAAAATTTTCACCAGATCGTTTTCAAGAAGATACCCATCGTATGCCACCAATTATAGAATTTACTACGGAATTGACACGCGAAAAGGAATGGGATAATATAGCGGCTATACATTCGGGTACTATACAGACTACAACCTGGTCTTTTCATAAAAATCGTATGGGTGAACATCATTTAATACCCGAACAATTTACCAATAAAAATCGTAATGATTTTAAAACCGAAACAACTTGCGTTACCTTGACACATTGTGGTAATTTTGTTATAATAGGTAAGTAATTGCAGATTAGTTAAACGATTTAAGATAAAAAAAAAACTATAATTTACGTATTCTCGTTTAAACTTTAAGGTTATTCCAGTGGAGATGTTGAACGTTTTAATATACAATCTGGCCTACATAGAGCTAGCTATGGTAAACCAGCTCATAAGGCCGCTATAAGGGGAGTAGCCTGTGATAATCTCAATCAATTAGTGGTCACTGGTTGTAGTGCTGGTCTTTTACAATTTTGGCATTTTAAAGACAATGGTAAAAACTTTTTAAATTTTTTTTTTTTTTACTGAAAGGATTATATGGAACTTTTTTTTAAAGAATCATATTTTTTAGAGAATCAAACTAAAAACTCCAGTCTGTAGACTTTTGATAAAAACTTCTTAAATCTACTAAGTTTTATTGTCAAAAGTTCACAAAATTGTGAATTTTTAAATAATCAAATTTTTAAAATCAATTCTAAATTATTGAAGAAGCAGACTTTAATTCTCTAAAGAACACTTCATAGGACCGATTATAATTTTTTAACCAAACTTTTCAGACATTTAGAACAATATTAAAATATTTAAATTTTTTGCCCTTTGGAGAAAAGTTAAAAATTTGTCAGAAAATGAATTCAAGACAGTTGAAGATATTTTACAAATTATAATTTTTTATAATTTTGTGGAGAAATCCAATTTAAAAAGTGTATGAAATTTAAATTTGATCAAGTTAATAGAGCTTTAAATATTTGTTCTCTTTGAAAAATATAGTGGTTTTTATAAAAGACAAAATTTGATTTTTTAAAACAATTATTGAGGAACAATTTATAACAATATTTTAATATTTGTTTATTTACGATTGCGTTTAAATATTTGTTGGGTTTTTAAACCAATTAATTATATTTATACTGTAAAAAAATACAGACGTTTAAAAGTACTGAGTTGAAAACGGAACAGTTGGTCCATAATGAATTAACACTTTGACGACCGAACTTAGGCCGCTAAAGATTTGTTAACGAAACTTCTTGGAGACTTGGGATTAAAACTAAAAATAAATTTAACACTGTTTCAGAGCTATCGCTCCTGAATGGGTTAAGGTTTTGTTAAAATTTTGCATCTTATCTTAACCCTCTAACTGGCAAACGATGTTTTGCAACGAAGTTCATACCATGTGCTCCATTCGAAAAACAAATAATAAGTTCTTCAACAAAATTGTTTATCGTTGCCTAATTTAGGCGATATGAGCCAAAATATTTTAGGGTGCATTTTGAAAACTAAAGCATATAAAAGAGAAGTTTTGAACAAAAAATATTTCTCTTACCAAGATATAACCACGCTCGAAAAACTATTTTTTAAGAAGATATCGCGATTTTCGCTTTTTGGAAAAAGCGAAATTAGGCGAAAAAGTATCTAAACTTCAATTTATATTGTTCCAACTTCAACGCTTTGGTATTAATACTTAATGTCTTCTTTCTGCAAAATTTCATAAAAATCCGTCTTTTAGTTTATAAGTTAAGACGATGTCCTTTAGAGGAATACTGATAAAATCGTGTGAGTCCTTGGACTAAAGTAAGGACTTATTATTAAAGATAAAGCTTCAATCTTACTTATATGTTACTACAAAGAGTTTTTAGTCAACTTAAATTGCTTTTTAGATTTTTGAAAACTAGATTTTTCAAAAATAATTAGTTTTTAAAATTTTATGAAATTTTGAATTTGAAGCTTTCTCGCTTCCAAACCGTGGACGGCACACGAAAAATTTCTTCGCAAAATATTTAGCAAATTTAGTTTTCTATCGGAATATATTAATTTCTAAGTATAAGCATTTGTGGTAAATTTTATGAAGGCTACCCTGAGGCAGCCTTACCTTTTAGAGGGTTAAATTATGCCTAATCCAAAAATAATAATAATTTTAAAACCTTATTTAAAAAAACGTTCCCTAGATTTTTTTTGTGTGATGGTTTTAAACATCTGCAAAGTTTGGTTGAAAAATGTAAAGCGGATCCATGACATTCCTTTAATAATGAGTTAATAAAAGAGAATGAAGATCAGATTCGATTGTGAAGAAACTTTCTGAAAACATGCCCTTACAATTAGTGAAATTCCTCCAAAATATTCAATCCATGATAATGATGGGAGTTTTTTTAATTTATTTATTTATGGTGTTTTATTTAAATTAAAAATCTTCTTATTTTAAACTAGCAATTCTTATAATATTGTAATAATTATTCCCTGAAGAAGTCACCCAGTGTGGAGACGAAATATTGGAAATAAATAATTATAATTTATAAATAAAGGATCATAAGCTCGTTTAAAATAAGGAGAATTAAATAAAAGAATATCAAGGAAAACTTAACATTTTTAATTCAAAAATCTTCTTATTTTAAACGAGCTTAAGATCATTTATTTATTAATTTAAATTATTTATTTCCAATATTTAGTCTCAACATTGGGTGACTTCTTCAGGGAACAATTATTATATTTTATAATATTATTTTACAATGAAAATGAAAATATTTAAGTTTATTTTACAATATTATAATAATTGTTCCCTGAAGAAGTCACCCAATGTGGAGATGATATAAATAATTATAATTTATAAATAAATTAAATTAACATGTTTAAATTAAAAATCTAAATTTTAAATTATAATTATTTATTTCCAATATTTCGTCTCCACATTGGGTGACTTCTTCAGGGACCAATTATTATAATTTTATAATATTATTTAACAATGAAAATTATTCAAGTTTATTTTACAATATTATAATAATTGTTCCCTGAAGAAGTCACCCAATGTGGAGATGAAATATTGGAAATAAATAATTATCCTTATTAATATTATAAAAATGACTGTTGGTTTGTTTGTTTGTTTGTTTGTTTGTTTGTGTGAGCATCACGTCCAAACGCCTGAACCGATTTTATTCAAATTTGACACATAGATAGTAGGCGGTCTGGAAGGAACTATAGGCTATATGAAATTTTTATATGATGGGCGTGGCACTTTTACGCCCACTTTTTCACTATTTTCGATATGGCTTTACCGATGCAATTGATATTTGGTACCCAGAAAGAGATGTCACAGATAAGCACTTTAAGTTATATCAAATTTAGATATTGTGGGCGTGGCACTTTTACGCCCACATCTTCACTATCTTCTATATGGCTGAACAGATTTTATTGAAATTTGGTACACAGATATTGGGATGACTCATAAGCACTATTTGCTATAATAGATTAAGACATGGTGGGCGTGACAGTTTTACGCCCACTTTTTGTTATCTTTTATATGGCTTAAAGGATTTTATTAAATTTTGGTACACAGATAGTGGGCAAACTGAAAAGTTATCCATCATCCCAAAAACTAGGTCTAAGGCACGCTAACAACGTAGCGGGCAACGCCCGCTAGTAATTTATAAATAAAGGATCTTAAGCTCGTTTAAAATAAGGAGAATTAAATAAAAGGAGATTAAAGAAAACTTAACATTTTTAAATTAAAAATCTGAATCTGATTGACTCTAGTTTCTTTGACCGATTTATCGTTAAAATTTTAAATAATTAATAAACAATTTTTTTTTATTTCCAGTAAATACTGCCATGGCAGGAATGCAATTACAGGATGGCATAGCCTTAATGCGTTGTCACCGTGAAAGTGCTATGGTTGCTGTAGCTTTGGTAAGCTTTGTTATATTAGTCGTTGACTTGGATACCAAAGTAGTGATACGTAAATTTGAAGGTCATTCAGCTAAAATCAATGACGTCGCCTTTAGTCCAGACAGTCGTTGGCTAGTGTCAGCCTCTATGGATGCTACCATAAAAATCTGGGATATACCATCATCTTATATGATAGATCATTTTAGAGTGGAAAAACCTTGTGTCTCATTAACCATGTCGCCAACAGGTGATTTCTTGGCAACAGCTCATGTCAACAATTTGGGCATTTACTTGTGGGCCAATAAAATGTTATTCAATCAAATATCTTTACGTTCCATGAATCCTAAAGCACAGGCCCCATATGTTGGTTTACCTTCAAATGTAGCCGATGAATTGAGCTTAGAAGAGGCAGTGGATGAACTTTATATGGAGGTGGAAAATGAAGACGAAGAGTTGGGTGAAGAAATTAATTTAAAATATGAAACACCCGAACAATTATCTAAAGAATTAGTAACCATGTCTGGTTTAGCAGCCTCAAGATGGCAAAATCTTTTAGATTTAGAAACTATTAAGAAACGCAATAAGCCCAAGGCTCCTCCTAAAGTACCCAAACAAGCTCCTTTCTTTTTACCCACCGTTGCTGGTTTAGAAATGAAATTCGATGTTAATACCAATCAACCAGAAGATGAATTACAATCAAGAGTATTTAAACCAGCTAACTTTAACAATCTAACCAACTTTGGTAAGTTATTAGAAACCACCGCCACTTCACAGGATTATGAGAAATGTGTGCAACATCTGAAACTATTGGGTCCATCAATGATTGACTTTGAAGTTAAATCTTTACATCCCATTGGTGGTGGTACCGTTACGGCGATGATACAATTTTTAAAAACTTTACAGTTTATGTTCGAATCGAATAGTAATTTTGAATTGGCTCAATCATATTTAAGTGTATTTTTACGTTCTCATGGTGTAAATTTAATAGAAATTCCAGAAGTTATGACGGCGTTAGAAGAGGTATCAGCTGTACAAGTATTGTCTTGGGGAAAAATAGAAGAAAAACTTATGTATGGCATGGGGGTGGTAGCAGCGTTAAGAAATTTTGTACAATAAGAATGAAAAAACTACCTTAAGCAACAAATGATTATCGATATGTTAATGTTATACATTTTTTTAATACAAATAAAAACAAATTTTATGTTATTATATAGTTAATGCATACTTTATTTTATATATCTTATTACTAATTAAAGGTGCAAGTAAAAAACTCCCAATTATTTACCCATTTCGATTCGCTTATTTAAGGTCTGTTCCATGTCATTAACGGGGGTATAATTGTGACAACAGAAATGCGTTTTGATGAAACTGGGATACCGGGGAATAAAATTATTCATACTTGCCAAGGAAGACTACCATAGTTTACACACCGATTTGGATTAAACTAGGATATGTGATAGAGAATCCAAATCTATGGTTAATATTATATTTTTAGAGCTAGAGTTTTGTATGTCAGTTGAACTTAACTTTTATGTGTTGTATAGTTAATATTAAAACTAAATTAAATTGAGTACATATAGTTACCCAAAACGCAAACCGTCCTAACCAAAATTTTATTAATTTTGTAATTAATCCAATATTATTGAAAAAACAAACATAGTTGTGTCAGTTGAACTTAAATTTTATGGGCTGTATCAGGGATGATAAAGTTAGTACGATAGTACTTTTTTGGTACTATTTGATCCGGAAAAGTACCATGGTACTCCTTTGACTCTTTTAGTACTATTTACATATAAATAAAAATTAAAGATTGATTTTGAATTTTAACGTCTTTTTCACACAATTGCAATTAATACTATAATTAATATGCAATTTTATTTAATTTTAATTGTGAAAGACGTGGTAGAGAAGAATGAGTGTATTTTCTAAAAATCATAACTACATTGTAAATTTTTCAATTTTCCTGAATCAGACTGCGCAATTTTTGGTATTGAACCTTCGTCAGTGACCCTGTTTTTTGAATAATGTAATATTTGTTATGTTTTTATTTGTTCGATTGCGTCTATATAAAATTTTCTGTGCAATCACTGACCGTGGTATAGATAAACTGATTTCTAATGCCACATGCACTCGCACCACACGTTAGGCAGAGCGCTTTAGCGAACTGATCTATCGTCAGGTCGAGTTTTGTTGTGATTAAAACTAGTTTTATTCAATACACGGTGTTTATGTTCTTGCATACCTAATCTCAGAAGTACAACTCCAACAACACAACAGTTCTATTTTTAGAAACTTCAGAGAAACTTCAAGATTCAACATTTAATGCAATTACCCATTCATAAATTAACATTTATCAAATGTATTTATTTGGATCCAATCGTTGTAAACGTGTAAATTGCCTTTTAGAAAAATAAATTCTGTATCTGACTACAGTCATGTAAAATAAAATAAGTGCAATCAATATTTGGAAACACAATTAAATCAAAAACAATTTAAATAAATCAAAATAATTTAAATATCAAAATTTAAATGAATTTAAATCGTAAATTTCAAAATTAAAAAAAAAAAAATATTAATCATTTGTAAATAAATAATAAGTGGCTGCTACACTTTCTAATTAATCGGACGTAGTCTAATATGGAGGTCCAAATTTCGATGACTTTTTTCAACATTTGTGGCCGTATATTGGCAATAACGATGCGAATGTTGTCCTCCAAGTGGTCAATCGTTTAGGGCTTATCGGCGTAGACTAGCAACTTCACATATATCCACAGAAAATAGTCCAGCGGTGTTAAATCGCACGATCTTATAGGCCAATTCACGGGTCCGAAACTTGAAAATATGCGGTTACCCAACGTTTCCTTCAATAAATCAATTGTGGCGCGAGCTGTGTGACATGTTGCGCCGTCTTGTTGAAACCAAAGCTCCTGCACATCATGGTTGTTCAATTGATGAACGAAAAAGTCGGTAACCATTTCTCTACAGCGGTCACCATTGATTGTAACGTTCTGACCAGCATCGTTTTTAAATAAGTACGGACCAATGATTCCACCAGCCCATAAAGCACAAAAATCAGTCAGTTTTTCTGGTTGTAACGGTGTCTCAATATACACTTGAGGATTATTATCACCGCAAATACTGCAGTTTTATTTATTGACGTATCCATTTAACCAAAAGTGAGCTTCATCGCTAAACAAAATTCATGCGCGATACGTACTTCTAACAGAACCATAATTTTCAAAATAAATTTTCAGACTAAATGGTATGTATGCATTAGTAACAATATTGATTTAAATATGACTTTTATAAATTCTCATTTGGTTTATAACTTAGCAAAGTTATAATAATTTAGTTTCGGTAGTGTAAATCTAAATATAATCTATGCTAATCAGTGTCGCGTAAACGAGAATTCATCTTTGAAGAAAGTTTTCTAAAAAGTAGCACAATCTAAATTTATTAAAACATTTTGTGAATAATATAATGATCAAATATATTTAGAATGAATGTGTTTTGGATTAACCACCTTCGAACAAAAATTTTAACATTCAGTAAAATATTTTTAACTTTTTTAACTTATTTTGGAATAACTTAAAAAAAAAAAATATATATATGACATCTTATTTCTTCAAGCTAATTTTTTAGGGGTTTTCTATAAAATGTTTCAAGAGAATTTGAAATTTTTAATATTAAAACCCTGGTACAGTTTTTTCTTCTAAAACATCCCAAATACATTAATCAACATTATTATTATTAGTTTTACCAAGAATACAGATATGCATATCGCACTTGATCAACAAGAGGGTATTAACTCAAAATTTTAAAATTTTCGGTAGATTCAAAAAACTGTTTATGGCCACATTTTAACAGAATTTTAAAATTCAAACATATCATAATAAGCAAATTCCGTTTGAAAATATATATACATTGTTTTTGTTTTAAATTTTACCACTCATAGCAAAAAAAATAAATTTTTTGAGTTAATACCATTTTTTTGAAATTTTATCGATTTAAATTAATAGAATAAAACAAATTTTATCAACAAAACAGTATCAACTCAAAATACAACCAAATATAAATAAAACAGTTTGATTATTTTTAACATAAATAAAGGCTCAAATCAAAATAATACCCTTTTTATGAAAATATATATACGATTCATTTCTATTTGAACTTTTGTATTAACTCGAAATAATACCTTTTTGTTGAAATAAAGGTAATCACTACATTATCATGAAAATGGTCTCAAAAGTGGTTTTCGAGATGAAAGAGTAATCGGAATACGTTGAAATTTTTACAATAGATATATATTGATGTTGTTAGTTGATTTCTTGAAAAAAGTGATATTTCAAAAATTTTGAGTTAATACCCTCTTGTTGATCAAGTGCGATATATATTGTTTTGCACTTTTCCTGGTTAATGTAAACATCGAGAGGGATTGAATCCAAAAATTCGGCACAGCCGAATTTAATCTTTTTATACCAAATGCGGCACATTGGACTTTAATGCTTCCACTTGTTATCCGCTAAACATAAGAAATTAAAAAAAATTTATTTTAAAGAACTTAAAAAAACTCAATAAAGCTGCACTGGAATGAACTAGACCATGAAACCTTTCATGAAATTAATGTTTAGCTAAAAATTAAAAATAAAAAAAAAAATCGCAAAAAAAATTGATTTAATTGAATCGTATGAAAAATAAGATCAAACCACCTAATTTTTGTGCGTTTTAGTTTTAAATTAAAAACATTTTGGAAGCCATTTAAAATCAATTTTTGGAAGTGAAAAAGCAGCATATACTGCTTCTTTTATATGCGCTAAAAAATACATTCTTGAAGAATGCATTCGTTTTACTTTTGCTGGGTATATATATGTATATAAAATATAAAAAAAATAAACTCTTCTCCATATAACTACCCAGCCAGAAAAATACGAACGGCAAAGCATTGGTCCAGTACTTTCAACGGTGGTATAATGGTTAGCGCGTTGGACTGTTACACAGATGGTTTTTTTTTTGAAATCTGCTTTGTGATTCTGCAAAATTTAATTTACAAGTGTTAGGGTCTCTGATAGATGATGTATTATACACCGAGAAGATTTTTAAGTTATTTTGCAACTAAGTTTTCAACTTAGTTAATTTAATGTTAATTGATTTTTCTAACTGATTTTCTTTTTTTGTTCTCAACTGAGGAATTTCTTTAAATGAGAAATTTGATCGTTGAAGTTTTTTCTTTTATTTCAGTTGGTTATGAAATGTAGTTGATTGGGTTGTTATCTATTTATAAAATTTTTCTTTGTCTATATTTCTGTTTTTTTTAAACAGAAATATGTGACATAATCTAACATTATCCCCTAAAGTTTATCTAGGACCAATTTATGGTTGTGTTTGGCAATTATAGTTGATCTTTTTTTTGTATTTATACTTTGAAACTTATGAACTATGTTTTGAACTAGATAAACTTTTTTGGGCCGTTTAATGGTGGGAAGTGGTCATGGGTTAACAGATGACTGTGTTGTGAATGTTTGATTTGTATAAAATTTTGCATTTATAGCTATCGGTTGTTGTTGGCCTCTGGCTGCTTTTTAATGCTTTTAGCGGTCCTTGTTAGTTTTCTTAACTACTAAATTTATTTAGAGTTTTAGAATGCTATAGGGATTGTTTTTCTGATTGATCTCACAATTGTTAGTATTCATATCTTATATGGTATATATTGTTGATAAATGGTTTTTTATATACATATATGGTTCTTTTGAGTAACTTTGTTGTTTAAATGCTAACTTAACTGATATTTATACGTATTTTTTTTTTTCTAATCAAAATGTTTTCACCGTTATGCTATAATTTGTACACTTTTTTTTTGATTTGGCAGCTGTTTTTGGAACTACATCATTATGATGTTCCATAATGGAAATATGGGTCCAATTATTGGTGACGGTTTGGCTCTAAGACAGGTTTTCTCAAATTATGAGAATAATATTAATATTGCGCACGCAAATTGCCAGAGTATAAACCCTCAGGCACAGTTTGCTAAACTAAGTGAGCTTAGGGACATAGTACGTGATTCGGGCATTCATATTATGGGCCTCTCAGAAACATGGCTTAAGCCGGCTATGTCTGATGCGTCTGTCCAGATACCTGGCTATTCACTATGTAGAAGTGATCGCCCTCCTACATGTAGAGCTGGTGGTGTTGGCATTTTAGTTGCCAAAGGCATAAGATACAAGAAGGTATTTTTCTCTCGTAATTATAATATTTGTGAATCGGTCTTAATTGAAGTTCTATGCCGTAATACCACAATATTGGTGGGTGTAGTATATCTTCCCTCGGGTGACTTGGACATAATGGAGGAGTTATTGGGTGAGATTTTTACACAGTATGATAATGTGATTGTAATGGGGGATTTTAATTGTAATTTATTCAACTCTAATAAAGCATCCGAACTGAGATCTTTGTGCAATAGACTAAGTCTATCCTATGTGCATAATTCATTGCCAACACATTGGGATGTTGGTCGTAACACTACATCATTAATTGACTTATTTCTTGTAAGTGCTTCATCTGGTATTCATATGTCAGGTCAGGGTCAACTACCGTTTCTTCACTCTCATCATGCATTAATTTATATGTCTTTGCCGTTCGTGGCTTTAAGTGATGAGGAATACATCGAATACAGGGATTTTGGAAATGTTGATCAGGACATTGTTAGATCTCACGTAGATCAATTTGACTTCTCTTTGTTTTATAGTAATAACTGCGTTAACGATAAGCTTGCTATTTTGAACACTCTTCTAACTGAATTGTTTGCTTTTGTGCCACTAGTTAGATTCAAGCCTAGGAATAAAAAAGATCCTTGGATGAATGAAAGGGAAATTATTGATACTAGATATCTTAGAGATTGTGCTTACGCAACTTTTCAGGCTGATAAGAATGATCAGAATCGCAAAGTTTTTTGTAAATTAAGAAACAAACTAAAGTCTCTAATTCGAAAGTTTCGAAGACAATATCATACGAAAATGTTTGATAATGCTGGAAATAGGAAAATGTGGAGGATATTAAATGGCTCAGGGTCATCTGTTACAGATGATTTACGTCTTTCGAACTTAGACGTTAATACTTTGAACAACTCATTTATTTTTGATAACGGTAATTTGCGCAATAGTACGTTCGATTTTGAATCTTTTAACGGGGATATTGAAGGGTTTTCTTTTATGAACATAAGCGGTGAGGATTTGTGGAATGCCTTGTTGAAAGTTAAGTCAAACGCTATGGGGATTGACGGATTCCCAATTAAATTTATAAAACTGGTTTTTCCATATATCTTGAAACCACTTTTACATTTGTTTAATATGATAATAACCACCTCTTCATATCCTGATAAATGGAAGCTTGCCCGTGTAGTTCCTATACCGAAGAAGGGTTCTGAAACTGATTTTCGACCTATTAGTATTCTTCCTGCTCTTTCTAAGATAATGGAGCACATTTTAAAACTCCAAATCTTAGATTATGTTGCGGAAAATAATCTTATCAGGGACGTACAATATGCATATAGGGAAAATTACAACACTTCGTCTATGCTTTTGGGTATTACCGAGACTGTTAGAAAACATTTAAATGAAAATAGGGATTGCATATTGGTATCTCTGGATCTTGCAAAGGCTTTTGACCGCCTTAATCATAACATTCTTATTGGCAAACTGAAACAGCAATTTGGCTTTTCAGTTATGGCTTGTAGGTTAATATACTCTTATTTGCAAGGAAGGTCACAATTTGTAAGTGTGCGTGGTATTAATTCTAGTATCGCCTCTGTCTTTTCTGGTGTCCCGCAAGGGTCCGTTATTGGGCCAATTTTGTTTTTGCTGTATTTAAATGATTGTGCTGATTCTTTGGATTTGCACTTGGTAAAACCGTTCATTTTTGCTGATGACATTCAGCTTTTATTTGGCAATTGCAGGGATTTCCCTGCTGTTTTGGAGACGGTTGTGAATTTTACACTGGATAGATTGCATGATTGGATAATATTAAACGATTTTTTCGATAAATGCTACTAAGACAAAGGCAATAATGTTTCGAACGGGTTATCGCAGAATTGCTTACCCTCGGATAGGAATTTGTGGAACCGATATAGAATATGTTGAATCGCTTAAATGTTTGGGTGTTGTAATTGACCAATATCTAAATTTTAGTGAACAAATTGATGTTGTTTCATCTAGGGTAACTTTGGGACTCAGAAAACTTTACAATTGTGGCTTGTATTTGCCTGTAAGGGTGAAATATATTCTTGCTCACACCTTGTTGATGTCGCATGTTAATTACTGCCTTGAGGTTGATTCTGGTACTTTCGGGTATAATATAGTGCGGCTTGAGCTAATTGTGAAAAGGATTGTGCGGTTTGTATATGGAATTAGATTTCGTGATCACGTATCTAGTGCAGTTATTAACTTTCTCGGTTGCCCCCTAACACAGTATATAGAACTTCGCAATTTATTGTTCTTTTATAAGGTCATTAGATCTGGTGTACCCAATTACTTACGTTCTGAATTTATATTTTCTAGGTCTGAGAGAAACCCTCAGATAGTTGAACCTCTTATAAACTATACAATCTTTGAACGATCTTTACTTATTAGAACTGCTAGAAGCTGGAATTTTTTGCCTTTGAATTTACGTACTTTTACATTATCGTATAATGTTTTTAGGAACAGACTTTTGTCACATTTCCGGGACACTGTATGAATGAGTGTTTTTAAATTGTTTTAGGTCAGGCTTTCTCCAGTATGGACTTTTTACATTTTCCTAGTTATGTTGAAACAGCTGAACCATATCCAAAAATAAAGTGTACAATTTTATAGCTATTGCTATCCTGTTCTAAGGATATTTTCGTATTTTTTTTTTTATATATATACATACTGTTTATTGAATTTAATATAAGCTATTTGTAAATATATTCTTGAATTTATGTAGCACACTAGCAATACGTCTTTGGCCTTTAAGGCTTATTGTATTGCAAATGAATGAAATAAAATAAATAAAAATAAAATAATAATATGTATGAGTTTTCTATCACTTATATGTATTGCTGAGCCCACCTTCGGTGTTCCCATAGCACGTAACCCCACCGAAGTAAAATATTAAATCAGGGCTATGAAACAAAAAGCTTCAATAAATTCGCCAACTCTACATCAGGTGGCGAGCAACCACTGTTCTAAGATTTATCATCTCGCGCAATTACAGTGTTGCCATGTGTGAAGCCCTTCATCTTTCACCACCTTTCAGCTCTCCACTATCCCCTTTCCAAAGAAAGCATTAATTAATAGGAAGAATTTCTTGAGTGTTGCTTCTCTTTAAAAAAAAAAAAAAAGCACTGGCAATGATCGCTTTGCCAGTACCAAAACCATAATTTTAAAACGTTGGCAAAGCATTGGTAGAACAACCAATAAAGTGCTTTTTTAATAATATAATAAGTGCTTTGCAAACCCCAGAATGATAACACCAGGCAAGGCTTGGCCGTTTCTTTTTTAAAACGTTGGCAAAGCACTGGCAATATGCGCTTTGCCAGTACCAAAACCAAAAACGACCAATAAAGTCCTACTGAGTAATCCACTTCAGTAAAGAGTTGTATTATTTCCACTCTTGTTGTGAACAAGGGATGTGCCACTGTTTTTATTAAGTTAACAGTTGTAACGGTCAAGTACTGGCAAAGCACTTCTTGCCAATGATGGGAAAGCGTTCTAAGTCAGTACTGTGCCAGTGGTTTTTTATTTTTACGGTTGTAAATTTTTTAAAATCAAGTACTGGCAAAGCACTTTTTACTAACATTGGCAGAGCGTTCTAAGCCAGAGCTGTGCCAGTGCTTTTATTATTTTTACTGTTGTAAATTTTGTTAATTAAGCACTGACAAAGCACTTTTTACTAACGTTGGCAGAGCGTTGTAAATCCGTGCTTTGCCAGCACTTTATTTGTTGGATCATTGGCAAATAGTGCTCTGCTAGTGCTTGATTTTTCAGACCATTGGCAATTTCAATATTTAATTCTCTACCAAAAAATAAATAATAATCACCTCTGTCCTATGTTTCACATTCCCATGAAAGTGAAATCAATGCGACTTTTTGGTGCTTTGATTTTTACATACACATTTTTATTTTCGGTTTACTTTCCTGTAGAAAGTAAACCAAAGACACTTTTTTCCTTACAGAATATTTTAAAATCATAAGACTGCTTTATAAGTTAAAATTTAGAATGTTGATAGAAAACATAAGTTTTCGATAATTTTTCGACATTTTTCGAATATTACTTCGAATTTTATACATTTATGGGTATTAGAAAGCACCGAATTTCAATTTCATGTGTTTTTAAAATTCGTTCGTATTCAAAAAGTAAGGAAAGACAGGACATGGGCAAATAAATTTTAAAAGTCTTTTTATACACATAACAAAGATAAAACGACTGGGGAAAATACAAAACAGTTTAACTTAATGGGTTAATACAAAATGTTCGATAATTACTTTAGAGCTAGACAAATTATTGATTTTATAAAGCAATTAAAAAAAGGGACACATATGCATTTCAAATTTTAAGGGTTTTCTAACAAAAAAATGCCGGGAAATCGTGCTAACTGTTTTAACTTAAAAACCCCCTTTGTCTCTTTCTTTCTTACACACACCACAAAAACTTGCTACACTCAGGAAATTAAGAAGGTAGAAATTACTAAAAATGACAGTTAAAATGTAGTAAAAAAGGCGATGACTGTATTTGTCAAAAAAATGGCTAACCATGTAGTAATTTTTAACTATTGGTAAAACAACTACAATGGTAGTAAAAACGACTGTCGAAGCGGTCAAAAACATCTAACCTTAAATGAATGCATAAACAATAAAAACAATGAATATAAAACGACTACATAAAATGTAAAAACTACTGTTTATAACAGTCATTTTTTTCGATATTCGAAAAATATTTTTTAATAATTTTTTCTTAAAAATTGATATTTAAAATGCAAAGTCAAAAGTCCAAACGGTATTGCAGATATGACGGTTTTTTGCATTGGAGATACAATGAAATTTTGTAATTTATTTTTGCAAACCAATAAACTAAGCGAGAATTTTTAAAAACTCGACCGAATCTTCTATTTTTAAATAACTAACAAAAATCAACAGTTTACTGCAAAATTACTGTTTTGGTAGTTGTTTATTAAACTACTAAAATAACTACTCGTAACAACTGTTACTGAAGTACAGTTTTTTTTTTTTTTTTGTTAGGTTATTTTTTGCAATGACTGTCTAAATGAGTCGTTTTTCATTTTCTCATAGAAAAATTACTACAATAGCAGTTAAAACAACTACTACTGTTTACTAACCAAATAAACTACCTGTAGTTACTGTAACAATATTCTGAGTGTAGTCAGTAGCTCAACATCGATTTTAACCAAATACATTTCCGAATCAAAGAATTTGCAACAATATTTTTACATATTTTATTTCATTGCATATTTTTAAAAATTAAGATTTAATTAAAAATATTGAAGAGTATTCTTAATACAGCACCGATCTAAAAGGTGAAACATCGTGTTGCCATCGATTTAGATATTTATATTGGATTTTATTTGTAAACCAAACGCTTTCGTGTAATAAATAAAATTTTTAAAAATCAACTAATTTGAAGTTCATATTTTTGGATTTTTAGTACATATTTTACGATTGTTAGTGCATATATCTATGTAAGTGCATATTTCTTTGTAAGTCCATATTTTAAGCGAATATATTTTCGATTTTGTAGTGCATGGAAGTCGCTGGCTGATTCTAAAGTTTGCTTTCGATTAGAACTCTTCTATATTTTTTTAGTAGATTCTAAATAAATTTTCAAAACGTTGTAAATGCTAGTGAAGTTTTTGGTTGAAATTTTTCAAAAAAAAAGTAATGGGAAATTAAAAAAAAGTACCTACCCTTTTTGACAAATCCTACAATTTTGAAAAAAAAAAAATTTAAAAAAGCACAAGTTTTCAAAAAAGGATTTTTTTTAAATGTAATATACTGCAAAAAAAGTACCATTCTTGCTTAAAGAAGACAATTTACAAAAAAAAAAAAAAATTGAAAAAAGTACCTACTAAAAAAGCATATTTCAAATTATAAAAAAAAAGACAATTTTGAACATTTTTTAAAAAGTACCATTTAAAACTAACCCAATTATTTAAAAAAAAAGTACCGTTTTAAAAATAGCACAATTTTTCAAATTACGAATCACTTTTCAAAAAGGACCACCAGTATGAATGATCCTTTTGCTCTAGCTTAGTTTAGAAGATATTCGTTGTTTTAAAAGCTAGATATCTAAGGGCTAATCCGATCATTGTTTATGACATAGATTACATAGATCCCAAAGTCTTTGACATTTGCTGTCAGAGCACTTAACTCATGAGAATGTGTTGGACATATATCGTATACCTATACAAAAATAATTTCAATGTGTATGAAAAAAATGTATTTGTTTTCAAAAGAAGAAGAGTTGGAGATCTATGTAATCAATGATTTATGAGTTTTAAGCCTGTATGACAAATGCTTTTTTGCAGCAACTTTACCAGGGTTTTTTTATAAAATTTTTCAAAAAAACAAAACTTAATGTCAAAAAATTTTAAGTTTCTGATAGAAAAAATCTATAAAAAAAAGCAGGTGTCATATAGGTTTTAGGGATGTTTTAATAGCATTAATTTAATACTCGTAGGGTGTATTAATACCCGTTTGGGGGTGTTAGCCAAAAACTGTATGTTTGCTCTATCTCCCTTAGTTTTTAAGATATAGCTAAGATATCATATAATTCCCATTTTTCTTGTATCTAGCTTAGTTTAGAAGAACTTATACTTAGGGTGACCATTTTTTTCTGACATGAAATCAGTACAAAATTTATAAATTTTGTGATGAATTATAAAAAAACACTGCGAACTTACTTTTCCAATATAAAAATTAAAAATAAAGGAAAATTTTACTACAAAAGTAACTAGAGATTACGAAAATTAACAAAATTTATATAAAAATTGCAGACTCAGTTAATTGTTATTAATTTAATTATACACTGAGAGAAATATATGATATTAATGAGTTTTTGCATTAAATCAACGAAGTTTCGAAGGAATTCGTTCATTAAAACTTTTAATTAGAAAAAAACTTCATATTATTTATTAAATTCATAAAAATTATAAAGATTTTTCATAAAATGAAAAAAAATTATTAATTTTGTAAAAAATAAAATCATTAGTTTGAAAAAATATTGCATTTAAACTCGTCCAAAAAATGCAACTTGTGTAACATGTTAAGGTCTTTAAAAAAAAATTATATCAAACAACTGTTTCTTTTCAAAGAAAATTTCATATTCTACGAAGCTTTCATAAAGGAAAATCTTTAAATTTTAAAGTTTCAGTTTTCGACCTGAATATTTGTTTTGCTAAAAGACCTAAGATTTTTAAATATTGAAGCTCTCGTATTTTAAACTCTTCCATTTGAACTAAACTTAGATTTTAAAGAATTTTTAATTTTAATCGGTATTTTGGCGGTTGTTTCTAAAGCTATTTTTCGATATAAAATTTTTTTTCAAAACCCACATTTTTTATTCGAAAATCTCAACAAAGTATAAATTTGAAACTCAAAAAATGTATTTAAAATATGGCCTAAACGTTGAAAAATCACAAAAAAATTTGTGGTTTTCCATGAGGAAAATAAATAACAATTTTAGTAATATGTACATTAGGGATACAACTTTTTTACAATTTTTTTGAAAATATCAAAATGGCCCTATCCATACCATGTAGTGCATAAAAAAAACAATAAAAACTGCATCTTTAGATTTTCGATATCGTTAAAAAAGGTTCCGCGTCAAATGCAATTAAGTTTGGGATTAGTAAGTTCTGAAAAAAATAAAAATATTTTCTTTATTTCATTAAATGATAAATAAATTATAAGTTTTTCCATTTAATATTGAATAGTATTCTGTATAAATTCAATTAATCGTGATAAAATATTGCGACTTACCTACGCTGTCTTATGCAGATTTGCGAAATATTATAATTTATTGCTAAAAGTATAAAAATATAAATTTTTGAAAAAATAAAAAAAAAAAATCTTAAAGGACTTTCAAAAATCGGCTTCGACGCGGAACGTTTTTGTTCCGAAATGACCTGAGGAAACATTTTTCGGTTTCAGCACAACATCGGCTACAGCGTGGTGACAGGGCCTTATTTTGGTTGTACCCCTAATGTACATACATGAATTTTTCATTTAAAGCATTAATCCGAGCTTTTTAAAACTTTAACAATCCTGATTTTCTTTAAATTATATTCTATAAAACTTAGCAGTCTCTAAAACCCTTAAAGTTTCCATGAAATAAAAATTCAGGGAAAAATGATCAATAACAATTAAAAATAATTTAGCTGGGAATTTTTAAAAACTATAACAAATGCCTTTGAGACCGGAAACCTTAATTGTCCCATATGTGTTAAACCCTATACACGCATAATTAGATAAATATTAGTGTTTCCAATTATTCGACCTAGGCGGTTAACCGCGGTTAAGGCATTATTCGAAAAAGCGCAAAAATTTATTAACCGGTTATTTGACAAAATGCAAAATAAATGTACACTCAAAAAAATAAGTTAGTACAAAAGTTAGTAAAACGTCTTGTAAATCAGGTATACTATTTTTTAGCAAATTTTTTTGCTAAAATCGTGTTTTCAGCTAAAATTTTTGTTATACTTATTCAGCACTTAACTGTTTTATACTAATGCTTTACTAATATACTAATGTTTTACTAATTAATTTTGCTAAAAAAAATTGTGCTGATAAGCACATTAATAGTGTGGACGACAACCAGATTGATGTCGCGGCATGTCAAGATGTAGTAGAGAATAGGAAAATGATACTAAAAAGTGCAACTCTAATAAGACATATAAAAAAATCAACCATGGAAGACTTTTGTATCTGTTTTTCATACATAAAACAAAATTGAGGATTAAAACAACTTAAATTTTGCGTTTTCACCGGCTTGTGAAAATATTTGTCTATTAATAAAATAAAAGACAAAAGAAAATATTTAAATTTAATATGTATTTCTATAATAAATGTTAATAGATTAATAATCTAGTGTGGTTAAATTGCAAACAAACATATACAGACATATAGACAGAGTAAAGCGAAAGACAAAGACACACAACTTAGTATGGTTCCTTTTTCTTATTGCAAAAAAAAGGGTTGTTTTTTTCGTTTCGTTTGTTTTTGTTTATTTTTTTGTTTTGTTTCTATAATTATCTTCGGCAGCTGCGTCCTTTAAAAGAAAGCATCATTTAGACTACCATTGATGTAAGTAGTTGAAAGAAAATTTTTGTTATGTTATATATATTTATTTCTATATATTTTCAGATATTAAATTAATTCATGACATCAATGTGGGAAAAGGAAAATTTTTATATTTCGTAATTATTGTAAATTTATTTATTTTTATTTTATTAATTAATAATCATATAATTACAAATTATATACTATTACCCTAACCGAGCACTAGCTACTATGGCCTTCGGCGCGTTGTAGCGAAAACATACCAGTGCCTCTGGTGGGAATCGAACCCACGACCCCCGCACAGATAAGCCAGCACGCTACCAACTAGCCTACCGGGGCGCACAATATTGTAAATTATTTTTAAAAGAATCACAAAAATATGTTTTATGATTTTCAGCAATTTTTTTACAATTTTTTTGCGTTTTTTTCAGTCTACTAAAATTCAGCAAAAAATTTATTAATTTTTACCAACGCTTTTTTATTTTTAATCTACTAACTTTTGCTGAATCTACTAAGATTTTGCTGACATTAGCAATTTTTTTGCTAGCACCCTCCTGACTAAAATTTTGCTGACTCAGCAAAATTTTTTGCTGACTTTACAAACTTTTTTTTTTAAGTGTATTTATTAAGTACATTATCAATAATAACATTAAAAACAGTTTTTTTAAAGTCGACTGCCAATGGTTTGTTTGGGCACTAAATCCTTAAGAGTTACAGAGTTTTTCGATTAAAAAGCTCTAAGGGTCAACAAGTGTTATTATTTTTAAAATATGCGAGTTTTAAAGAACGGCTTGTAGAACAACTTATTTTCTAGTTCCAGTGTCGTTTTTTACACCGATATTTGTTCTCCAAAGTATCAGACGTACTCTTTAAAGCAGCTGTGCCCTCCAACTTTTGTTTTACGGACCCTTTAAGACACTTCTACTGATTAATTCAAAATTAATGAAACAAAAGAAAATTGGACTTTTATTTAAAAAAAACATTACCAAAACCAAATACAGTAAAACAGGAGGGACCAGAAAAATTAATTCGTTTTAATCGAGATTCGTACACACAGAAAACGGTTTTGTAGTTCCAGCCGAAATTTTTGCCAACCGAATTTTTGTGGTTCCATGTACTATCACTGTTATTAAATTTTAATACTATTGTAACAACCGACATTTATTTACAAATTTCGAATTTTTATTGTAACAATTGAATATTTCATGTTTATGGACTATAATATTCTATAAATAGATTTATATGCCTTCAACAAAATGTGTTTTATTAATAGAAAGTTATATGCCTCAAACTGGGCTCGAACCGGCGATCTTCCGTTTGACAGGCAAGTACTTTACCTCTAGCCTAAACCCAATTTAAATATGTTTTTTTAAATTTCAACCTTGAATATTTTCTAGTTTCAAATTTAAATATTTGTCTAAAAATAGATTTGTATGTACAATAGAAATTCGGTTGCTAATAAAAAAAAATTCTTCTCCGCGAACTGGGGCTCGAACCGGCGACCTTCTGCTTGTCAGGCAATTACTTTACCTCTAGCCGAAACTCAATCTGAATTTGTATTTTCAAATTCCTACCTCGAATATTTTTTTTTTTTCTTTCAAGTTTAAATATGAATGTCTAAAAATAGATTTGTATGTACCATAGAAATTTTAATATTTTATTAGAACACAAAACTATTAAAAAACTTTATATTATTTTAAAATTGGTAACGAAAACTAAAATTTTAGATAGTGATTGTTTTTTTTTTGAATGCGAAACTAATATTCGATTTAAATTGGAAATATTGTATTCAAGGAATAAAATTTTCGAAAAGTGGTTGGTTGTTGGTATTAAAGGTAATGTAGAAGATAATATTTTTTCAATATTGATAAGGAAATCCAATATTTTGAATGATGTGACTGTGTTCTGGTTAATTTTATATATTTTCTGTTTACAATATAGTTTAATTATTCTGATGATGAATTTTAAGTACTTCCAATTAGAATTATTGAATAATGATTAAATTTTGTTGGCAACAATGGAATTCCAACCAATTTATTCTCTGTGTGTATTTACTGAAAAATTTCTTTACAATTTTTATATTGTCCTTTGTTTAATAAGAAATCCTTATTCAGTAGATATTCAGTGCCCAAATTTAGCTTATGAACAAATTTTTAAAAGAATTAAACTAAAAATCAAAAATTGTATGTCTTTGGTTATATTAAGGCTTAAGAATGGCTTTCCCTAAACTTTAAAAGAATGTGAAGATATTTTAGAAGTGTTTCTTTTTTGTGAGCTTTTCTTGTAATTTTTCCGCCTAAAGTTAAGAATACTAGCAAGTTTTGGGAAAAAAATGCATATAATAATTTAGCCCCTATTTTAACCGATTACTCGAGTCGAATAATTATTTGAGTTTGACATTAAACGAAATAGAGACGATTAATCGATTAATCGAGTTAATCGATTAACCGAATTTTAAACACTAATAAATTTATATATCATAATTTTTTATAAAATAAACTACCCCCGCACTTAAAGTAACCACAGTGACCTATAGACAACAAAAAAATATGACCATAACAAAAAAAAAAAAAAAACTATTAATCTTAACAAATGTTGTTACTTAAAATATTAAATCAGTTTAAAATTATTACTACAAGGGCTTGAATCAAAATCGATCAATATTTGGGAAGCATTAGCGGAGATTTAACATACAACAAGTTATAATTTTTTTTATTGAGAATCAAAACAAATTGTCAAAATTGTAATAAAATGAAGCATCAGCAGGTTGTGGTAGATTATTGGACAATGTTGAAAACATCATGCACTTGTTTACTATTGGCCATATCAGGATATGTATTAATCAAGTAAGTAAGGAGTTAGATTAAATAAATCCGACACACATTTTGACTTACAACTACTTTTGTATACAGAGCTGAATTTTTTTTATTATCAATTTATCTTAAAGAAGGTTATCAGATTATGTGTGCCAAATATTTAACCGTCCGGCTCATTATTTCACTTACAAATGAAGTCTGAACAAAAAGTGAGTTAGAGTTTTTTTTTTTTTGGCAACTTTAGTATTCTAATTGGTAGGAGTTAGAGTTGTCAAATTGTTGGCCTATTTGAAAACTCGTGTTTCGAATACTTAAAAAGTCGAAATTTTCAAAAACCGGTTTTCGGTTTTATAAATTTTTTTATTAATATCCGTTTGAATTGCTAATATGTATCAGAAATTTTTTGTAAAAATTTTAAAAAATTACCAAAAATTTAAATGTTGTCATTCAACTGTAAACAGGTCTTTCTAAAGAGCGTTTTTAGTTCTTTTCAAAAAAAAAAATGAGTCTTGGAAAAATCTAAAAGCTTGGTCATCTTAAATTTAAATATGTACAGTAGTCGCTCGGTTATATGAATATCCAGTTATGTAAACTTCCAGAATATTGAACAAAAAAATTTAAACACAGGAGGTTCTAAAGAGTGAACACAGCCTATCTCTATTATGTGAACAGCTTTCAACCGTTGATTTTTTTAAATGTTTGTCTTATTAGAAGTACAGTGGTGTTCATAACATTTGCAACTGAAATCATGGTTTAGGTAATTATAATTTTTTTTTTTTGATCAAAAAGATTTGTGGTATAAGTTTTAGTTTTTTTTTATTAAATTCAGTTATAGCATATTATTTTACAAATACAAAAAAAATATTCACAACTTCTCAAAAATAAAAATAAAGTAATTTTAACAAAATAAGTCGATAGTGCAGTGTTCAAAACATTTGCAACTCTTAAAGTAATTAACAAGAAATACAAACAATGGTTTTAACGCTCAGTATATTGTAGCGTAGCCATTATTTTTTATAACTTCTGAACACAATGAGCATTTTAATATAATCGTCAGAAATTTCATTCCACTGCTTCTCCAACTCCACGAAAAGTTCATCACCATTTAGGAATACTTTATTGCTGATATTCCGTTTTACAATCATCCACATGTTCTCAATCGGGTTGAGATCGGGAGATTGAGCCGGCCGGCCACGACATGATATTAATTTCATTTTCCTGCAGCCAAACTTGTACAAGCCCCGCCGTGGGTTTTGGGTCTTTGTCGTGCTGGAAGGTCCATGAGAGTGGCATTTCCCATTCAGCATACGGAAGCATAACTAAACTCAAAAGATCTCTATAGATTGTGGCCGTTATTGTGCTAGTAATGCGGTAAATTGGGACAATCCCATTTCCTGAAAAACACCCCCACACCATTATGTTTCCACCTCCGTGCTTCACTGTGGCGGTTGTGTATCTGGTATTAAACTTTTCGCCTCGTGGTCTTCAAACATTTGCTCTTCCATCTGATTCCCGGAGGTTGAATTTATACTCATCTGACCACAATACAGTTTTCCATTGCTGTTGAGTCCAGTTCAAATGGGTGCGTGCAAAGTCAAGCCGAGCTCTTCGGGTTTTTCCCACACCAACGGTTTTTTTGTACATTTATAACTTCTAACACCATATTCTCGGGCTCTTCTTTTAATAGTGGGAAGGCTGGCATCTACTAAAAGTTCAGTTTTAGCTTCTCTGGGAACTGCTTTGGGATATTTCGTAAAAAAATTCTTGATTTTCCGATCTTCTCTTACAGTTGTAATACGGGGTCTTCCACATTCATGAGTTGTGTGGATCTTACCACTATTAACAATGCGGCAATCGTTGATTTTGGAACGGAGTACTTTATAGAATTTTTTTTTTGGGAAAGTCTATTTTGAAAATCATTTAAAACTTTTGATTTAAAATCAGAATTGTATTGATTTCCTGCCATTTTTTACAAAAAAATTATTCTTAAGATGTTTATTCTTGCAACATCTTACTACAACTATTAAAGAACAATAATTCTAATAAATTTGTTTAAAAAATGTAATGGCTGAAATCTCATATTAATAAGGAATGCGATTGCCGTTATATCCTAGCATTTGTTTGTATAAATTGTTTCGTTAAGAGTAAGAATAATGAGAGTTGCAAATGTTTTGAACACCTGTATTTTGAATACATCTATTATAATTAATTTTTTTGTTGTTTTAATTTAACGGAATTAATTTTTATTTAACATAAAATTTGTTTAACCCAAAAACAATGTATGAAGAATATGTAAACAATAAATTTTAGTAACTAAGTGTGATTTGAAGAAAATAAAACAATGAAAACAACAAGTGCGATCTCAGTTCCAAATGTTTTGACCACTACTGTATGTTTTTCCCCGAAATAAGTGAAGAACCTGCAACCGTTGATTTTTTATTAATGTTTTGATTGTTGAGTTTTGAGTGATTGTCGTTTGTCTTTTGAGGACCAGGCACTACAGAAATACCTTGAAGCAAAAAAAGTACAAAAATATATAACCGACTACTTTCATGTAAATTAATTATTAAAAAACTTATTAAAAATAAAAACTTAATGTAATAAAAATCATTTAAATTACTTATTTTATATTCTCTCGATTATGTGAACTTCTCCATTTAGTGAACAGGCTCTGTTTGAATTAGTTCATAAAACCGAGCGACTACTGTAGTTGTTAAATTCAGAGTTCGAAATTAAACACAAGCAAACGGGTTTCTATCGTTTCTGTTATGTTGTGCACAGTAAACATAAACACAACATTTCTTTATTTTCATTTTGATTTGTAAACAGAACACAAACACATTCACAAACTAGTTTTCCATGAGAGACCAAACTAAACGATTTTGTTCTGTTTGTCCAATATTTCAAACAGTTTGATTTTGTTGTGTTTATGGAATGGAACAAAACTTTTCGTAAACCGTTCTTAGTGTTTATGTCATATTACAAGTGAAAAAAAATTTTCATTGAATTTTATAAATAATTGAATTAGTTTAATAAAAAGTTTCAACGGAGGAGTTCCAGTGAAATTTCATAAAACTAATGCAAAAAAACATTGATAACATGCAGAAAAATCCTTTCTTTACTTTGCCAACCACAACGCGAAAAACGCGTTTTAATGTTTAAGTTGAATGAACACTAAAAAATAACCACTACGAAATAATAATGTTTGACGAAAGAAACATTTTCGTTTTGTTCCGTTTGTTATATTACAAACATCAATTTGAGCACTTGTGTTGTGTTTATAAATACGAACGAAACAATAGAGATCGTTGTATTGTTTTTTTTTTTTTATAGGAACGTTATGTTAGTGGTACATAAATTTTCGAACTCTGGTTAAATTACAACGCGAGAAAAAAAGAATACAACGTCTTGCTATTCATTAATATGTAACGATAATTCAAGACCTTTATTTTGAATAAATTTAAAATAATAAACGTACAGTCAGCATCAAAAAAAAGTGTACAGCGAACAGTTTAACAATCATAAGTTCATAGATCCTAATAGGAGGGAAAGTATAATAAAACTGTTTCGATTTTTTTAAAGTGTATTCACTAGTAGTTTATTTAAATAAAAAAAATAATTAATTTATTTCTTCTTCATTTTAAAGTTAACAACAATCTTAAAAAAGGCCTTATTTTACACACCAAAAAAAAGTGTACACTCTTAGAGTATTTCAATGTTCTATTGTTATAACAGTAAATTTACCGCTAATTTTTGTTTTGTTTCTTTTTGCATTCATATTACTGATGTTTAATTCTCTTTACTATCCATACTGATCAATGATAAGTGAAGTTAATATTAGTCTTTAAATAATATTCAACATGGGCAAGCAGACTACAATAGAAACGCGTAATTTAGTAATTAAATTAGCATCTGAAGGCAAATCTTTGAGAAAAATTGGCAGTACTATTGGCAGATGTCATAATACTATTAAAAAAATATTAGATAAGTTCAAAAAATTAAAAAATGTTGAAGACCTTAAGCGCTCTGGCAGACCGCAAATTTTGTCCGGCGTGGAGAAGAGGGCAATAGTTCGAAGGGTTAAGGCTAATCCCTGGGAAAGTGCAGTCAAAATAGCTGAGGAACGCACAACAGCATTAGGAGCAAGTGTAAGTGCCAGTACTGTTCGCCGTGCACTGCATGAACATGGACTATATGGTAGAGTTCCTAGAAAAAAGCCTCTTATATCTGTGAAGAATCAAAAAAAGCGTCTGGAATATGCGAAAAAGCATTAATTCTTTTTGGAGCAACTGTTTATTCAGTGATGAGTGCAAAATAGAAATTTTTGGAAGAAAAAAAACACAAAAAATATGGAGAGGAAAAAATAAAGCATACGAAGAAAATAATGTTACTAAGACCGTAAAACACGGTGGTGGTTCATGGTATGGGGGTGTATGGCTGCAAGTGGTGTTGGAAATCTTGTATTCATAGATAGTACTATGAATAGCATAGATTATCTGAACATTTTAAAATCAAACTTGCAGCCGAGCGTTGACAAATTATGCTTAGAATCGACTTGGGTCTTTCAGCAAGACAACGATCCTAAGCATACCGCTCGAAATGTCAAGGAATGGTTGCTTTATAGAACGCCAAAACAACTTGACCACCCTCCCCAATCACCAGACTTGAATCCCATCGAACATTTATGGGAACATCTAGACCGGCAGATTCGTAAACGCAGCATTAGTGACAAAGAGTCCTTAAAACGCGCAATCACTGAGGAATGGAATAACATTCCCTCACAAGTAACCAAAAACCTAGTTGATTCAATGCCCAGACGACTTGGGCATTGAACAACTTCTTCATACATTGTTTTATGTCAAACTAATTTTATGTTAAACAAAAATTAATTACGTTAAATTAAAACAACAAAAAAATTAATTATAATAGATGTATTCAAAATACAGGTGTTCAAAACATTTGCAACTCTCATTATTCTTACTCTTAACGAAACAATTTATACTAACAAATGCTAGGATATAACGGTAATCGCATTCCTTTTTAATATGAGATTTAGGCCGTTACATTTTTTAAACAAATTTATTATAATTATTGTTCTTTAATAGTTGTAATAAGATGTTGGAAGCATAAACATCGTAAGAATAATTTTTGTAAAAAATGGCAGGAAATAAATACAATTCTGATTTTAAATCAAAAGTTTTAAATGATTTTCAAAATGGACTTTCCCAAAAAGAAATTTCTATAAAGTACTCCGTTCCAAAATCAACGATTTGCCGCATTGTTAATAGTGGTAAGATCCACACAACTCATGAATGTAGAAGACCCCGCATTACAACTCTAAGAGAAGATCGGAAAATCAAGAATTTTTTTACGAAATATCCCAAAGCAGTTCCCAGAGAAGCTAAAACTGAACTTTTAATAGATGCCAGTCTTCCCACCATTAAAAGAAGAGCCCGAGAATATGGTCTTAGAAGTTATATAGATGTACAAAAAAACCGTTTGTGTCGGAAAAAACAGAAAAGCTCGGCTTGACTTTGCGCGCACCCATTTGAACTGGACTCAACAGCAATGGAAAACTGTATTGTGGTCAGATGAGTCTAAATTCAACCTCCGGGAATCAGATGGAAGAGCCAATGTTCGAAGACCACGAGGCGAAAAGTTTAATCCCAGATACACAATCGTCACAGTGAAGCACAGAGGTGGAAACATTATAGTGTGGGGGTGTTTTTCAGGAAATGGGATTGGCCCATTTCACCGCATTACTAGCACAATGACGGACACAATCTATAGATTTCTTTTGAGTTCAGTTATGCTTCCGTATGCTGAATGGGAAATGCCACTCTCATGGACCTTCCAGCACGACAACGACCCAAAACACACGGCGGGGGTTGTAAAAGAAAATGAATTAAATATCATGTCGTGGCCGACTCAATCTCCCGATCTCACCCCGATTGAGAACATGTGGATGATTGTATATCGGCAATACAGTATTTCGAAATGGTGATGAACTTTTCGTCGACTTGGAGAAGCAGTGGAATGAAATTTCTGACGATTATATTAAAAAGCTCATTGCCTCAATGCCTAAGGGTGTTCAGAAGTTATAAAAAATAATGGCTACGATGCAAAATACTGAGCGTTAACACCATTGTTTGTATTTCCTGTTGATTACTTGTAAAATAATGTATTTGTAAAATAATATGAATTTAATAAAAAAAACACAAAAACTTATACCACAAATCTTTTTGATTAAAAAAATTATAATTATCTAAACCATGATTTCAGTTGCAAATGTTTTCAACACCACTGTATATATATTGGATATAACTCACAAAAAAAAACGAACGATTTAATCCTTTTCATCGAAATTGGTGGGTGAAGCATCTTTTTAGCCTTTAAAGTTATTAGAGTTGGGCGTTTTAGTTTAGAGATGAACACGTGATTGCATTTTGTCTCACACTCACTCACGCTCACGAGAGAAAAATTCCACTCACGCACAATAATTTTTGAAAATTTTAAACAAATTTTTCCTGTTTTTGGAAGGAGTACAGGATTCTAAGATGGATTTTTATCCGAAAAATTACGAGTAGGATATAAAAGATAAATTTTTTTTTTTCATATTTTCGCAAAACCGTATAATTCACTACTCAAGAGTTCCAGGCTACTAAAAAAATTATTCGTGGATCAAATTATTACAAATTATTTACTTTTGATGACCTTTAATGTAAAAATTGAGAATTTTCCAAATTAAAACTTCTTTAACTTCAGTAAAAGTATGGGTGTGAAATTCGAAATTTTTAATTGAAAGTTCATCAACGTGAATTTAAGCAAACAATTTTTATATCGAATAAAATCGGGAAAAAATTTGTCAAACACTTACGTACTTATTATTTTGACCATATGTGTATATAAAATTAAAAAAAAAATATAAAATTCGTAAAATTTGTTCTTTTACAACCAGAGAAAAGTAATTTGTAGTCTTTGGTATTTTACAATTTTTTTGGATTTATTAATTTTCGAGCACTCGTGTAAATTTTTGTCAAGATTTTCTGGCTTTAAAAAATATTTATTTTGTTGTTTTTCCAACCTTATACACTTTTGGTTTCTTCCTGTCTTTTTAATTACAATTTTACTGCAGAATTTAATATTTTTTTTTTTTTTGTAAATTTTCTGGTGTATTTTTCTGTTTGCCACCGAAACATTTAAACATCTATAAATCAAAAATTCTTAAAAGTTTTTACGGATTTTTGTTACACAAAATATCCAGAAATATGTTGTTTCATGTTTTTTTCCTGTTCGTCGTATTGCAAAATTAATGAGATATTCCTTTTTTAGAACAATGCACGAATTCTGGCATTGATTTTTTATTGCATATTTTGCTCTTGTTTTTTGATATTTCGATAAAAATAATCTTATTTTAGATAAAAAAAAATCTTATTTTAGATAAAAAAAATCATATTTTAGATAAAAATCTTATTTTAGATAAAGATCTTATTTTTGAGCATATTTTAGTAGTTTTTAGAACAAACGCGTATTTTTTTAAGCATATTTTAGAGATTTTTTTTATTTAGTTTTCAGTTATCAAACAATTTTATGTTTCAATAAAAAATATTTTTTTTGGGTTTTCGGAAGTTTTTTTTTTAATTTTTTGTAAATTTAAATTTCTTGTTTTAAGACTGCACCGATATAGCTAAATTCAAACTTGTATTCCAGGGACCGTAAATAATGATTATTGTTCGTTTTTTTTAAATCAAAAAATCAATCACTTAGAACAGACATAAAAAAAAATTTATTGCACCATTATTATTATTTTTTGACAATCTTTGCATATCCGTCATGATTTTTAAATTTCTGATTTTTAAAGTTGTCTTCAATGGTAATGATTATTTTTGAGTAATAATAAAAAAAAAATCAGCCATAATCATTATTTTTGAGCAAAAAAAAATAAAACTCAAAAATAATCATTATTTATGATTTTTATTTTTTTCGCTCAAAATAAAACTCACTTTCATTGCCCAACTCGTGGTACTATGCCAAAAATTTGGTTATAGCCCTAATATGCATGTATACTGGGCATTAAGAATAGTAAAGCTGGTATGTAAATCTATACCCAATTTAAAAAAAAATAAAAAATCAATGTCACGAAGACTGCAAATTGAAAGCAAACTAATACTAAATTTTTTCCATATCATTTTTAATTTAACGAATATTTAGTCTTTTTATAGATTGTTGTTTAAATTGGGTACGAGTAAAATACTATTACTAACTCGGTCAATTAGAAGGAATATTCCAAAGTGAGCACAATATTAAAATTAATAATAATAATAAATTACCGCAACCAGTGCTTGATGTTGCAACTCGTTGGAATTCAACATATCATATGTTGAACACACTCCAAAAGTTCGAGGATTTTTGTAAAAGGCACCTTAAAAATTCTATGAAAGTGAGTTTTATTTTGAGCGAAAAAAATAAAAGTCATAAATAATGATTATATTTGAGTTGTATTTTTTTTGCTCAAAAATAATGATTATGGCTGATTTTTATTAATATTACTCAAAAATAATCATTACCATTGAAGAAAATCCTTAAAACTCATAATATAATCATTATTGTGTAATTTTTATTATAAAACTGATTACGGTCCCTGTTGTATTCCCTTTTCTGTTGGCGATTTAAATAAATTTCTCAAAGTTAAGTTTTAAAATACGAATTCTTAAAGAAAATGTGTGTTTTAAAGCAAATTTTCCGTTTTTACTGCAGTTTTTATGAGCTAAAAATTGATTTTTTAGAGCCTATTAGGTTATTTTATATTTTAATAGGAAATTTCGACACTGTTGATGATATAAATTTTTATGTTTTGAAAATCATGTGTAAACCGAATTTTCAAATTTTTCTACCAAAATTATAAAAAAAAAATATTTAAGACTTTGTAAGCTGTTTCTTTACCATTTCGAAAGAAGAATTCCAACATTTATGTAAAATTTTAACATTTTCGGAAGCGCATATCTTAATAGCGATCATAAATATTTAAACATCTGAAAACTTTTTTAACATAATTGTTCTAATCAAATTACGATATTTGAAAATATTTAAGAAAATTAGGCAACCAACAAAAATTTGAATGCGCAAAACTTTTTAATTCAACCATGATTTAAAATTACAAACCATGTTGTTTTAAAGTTATTTTGTGTCTTATTTTATTTTATATTTTTTCAAGCGGTTTGGGGATATATCACCATCATCACCCCTTGGGTCCGCGCACTCAAAATAAATAAAAAAAAAAAAATGCATTTAAATTTTTTATTGTATTATGTATTACCAAAAACATAACATGAAACATAACAAAAAATAACGTTTTTATCCAGTACCATCAAAAGCATTTCAAACTTATTCTATTGTTCTCTAAAAGTTTTTGACATAGAAAATGACCGCTCAACGTAGACGGTTGTGAGCGGTGCATGTTTAAACAATGTTATTTCAATTGTTGTGTATTGATTTTCTAAGTTTGTATCACAATGTGTTGAGGTAAACATAACAAATATTTTTTTTATAGTATTAAAACCATAATTCGTTTGAATAACAATATCGAGTTTATGAATTGTATTAATATGAAATGCATAATTTGAAAAATAAAAACCAAATCATTTTTAATAAAACGTAAATTCATTTTATTAAAGCCATTTTTTACGAAAAACTAAAAAAAAATTCCATAAAAATATGCATAAAAAATGTTTTAATTTTTGTATTAAAAATAAAAAATTTGTTTTTCGGGCTGTCTATATTTTCATATATTTAGTTAGAATTTTATTATACCTCAAGTCCAAAATTTAATGAAATATTGTCATAATAATATTTTCTGAATTACATTTGATGAGTTTCAGATTTTCAATTGATATTTTCTGAATTTCAAATGGATATTTTGAATATCAATTAATATTTTCTGAATTTCAAATGGAAAATATAACTTTCAATAGATATTTTCTAAATTTTAAATGGAAATTCTGAATTTCAATTGATATTTTTATTGATATTTTTATTTTTTTTTTTATTTTATTTTTATTAAATCTTCATTTACGTAACCGAGCCCTTAGGGTCTTATGTGGTTAATTAAAGCAACTTACTAAATAACAAACTTCTATACAAAATTAAAGCTTATATATAATATAAAGTATAAGTAAAGCAATTCTATAAATAATAAATAAATTAACATTTGATGAGATCATTTAACCGCAACTAAGTATTTAAAAATTAATAAGGAACTAAAAAAAAAATTAAGTCATAGTGAATGCAGAAACTTAAATGCCACAATAAGAATGTTTTCTTCATAGCTTTTCTTTAAAAATCGTACATACTACAAAAACTACAATTCATACAATTCGGCAAATTCTGAATTACAATTGCAAAATGATTATTAGGAGCAGACCATATCACAAAAAATATAGTATTGCGAACTTATTTTGTAGATTTCATCAATAATTCAAAAAAAATCTCAATATGATTTAATTGTTCAGAATTCCGGACAATTAACAACACATTTTTAAATATATATTTTTGTTGGACACCTGCATGAATGGAGTTAACTTTCTAGCCCGCAACGGCCTTCATCAACATTCTTCATGCCTTAAAGTATATTTTTTTAATGGACTTAGGTACGCTAAATTCAAATCTGTCAAAAAAATGTTTTCTCATTTGCAGTTTTTGAAATATAGCAGTTTTTATATTTACATCATTTTGATAAATTATTTATTTATTTATTTTTAATACAATACATTGGAAGCCTTAAAGGCCAATTATACATGTATTGTTTGATTAATATCTATGTTATATATATGACAAAGATTTCTACTATAAAATAGAATTAGTTGAGATACAATGTAACTTAAAACTACTTTACAACAATAAAATAATATATAAGTACTACATAAGTGGCTTCCCAACCACACAAAAAAACAAAAATTAAATAATCATAAAAATTCCATAAATCCTGTATACCAGAAATCAAATCACGTAAAAAACAAGGAAAAAAGAAGGAAACAATAATCATACAGACCTATTCAAAAGCATTTTTTTATAAGTTAGATAGGAGTATGAAAACAATCTTAGATTAGGTGGTAAATTGTTCCAAATACGACAGACTCTTATTTTAAATGAATGCTCATAAATTGAAAGATGTATTCGAGGTATCTCAAGTTGTATATTACAGGTTGAGTGAATAAACGTAAATTCATCTACAAGAAAAATAGGCTGTCTTAATTTCATGATTTTATAAAAATATAGTAAGAGACGTAACTGCAGAAATTCATGAAATTCGCAACCCAAAAATTCTGGGACAAGCTCAGTCACGCTATCATGATCACGTATACGAACATTAAATACATAACGAACAACTTTTCTAACAATCCTCTCAAGAAAGTCCAAATTACCAGACAAGGTTCCTGAAAAAACTTCCAAACAGTAGTTAATTTTTTACATTAACAATGCATGAGCCAATCGATATCTTACATAACTTGGTGTATATGATTTCAAGGCATACAATCTTCTTAAAATAAATGAAACTTGATTCGATAGAGAATTAATGTGATTAGAAAAATTAAGATTTGAATCAACGATTATATCAAGGCATTTAAGGGGGTCAATTTTTTGATCATTAATACGAATTAATTGATCATTAATACGAATTCTAGGATAATTTAAAAACTGGTTAACCGCAAAATCATGCAATTTTTTTAAGAATATACACCATACACAAAATTTTCGTTTACTTGAGTTTAGTCATGTCGGCGTTTGTTTCAGGATATCTTGCAGGTATTGCAAGGAAATTAAAAATTTTGCATTTTTAATTTTATCCTTATCACTATGCGTAAACTAAACATTACAGTAAACTCATTTTTATATTAAAATTGCAAATCCATTGAAAATATCACGAAATATTTAGAAAAGAAGAATATATTTGTATAAAAAAAAAATGGAGTAAGTAACCTAAATATAACAAAATTCAATATTTCAAAAACTACAAATGACTGAAAACAAAAAATCAACCACTCGATTTCATCCACCCCTTCTGATTGCAACCAAACTTGGTATAGAAGATGTACATCATATAAGTATAACCTTCGTCCAAATGTAGGACGTGGCTCATGAAATGTCGCGTTTCAAAATATGAAAAATATTTGAAAATTTAAAAAAAAATGTTGGTACATAATTTATCATATCTTTTTATCGGCTTAAGCTACGATAGTCATGTATACATCATTGTAAAGCTACTTAAATTGTGGGTTTACTAGTGAAACATATTCACAAAAAAAAATTCAATTCTCCACGGTAAACTCCATTGTTTTCAAAAAGCAGTATTTCAAAAAACAGTTTTTTTTTTAAATTTTGTAAAAAATATATGTTAAATAAAAATAAGTTCCCTATGACGTGTCCAAATTCCTACGTATAGATGTTATGGTATCCTGACTTATGAATAAAAATGTGAAAAGATTTAACTAAAAAGCCGATAACTCAAAAACATGCAGGAGTATCACATAGGAATTTGCTGACGGTATAGAATAATAATTTATTTTATTTATTTTTTATTTATTCAGTTTTGTAATATAAATCCAATAAGACCAAAATACTATATTACACAGTAATAAAAACACCTAAGTTATACAATTCAAATAGTAACTTAATAATAATAATTATAATAATAACGTTCATCCAATATACAAACCTCATTGGCTCCCCAGCCATAATAATTAAAAAAAAAGCAAATAGTAAAATAATTCACAAGCAAAAGAAGTTAAGTCCAATTAGAGCTAACACAGCCAAACACCTTGTATCAATTAAATCAATAATTTAGACCGGAAAAATATTCCAAGAGTTTTAGGCGAAAAACATAAGGCAATATATTCCAATAACGAGGAATTCTTGCCACAAAGGACCTTTCAAAAGTAGACCTGACTATTCTAGGAGGAACAAAATGGGGATTTCTATTAAAAGAGAATAAAAAATATTCATACATAGCGGATGGTCTACCATTCTTCATTACCTTGTGAAACATAATCAAATTTCGATATTTAATGAAGTTGTCAAAAGAACATCCAAGAATCTGCCTAACATAATCTGAAATATGATCTCTACGTTTAAAATTATATACAAACCGGACAATTGCTTTAAATATACGTTTTAATTTCATAAGATTCACATTAATAGTACCAGAAACTACTTCAAGGCCATAAACATGACATTAAAATCGCATGTGCCAGTATCTGCCTGATACGTAAGGGCAAGAAAATATTAGTTCGGTAAAGCCTGCGCAGCGAGCCCCAGATTTTACCTGCTAGCGCATCAATATGTGATCTAAACGAGAGTTCACTGTCAAGTGTAACTCCCAAACATTTTTGGTGATTCACGAGTTGAATTTCATCATCTCCCAAAAATACATCTACATATTTTTTTAAAAAATTTAGCAAACCAGTTTCTTGAAATATATCGGTTTGAACCACGGATCCAGTAAAACCACAATTTAAGTACCTTTAAAATGAGGGATCAATGACTCTTGTAGCTTAAACCGTTATTTTTATTTTTTTTCCAATAAATTATTTTTTTACGTAAATCATTTTTTACACTATATTTAGTAACTTTTTATAGATTTTTATCCATAACTTTGAATAGCGTAAGAGCTCTATATATATATTTTATTTTTATTTTTTTGTATTTTATCTTAAAAAAATATTTTTTACTAATTGTGACAACAGTGACTTTAAAATGAGGTATCAGTGAATCGGGTATCTTTAACCGTTAAAAAGATATGAAGGTTTAAGTACGACTGCTTTTCTTAAATTTTCGATATTTTTTCATATTTTAAAACGCGATAATTCTGTTAGAGCTAACAACCCAAAACTTGTACCATGACATATTTATATGACACTTAGCTTTCATACCAAGTTAGGTTAAAAGTAAAGCGGCTAGATGTCGAAAATTGGATATTTTTGATGATTTTATATGGAATGAGTCAAATGAGAAAAAATTTGTTTGCAGATTTAGAGTCAGCGTACCCAAATCTATTGGAAAATATATATTACAAAGAGTGCGAACCGGTAGGCTAGTTGGTAGCGTGCTGGCTTATCAGTGCTGGGGTCGTTGGTTCGATTCCCACCAGAGGCACTGGTCTGTTTTCGCTACAACGCGCCGAAGGCCATGGTAGCTAGTGCTCGGTTAGGGTAATAGCATATAATTTGTAAATAAAAATATATTACAAAGACAGGTTCTGCAAAAAGTTGCAAATTCTTCAGTAGTGTTAATTATATATTTTTATATTCATTTATTAAATTTTTACAAAAAATAAAAAAATAAATTTATAATTTCAAGAAATGCCTAAAATAAATAAAATTATAACTAAAGTTTAACGGTCCAAAATGTAGCAATAAGATTATCAAAATAAGTAGACGATTAAAAAATAAAACAAAATATATAAAAAAAAAAAATGAAAAATTATCGTAAATTATCAAAATTATAGTGAGTGATTAAAAAACTGCCTTAGTTTGCGTTTAAACGTAGCACTTGCAACAACAAAGCTTTTAAGATGTCTAGGTAACGAATTCCAGACTTTAGTTATCCTCACATTAAAGGATCTCTCGAAAATAGAAGAGTTTATACGTTGAAAAACTATCTGAGGGTTTCTTGTAAATCTAAAGTTGTCAACAATGTAACCAGGACAGTTCGCTCCAATTAGCTTGTAAAACAATAACAAGATTATCAGTTTTATAAAATTCTCAAAAGAAAAACCAAGAAAATCCAACACAAACGGAGAGACATGTTCTCTTATCCTCAATCTGTAAACATATCTTACTATACGGTTAAATGTAAGATGAAGACGTCTAAGAATATTACTGCTAGTACCCGTAAATACCTCCAAAGCATAAATTAACTGGGGCATAAGAAGAGCACTAGCTACACGTTTCCTTACATGTAGAGGCAAACAAAGATCAAGAGACCACAATCGTCTCAACGTAGCATTCACTCGAGCACACACGTAATCAACGTGTTTCGAAAAACGTAACTTATCATCTACAAGAACACCCAAACACTTCATTTTCGAAACAAAGTTGATACTAACACCTCTCAATGATACACTTAAATCACGGGAATCAAAACCGAAGCACATAGCCTTCGTATTGCTAGGATTTATGTCTAACCCATTTGTGTCCATCTACCGTGCAATCTGAACAAGGTAAAATTCTATGTTTGCCTCCAAGACATCAAAGAATTGTCTTTCTCCAGAAAATAAAATCTGTACATCATCTGCATATACAAAAGTTTCAAAACAGTTATTATCTATTACATCAATAAAATCATTCAAATAAATCATAAATAAAAAAAGGGACCAATTACCGATCCCTGCGGAACACCACCGGTAACCTCCAAAGTACAAGAGTTCCTATCTCCAATCGAGACGAACTGCGACCTATTTTTAAAGCGTGTGGCAAATTCGTTTAAATTTTAAGTTCTTTTCTAAATATTTCAGGACATTTCCAACATGATTATAATCAAATTACAGATATTTTAGTGTAGATTTATATTCTTAAAACAAAATATTGAAAAATTAAGCAAAATATACAAAAAATGTGGTGAAGGATGTAAATATAAAAACTGCAAATGAAAAAAAAAATGTTGTCAGATTTGGATTCAGCGTACAAAGGTCTATTAATAAAAAGGTGTGTTTCAAATCCAGGGGTTTTTCAGCCGTAGAATATCCGATTACGCTAATATTTTGTACACATAATCGACGACTTTTTAAAATATAATTAAAAAAATTTTCAAAAAAAAATTTATAATGTGGGTCGGAAATTTTTCGATTTCACTCGTTAGTATGAAAAGAAACAAACATTTAAAGCTTAAATAATAATTGTTTTAATTTGATTTTTATAGAATGGTTCAAACTATATTTTATTTACCCGGTTATTTGAAAAACAATCAAAAACGTTTGGAAGAATTGGCCGCCAAATATAATATAGACTTAGAAAAAGATATAGCCGAAGCAGAAAAGGAAATTGCTGCTGATATTGCCAAGGAAAATGAACAACCATGTATTGACAATGCTTTAACTAAATATAAGGATACTGTGGAAAATTTAAAGGATCTAGAAAAAGAACCTAAAAAAGTTAAATAGTTTAAGACTTTTTCTACTTGATGTTTGCAACAAATTTATTACACATTTTTTTAATATTAAAAATAAATGTTTAATGTACTTGTAAAATCTCAATACTTACTTTGTTATTTTAAAAATATATATCTTGATTAATTAGTTTCTACAATTACAGGCATATCTTCAGGATCTTCATCTAATAGTCCTTCAAATACCCAATTCATGGATGTTTTTAATTTCTTGGTTAAAAGTTCAGAACTTTTATGTAGACCAGCCATATTTAAGTTAATCAATAACGTACGTACATCCTTATAAACAGTATTGCGTTCCGAAGGTTCCATTAGTTCTTCGGGTAAATGGGGTAATTGATAACTCAAAACTTCACTATATTTCATATATAATAGTCTATATTTGGTAATGGCTTCTTCTGAATGTGACAGCAAAGCTAAAACTTTACGCCAATACGCTAAAGACTCTACGGAATAGCCTACCAGGAAAAATACGAAAGATAATTGTAATTCCTGTATTAAATCTTGTGTCTGTAGGAAGTGTGTTAGTAATTCATTGCAGGCTTTTATACAATCCAAAGAATGTTGTGATATTTCAGCGGGTGATGAATTCTTAGGAATACGTTCTGGTACTATAGTAAATCGGGGTGCTGTTCCTTCCACGGGTTTTAGTTGGGGCAATAAATCATTTTCATCATTTACCAATTTAGCAGCCATTGAAGGATGGGCTTCGTTTAATGGACCCCTAGGTCTTTCTGAGTCGGGACATGACAACAATTCTACATTGGTTCGTATGGTGCCAAGAGCCGGCTTACATTTTTCCAAACTTTCCTTTGTTATTGTATCGGTTAATTTACGCCATTCCCCACAATATCTAAAATCATATGGAGCCAAAAATCCATCCAGCAATTTTAAATTATTCTTTATACGTTGTTTTTCCAATTCCGGTTCTGCTATTTGTCTTTCTCTCAACTCCTCATTGACGGCATCCCATTCTCTTACCACGATTTCTTGTTCATTAAAGAAGTAAGCAAAACCTACTCTAGGTGCTGTATCACCATAGGGTCCAGCTGCTGCACACCATACATAATGTGGTCCTGGTGGTATCATTTTTACACCACGAAAGTTTTCTGCTATGGTATATGAACATAAATCGATTCCAAATTCTGTTCCTTGGGGTACACCAGTTATAACCATCACTGCACCTTGGTTGAAGAGTTTTTTTGCCACTTCTGGATCCATATCCATGGCGGAATTATCTTTATTCATTTTGTTATTAATTTAATTCACTTTTTTGCACACTTTGTTATAAAATCGTTGAAATTGTTTGAAATATTTTAGTAGTGTAGTTCATGAACGAACTAGTTCAATTGAACGACTCACTCAATTGAACAATATGATTCGTTCACTAATATTCGATGTTGTCGTTCAATCGTTCATTCCTTTATTTTTATTCATAGAACAATTTGCTTGCAATAGCAGTTATTTTTTATAAGAAAATAGTAATAATATTGTTTAAAATTAGGAAAAACTATTAGTCATAAAAAGTAAATGTTTCCACAAAATACATAAAATTGCAACTTTTCTAACACTTTTTGTCTATGTACAGTAAAATTTGTGAAAAAAAAAAATCGTAAATTATGAATAGTGCGTAAAAAGATTATCAAACGAACGACACAGTTCACAACACACAGTTTAGCCACATGTTAAAACAAAAACAGAACGATTGAACGAACTAGTTCACTGATTCGAATAATGAACGAGTCACCAAAATGAACGATTAATCCCAATTCTACAATATTTTGTTGTATAAAAAAAAAACAACATTTCACATATGTTTGGGTGGAGAACGAAGCTGAGCTGCTAATATTCGGCTAACTGCCGCCGACATTTTTAAGGGTACGTAAGCCGCCGACGATATATACGTGTAATTTATCTAACAAAATGTTACACACTCATTTGTTTACCATTATTTTAAAAGTCGTTGTTGGTAAAGGCTTGTGAAGAATTTTGTTTACGTTGTGTTTTGAATTAATAAAAATGACAACTTATTCAAACGAAGAATTAGCAGACATTCATTAAATGTATGGATTCTGCGATGGTAATGCAACAGCTGCTGCGCGGGAATATGCATTGCGTTTTCCTAACCGAAGACCACCAAACAGAGAAATATTCAGTAACACGCTCCGCCGATTTCGTGAAGGTACGTTGTTTACACAAACGGATCGTCCCGGAAATGTACAACACGACGTTGCAGTTGAAGAGTTGTCTTTTTTAAGCTCTGTATCTCGGCAAATTCACTTTTTTTTATTGATTCTGAAAGGTCTCCTAAAGACCTTTCCAACAAGCCCAAAAACAAAAAAATCCGACCACTGGTTCAGAAGTTAGCAATTTCACCCTACTACCCTCCTACCACCAATCCGAACATTTTCAAACGCTGCCATTTCGCACACTTGCAATTTCATGAAATGAGCCAAGGAATATGCTGGTGAAATTCGGCGGGTAGTGATTGAATCACCCTGTATATATGTTGGCTGGTTCAGAAGTTAGCAATTTTAACCTACTACCACCAATCCGAAAATTTGCAAACCACTGCCATTTCGCACATTTGCATTTTCGGGGATGGTCGTAGTAGACATATTTTCATAAAATGAGCCGGAATACGCTGGTGAAATTCGGCGGGTCGTGACTGAATCACCCTGTATATATGTTGTCATATATTAAGGCGACCAAATGGTCACCTTACATATGTGGGTAAATTATTCGAAAGGGTTATGGCTTGTAAGATGGAGTTTGATGTCGGATTCGAATACGTCCCGAAAAATCAGTTTGGTTTTAAAAGGGTCACTCTTCTTTGTACGCTTTGTTGTTTCGTTGGATATAGAAAAGGCCTTTGACCGAGCTTACCAGAATGGAATAGTATTTAAACTTATTTAGATAGGGTTTGACCCTTTCATAGTGCGATTGTTAACTAGTTTCACCAAGACAGATATTTCAGCTAAATCAGGTCCGTTCGCAGCGAGAGCCTGTTTTTAGCGGTGTGCCCCAGGGCTCTATTTTAGCCCCTCTACTTTATAGCATTTTGGTTTATGATTTCCCCCAACATGTAAATAATTCTAACATACTTTATGCTGATGACTCCTTAATAAACACCCACGATACCTCCCCATGCAAGTTTCTGCACATCTTCTGGCGTAAACTTTTACGGGCAGTGGGGTTTATAAACCAGTCATTCTGACGCTATTTGCCTGAGGAATCCTTCTGGTAAGTGTCCCCACTTTTCCCACACGTTTTGTAAGGGTAAAATTTGTGTTTTAACTAAAATGTATTTTAAATCTGAATTAAGATTTTTTATAAATGCTTCATCTGATATTTATGTCAGGTCAGGGTCCTTCACTCTCATCTCGCATTAATTTATATTTCCTTGTCGTTCGTAACTTGAAGTGATGAATAATACATTGAGTACAGTGATTTAGGAAATGTGGACCAGGACATTGTTAGATCTCACGTAGATCAATTCTTCTCTTTGCTTTATAGTAATAAATGCGTTAACAATAAATTAACTATTTTAAACTCTCTTCTTACAGAAGTTGGTTTTTGTGACACAAGTTAGATTCAAACCTAGGAATAGAAAAGATAAAAAAAAAAAAAATGCCCATGCCCAAACCCAAATTCTCTAGCAAATATCTGAAATTTAGTTTTTTCAATAAAAAAAAAAATCGATAAGACGCCCTAACAAGTTCTTGTCAAATGTAAATACAATGATTAATGGGTCTCATATCTTTTATTGTACAATGTATAGAAATGTAAGTAACAGATTTGGATGCATCAGAAGATGAAGTCCCCCCCATGAATTTATTTTAATTTTAAATTAAATCCCTCCTGCAAAATATTCAGTTCTTTAAAATGGTAATTTATTAAATAAGTTATCCAGCCGAACGTTATATTTTATAATAAATTAAAAAATAATAAAAAGAAAAAAAAACTTTAAACTCAAGAAAATTTAAAAAAAAAATACAACGTAAAATTAATTTATTAAAAAAAACTAAACAATTTTTAAAGTTCTAGGATATAAGTATAATTTATTTTATTTCTTTTGAACTAACCATTTATTTTATTTATAATATTTATGTGTTTAATTCGTTATGCTTTCCAGATTTTAAATTTAAATATTATTTTAAGTGTCCGACCGATTATTGGGCTTGGGCTCCGTAGTGCGGCCAAAAAGTGATGTTCGGCCAAGTTCGGCATTCGTCAAAATTTTGGACGAACTTTTTAGAACACCTAGTATTTGAAGAAATTTAGAACTTTTTTAGATTAAATTCTTTAATTACGAGTACAGATACAATAATTTGTGGTAAATCTATATATATATAAAGAAGTGTACATTTTGATTGTCACTCCATACCTCGAGAACGGCTGCATAAAATAAAAATGGCTGAATACGTTTTGTAGAACATGCAATGAGGATGGTTTTTTTAAAAAAAAATTGTTTAAAAATATTTTCGTTTGGTCGAGATGTGGTGATTTTTCTGAACATTAGTCATTTTCATATAAATTGTGTGAATATCAAAAATCAATCCACCACGACTTTGTAACGGAACCAGGCTTTCAATGAAAATAAAATTTGAAGGCAAAACAACGTTTTGAATTCCCATTATTATCAAAAGACTTGATTAAAATAATGGAACTCATTACAGTCGACCCTCGGTTAACGAACGCCTCGGTTAACGAACATTTCGCACAACGAACACATTTAAAAAAATAAAAATGTTTCGCTTAACGAACAAAGTTTCGTATAACGACCAACGCAAAATGGGAAATACCGAATTGCGCGAAAAACTTCTGTCGGTGTTCAGCTTTGGCATCACTTGTGTTCATACAATTAAGAAGACGTGTTGAGACATACAAACAAATAGTACATGTTCATTATTTGATTTTGTTAAAAAAGGGGAACTACCGAATTTCGCATAAAACTTCTCTGTTTGTGTTTAGCTTTAGCATCACTTGTGTTCATACAATTAACAAGACGTGTTGTTATTTTTTTTTTTTTTTTTTTTTTTTAAAGAGAGGCAACACTCAGGAAATACTTCCTATATTTAGTGTGTTGCTTTCTTTGGAAAGGGATAGTATAGAGATGAAAGGTGGGAAAAGATGAAGGGCTTCAGACATGGCAACACTGTAATTGCGCGAGATGATAAGTCTTAGAACAGTTGTTGCTCGCCACCTGATGGAGAGTTGGCGAACTTATTGAAGCTTTTTGGTTCATAGCCCTGATTCTTTATTTTTACTTCGGTGGGGTTAATTGCTATGGGAACACCGAAGGTGGACATTGCGATACGTATGAGGAATAGAAAAAACTCACACATATTATTTTGATGTTGCCGGCACCGGGGATCGAACCCGGGACCTACTGTGTAAAAGTCCAACGCGCTAACCATTACACCACAACGTCCACATCACCCCAATCAGACAGTGGCTAAACGCGCAACAGATTTATTCAATGATAATGCTGTGTCGCATTTTCAACAAATTTTGAAGCGTCGCCAAAAACAAACGACTCTAGACAGTTTTTTGTTAAAGAAGAACTAGGTATGATGCGTCCAGGTATCATACAAAATTATTTTTTTTTTGTAATTGTCTCATTTCGTCCTATATTCAGTTCCTTAAAAATGTTGATAAATATATGTTATATTACTTTCAATAGATATTGATGTTGAAATATGTTAGTGTGTACTTTTTGCGACTTGGAACGCATTATTTTATTTTCCACTGATATATATGGAAATAATGGTTTTGCTTAACGAACGTTTCGCATAACGACCACGCTTCTGGAACGAATTGTGTTCGTTAACCGAGGGCCTACTGTATATTTTTCAAAAAAAAAAAAAATTCTAAATTGGCCATTTGTTTTAAATTACTCATTTTTAAATAATTTTCAAAATCTACCAAAATTAACGTTTTATTCAAATTACAAAGTTCGGCTTCGACTACGGTTTTGACCGAACATTGCAAACTTGGCTTCGGCAAAAAAAAAAAAAAAAAAACGACTTCGATCGGACACTATTTCTTATGTATTTTGTAATTATTTTTTTTTTTAATTAAAAACTGCTATTCAATTCCAAAACAAATATAAAACAACACAAAAGTTTTAGATTTTTTTCAATTTCTTTTGCTTTGATATAAGAGAATGCATTATTAATATTTATTCGTCCAAAAAAAAAAAAAAAAATTTACATCAAAAGAAAGAATGAAAAATGTATATTTGTATAAAGCGAATTTTTCTTAAATACTTCTTATTACACAATATAATTCAAATTCGAATGTTGCCTATTAAACATTTGGTCAATAATAAAACTTAATACAATGCATTCAATTCAATTCAAAGAAAATTAACGTCATATTTTCTGTTATAGAAAATATGTTGTAACTACGGGATATTTACGAGACAATAATACAGTTTGTAATATAATTTTTACATTTAAATGTCGAGAGCTTTCTTGATTTGATTTTTGTTTAGCTAAAAAGTGTTAAATATCTAATGGATGTATATTTCTGTTTTTTTTTTTTTATATATAAGTAAGTATGAGTAAATTGTGAATATTTTCTTTTTAATTAGCTTTGGGATTATTTTGATTACGAAGTGAGAAATTGTGTGGGTTTAGGGTTTTAGGGTCATTTATAGTATAATTATCTATAAATAACAACAAAACAAAAGTTCCTGTTTTATTAAGTTAATTTCCTTTGTTTGAGTTGTTTTCAAGATTTAAAAGTAAAACCAAAACGCGCGAGAGTTAGCTCAAACATTGCAATTTGCTGCTTCAGAGAGTTTCTTTTCTTTTCTTTTGTTTCTTTTATATTGTATTGCTTTGTATTTTATTTTACAATAATTAATATATTGTAGTATATTTAGCAGTTGTTGTTGTTTTTTTTTTTGGAGGATTGTAGAATGATTTCTTTGTTTAGAAAAAGGAATTTTGAGTGTTAGTAGTACAGTAGATTTTTTTGCTGTTTTCGTGGATACTTTTGTTTTTATTAAAATATTTTTAGTAGTTGTTAATGTTACACGCTTAACTTGAGGAACATTGCTGCACTCTTGGTCCCTCGTCATAACGCTCATCCTCTTCGTAAGCCATGCGATGATGTTGTTGATCTCTGCGCTGTTTTGGATCAAATTCAACCTAAAAAAAATAGAGATTTAGGAGATTAGAGATAGAGACGGAGGAGATTAATAAATTAACAAAAATAGAATATTTGTGTTTGTTTTAGTGTTGGTCACTTCTGAGTATAATATACAATGACAGAAAAGCTAATGGGAAAGAAAACTGCAATTTAGCTGCATTACATTCGAGGACATACTTGGGTGTTATCGATAAACGGTCATGACTTGGTATTGTTACATTTATAATGTAAGAAGAAGCGCAAGGTTTAATTCTTACAGCCGAAGGTTGCTGAAAAATTTATCATATAGAGACAATCTGACAATTATAAGACACAAATAAATAATACAATTTAAATGGAAAATCACTGATGATGTCTGTCCATAAAAAGGCAAAAACTAGTCTGATTTAAAAATTAATCAGAGAAAAACGTTTATTCTTCTTCTTAACCACAATATTTCTAAATATATATATTTTAAAATTTATTTCTTATGACGTTAATGCCAAAAATGTTATTATAATTTTAACACGCATCCTTAGTTTGTGTCAATTTGACACAGTTTTACGATTGAAAATGTTATTGCGCCTTTGTGTCAAATTTACACAAACCACGGATGCGTGTTAAAGTTAAAAATTACGAAAATGATTTCTTTATTATGATATTGTTCTAACAAATAATCTATAGAGTTTTTATTTTCAAACTTATTAATTGATCACTTTCAAGAATGTGTTGATAGATTTATTTCGGTAATTTTCTAGGTTCCCATCATCAGAACACGTTTTAAAAGAAGTGACAATACCATGCAAATCATCAAACATTCATATAACCTAGTTTTCCCTCTAAATGAGAACTAATATATGAGCTCGAAATTAAAGATTATCACTAACTTGTTCGTTATGTGCAAGTTCTACCTTTGGTAGATATACAATAAATACACGCTTTTTGTTTTTATTCTCCTTTTTATTTTCACACTTGTTTTATTTAAAATCAAGATGATTTTAAACAAAAAAAAAAAATGTGGTCAATTAATAAATTTGAAAACAAAAACTCGACAGATTTTTTGTTAGGACATTATCCTAATAAAGAAATATAGAGTATGGCCTCGAACTTCAATAATTCTTATACGCTGCAGAAACACAGGTATTGTACCATTATTTATAAGAAACTCTACTAAGAACATATATAACATTTTTGAAAAGGAACTTGAATAATTTTAAATTAATTTAAAAAGCTTTAATTTTTTATTATTAGAGATATTACGAATATTCCATTACTATTCGGACGAATACCGAATAATATCACCATTCAGCAGAATTATTCGGTTAAGGGAAATTTATTTAAAAATCTGTATTTTGATGTGAATTATATTTTTGTATGAAATTTATAAACTCATAAAAAAAATCCACTACAAATAGTTGAAAATACAGCCATGACAATAAATATAGTATGAAGTTGATTTTAGGTATGGAGTAACGATTTTTGGTCCATTTTGCTCTATCTCGCTTATTTTCCGAGATATAGCATATTTTATGATTATAAAATAAAAAAATATTAGAAAATAACGCCATCTAAAAGTGAAAATAATTTTGGTTTAAATTAAATGGTAAAATTTGTAAATTTAAGAATCACGAACTACTAAATTTTAGGTCGAAAAATTAGTTAAAATACGGATGAAATTAGTTCTTGAGGTAAAATGGGAACTAATAACTTCAGCTAAACACTGATTTAAAAGATAACATTCAAAATTAGCTATATTGAATTGGAACCCGTTTAAAAAATTTTAACTAACTTTTTTTATGAGTATACAACAATTGATCAAAGTACTATGCGGCACCGAATAAACGAAAATATGTGTGTATTCAATTTGTTTTCATGGGAATTTTTATAATAAGGGGTGCAAACCAACCATTTTTTAAAAATTAAAATGGAAATTACAGAAAAACTAAAAGCTGTAAAAATAAAGTTGAGTTGATCGAATGAAAGTCAATTTTGTCAATTTATATATTAAAACAAGTTTGCCTCTCTTTGCGAGACGGAGCGAATTTTTGAATTCTCGCTATAAAAGTCCTTGTTAGGCCATGGACAAGTATTCTTGCATCTATTTTGGCTAATAAACTTCAACGAATCATTCCTATTTACTCTCATTTTTTAATTTTTAATTTTAATTGAAAATTGTCTTCTTTCATTTATAAATGCTCAAGGCGCCAAATGATGTTCATCAGTTGTCATGATAGTTTGCCTTTAACCTACATAAAATCATTCTACTGGTTCTCAGGTTTAACCAATTACGTCCAAATTTTACCAGAAAACTGGTATGTTAGACTAATTATTATTTGCGATCAATATTCAGTGTTTCATTCTATTTTTGTATATACATTTGTCTGCTCAAATCACATTGTAGCACATACGATTGAGTGCTTGAAAGATGTCTTCAAACTCCGTAATATATAAATTTTTGTTGTCATATCTATAAACATTTAATTATTTTAAAAGGTCATTCACATCACATTTATGACAAGAAAAATAAAATTGAACTTCAGAATTCGATAACAAAAAATATTTTTGTGTAGATTGTGTAGCCAATAAAATAAATTTGCTTAAGTGGATCAATATTAAATTAACATGCTCTGTGTTCGTTGGAAAATCATGTTTAAGTATTTCCTGGTTTAAATTTGGCACTTTTATATTTGAAAAAACTTCACTTTTAGCACTTCCAACAGCCAACGTTTTTGGTTTTCTTAAAAACACTAACGAAGGCAAAAACACATTCCGATATGATAAATTACTCTAATAAAATGTCAAATAATTGTGAAAAAATCGAGATGGTTTTAAGTATTTTTAGGAAGATGTGGGTCTCCCAAAACTGATGTATGGAATTCATTTTTATTCCCAGTTGTTTTCATCTTAACAAAGTATATATGCAAATACTAAACCATATTTGGTAGAAATGTGTCCATCTTTATTTTTTTTTTTCTTTGGCCAAAATTGATGTGTAAAAAAAACCTTCAGAAATAAAAAAAATATATTTTTTTTAAAGTCTAAATTTCAAAGATTTCAAGAGAATTTGAATTTTCTTTATAGCTATTATAGAACTTATAAAAATAAAATGTTTGAGCTCGAGGCCTGGATTTTTCTTTAATTAAAATTCTTCTTTATTAATTTCCAATATTTCGAAACTCTTCGAGTTTCATCTTCAGGGAGTATAATGGATTTTAAATAAAAACACAAAATTCTAAAAACACAAAATTCTAAAAATTAAAGTTGTTTATAACTCGTCATCCTATATTGCACAGGATGACGAGTTATAAACAACGTTACTTTTTAGAATTTTGTGTTTTTATTTAAAATTCATTATACTACCTGAAGATGAAACTCGAAGAGTTTCGAAATATTGGAAATTAATAAAGAAGAATTTTAAATAAAGAAAAATCCAGGCCTCGCGCTCAAACATTTTATTTTTATAATTAAATTGGAAAGGTCGAATAAAAAACAAATATAAGCTATTATAGAACTTTCACAATTCGCATTAAAAATATTTGTTTACACCCTTTATTTGGGGGTGAAATAAATATTTCAACATGTGATGCTAATAATGAGATCTATAAATTGATTTAACTTTTAATAAAACTAAGCGAAAACTATAATTTTAGAATTTCTTGATTTTAAATTCAAAATCGCCATATGTTTGGTGAAGTTGAAGAAAATTGATTAAAAGTACATATGTTCACAATAAAAGTTGAAACTAAAAGCCAAAATATTTTCCCTTACATTTTGTATGAAATTCCAAAATTCGACGTGCTGTTGGCAACATTTAACGTTACAAAATGTATGGGAAAACTTTTTCGTTTTAAGTTTTATTGTGAACATACTCTAACGCGGGTGGTTATGAAACGAGATTTTTCATACAAATTCATAACTAGATTGTCGGTCAATCTGGTTTAAAATTAGGTTGTAGCAATACAACACTGTCCCCTATTTTGGGATAGAAATTTGCAAAATGTGTCATGGTAAACCCAATAAAATAGCAATTTTACTGACAGAAAAATTCAATTCATCATCTAGTTACTTATTTTTGTTTCCGGCGAAGACAATTTGTGCAAACAACATTGATATGGTGACCAGAAGAACAAAAATAAATATCGTGTTTCCAAAAAGTCATCCCCAATAAAAAAAAAAAATCTTTTTTTACAGCAAAATTAATATTGTTTCCAATTGTTTCCAGAAAGAAAAATTCAATTCATCATCCAGTTACTTAATTTTGTTTCCGGCGAAAACAATTTGTGCAAACAACATTGATATGGTGACCAGAAGAACAAAAATAAATATCGTGCTTCCAAAAAGTCATCCCCAATAAAAATTTTTTTTTACGTCAAAATTAACATTGTTTCCAGATGTTTAAATTTGTTAACTAGATTAGCCGGTCATCAGTCGGTTAGCCACCGCCGACACTATCGGGTTTAACCGGCTGGCGGCTAAGCCATATTCGATCATAATTACAAATTATTTTTTCATATTTTAATGAACAATTCTTAAAAAAAAAATCATTAATACTATAACACTATGCGACAGTCAAAATCGGGAAGGGTTCAAACTACCGGGGAAAGTTATATCGGTAAAAAAGAAGTTATACGTGTCCCGGCGTTTCGTTGGGTCACGTCTAGGAATCGAGATATATCGATTTGAATATCAAAAATTTGCTCGAGATATGCTCAAAATTCATACCTTCACTTAATTCTCGCTTCTTCACTCAAGACAGTTTGCGTTTAGGAGAAACCATAGTACAACATCTTTACTTCTTTCTCTTACTGATTCCATTCGTAAAAATTTGGATAATCACAACAGCTGTATTGTTGTTTCTTTGGATCTGACTAAAGCATTTGATCGTATTAACCACACTGTTCTAATAAGAAAACTAAAAGAAAACTTCAATTTTTCAAAATCCGCTTGTAAACTGATATATACATATTTACTAGATAGATCTCAGTTTGTTTCAATTAACGGAGTTAATTCTGGTATTGGGGACGTCACATCTGGTGTACCTCAGGGTTCCGTTTTGGGGCCAATACTTTTTCTAATTTATTTGAATGATTGTATTTCTCTAATGGAAAACAGTTTTTGTAAACCCTTTGTATTTGCTGATGACATTTTATTACTTTATAGTACAGTCTGCAGACACCCTCAGTTTTCGGAAACTTTGCTAAACAATCATATGGATTCAATGGCGACATGGATGCACGTTAACTGTTTGGAAATTAATCCTAGCAAAACAAAAGCAATGAACTTTCGTTTACAAAATTGGAATGTTATATATCCAAGAATTTCTGTTAATGAATGTGATATTGAGTATGTAAATTCATTAAAATGTCTCGGTGTTATATTAGATCCGAATCTTAATTTTGATAATCATGTAAACTCTCTAACCAATAGAACTTGCCTTATATTAAGAAGATTGTACTCGCTTAAATCTTATACACCTCGCCATGTTAGAAATCACTTAGCAAACTCCTTAATAATGTCTCAAGTCAACTATTGCCTCGAAGTTTTTTCTGGTACACTGACATATAATTTATATAGAATAGAGAAAATTGTTAGAAAAATTGTACGTTATATATATAATGTAAAGATATTTGAGCATAATTATGTTTCAGAATTAGTTCCTATTTTCTTACGATGCAGTCCTCAAAAATACTTGGATTTACGTATTCTGCTACATTTTTATAAAATCATGAAATTAAGACAACCCGAAATCCTTGTTAATGAATTTTCTTTTATTAGTTCAACACGTAATGTTCAAATCGATCGCTCTTTTATAGTACGAGTTCATCGTGCTTGGAATCATTTACCAAATAATCTAAAACTTTTTTCATACTCATATTCCGCTTATAGAAATAAACTTCTGGATTTTTTTAATAATAATAATTAAAATTGATATAATAACGGTGAATTAAATATCACCTGGTTATAGGTAAATATTTTTATTAATTTTTGTTACAATATTTATATGGCTGGGGAGCCAATTTGTTAGGTATTCTTATTAAAAATAAGTTATATACATATAATATATATATATATACAAATAACATAGATATTTATCTTACAACACATGTATAATTGGCCATGAAGGCTTTCTTTGTATTGATATTAAATAAATAAAATAAATAAATAAATAAATAATTGTGAATAAAACCGAAACGCGTCCATCGATTTTCATGATCTATGTCTCATTTTGTTTAAAGGTTATGTGAATTTACGTGAAAGTAATAGGACTTGACACTTTTTTTTACCGTTTTGGATTTTTTATGAATTAAAAATAAAAAAATTCAATTTTTTAGGCAAAAAATAGTTTTTTTTCTTCATACATTTATTTATAACTGCGAAACTGTTGCTTATGTAGCGAAACGTTGTATGAACAGATTAAAGGAATTGTAATTCCTAATTTTTTTAAATTTGTTTCAGCAAAATCGGACTAGTGGTTCTCGAGTTATTAAGGTGACAATTTCCCCTATATGATAGTTACTAACTTCAAATCGATATATCTCGATTCCTAGACGTGACCCAGCGAAACGCCGGGACACGTATAACTTCTTTTTTACCGATATAACTTTCCCCGGTAGTTTGAACCCTTCCCGATCACTGACCCCTACCATTTGTCTCACAGTGTAATTAGACTTCCGACTTTGAAATTCCATACAAAAACTCATATTTTGTGGTTCAGAAAATCTGGATTAGCAGTTTGTATTGAAAGAATGCTAGTAAATATCATTAGTAGCTATTCATATTCTTACTTTCACCATTCAAACTTCTATAAATCTAAAATTCCAAGAACTCGTGTCATAGTTTTGCCATTGCAATTTTTATAAATTTCTGTTTGACAAAATTATCAAAAAGTAAGAAAATGTCCTTTAAACCTAATTTAAAAAAAAAAAAAAAAATTTTTAACTTTTCATAATTTTTGTCTTCACCAGAGAAGACAAATTTGCCCTTTGGCATTTTTTTTTTTTTTTTGCCATTTTTATACATTTGCTTATTTGGGGTTAATCAGCTTTTTATTAAGATTTTTGAGCTAAACGCAATGGATTTTGCTTTTTTATCTACTCTGTTCATCACAAACCGCACAAAATTAGAATGTTTTATTGCTAAACCGGCTTAGAGTTGTAAGTCCTTCACTATTAATTACTTTGCACAACTTAAAGCCAGGCTAAAAAAAATTAAAAATGGAAGAATCACAAATTTTTAATGAAAAAAAAAAAATTCTGTGAACTATTTTCTAATTTTATTGAGAAATATAAATTTCTTCCAAAATTTTTTTTTTTTTCAACATTTTTAAAAATTTGTCAAATTATTGAAGGGGGCCATGAAATTTAAAATTCTTTATATTAATTTTTTTTCAAAGAATTTAAACATTTCTTTACAATCGAGCTTTGCAAATGAAATTATTAAAATTAATAATCTAGTAAAATAATACTATTCAATAATGCTTTTTTTAAAGAACTTAATCAACAAAAAAACTTACCAGATTGACCTGTTCAGCATCAATTGGAATGGTTACTTCTGGCCTAGGTGGTAAACACTGCTCCAGAGCGGGTATAACAGAAACTGGCATTGTATCGGGGAAAATAACTTCAAATTGTATGATGAGACGTCCTTTTTCTAAAGGATTTTTATACAAGGGCATACCCTCGTCCATTATACATTTTGTCATTTCATGTTTGATAACTTCGCCAGGCGGTGAAGTGATCACTAAATCACGATCGTCTAATGTTTTGATAACACGTTGGAAACCACACAATGCTTCGACCAATTGAATTGGCATTTTCATCATTAAATCTGTACCAGCATGTACGAATGTGTGATGTTCCTTTTCGTCCAAGAGAATTATAATATCACCGGGTTGTGAATCGGGTTCATGATCACCTTCGCCACTGAATACAATCTTTTGACCATCACGCATACCCTTTTCAATGTGAACTTCAAGAACTTTGCGTTCGCGAACTGTTTTACGACCATTGCAGTGTTTACAACGATCCTTCTCCGATATCATTTCACCGGTACCGGAACACTTGCGACACACCTGTTCGATATGTTGGACCAAGCCGGGTCCGATCTGTTGGATACGTGTCTCCAAACCGGCACCACGACATTGCATACACTTCTCAATGGCTCCCTTTTTGCCACCACGACCCTCGCATTTGTCACAGATGACATTCTTTTGCAGGGCCAATTTGCGTGTAGCACCATTGTACAACTCCTCCAGCTGCACAGACATCTGGTGAACAACATCCTTGCCGCGACGCTCGCGACGCCTGCCCGAAGTAAAACCACCACCAAAGAACTTTTCAAAGAAGTCCATGGGATTACGGAAATCACCAGTATCTGCGCCACCCTTCTTGATGGCTGACTCGCCGCCCTCGTCATAAATGGAACGTTTGTCGGGATCGGCGAGCACCTCGTATGCCTGAGAAATGGCTTTGAATTTTTCACCCTCATTGGGGTTTTTGTCTGGATGATATTTCAATGCCAATTTTCTGTAGGCCTTTTTCAGTTCTTCGGGTGTGGCATTGGGTTTGACGCCAAGAAGATCATAATAACCGGTTTCCTTAACCATTTTCTAATTAGAATTTTTCTTGTATAATATTATAATTGTATAAAAAATATATAGTTTTTTATACACTCAAATGCTATCTATCTTTTCTTCGTTTGCTTTTATTGGGGCTTTTCCTCTTTGTTACTGTTGTACACACTAAGATGCCAAGGGGATGAAAAGGATCTGAAAAATAAATGCACACAAAAAAGAATTTAATCCATGCATAGTATAATAGTAAAAGAAAAAGAAAAAGGTAACTAAAATTTATGTTTTAACAAAAAAGAGTTGCCATACTAGCAAAGAAATACTAAATTAAAGGGATTTTAACAGAAAAAATACCATACATAGAAAAATATTGACAAAATTTAAAGAAAAAAAATATATATGTATATTAAAAGTTTCCGACCGAGTATTCGGAGTTCGGCCAAATTGTGACCGAACTTGCCCGAACATCGATATTTGAAGAAATCTAGTACATTTTCAAATTAAATTCTTTAATTTCAGTTACAAATACAAGAATTCGTATTAAATTCGATGTATTTTAGTAAAATAAAGTTTACGCATTGCCATTTTTTCAAAAGATGTATTTTGAAAAATCATCAAAAAATGTCAAAACAAAAAATATTTAAAATATATAAGTGGCATAAAGTTAAAAAAAAATAAAATACAATAATGTTATTGACATTTCAAATGCTAACGTGTTATCGTTGTAATATAACGATAACACATTTTACAAAAAATCAAAAACATTTTGCCACTTACAATTGTTAATCACTACAAAATATGTATGCCATTTCTTGTGAACAAATGGACACCCGACAAAAAAAGTTTATATATAGCCGCATAAGCTTGATATAGTGTTATCTTATTATGTATGTGGCCATATGTAACAATATGTGTATACTTACTTCACATACTTATTTTTACGAACATTTCTAATATGGCGCTATATATAATCATATATTATTATATCTTATGCTATATATAAGTTGATCTTTTTGATCTCCTCATATATAATTGATATAGCTATATATCAGATTATCGCATGGGTTCTACATTCCGAAAATGAAGTGAAAGTGAAACTTCCGCTCAATTTGTGTTCTCAATTCCACATAAGTGATTTGAAAAGAAAAATTTCATTTTCATTTTGTTTCTAGTGGAATTAAAGTGATTTGATGTGTTCTATAAAACAATTTCACTACAAAAAAAGTAATTGTAAAACGGTATTCGTTAACTGAGTGAAAAACCAAACTTTTTAGAAAATAAAATTATTTTGTATATTAAACGTAAAAAAAAAAATCAAACAATGTAAGTAAATGTGATATGTTGTTAATATACGTTTATTTAACTGAAAAAGTGTTGTATTTTTTACGGGAAAACACATGAATCCGGAACAAGAGGCCCCATTTTTAACATTCATGGAAAAAAATCTGGTTTGGCCAAAGGTTTTTAGAGGGGCGACAAAACAGTTGAAGACCAGTTGTGGAAGGACTTAGCAAGTACATTAAACAGCTTAGGACCTTCAGAAAACGATGCAACTGGTTGGTTGTATTTTAATTTTTTATTTTTAAGATTAATACTCAGTTTTTTATTACTATGTAATACTGTTATTTGGCCTTGTGGGCTTTAGTATTATAGATGAATTATAAATAAAAAAATAAAAAATAAAATGCTTGGGCTGATTGCAGAGCAGAGGTAACGGCAACAGGTGGAGGACCCAACAATATCCAACACATATCATCCAAAGAAGATTCAATTCAGTTGAAGGTGTTTCAGCTGCTAAATCATTCGGGACGACTAGCAAAGGGTAAACAACCACAAATTCCTCTACTGAATTGTCAAACTTAGATGGCACCAGTTCCGACAATGAAGTAAACGTGATTTTACAAAAATTAAATAAAAATGACGAAGGTACTGAAAATATAGAAAACCGATAATTTCCATTTTTGATTTCTGAATTTCTTCGCGACTTCTTTCAAATCTAATACATTTTGGGCATATGACAGTTTTCAAAACATTACACATATTTGTTAAAATTTTTGACGCTGTACTACTTCCCACAGCTAGATTGAAGTCTTTTGCGATCATTTGTTGGTAACTTCCTTGTCCGAAATAGCGTAGTGATGTGGCCAATTGCAAAATAATTGGAATGCTTGTCTTTTTAGCAATTGGTGATATTTCTTCTAAAACCATTATACTTATTTATTCTAAAATATGCAATAAAAGTATTTTTGTTTATTAATTTTAAACATTTGCGACTCAGTTATAATTATTTTGAACAGTCACGAAATCTTTTTCTATTTAGATTTGCCGTTCTTTGTTTTTCTTTTTCAATTAAATACCAGGAAATCACACTTGCGCCACTCATTTTATATTATTTTAAAAATAAGTATTTTTTTGTTTAATATTTATTTTTGTTAAAAAATGCACTCTTCTTTATTGCAATTTCATTCACTTTAAAGTGATTATTTCGTTTTTTCCCGCATTTTTTTATGTTGTTGCTAAAAACAAAATGAAAATGAAATCGTCGTGAAAAAACGATTCACACGTTTTTCAGAACACAGCGGAATTGAAAATGTGGAATTAAAAACGATTCCTTCCTTTCACTTCGTAGTGGAATATAGAACCCAGGCCTATATATACTTCCATGTATAATTATATATGAGTACATATAAAACAGTAAAACCAAACAAATTCTATAATTTTTATATTATAATTATATATGGTATCACATATAATTCTATATCAATATATGTGTAAAATTAAAAAGAAAAATTCGATAACTTTTATATATGGTAGAAATTCACAAAAAAAAATCTATCACTTTTAAATATATCAGAGAACACAAAAAACTAAATTCAATGTATTTAAGCTAAATAAAAATTATAAAAAACCAAAAGTGAAAACTTTGAAAAGCTACACTTAAAAAAAAAAAAAGTTCAAAGTTAGTAGAATAAATAATCAGATTTGGCCGAAAAACTATATTATGCGATATTTATCTCGAGAAATTAACTTTTTCTATCAAAATTGTTTGTCTTCAATCTAATAAGTAGGCTTGTTAAAAAAAAAATTCAAATCTCGACTAAAGTCTGGTTGAATTTATGAAAAATTTATTATAAATTTTTAAAATTTTTATATAAACACTTAATGACTTAATTAATAATAGAACCAAAGAATACAACGTACAATAACAACTTTATATGTTGCATCAATCGCAAGCTAAGACAGAGATGATTTCATCTTCTGACGACACTTAAGCGATCGGTTCAGTTGTTTAAGAAATAATTGGAAAAGAAAATGACGTTACAGCTATGAAACTCAGTGTATAAGTCTAAATGAAATCATGTCTAATTTTCAAATTCATTGATTTAAATCTAATTTTTTTAGTATTTGGAATTTGAAACTAAATTGAATAGCGGATTTCCAAAAAATTTTATAAAGAACAAATTTTATTATATTATACATAATTTGATCAAATTAGCTAGACCCATTTTTCGGATCAAATTATACCAAATGAGATCCCATGGAATCTCATGATATAAGGTTATGTATGCCATTTTTCGGATCACCTGATATATGTTTAGATATTTAATTATATGGGTAATTTTCAAAATCCTTTCATTTTATGAAAAAAAAAAAAATCAAATTTTTTTTGATGGCACATTAATGACACTTTGTGCACTTGAAGCAGTAGGCATAATAAACTTAAAACCGCTCGCGTGCATCAATTTGGACAAGGGCCGCGAAAGTTATAGCGGTTTAAAGATGCAAATTAAAAAAAATTTTCAAAATTACAATTGCTTGTAAATTTCAAAAGTTGTTGGCGGTATGTATTGAAATCATTACCATCTTTAAAACTGCGTTTAAATTTTTGATTTATCTCTTCAGCGTAAAGAGATATAGGGATCCAAAGTTTTTTTTGATGCCTAAATTACACTATTTTTAAAAATAACATAGTAAATTATAATTGAAAAAAATTTCAAAAATATGCGTCACATTTTGCCAACAATGCTAAAGTTTTCGCAGTTTTTTTTAAGGTAATATCTTAATTGGTTTAGAAAATATAGGGGTTTGAATATAATATTTTTTATAATTTTTATAAACAATTTTAGTATGAAAGAGATAAAATTATTTTTTTTTTTGTGACAGCACATCAATGATGTTTTGTACAATTGAAATACTAAACATAAGAATTTTAAATCCGTTAGCGTGGATCAATTTGAGCAAGGGCCGCGAAAGTTATAGCGGTTTTTAAAATTTTTTGGGGTCATTTTTAAACGAGAATTTTAATTATTTTCAAGAATGTGGTATGCTGGAATGGAACAAGCTGGAAAAAAAATAAAGTATACCTTTAAATTTTTTTTTTTTATATTTATTTTTTAAATTTATTTTGGATTAAAATTTATAAAAAAAAATTTATAAAGATTTTAGTATAAACTAGCATAAATTAAATTATTTATATTATTAAAGTTTAAGCGACTATAACAATACAACAACTGAATATTTGTTTGGAGTTAAGCCATAATGAATACAAGGTGGATTTTTAGTGCACTGTGGACAACTTAAGTAATTAAGATACAGCGATCCTTTCTCTTTGTTTGTCCAAATAATCTGGTGGACTTTCTTTGTATTTGGAGCTTGTTGAGAATTTTTTATAAGCAGCTTATCGATGTTTTGCATGTCGTTTTCATTAATTACAGACATATTTATTTTTGAGCTATTAGCAGAAATAATATTAACCATATCTTGAGCAGATGTTACGTCTTTTCCAAAAGACACTGCTCTATCACAAAGACCCTTCACGGAACCACCAACGCCATCAGCAACACTTTTACCATGGCCAGATGTTGTGAAATTCCACGAAGCAAAATTTAACTTAAGAAGCTGACAATGATATTCAAAAAGGAAGAAATTGTTTTTGTTTTTGTATTGAGTCGATGGGCCATCACTTTGAAAATGAAGAGTCTTTAAATGTGGAACATGTCTTTTAAGAAGTTTTAAAATAGGACCCAAATGGGCCCATATAGCAGCAGCGTCATGACGCAAACATTCTGACGCTGTGCAAAATGAAATACATTTTATTGTGTTCGATATTTTGTCTTTATAAAAAAAAGCTCCCGTATGAAGAGAAACTTGTTTTTTGGAAGCTCCAAAATGAGCACTTTGAATTTCAGTTGCGCATTTGCAATAGTAGTTTTCTGAAAAATCTATAACTAATAATGCTTCATTGCAATCCAAATTAATTTTAATGTTATCAATAGACTTATATTGATGGCCAGTATCATATACGTGTTTTAAATAAACTGCAGTTCTCGAGTTCAACTCCTCAACCAATTCTTTTACGTTACATTCGATTATATGCTTAGATGTAATTTTTACGTGGTAGTTTACATTTTTTGCTCCAATTCTATCTACCGTTTTTTGGCTCCATTGATAATAAAAGGTTGACATAGAATAATTATCTGGCAAAGGTATACGTTTATCCTTACAAATCTGACAATCACCGTACATACAATCTTTTGAGCTTGAATTACAAGTTACGGAATTTGTAAAGGCAGTTGTGCTAGCTGAACTAAAAATCTTTAATCTAGATAGTTTCTGTATCATGAAATTAAAATTAGCGTGTTGTTTGCATAAGCAAGTGTCGCGTGCTGTCATTTTTTTAGAAATAATATAAAATGGTTTAAATCTGAAAAATGTTGTTAATGAAATTTTCGACCTAGTTTCACTACGAAACTTTTTGTATAAATTTGTAACTGTATCTTGCAAATACCTCTTACGCATGGTCTTTCCAAATTTTTTAATAAAGTCACGTTTTCCCGGGGCAAGTGAAGAATTTTCATCCTTTTCCAGAAACTCTTTTATTACATTTTTAATTGTTTTTGGTTTGTTTGATCTACTTACTTTTAGATTAGTACTGTTTAAGTGCTTCTTTTGCAAATATGGACTGACTAAATTTGATACACGTTGTGAGAGTTTATGCTTTTTTATGATTCTTCCAGACACAACTTTAGAAAATATAGCTTTTTCTTTCTGCTGGCCAACTTTCTTAAGATTTTCCGTTAATTGACTTTCCAATACTTCGCAAAACATAAGCCGTTTGCGGACTGCCTCATGGCCTTGTCGCATTGTGTTTTTTACTTTTTTTTCTGGAGTTGTTTCCTCTGCTTTTATCGCTCTGTAATATTTTTGCTTCCAAAACCGAACTTCCTTTTTCTTTTCTTCCATGGCCACTTCAAGGTTTTTAACTTTTCTACGTAAAGCTTGTTCTCTTTTTCGAGCGGATTTAAGTTGTTTTTCCATTGACATAAACGAATTCAAATCCTTTTCCTTACAGTCATCACTAATATTTAATATACAAGTATTACATTCTAAAGTTTGTTGATCATCCTCTTCGTTATTGGAGTCATCAAAATCGATAGTGTTACTTATTTCTGGCTGTTCCTTTTCATTTTCAATGTTATTTCTGACATCAGTACCGCTGTGCTCATCCAAAAGGCTTTCATGAAGTTGGCTTTCTTCGCATTCAAAATCACTAGCTCCTAATACTTTTTTGATTAAAAGTTCCTCAACATTTTCATTTGTAACATCTACAAATTGATGTTTTTGTTGCAGTCTTTTCAATTTTGTTGGTTTATCCCGAACTATCACTTTGTCTGACTTAACACGTTTACTTTTACGTAAATTTCGTTTAATTTCATTTTTTTTCTTTTGACGTTCGGATGCAATTTTTCGCTTTTCCCGCAGTTTTATAGCTTTATTAGATACCATATTCCTGATTAAAAGTTGAAACGTTTATAAACTTTTTAAAATTATTTAGTGAACTGTCAAAAATGATTTCTTTAAACAAAGAACAAGGGTTACATGTCATAATGTTTTCTATGCACAGGTGATTAAAATTTGAGTCTATTTACCATAATTAATAATTCCGTTTAAAATTGAAAAAAAAAAAAACAAATTAGGTAATGTAAATGGATCCAAAAATTGTTTAATGGCTTGATTATATAATGTTTATAAAAATAACAAAGTACATACAAATTCGATAAAATTTTAAAAATATCCATCACATTTTGAGAACAATACAGAATATTTTTAATTTTTTCTATTGCTTTAGAAATAATGGTGGTTTAATATCATATTGTAAATATTTTGTATGAAAATATTTAATACTTGTGATGAAAAAGTTACATTGTTTTAACGGCACATCAATGAAGCGTTGTACACGTGATATACTCAACATAAGAAACTGAAATCTGTTCACGTGCATCATTTTAATCAAGGGCCGCAAAAGTTATAGCAGTTTAAAATTTTTTATGAGTAATTTTTAAACTAGAATTAGAATCATTTCCACGAAGTGGTATCGTTTTATGACTTAATTCGCTAAAAACCAAATGCAAAACTTCGTTTTAATCTTTAAGTGGATTTATTAACTGGTCAACTTAGTGTTCCATGTCCTTTTGAAATATTATTTTTTTTTTTAAGAAAATCGCGATTTTCGCGAAATCTATAGCAGATAAACAATTTTTGATGGCATAACTAAAATAAGCACGACCAAATTGATAGAATGTGACATAAAGAACACTTATTTGTTTTACTAATTATTTATTCTATTAAGTGATGCTGAATAAGATCAATAAAATATTGAAAGATCCATATACGCCTTATTCCTCAAAATTTTTTTGCGGCCTCTTGGTTGTTGGTAACACTATTAAAGCTATTAAGATTTCTCTATTTACTTCAGCATTGTCATCAACGGTTTGAGTGTGCCCAGGCAAAAACTCTTAAATTAAGATTATCGCGTAATTCACTTACGATGACATTTGATCAAAATTTTTGCACACTAAATTGTTTAATAGTTATCGACACAAATATTTATGGATAAAAACGGTAACGTTAATGCTTTATTCCGCTAAAAACAAATTAATTAAAAAATCAGTTTTTGCACAATTTATGGAAAAATGCGAAAAACACAAAACTGCAACATTTCAGAGCGGCCTTTTGCACATATGTGTAAAATGGTATAATATTACGATCACACCATATTCGGACCATCTGACACTAAAACTATGAATGTGCCTCGCGAAAATAACAGTTTTTTAAAAAAATCACGTTTTTTTTTTCATGTTTGTGGAACCCTAACTCTGGTTGTGTTAATGGCACATTATCGCGACATGCACCAAACTTTAGTTGTCTTTTATAAACACTTTCTTAACATACGATACGTAAAGGGCCGCGCATTTGCTGGCCAATCATTTCAAAAAAAGTAAATATCGAAAAAATTTGGTTTCAAAATATTACCACCATATAACTTTTTACATATTGGTGGCACACCTTCCTTACATATAGTGTAAATTACTTCAAGTGTAGTGAGTTTATATTCCATGATTTAGACTTCTACGTCATAAGCTGCAAATAATATACCCTTTAGACTGACAAATTTTGACGCTGACTCAAACGATTTTTTAAGAAATTTTAACTTTGAGCGTACATAACTACGAGCCTGTTGCCTCAAATGTTCTGAAAATTTGCCAAAAGAATGTTTTTTTAATCGTTAACAAAAACCCGTAAACCGCTATGCTCTAAGTTAAAAAATACAAAAGTTATTGCAAAATTAAGTCAGTTTCATCAATATGAAAAAATTTTGAAAATTACCCATATATAGACTATATATACCTATATCGAAACTTTTTTCATCGGCATATGCCGTGTGAGACTCAATACAGGTGAAAGGCTTAAACCCCGATATTGTAAAAAGACTGTCAAGCATGGGGGCGTCAATGTGATGGCGTGGACGTGTTTTTCAGGTCATGGTCTTGGGCCGTTCCACAGAATTTCTACCAAAATGGACAGATTTGTGTATAGGGACATTTTAGAATCTAAGATGTTGCCATATGCCGAATGAAACATGCCACTTCGATGGGTGTTTCAACATGATAACGATCCGAAACACGCATCGAAGTTGTTCAAGGAATGGATACAATTGAAAGGGATTCAAGTGCTTGATTGGCCGGCCCAATCGCCCGATTTGAACTCAATTAAAAATTTATTTTCAATATTGAAGAGGAACGTTTGATCAAAACGATTTTCCAACAAAGACGATTTCGTGTCTGGAGGATGAATGGAAACGCATAGATCCAAAAATAATAATTTAATAAAAAACTATGCCGCGTCGGTTATTATACCAAATATTAAAAGTTTCTTAGGTTTTGCCCAGTGAATTTTTAAGTATTTTTTTGTTGTTGTACTATAAAAACCGTTAGGTGAGAGATAATTACCAATTTTTTGTTTTTTAATTTTGTATGACACAGTAATGAATACAATTGCATTAAAACATTGAATTGAAATATGTTCATTTAAAAATAATTTGACTCAGAAGCTAAAATCAAGCAGTGTTTCTTAGGTTTTGCCCAATACTGTACCTATATCGAAACTTTTTTCATCGGCCAAATATAAATGATCAAAATGAAATTCGCGTAATAAAATCGGATTTATAATATACAGTTACAGATAAAAAAAAAAACAAAAAAATCAGTAAAAACACGCTATTTTCACGAAATGTTGTATGGGAGCCTGTCTCAAAACTGAGATATTTGAAATTATTTTTACATAGCAGTAATGTATTTTCAAAAACATGAAGTTTGATACCCATATTGCCTATGTTTTGCCCATTGAGTTGCCAACTTGTAGCAAAATAGTGCTTGGGAAAATTTGTCTAAATTCCAAACGCGCACGAATATCGAAAAAATAAAACGACGGGTCCACTAAAACTTAATAGAGAATAATATATGTGAGTTTGGACCTGACCCGACCATACATCCTAGTACAAAACGCCCCAAAATTTATGTTTTTTCAAATACCATGGAAAGTTGAGCCTACACGGACAAGCTACTTTATACTGGTGATGCGCATTTCAAATACTTTTTATTAGATACCAAATTTATGTATAGTTTCTTTTGAAAAAATATGAAAAAAAATCGCAAAAAAACAGAAAATGGTGTAATTCTTGACCCCACTTTTTAACAAATAATTGTGAGATTGGGCAGAAAAAAAATATTTGTCTTTTAATTTTTGATTACTTAACATTTCATTGCAATCGGAAGGAACCCATGAACGATTCTCCTTATAAGTTTATTTTTAAAAGTGAACAAATTTTGTTTTTTTGTTCATAAGTAAAACAAAATGTTGCCTTTTCACGGTAATAACTTAATAATTGAATTCTGTCTTTTGGCACATTTGCATTACAACGAATGTTTCTACATCATAAAATCAAAAATTTAGAAAATTGGAGTTAACCGGAATATCCTCCGAGTAGCAAATATAATAAATATATATTACCACTAATTTGGACTTTATTTACTTTTATTTTTAGCATTTATTATATTATTGCAAAGTATACAATGTTTAAAAAAAAATTGCATTCAAAGCATTATTTTTGTGAATTTTTTTTGTTGGTGGACCATGTATTCGGGACCAAATATTTAAAAATTACATTTAAAACCTACACTTTCGCTGCGTATAACATAAAATCTTGAAAAAAAATTAAAAAAAAAAGTAAAATTTTAAAGTGAAACGGAAAATCGGACAAATTATAATTGTGGATAATTTGGCATATTTTATTGAGAATATGAGTAAAAAAGTAATCTGTATCACTAAAAAAACCACATCAGGGAAAAAATTCAACATAGTATTAAAAATCGGGATGAAAAGCTTATTCCGTGGCGAATAAAGCAGAAATTGAATGCTAAAATCATTTTACTGTTCATGAAGAACATTAAGTTAAATTTTCAGTAAAAAAAACTATTTAAGGATAGAACAATGATTTATATTTAATTGCAATTTTAAGAGCTACACGGTAATCGATGAAAAGAAAATGCCGTTGAAAGTAGCCTACGGGATGGAGTATACAAAAAAAAATTTCACAATGATGTAATTATGTATTAGCGTTATTCATATAAATTGTTTTTACGGCCTTATTTTAAGAAACGGACATTATTTAATCCAAACAATAAGTTATTGTGTGACAAGTAGTGTATAAAATATATAACAAAAGGGCAATATTTTCAAAAACCGCAAAACTTTCTATAAGCTACATATCGCACTTGATCAACAAGAGGGTATTAACTCAAAATTTTTAAAATATCACTTTTTTCAAGAAATCAACTAACAACATCAATATCTATCTATTGTAAAAATTTCAACGTATTCCGATTACTCTTTCATCTCGAAAACTACTTTTGAGACCATTTTCATAATAATGTAGTGATTACCTTTATTTCAACAAAAAGGTATTATTTCGAGTTAATACAAAAGTTCAAATGGAAATGAATCGTATAATTTCATAAAAAAGGTATTATTTGGATTTGAGCCTTTATTTATGGAGCAATTCCATATGAAAACGATCAAAATTGGCAAATTTTTGGACGACCCCTCTCCGATTTTAAAATAAATAGTCTCAATCGATTGCCCAGCAAAAAATAATGTACCTACATATTTTTTTTTTTTTATAGTGACTGGTTTAGTGGTGGTGTGCACCACTGTCATGTGACAAAATTGAAGAATTCTTCATAAGGGACCTCATTGACCAGCATTTTTTGAAAATTTTAATCATATTCGAGTCTTTTATGATACTTCTGCGCGACTAAAAAGCTGGAATATGCTCTCATTTTCTGATCATAAATGATACATTTGTCGGTAGAAAATGGTACCCTAGCCGCGACTCTTCTTGATGACTCATTTATGATACTGTTTTTTTGTTAGTTTTGGGTCATTTTATAGTCTTTTTCGAATCGTTTTATGGTCATTTATGAGTCTTCTTCGAATTAGCTACGAGTCTTTTTTGAGTCACTTATCATTATGTTAAGGAGTCTTTTTAGAGCCACTTATCAGTCTGTTTGGGAGTCTTTTTTGAGTCCCTTATCAGTCTGTTTCGGAGTCTTTTTCTAGTCATTTGAAAATATACAGTGACTCACAGCTTATTTCGTGTGTTAAACTTTAGAGAACATATTTGTTTATATTTTTAACATTAACTTAAATATTTATTCAAAATGGCCATTTTTTAAAGATTTGATTTTTTTTTTAAGTTTTTTCTTGTAAATATAATAAAAAATAATATATCTTTAAAAATATACCCATTTGGACTTAATATTTAAGTTAATGTTAAAAATATTAACAAATATGTTCTTAACAGTTTAACACACGAAATAAGCTGTGAGTCACTTTTTATTTTCTTAAAAGAAATAAAAGAATAATATTCAATTTAAATTAAGATTTATTTTTAATAAAAAACTAATACTAAAATAAAATAATAATATAATAAAATACTAAAATTAATTTATTCACCTTTGTGAAGAAAAAATAAAAGACTTTTTAATTCTTTTAATTTTTCTTCACAATTAATTTAAAGGATGCTTACACTTCAATGAAACTTTTATAACTAGACAAATATCCAACTTGTTGACATTTACTCAAGAATACGCAAAAAATATCCCGTTATTCTTAAGAAAAAAAAAAACAACAAACAAGCAGTGTTTAATCATCTCTCTGCTCCAAATACGATAGCAAAACAAACAAAACTAATCACATTTAAAACACCTGCATTATCTATTTGCGATCAAGCAGTTTTCAATCTTCTAGATGAGCAAATTGTGATCTTATATAACGAAAAAAACAATTACATTTTAAACACCTAGAAGATTGATTTGCGAGTGCTATATAATTTGTTGTTGCGTTTCAAAACAAGCACTTTTTACTCATAAGCGCGAAACATTTTCGAGTCCCTTTTTAACCGTGTAAGTTATTAATCAGTTATTGATCACCAAAAGTACTCGAAAAAGACTCGTTTTGGTGATTTATCAAAAAACAATCTTCCAATTGCTAGGCGGGATAACGATATTAATAAAAGAAAAGTACAAACTAGGTTTTACAAGAAATAAATTTTAAGTTTAGTGTTCGCGGTGATTTGCATATACATATGGTAAATAATCAATAACACTAAAAATTCAATAAATCACAATCGAAAAAGTATAAAAGGTATAAAAACCATGTACATTTCAATACCTCCCTAGATAATAAAGTCAAAATTTCATTCAGGTTATGAATTATATTTGCAAAAAATGCCAAAAGTTATATGCCTAGCCAGCACGCTATCTACTAGCCTACCGGGGCGCACCGAAAATATGAAAACATTAATTGATTTTTGGCCTAGAAAAGTGCTTTCTCCTTAAAATGTATCCGTAATAGAGTTGTGTAGTTCGTGAACGACCTAGTTCAATTGAACTAGTGTTTACTTTGAACTAGTGAGTTAGTTCGCAATCGTCAGCTCTTTTAGGTCTTTCGCTCTTCGTTCTTTTTTGGTATTTGAGTAATATTTCTTTTCTTTATGTTGCTTTTGAGTTTAAGTTCATTTTTTTTTTTGTTCAATTTTTTTTATTGTTAATAAGGTGTGTAACAAGATAAATTTACATAGGTAGTCTCAGTAGCCCAGCTGTTTATCTTCTTCTTACCTGGTTTTAACATTTCTTACATGGTTTTGAAATTTCTTTGTACTGTATCTTGAGTACAAAGAAATGTCAAAACCCTGTTGTTTTTGTATTGTTTGTTGTAGTTGTTGTTCTAGTAAGACTACCTATATAAATATATCTTGGTGTGTAATATGAATAATTCGCTTAAAAATTATCAAACAAATGATCTAACGAACGATTGAACGAAATTGTCCAAGATCGATTGAACGAAATTGTCCAAGATCGATTGAACGAGAAGAGCGACCTAGTTAATTCTGATCAATCGAACTAAAAAGAGCGCTCACTTAAACGAACTGGATGGTCCAAGTCTAGGTCGTAAAATTACATAAATCAGTAATTTTTAGACAATTTTGCAGAATGTTGACTACTTATGCCCGTAATTTCAAGCAATATTTACCGGTGCTTAGATACCTACCCGATTTTGTTCGTGTATACGGGTAGATATCTAAGCACCGGTAGGTATCTATTGCTTGAAATTACGGGCATTAAAATGACATTTTCTTTATTTTTTTACATCTTCAAGTTGTACATAATTAAAATGAATTACTTGTTCTTTTTTATAAGGTTTTTTTTTTTTTTTGTTATAAGTGATTCCGATCAGAGAATGACAAAAGTATCATTTTGAGTACTTTTAAAGTATTAGTGATCCAACGTGTATGAATATGTACAAGTAATAACACAAGTATACATTAAGTATACTTCAAGTATTTCGACAATTTCATAATTTAGAATCATAATGATCTTTTCCGGACCTAGCCTATTTGTATTATAAGGGTGAATTAATACTCCTCTGGAGCAAAAATTTTGTCCGTTTTCTATCTCGTTTAGTTTCGGAGATACAGGCCTTTTAAAATAGATGTACAACATGTAAAACATATACTATGAGTACTCACTTAACTGAGTATGTACAATGTACATTGTACATATGTTACTTTTTTATGTGTACATGATTTCAGTCTCTGATTCCGATCACTTTATCCTAAATTTATGATTTGTCCGATTTTCCGTTTCAGTTTGAAAATTGACTTTTTTTTTAATTTCTTTGGAAATTTTGTGTTATACGCCTCGAAAACGTTGTAGGATTTTGACACATTCATAAATAGTCTAAAAAACATGTTCCATCAAACAAAACTTTCAAAAAAAAAATAATGCTTTCAATGAATTTTTTCTTATAGAAAAATTAAATATATTTCGTCCGATTTTCCGTTTGAGTTACTGTATCTATTAGAACTTAGGTTATTATTACTGTGTAATATATATTTTTTGGATGACTTTATATTACATAAATTTAATAAATAAATAAAATTAAAGAAATGATCTATTTTTGAAATCGTGAGAAAATTTTGTTTCATTTGAGTACCCGGGGAAAACCCATCGACTGTGCTTCCTGATATAAAATTATCTTTGTTATACATATATAAATTATTAAACACAATGATTCATATAACAACAAAGGCTGATAAATTTAAGTGCACTGAGTTTTCTAGTTTTTTTTACAACTCTTTATAGAGTAAATGAACTTATATTACGTTCACACCTGAGTAATCAAAACACGTTTTGGCTTAAGTGTAGTTTAGCAACATAACTCCGATCACTTCAATACTTTTACCCCGAATAGTACTTTTTGAGCTGATTTCAAGAAAAAAAAAAAAGACGAACCCTTGCTGCTGGACCCAGGGCATTAAAGTTGGGAAAGTATTTTCAATTATCTCAAAAAGTACAAGTCCGATGAAAACAATATTTGTCATATGAAAGCTCATTGAAATATCTCCCCAATGAGGTGCAATATGTCCCCTTTAAACTAACCCATTTAAGCCCATTTCAAGTTCTTATTTTTTACTCTAGTTTTTTTGTACAAAATATGTCAACATCACGTAAAAACTTAAATTCCAAATTAATCATAATTTCAGAAATAAACTGTAACCAAAAATAGCAAAAAAAAAATCCACATTATCCAATTTTAACCTTAAATAATTTATTTATTTCAACAGATATGGAGTCATATTTTACCTTTAATGAAAGCTTGCAAATTTGGCTATCACTTGTTATAATTTTTTTTTGTACTTATATAGACGCGATTTGAAAAAGAAAACCTTTTTCTCAACAAAAAAAAAAAAAAAAAAAAAAAAACGGCAGTATTGGGTTAATTTATAGGGACAAATTGCACATCATCGGAAAGATATTTTAAAGAACTTTCGTATGATATACAGCTTTAAACAATCCCCCAGCCGCAGGGGAGTGTTAATGACAAAATTTTTTTATTTTTGAAATCATCTCAAAAATTACTATTTGGGGTAAAAAAAAAAAATTCGGAGCTGTTTCTAAACTACACTTGTTCGTTATTTTTTTCACTTTTGGGTGTAAACTCCAAATAAGATCGCAACGCAATTACTACACTAGCAATATTATTGCATTGAGAATTAATAATGCTAGTGTATGGGAAACTTAACGGCTGAGAAAATGCTAAGGTTGGGTTAGCCAACCATTGCTGTAATGCAACCTTAACGTACACGCGCCACTTACATTTTGTGCAATTATATAAAATTTAAACAGGTAACATGTGTTTTTGACACGAAACAAAAAAAGAATTAAGTCAAACTTTGCCAACTTACCAGTCAGCTGTTTACAAACTCCACGTAAATGTAACATAGAATTTTGTTATTACTGATTCAGCCGTTTCGTTTTCGTGACATTTGAAATATGTAAATCGCTTTTATTACTTTACACAGAACATTTTTGAACAGCTGATTCGTTAAATTAGGGCTACGTTACGGTTGGCTACCCCAGCCTTAACAGGCAGAGCTTTTATGCATCGTTAATACCCCCCAAATATTTTAAATAGGAATAAAAACTGTGTAATGGCAACCCAGTTATACGACGACAAAAATACAACACTGTTCAATGTCGAATTAGAAGAACTAAAAACACAGAAGGAAAAAGAGAATTGCAAAAATTAAAGAATTTTCTATTGATTTCCACATGTAGATATAGATGACATGAAAAAATGCGAAGAGACGATTAAATGCAAAAACAACATTTAAATAATCATGACTTTACATATTTAAAAAAAGTAAAAGCATAGGTTCGCAAGTAAACTTAATACGAAGTATTGTCAAAAATTAAGAATATGAATATATATACACATCGAACTATATAAAGTAATTCCACCCCGGAATAGCCCGATTTTATTTTAATTATGGCAGACAAAGGCAGGTGTTTTATAAAAAGAAACAAGATTTCTTGAAGAAAAGACTAATTTGCATCATGCTTTTCCCTTTTTAACATATGTATCTATATTAAATAGAACAATTTAATTACATAAATTAAATTTAATTCAAGTATTCTGCAAATTTCTATTATCCACACTTAAATGCGTCACTTAGTAAGTTACACAAAAAAAAAAATATTTATTTACTTTTACCTTATTTTTAAAAAAATGTGAACAAATATCCTTTTGATCCGTTATAAAATTAATATATAAATGAATAAAATTGATGCAATGCAAGGAAATGATCCAGTACTTTACTTTTTTTTTTTTTCTTTATAAATATGACGTTTTTTTCTGGGTTCGTTCAAAAATAATTTTTTGTTCTTTGCACTTTGATTCTTTTATATTATGTTTGTCAATATTATATCTTTCAAATTGTAAATATTTATATAAATCTTGTTTTTAATTTTTGTTTTAAATAAAGCCTCAATTATTCAGTAATTAAAATATAAAAATTTTTATGAACTCACACAAATTGATCCGTCGCGCAGAAATTTTTTTTACGAATGTGTATTTTTTCCTTAAAAAATGGCGATTCTTCTAGAAAACGAGCATGTGTGCAGAGTACGAAGCCAATAAAAAATTCTCGGCGGCGGCTAACCAAAAAAAAAAAACAACGGCGGAGTCTGAAGCTACATTTACATTTACACTTGAAGCTAGATTTTTATCAGCTTTAGAACTAAATTGAAAAGTATGTAGTTGTACAATAACTAAGCACTTCGATAATATTTCCGCAGTTTTTTTCTGCGTGTATGTTTCCACTGAGGTGAAACGACTATCAAAGCGATCAAAAGCAACTAACCTTAAAAAAATCCATAAATCATAAAAACAAGCACCAAAACAATAAAAACAATGAACATAAAACGACTACTGTTTTTAACAGTTATTTTTTAGGTATTTTAAAAATATTTTTTAATAAAAAAAATATTTTTTTTCTTTTAATTACAATAATTTTTTATTTCCTGCATCCTATTAAAATGCAGTCAAAATTCCAATTTTTAAATTCAATTTTTAAAAACTCGACATAACCCAGCAAACAATCCGGTCCGTTTATGTGCCGTTTTCGGTACAGCATATCCGTTTCCGTACCGTTTTCCGGATCAGTATACGGACCGGAAAACGGAATAAAAGGAACATCGAATACGGATTCGAAACAGTATAAAGCACGCTAAAACGGACCGTTTTCGTACCGTCATGCTGTATATAAAACGGAGTGTACGAATTGAGTGTACGTTCGAAACGTACCGTAAACTGTCCGTCATTTATTTTAAAAACGGAGTGGACTCCGTTTTTAATATACCGTATACGGTCCGAATATGGTCCGTATTCGTACCGTTTTTTTTAAATGGTCCATTTTTATTTTTTTTTTTATTTATTTTATCTAAATGATTTCTCTTTTTTTAATTTTAAACAAAAGTTTGGTTTTATTTTTAAATTTTTTCATTTATAAAGATATTAACAAAAATGGATTAACAATTACAGTAAAAATAAACTAGAAAAACATGATATGTATGAATTAAGATTTGTCAACTTACCTGTATCAAGTTAATGCATCAAAGTTATTCCGTGGTTATTTCTATTTTATTATATTATTTTATTAATATTTAATTTTATTAATAAATAAAATTGTTTGATTTTTTTTAAACAAAACACACTCCGGTAATACCGGAAAAAAACGATAACGGTTGTAACGGAGTTTTAACTGATGCAAATCGGTGTAGTGCGGTTAAACGGCACCGAAACGGATACAGCAAAACGGAGTTAAAACGGATAATTTTCGAAAATTTGAGTAATCCAATTTTACTGTACGTTAATGGTCCGTTTTCGTACAAGCTTCGACGGATACGTCAATTCCGGTCCGTTTTCGTACCGTCAATGCCGGATTCATGAATCCGTTTGTAACGGACAGTCCGTAAAGTTGTTTCTTGGGAATCTTCTATTTTTAAATAACTAACAAAAACTTAACTGCAAAATTAGTGTTTTGGTAGTAGTTTATTAAAAATGCAAATAACACTCAAAATAACTGCTACTGAAGTACAGTATTTTTGATTAGTTATTTTTTTGAAAGACTGTCCACATTAGTCGTTTTTCATTATCTCATGGAAAAATTACTTCAATAGCAGTTAAAACAACTATTACTGTTTACTACCCGAATGACCTATATGTAGTTACTGTAAGAATATTCTAAGTGCAGAAACATGTTTAAACCAAATAGAGAACAAATTTTGTTTGATTTCAAATTAATGTTGTTCTTTTCAATTTAATGTTGTTTCTAGTTGATTTTCTAATGCTTTTTGCTGTGTGTAATATCGATGTTGCTTTTTGTATACAATAAAAATATCACAGTATATACAGTAGCGAAACTCTTTATGGTGAATTATACCCACATTTTTTCAACACAATTTTTTTCACACACATAGGGTCTGTGCGAATTCACTTCTTAAGTCAAACAATTTCAAAATTCAGTCAAATATAATCAACATAAAAAAATAAAAAAGAAAACAAAAATTTATATATTTTTAGAATTCTTTCATTAATGAATAGTATTATGGAAAATTTTAAAATTTATTTACAAAAAAAATATAACAATGCTAGAATTGAGTGGAATTATGTGGTTTTGTTGTGCATTTTGGTGATAATTTTGTAAAGGCAAATTTATGGACAAATTATTATAAACAAATTCTATATTAACGCTAGTGTTGGCGTTATTTGTTATTAATAGCCACCTTAAGAATCAATATCATTGGTGTTATTAAATTTGGTTTCATTAATCATATTAATTTTACTGGCCCTTTGTTCCAACTAGGAATTACAGGATTTATATATATATATATTAAATTTGGGTTTAATTTTAAAGTCAGTGAATATATTAAATATTCTTTATGAAAAACCACCTGGTTTCAACTTAAAAAAACTGCCTTTTAATACAATGCCAGCAAATATTTCGTTCAAATCCTTTTTCTAAAATTAAGCTGTGTTAGGATTTGAAAAAAAGATCTAAATTTTTTTTAAACCTTTTTCAATCAGACTTTCCAGATGTATAGAACAATGCTTCATAAAAATTTTTTGTAATTTTCTTGCGGAAATACTAGCAACCAAATTTGAAACTTTGACAGAATATTAGTAATAGACGGTTAAAGATATTTGAAAAGTTTGAATCTTGAGTAATTTTGTAAAGAAATCTTTATTTAATGGTATATGCATGTTTTTTCAAGTTAATTTTTTAATTTTATGAAAAAATATTGTGTTTTTTTTACTCTTTTGAAAATTGTCATATGGACATAATTTTTATAAGTGTAGCAGTAAGGGCACTCACGATGGATATTTGCACACAAGAAACCGGCTGTGCATATTTGCATCATATGTGCAAATGATTTAATATATTCAAATCATTTTTGAAAAAGATCCCACCAAAAGAGATCACAAATTGATTTTTGTTGGAATTATTATTTGGAAAATCTTGCCAACACTTTTCAACAATTTTTTTATTCAAGATTGTACACCGACAAATTCCTCAGTTAGAGAAACCCTCAGTTAAATTTAAAATATTTTAAAATAACTGAAATAATTATTAAAAGTTGTATTTGTTCGACCTTTCAGTTTTAATAAAATAAAAATGCTCGAGCTCGAGGCCAGTTGTAGTTAATATAAAATTAATTTATTTCTCAATATTTCGACATTCGTCGAATGTCATCTTCAGGAGAAGTATATTTAATGTTTACATAAAAAACACAGCTTAGAACTATCGTTGTTTGTTTGTCACCATCTGATATTGCACTGATATCAGATGGTGACAAACAAACAACGATAGTTCTAAGCTGTGTTTTTTATGTAAACATTAAATATACTTCTCCTGAAGATGACATTCGACGAATGTCGAAATATTGAGAAATAAATTAATTTTATATTAACTACAACTGGCCTCGAGCTCGAGCATTTTTATTTTATTGAAATAATTATCATTAACTTTTGCTTAAGTTACAAACAATTTGTTTTTGTTAGTTGATATTTCAATAACTTATATTTTGCTTTTTTAAATTGTAAAAAAATAAAATATATAACAATAATCAAAAAAAAAAAAATGTTTAAAAACTATTTTTGTTAAATTTTTTATTAAAATCGATGTTAACGGCATTGGATAGATAAACGAAAATGCAGCTTATGAAAAATCGTTATATATTAGCGAATAGAGTAAATAAAAACAGTTTAAATAGAAGACATTATTCATAGTGTAATCTTAAGTTTTAAACGTTTTTCCATTTGAAATAAAAAGTGCATATAATAAACAAAATTATTTTATTTTGCATCCGAATACGATTTTCCAGTTCTTATTGGGGGATTTAACTGGTTATAAACTACTAAATTAAAATTCTGTTTTATTTTAATTATGAAATTGTTATCAGTAACTGACATATCGGTTAAATAAAATATTGAAAGAATTTTGGTTAAATTTAATTAAATCTAACAACTGAGCCTCACTAGGGTGTTATTCACCTGAGACTCAGTTAAAAACTCAGTTAAAAACTATTAAATGACAAATTTTTTGGGTCTAGTCATGCTGTTGAAATATTTAAAAATAATTAATTAAAGTTTTGATTCGTAAATCTGGCGACAAGTTTCAAATTCTAATTAGTCGTTATAATCGTTGTGAAATTTGAAGAAAATTGAATCCACATTTTGAACCAAATTAACAAACGGAAAATCAATTGTGAATAAAGCTTAAATGTAAACCTTTATCGTTTTTCTTAAAACATACAATCTAGCAATTGGGTCATATCTGTAATGAGCTGACCACTAATCGATATTTAAAAAAAAATCAATAATGTTTTTTATATATGGTAATACTGTAAATACTGCAGTGTTGCATTTCATCAACAGTGTTGTATTAGCTCGCCCAGTGTTGATAAATGAGTACTGTTTTGACGAAACACAAGACAAAAAGAAGCGAAAATCAAAAATAAAAATGGCGTGTCAAAAACAAAGCGTCGTTCTAAAGGGTGATTATTGTAATATTTTTACTTGTGAAATTTCCATGTTATAGTGTTTAATTAAAATTTAAAAAACATAAAAAATCAATGCAAAATATCAACTACTAAAATAAAAAAACACTAATTAATGTGTAAGAAAGGGCGTGCAAATGAAAAATTGAATAGACGGCATAACCTCTAAAAACAGTGACATAAATATATTGTAATGATGAAAATGAAAGAAGAAGCAGAGACAAGTAGTAAATTGCCGCCTAAAATATTGGGTGGTGTTGGCGGTTCATCAACAATGGCGATGATAATAACCACCAACTCGACAACAATTCCAACCATCATCTCAACGTCTACCTCCAATCTGAATACGAGCACACCCACTAAGCTGGCCAACGATGAAATTCTTAGTTCGTTACTGCGTATGAATAACTTTGACTCGATATCGAGTATCAAAGATGAATCGTTGGATATAGATCTATCGGCTTGTGTTACCATCACAGCAGATCCCTCGGGAATGATAGGTGGCAATAGTTTATCATCATCTGATTTTTGGAGAGTATTAGATGAAAGTGCTCAAATTACACAATTAGATGTTAATAATAGTAATATAGGAGGCGGTGGTGTTGGTGGAGGTAATGTTGGAAGTTGTAACACCAGCCGGGAATCCATACAAACATCACCATCCGCCTATATTAATGGCAGTTCTATACCCATAACTGATAAAACTGAATTGAAGGGTATAATTAAGAAAGAACAAAATAATTTTAGTGGAACCTTCTTAAAACCCTCCACTGGTATTTCATTTTCTCCCCTAAAACGTACCATGAAGCCTCTGCAAGCGGAGCAACAAACCCTCAAGGAAAAGTCCCCCACCCGATATAACAAAATAGATGTTGGACCTCCTTCGCTAGCTCCTCTTATAAGAATCAATCAAACTTTTTTAAAACGTCAGATGGAATTGCCAAAGTTGAATGGTGGTAGTCTAACATTAAATGATACAGCTGTTGCTTACAAAAAGGAAATCATATTGGGTACACAACCACCTCCACTGACAGCTTTGGAAACTACCACAAATAAAGAAATCCCAACACCGACAAAATCTTTACCCCCCGATCCCATATATAAATGTGTCGATTGTGACAATCTTATATTCCAGGGAATACAGGAATTGAGTAAACATATAAAACATCGTTTGTTACACAAATGCCCAGACTGCGATAGAGAATTTGATCTAGAGACCTCGTTAAAGAAACATTTAAAAACCCATCGTCCTATTGATGCACGCAAAGATGCTTGGAAAAAATGTCCGGATTGTGGAAAGTGGTAAGTAAGAAAAATTTAAATAGTGTGACTAAGGAAAGAAATTAATAAGATTTAATAACTAACATCTGCGGCCATACTAAACGTGTGACTAACATCGAGTGCTGGTCTCTTTTTCTTGAACTGTATTTTGGTAGTATAAAAGTATTATTTGGTGTGGTTTACTTACCTCCTCCGTCAGAATTTTCTAAATTAGATGAAATTCATTGTGAACTTTTTCTGAACTACTCCCATGTAATTATTGCTGGTGATTTAAATTTTAACCAGTTTGATAGTAGGAAATCAAGCCTACTTCATTCGTTCTGTACTGGGGTCAAATTTATATATCTGTCATAACTCTAAGCCTACCCATTATGACGTGAGATATTCTTCAACATCTTTGATTGACTTTTTGTTTTTTAGTAAGAGATCGTTCTATGATTAATTTCTCTGGACAGAAACAATGCCCATCTATTTCACACCATGCACTTATTTCTGCTTCTTTTAAGATGAATTTAGACACCTTGGAATCTGTTGTTGAGCTCCCCGATTTGAATAAAATTGATTGGAAAGGCTTATTAAACTTTTTATTACATTTTGATTCTTTTCAAATTTTTTGTTCTGCTGATGTAGAATATAAATGTTCTATGTTTTGCTCGCTTATTGATACTCCTTATTCCTATGTTCCTCTTAAGAGAATTTTTAGATCGAGTGATGATAATTAGATGGGGGCAAGGACTATTGTGTTAGCGAGATCTCTGAGAGACCTAGCCTTTTCTGCATATCAACCTGATCCAACCAGTCATAAATGGAGGGTGTTTTGTAAATATCGTAATAGGGCAAAGGCTGCGATTCGGAGGGAAAAAAGAAGGCATTATGGAAAATTATTTTGGGATTTAGACACTTCTGGCATGTGGAGAGTGCTCAAGAGAGCTGGTTGTGTTAGCACTGATGATATAGTTTTTGATGGGCATGTTGAACTCATGAATCAATATTTTGTACGTGTTGGGGGGTCCTGATCAGGTTGTCGAATTTGATTGTGATTCCTTTGGAGAATTGGATAACTCATTTTCTTTTAATTGTGTTGATGAGTATAACGTTTGTGTAGCCTTGAATAAAATTAAATCGAAATCTGTTGGTGTGGATGGTATTACTATTCAGTTTGTAAAGATTGTATACCCTTACATTTCTGACATCATCTTGCATTTAGTTAATTCTATTTTAACAACGTCCGTATTTCCTACTATTTGGAAATGTGCCAATTCCAAAATCTAGTACTGTCAGGGGTCCGGATGATTTACGACCAATTTCTATTCTCCCTGCTTTATTTATAATTGTTGAGCATCTAATAAGGGATCAAATGCTTTCGATTACTAGGGGATATAATACTACTTCTTTATTGCTTAATTTAACTGATACCATTAGGACTTTTGAATTCTCGATTTAACCAAAGCGTTTAATTCTATATGCTACTCTATCTTGATTACAAAGCTTAGGGATATGTTTAACTTTTCGAAGTCGGCTTGTAAGAAGGATAATGTATGTATTGTGTGAGCTGTTACTGATTGTAACCGGAATATGATTCTTAATTCTAAACTATAAGTTCTTAATTGTTTTCGTTTTATATATTTTACGGCAGGGGAGCCAAAACAGTTAGGTTTGATTTTAGGTGAAATGGTTTATGCGTATAATATTTTGTTATTGTATATACCTATGTATTTTTTAGTTTTAAGTTCTTATTCAGGATTGTTATTACTATATAATACGTTTTTTACCTGGATGGCTTTTGTATTACAATATGGATTTTTAAATAAATAAATAAATTTGATGATATACACACAAAAAAAATTGTTGCCAAGTAATAAGGAGCATTTCAACTAATTAATTATTTATGCAAAGAATAAATTTTTCAAAAAAAAAATATGCAAATAAACTTTATTAGTTAAAATGCTGCTTGTTACTTATCAACTATTTTTTTGTGTGTAAGAATTTGTTGTGTAAAAAATGTTATGCTGTTGTTGTTAGTTACTCGTTTTAATTTATGAAAAGATCTGTAGATTTTCATTTCATTTATTAATTTAAAAACCAAGCCAATAGGGCCAAATATGGTTCGTATTTTGCAATAAATTTTTACAAAAAATAATAAAATAAATTTACAGTGCACTCGCGATAACGTGAACACCAGATCTGTAAAAGAATCATTCTTTTTTGATTTCAATTCATTACGAATTTGAATTGAATTTTGAATTAATTCTTTTTACATAAAAAAAGAATTGAATGAAATTTGAATTAATTCAAATGAATTTGGCAAAAAATAAATTGGAATTCATTTCCAATTTAAATGAATTCGCCAAAATGAATTGCAATTAATTTTCAATTCAAATGAGTTGGGCGAAATGAATTGCAATTCATTTCCAATTCATTTGACTTGAATTGATTTTGAATTAATTCAAATGAAACAGAAAAATGAATTGCATTTCATTTTTAATTCATTTGAATTGAATTGATTTTGAATTAATTCAAATGAATTAGAAAAAAATTGCAATTCATATTAATGAAATGAAAAATGAATTGCAATTAATCAAAGTAAACATGGTGTTTGGAGTTTGTTTCTACAAGTATTACTTATTTTAAGTTTGGCATACGCTAAACGACAAAACACGTTTAATATTCGAGAAACAGTTAATAGTTTATGAAATTTTGTGACCCACGGCCACCCAACGACAAACACCTTAGTAATATATATGTAATATTTATTTTACAAAATGGAGGTGTCTTTTAGAAATAAACAAATTACTTCAAATAACAATTGGAAGGTCGAATAATATACAACATTAAATGTACAACATTAAATATACAACATTAAATATAAACCAAATAAATAAAAAAATGATAATAAATGTAGTTCAAACATAATTAATTATGCCTCATAAACATTGTAAACATATGACCTTAAGTAGAACAAGGTGTCACTTTACTAGGGTTTCAAAGAATGTTTAGGAAAAAAAGGCGTTAAAAAGGAAAAATTACAAAAAAAAAATTGAAAGTTCGAAATATTTTGGATAATATTTTCACATTTGTTTATTAAAAGTATAAACAGATATATATATATTTGTAAATCTTAACTATTCATCTTTCTAAAACCGTTCAAAAATTTAAAATTGGCTTAGAAGTTAGTAGGTTAAAAATATTTTTGTCCTTAAAGTTCTGAAAAAATGTTTTTTATCGATAACGTCAGATTTTGAGGGTGTATTCAAAATTCTGAAAATTTAAAAGTGATTTACTCAGCAAATCCTACAACCTACACTAGGTCATTTTACATGATGTTTCGATTTTATTTAAAGGATATAGACAATTCCCTGATGCAATGCAGAATATGATAGATTATATTGTTAATGTACTTGGTAATTGAATGTCTTCCAATTATGTTAACCTCATTTTTTAAAAATCGAAACCTTAGACTCTCTGCTGAGAAATCCACAGCCACCTTGTTAACAACTTCGACAAAGGAAGTAAAGTGCAAACTTAATATCTTGGCCGACGGACACACTATACCTACAGTAAATAATTCAAAAAATTTAGGAGTCACTTTGGGCAGCCTCCTCCTCACCTTTTCAACCCATTCCTCTACTGTTCGTAATCGCGTAGTAATAATGTTTTGAAGGCCTTATGGGGAAGTACCTGGGGTAAGGATAAGGAAACACTGCTAGAAAATACACAATAAATACAAAATCAGGAGTTCCGAAATGGTTTTTATCAAAACTTAATTTCAATTGAAAAGAATTTAGAAAATATTATATTAAAGAGGTTTTTTCTTTCGTTTTCATAAATTTCGACTTTAAGAAACATGAGGGATAAATTTTTTGCAAATATCGAAAATATTATGCTTCCACGATCGTTAAAAAATATATATTATTTTTATATATGTATTATTTTTAATTTGTGTGAGTTTTTGTGATGTCAGTTAAACTTGGTTTAGTTAAACCGAAAACAAATTTTGTCTGCCGTTTCCAAAATAATTATCAAAATATTGTCGAAACCACTTTATCTTGCTTAGAATTTTGGTCTTTATTATAATAAAACAGGAGAAACCACATTTCAGAAGCAGTATTCCATTTAAAAACTTCGTTAATCTAAGTTTAAAAATAATCTAAATCCTAAAAACTCGGCCTAAGTTGGATATAGATCCGAATAAAAGAAAAAAGTGAACGGACCAATACCAGTTGTAACAACAAAAGCTGATGATAATTTTAGTTCAATTCGAATCTCGCTAAAAGTTTAAACACTTTCTAATAATTTTGCGATTGTTGCGATTTTTTTTTGTGAATATTTATATATTTTAAAATTTTAGACCTTTTTGTGTTAATTTATAGTTTCGATGTCTACATAAACTATCATTTGAGTATAAAAATGTGTGTTATTGTTCAATGATAATTTAAAAAAAAAAAAAACAAGTTTGATATAATTTTTATTAAAAATAAAATCTAATTGTGCAATTAAAATTATTAAGTTCGAGGCCATACTCTGTATTTCTTTATTAGGATATTGTCCTAACAAATAATCTATAGAGTTTTTGTTTTCAAAGTTATTAATTGACCACTTTCAGGAATGTGTTTATAGATCTATTTCGGAAATTTTCTAGGTTCCCATTATCAGAACACGTTTTGAAAAAAGTGACAATCCCATGCAAAACATCAAACATTCATATAAACTAGTTTTCCCACTAAATGAGAACTAATATATGAGCTCGAAGTTAAAGATTATCACCATTAATCAAAAATAAATTGAAAACTTGTTCGTTATGTGCAAGCTCTACCTTTGGTAAATATACAATACACGCTTTTTGTTTTTATTCTCCTTTTTATTTACACACTTGTTTTGTTTTGTTTAAAAACAAGATGTAAAGGGGGAGTAAAGAAGACCGTACTTTGTCTTTTATACAAGTTTAATATAATTTTTATTAAAAATAAAAATTATGTTTTTTCGACCTTTAATTGTGCAATGAAAATGAAAATTATTCAAATTAAAAATAACCTAATAAAGTAATTTAGAGTATGGCCTCGAACTTGAATAATTTTCAATTTTTATTTTAAAAATGTTTTTAGAAATTGCTATAAATGTGGTATTTTAGGCATTGGTCTTAGTTAAAAATACGAAACAATTTAATTTTTTTATAAAAAAACATACTCAGCTAGTACACATTTTGATTTACTCGATTTACTCGATTAAATCGATTAATCGACCAAAATTGTTCGAGTTATTCTTTGATTGTTTGATTAAAATTCATCGATTAATCTACTAACGGTTAACCGATTGAATACCCTTATATACACTATGGTGTTTAAGACCGAGGGAGGGTATATTAACTCAGCTTTAAAGAAGATTTTCCCATTTGATCACTCACCGTTTCGAATAAATTTAGATCTAAGATAGAGGAGGAAATATTAATGAACATTATGTTGTTAACATCAAACATTTTTCCATCTTAAGATTAGTTCTACCAGTGACATAACTTTAATTAACTTCTCGTTTTTTTTAGCCTTAAACTTGGTAGCATGTGGATGCATCGTAAAATCCATACAGAGAATAAAAAATATGGCTGTGAAGTATGTGGACAGAAGTTTGTGCAGAAAATTAACTTAACTCATCATCAACGTATACATACCTCAGAAAAACCATTTGAATGTTCAGAATGCCAGAAACGTTTTCAGGAACGCAGCCATTTACAGAGACATCAAAAATATCATGCACAAACAAGATCCTATCGTTGTGAGAAATGTGGTAAAATGTATAAGACCGAAAGATGTCTCAAGGTACACAATTTGGTACATCTCGAGCAGAGACCGTTTGCTTGCACCGTATGCGATAAGTCATTTATATCGAATTCGAAATTAAAGCAACATTCGAATATACACACGGGGGAGAGACCATTTAAATGTAATTATTGTCCAAGAGATTTCACCAATTTCCCAAATTGGTTAAAACATACAAGACGTCGTCATAAGGTGGATCATAAAACAGGCGAAATGTTAGAAAACATTCCTTCATATTGTTCCAAAAAGTCAACACGAACAACAAAGGCAAAGAAAACTTCGGAAACAAAAACCAACACTACAACAGTGACCGTTTCAAATGCAAACAACAACAGTACGAACACAATTACAAACCAAATGTCAATGAATTTAAATGCAACAGATCTCAGTAAAATGGATATAAATCAACAATGTGAACAGCAGCAACAATTAAACCAACAACAACACCCTCAACAATTACTAACAACATATACAACAACCTCAAATAGTACACCAGCACCAACTAGAATATTTACCACAATTACTTTAACCAAACCCTTGCTAACTCTAACAACAAGTAGTAAACCGATAGTGTCCATAAATGGTCCACCACCTTTAGCCAAAGTGCCGGCAAAACGTAAAAAGAAAATACAAAATCCGGCTCCGGCTCAAATACCAAAATCTGAATCAGAGACTTTAACAACAGCCAGTAATTTCTTGCATACTACAAACTCACATTCCCAATTAAAATTGGCCCATTCAAATAATGGGGTAAAAGGTCCACCACCTCTAGCGTTGGTGTTTAATACAAAACCCATTAAGATTATGAGTTGTTTAAACACAACTAAAACTTTAATAACAACCCACCAGCAACAACAACAGCAGCAACCGCAAGAATCACTGCTAGAGCCACTAAAACATCAACCTAAAAAAATGGAAAAAGTTAAGAGAGAACGTAAACAACCAATGCCAAAGCAAGTTCAACAAGTCCCTCCACCATTAATAATTAAACAAGAATTTATAGAACCAGAAATTAAAGTGCAGTCTCAAGAACAACGTCAACAACAACAACAGCAACACCATCATCAACAGCAACAACGCCAACAGCAACAACAACGACAGCAACAGCAGCAACAACGTCAACAGCAGCATCAACAGGAACAACATCATCGTCAACAACAGCAACAACATCAGCAGCAACAACAACAACACCAACAAACCAAAGTATCACCGTTCCCTGATTTACATTGTCTTAGTATTACATCTGCTGAGGAATTGATTATGGAACAAGCTTTGGAAATGGAAGAATGTGGTCTTTATAAGGCAACATCTTCTTCATCCAGCGATCATCATGTTATGTCCAATTATAATGATACCGATAATGCTATATCTTCAGATTCTATTGCGGATTTACATTTTAAAATAAAAGAAGAACATCATGATATGGATTTGAAATTAAAAACGGAAGAATTTGGTAAGTTTTGTTAAAAAATATTAAATTAAAATTAAGGGAAAATATATTAACTCATTAATGACACGCCATAGACCAGCTGTTAATTTTTCAACCAAACTTTGCAGATATATAGAGAACCATGCTTCATTAAGAAATGTTTGTAATATTGTTTTGCCTTAAAGCGATCTCTCTTGGAACTATTATTTGATTTATTTATTTCAGTCTATCAACTCTGTCCTATGTTTCACATTCCCATGAAAATGAAATCAATACGACTTTTTGGTGTTTTGTCTTTCACATACCCATTTTTATTTTCGATTTACTTTCCTGTAGAAAGTAAAACGAAAGCAATTTTTTCCTTACAGAAGTTTTTAAAAATCATAAAACTGCTTTATAAGTTAAACATTTTGACCGAAAACATATGTTTTCAATAATTTTTCGACATTTTTCGATTATTATTTCGAATTTTATACATTTATGGGGATTAGAAAGCACCAAATTTCAATATCAAATATCAATATCAAAAAGTAAGGAAACCTAGGACATAAGTATATGGATACAAAGATTCCTTACAGACTATGACTACAGCTAGATCGTAGATTATGCCAGTCAGCGTTACTTGTCTTTGATATAGTAAATGGTGTAATTGACTGTCCTGATTTGCTGTCTCTTATTCCATTTTATGTCCCTCCCAGAAGTTTAAGATTTATTGATATTTTTAATGTGACACTGCATCGCAATGAATATGCTCTTAATAGTATGCTAACTCGTACGTTTATTCATTTAAATGAAATCAATTTTAGTCTGCAACAGAATCATAAACGCACATCTTTTATAGAGTTTTCCACGTCCAAGGATAAATTTAAGCTGTTTTTAAGATATTATATTTATTTATATTAAATTTTTGATTTAATCATAGTCTGTGTGGAATTTTTGTTTCCATAGACTGAATAAATGAAATGAAATATAAGTATATATTGAACATTAATATATACATATGTGGTATGAATACATAATTAACAATTATTTTAAAATCGTTGTGAGAAATACTTTAAAGATTTCTTTTGATGTGCAAAACTCTATATGTTTTTGTAAATTAAATTTAATAGCATTTAAATTAATAAAAGTTTTGGTAATAGTACTATTAAGAGCAAAGTTATTACGATGAGGTGGAATATTAAAAAGATCAATATATCAACCAAAGTTGGAACTTTGACAGAATATAAATACTAAACAGTTGAAGATGTTTTAAAATTTTTTTTATTTTAGAAAGGTTAAGGTTAAGAAGAACAATAAACGTTTTCTCTTAAAATTATAAACACTATTAATTTTCATTAAATTTTGGTTACTTAATATGCAGTGGAATACCGGTTTAACGAATAATCGACTTAACAAACTCTGATTTCACGAAAACTACATTAAATTCACGAAAACTACATCAAATCGGGCCAAAAAAGAAAAACATAAATTTAGCCCCTGTTTATCAAACAAACAGATAAAAAATTAAATTTGAAAAAGCAATTCAAGAAATGAAATAAGCTAAAATAAAATTAATAATAAGTATTTTAATTAATTAAGCACAAATAAGTACATTTTTAGTGCGCCCCGGTAGGCTAGTTGGTAGCGTGCTAGCTTATCAGTGCGGGGGTCGTGGGTTCGATACCCACCAGAGGCACTGGTCTGTTTTCGCTACAACGCGCCGAAAGCCATAGTAGCTAGCAGGGCTGTCAGATATGGCGATTTCTCGCCAAACATGGCGATTTTGAAACGTGTTTGGCGTCGACATTTTCCATATGGCGACATGGCAATTTTTTGGCGATTTATGATGTAACTGGCGATTTTCTTGGCTATTTTCACCATTTATATTATTTCAGTGATTTTTTTAAATAGTTTGTCTTTTTTTGTTATCATTACTAATTAAAAAAAAAAATCGTCGGGTAACCTTATTTGCATGATTTTTGTTTTGTTATCATTTTAAGTGAATTTCATATTTAGTGTCAAAACGACATCAAAAGTCATGTCATGTCGTATGACATATGAACTTCCGTTCATAAATTGGAATAGTTATTTTAATAACGAAATTCCAACAAATTTACTTGATTTTTGGCCAAAAGTGTTTGATTATCATTATGCAGCAGGTACGTACCATTGAGAATAATAAATCACATCTTTAACAAATTGTGCTACAATTTTTTTACACCGACTAATGAAATGATAAAAAAATTCAATTCAAATAATAGCGGTATTCGCTCTTGGTAGCAAACTACCCTTGCAGACCTTTCAAAGCTTGCAGATCTTGTATAAATACAAGAGTATGCAAGACCACAACAACAAAATACATGAAATAAAAATATGCAAGACTTTTATTTATATGCAAGACGAAAACCTATTGCATATTCTGGGTCTTGCAAACCTTTCAAACTTACAATACTTAACATCTTTTAGTTTTGCCGGAAAACAAAAAAAGAACAGAAATATTTACAAAAAAAACATTTAATTTTCGTGTAAAAAAAAAACAACTGATTTTAACACAAATTTTTATCAAAAAACAAACTTAAATAAAAGAAAAATACGATATTCACACAAAATTACAACAGAGTTAAAAATCCACTGAGAACGAAGAATAATGTCAACCTTTTTTATTTGAAAAAATCGCTAAAGTCTACTTAAAAATCGCTAGAAAATACATTTTCGTTAGAAATTAGCTGTTTTGTCAACATTGAAATGCTTGGGTTGTAAACATACAATACACACAAAAAAAAAGACGCTCACGCTTTGTAGCATAAAATCATAGTATTAATGCAACCCTTGCATAAATGCTATCAAGAGTGAATACCGCTTATATGTACACACAAAAAAAAATGTAGGTAATATTGCCTTAAATTGTAGGGTGATTTTGCCTATTTTTATAGGCAACATAGAACTTCCCATATTTTAAGGCAATAGTACCAAAAAAAATAGGTATTTTCAATGTTCGAAAAAAGTTGGATTTTTTTTTTAAATACCCTTTTAAAAAGGTGTTTTACCCTTTTGTAAAGCTAAAATGCCTTTTTATATATTATTTAATATAGGTAAAATTACCTTTTTGTTTAAGCTAAATTACAAATATTTTAAGGCACTTTACTAGTGGAATTTGCTTATTAAATTTAATTAAAAAAAACCAGTTGTATTATGTTTTATTATTTTTATTATTTAAAATATTTAGTTTTGAATAAAATTAATTAAAGCTATGTTTTAAATAATATATACAATTTAGTGTTCCTTCATATCTTAAGTACTTTTTGTGCAAATTCATATATACATAGGCCACATTTGGAGATGTAGTTTTTGTAAATAAAACAATCCATGCCTTGCTTTTACTTTAAATTGTTCTTTTTAAGATGGTCCTTAGTAGTGTTTTTTTGTAGCTGAAATTAAGAAAAATAAATAATTAAATTCTCATGAACTTTAAAAATGGTATCTTGTGGCAGTGTTGGCTTCAGAAGTCTCAAAAAAAAAGTGAGGTTATGCTTCGTGATGTGTAGGAGTTTTGAGTTTTCAGCCTCCCGGTGAGTTGGCGGTGTTCTGTTGAAGTGTTTGAGTGTTTAAAATGTGTAAGAATTTTTAAATATTATAAATATTGTATGTCGAGCGTTATTTGTGACCATTTGATTTGTGTCCATAGATTGCTATGGACACAAATCAAATGGCCACAAATAACATTTGCAGACGTTAAGTATTTTTTCAAATAAAATACATACCTTTTTTCTTTCAATAATACCCCTTTTATGCTTTATTACATTAGGTTATATTGGAGCTGCAATTAAAAAAACAAAATAATTTATAAATTTTTTCAGAAAATTTTATTTTCATCTGATACATACCTTTTTAACAATAAATATTTTTAAAATGGCATTATCGAATTGAAAAAAACTAAAATTATTTTCGAAGAGTTGCCTATTTTTGGTAGTAAAAATAACCATCCCAATAGGTAAAAAAGTTATCTATTGGCATAGGCAATAAAACCTTTTTTTTTTATTTCATACAAAAATGGGGTGCCTATGCCATCAAAGGCAATATACACTGCAGTTTTTTTTTTGTGTGTATAAAAGTCAAGACAAGTAATGAAATCGATGAGGCTGAAGTTTACGATCTTATTTACTTATTTACTTATGTACTTAATTTTACTTTTTTTTTAACAGATCATATATATATATATGTAAATGCGTATATATTTTGCTAAATTAGAATAAGTATGCAAAGTTCCCAATATTTGTTAATTAAAAAAATTAACAAAAACTAAACTAAATTTACTTTTGACGAATTTTTAGTTTTTTTTTTATCAGTTTTTGGCGATTTTTGACTTAAATATTATACTAGCTTTTTTTGAGTAAACAAAATTTTATTTTTTTAAATAAATAAATTAACAAAAACAACAAATTTTACTTTTTGGCGATTTTTGACATCCGGTTTGGCGATGGAGCTCAAAAAAATCTGACAACCCTGGTAGCTAGTGCTCGGTTAGGGAAATAGTATATAATTTGTAATAATATGATTATTAATTAATAAAAAAAAGTACATTTTTATACGTGGTATATATAGAGCGGTAATTTTTTTGACTTGAAGTCAGTCAGTGCCAAATGATGAAATCAAAAGTTTTTTGTTAGAAAGTGTTTTGCAACCGTCAGATAATGACAATCGTAATTAATTTTTTTTTTTTTTATATTAATTACTGTAGAATATTTCTTTAGTTAGTCTCTTTACAGGAAGAAGAAGAAGAAAACATTTTTATTGAAAAATTTTACGGACACAAGGGATACACCAGACTGCCGCAGTTTCGTCCCCCTCCTGGGACTCGTCAGTGGTTAATTTATGTGTCAATTGAACAAAGTATTTTATATTGTTAATTTTGCTCTATATGAAACAATTTTTAAAATTCTATAGACAAATTACTATTATGAGTTTTTAGATAAAATTTTTGTTTTACTAGCGAATTTGGCGATAAATATTTTAGCGAATATAATTAGTATTTTTGCAAGTTTGATATAATTTTTATTAAAATTAAAAATTATGCTTTTTTGACCTTTAATTGTGCGATGAAAATGAAAATTATTCAAGTTCGAGGCCATACTCCATATTTCTTTATTAGGATATTGTCCTAACAAATAGTCTATAGAGTTTTTGTTTTCAAATTTATTAATTGGCCACTTTTAGGAATGTGTTGATAGATATATTTCGGGAATTTTTTAGGTTCCCATCATCAGCACACGTTTTGAAAGAAGTGACAATCTCATGCAAAACATCAAACATTCATATAACCTAGTTTTTGCACTAAATGAGAACTTATATATGAGCTCGAAGTGAAAGATTCTTACCATTGATCAAAAATAAATTGAAAACTTGTTCGTTATGTGCAAGCTATACAATACACGCTTTTTGTTTTTATTCTCCTTTTTATATTCAAACTGGTTTGGTTTTGTTTAAAATCAAGATGTAAAGGGGGAGTAAACAAGACTGTACTTTGTCTTTTTTACAAGTTTGATATAATTTTTGTTAAAATTGTACAATTAAAGGTAGAAAAAACATAATATTTTTAATAAAAATTATATCAAAATTGTAGAACTATGCATTTAAAAAAAAATCAGTTTCTTATAATCACTCAAACCCATTTTTATGTGAATTTTGTTAATAAAACCGCTATTTTTAGCGCAGAAATCTAAAATTATGTTTTCATCTGCCTTAACCATATATTAGTGGATCAAATATCGGCTGTAATAACATGGAAACGCCAGTTTGAAAGATGAGACATAAATAATAAATAAAAACTTTGGATAATTTCCATTTTTTTTTTTTTTTTTTGAAATTTATTTTCACTAAAAATAAAAGTCGCAGCTTTTATATGAGCTGAGAAAAAAGAATTATTGGTTATTTTTCTTACTTTTGCTAAAAAAAATAATTTTTAAAGACTAGCTAAATATTTAATTATCTTATTTAAAGTACTGGCAAACTACTGAATTCCATTGCTGTACCAACGTTGAAAAATACCTTCGGCCAAGCGTATATTTGGTGTTATAATTTCGACACCGTGCCAGTACTGTAAAAATTAAAAACCCGACACTTTGCCAGTATATAGTCACATAAAATGCAAAAGGGCGTAACTAACAACAGAGTTCGAAAATTTATGTATCACTAACGTTCCTATCAAAAAAAACAATACAACGATCTCTATTGTTTCGTTCGTATTTATAAACACAACACAAGTGCTCAAATTGATGTTTGTAATATAACAAACGGAACAAAACGAAAATGTTTCTTTCGTCAAACATTATTATTTCGTAGTGGTTTTTTTTTGTGTTCATTCAACTTAAACATTAAAACGCGTTTTTACCTTGTGGTTGGCAAAGTAAAGAAATGATTTTTCTGCATGTTATCAATGTTTTTTTTGCATTAGTTTTATGAAATTTCACTGGAACTCCTCCGTTGAATCTTTTTATTAAACTAATGCAATTATTCATAAAATTCAATGAAAAATTTTTTTCACTTGTAATATGACATAAACACTAAGAACGGTTTACAAATAGTTTTGTTCCATTCCATAAACACAACAAAATCAAACTGTTTGAAATATTGGACAAACAGAACAAAATCGTTTAGTTTGGTCTCTCATCGAAAACTAGTTTGTGAAAGTGTTTGTGTTCTTTTTACAAATCAAATTGAAAATAAAGAAATGTTGCGTTTATGTTTACTGTGCACAACAAAATGATTGTGTTGAGTTTCAGCAAAAAGCAAAACAGAACGATAGAAAACCGTTTGCTTGTGTTTAATTTCGAATTTTGACTAACAATGTTTCCAAGTACGGATTTATTGATGACTGTGATTCATTTGGCTAACCTACATACCTACACAAAATATGGGACTTGTACAATAAAAAATTGCGGTTAAATTTAGAATTTTATATGTTTTCGTTTTCTCTAATTTTTTTGGTTGCCCCGTAAAATATTGAAGTAGAGTTGAGTGATTATGAAGCACCGCATGGAATTACTTTTCTCCACAAAATTGCATGGTTCTATGATAATCACTATCAGTTTTATTAACAATATTGTTGAAATATCTGTGGAAGTTTTTTGCTTCTTCTGTAAAAAAGTTAATATGTTTGTTACATTCTTTTGAATTTTGGGTGACGATATTTATTTTATTTATTTATTATTCTTCAATTAAATAACCGAGCCCAAAGGGCCATATATGGCTAAGAAATAACTACAACACGATATATACTATTGTATGTACTAAAATTTTCATCAAAGCTGGTCGATGTGTGTTATTTACCCCAAAAAAAAAAATATTTGAGAATCCTTTTATAACAGAGCATTAATATTTTTTTAATCAAAGTAAAATCCCTCAGATCCAAAAAAATGTTTTATTATTTTATGTGATATTTTCTTTAAAAAAAATTCACAAATTCTGTAATAAATTTTTTTTTTCATAAAAAGTTTTCAGATTCTGAAACGCCCGAGTACGACAAGCCATATAAAATTTATGTTCTTTAATTCTTACAGATTCTCTTAAAAAACCAATGTGCTCCTCATTGGAATCCTCACCATTCTCATCACCTGCTTCTATGGAATTTGCATCCTCATCGACTTTAACTTCAGACTTTACAACAAGTAATTTTTACTTACCACCCTTTACCATAACAAATAATCAAATTATTACCACAAATTCACCGAAATATACCACCATGAAAATTGAAGATTCCAACGGTACGGTCGTAACAACACACACCCAAATGCCACAACTTATAACCAGCGTTCCAGAACTAATACAAATCAATAACAATAATCAAAGATATTTGAAGGCCGCCACAATGACAAGCAATTCCACACCATCATCATTTATCAATCAACTATACTTGCCTTTAACGGTTAATGCTGGTCCGGTTTTAATGAAGTCAAATCAAGCTTTGCCCTCCGTCGATACACTATTGTTTTCTCATTCAAAATTGGGCATCTTCAGTAATCGCAATTTACCAAAACAAGCCACCACAGCTCAACATAATTTATCCTAATCCAAAGTTAAAATACTTTTTCCATATACATATAGATTTGCTAATTAAGTTTCAGAACTTTTTCGAACCATTTCATAACTTTTAGTCTTAATTTATGTTGTGTGATTGATTATGTGTGTTTGATTTTTCTTATTTGTAATTTTAATTTTAGTTTGCATTAAAATTTGATCAAAACAAGAATATTATTATAGTGATGGATAATAATTAAATATAATTTAATTTCTCACTGAAAGATAACAAATTGACCATTTAGTGTGGTAATTTTGTTCAGATAAAATACAAACTGCAAAAATAGTAAACATAAATTCGAATGTTATAAATTATTTTATTATTTTTGCAATCAATGCTCTTTAAATTATATTTAATTATAATAAACTTTTTTTAGTCTTTAGCAGTAGTGTGTATATTTTTTTGTACAAAAAAGTAAAATAAAATGTTTTTTTTTTCAATGAAAAAATAAAATTTTATAACTTTTGTGTTAAAGGCAAGGGATTGGATTTTGGAGAGCTCACCCAAGCTTTTTCCACATTTCTATGAAATTCGAATATAATAGGTAGGAGAAAAAAGTAATAAAATATTGATAAGAAACATACCGGCCCAAGCGTATATTAAGGGTGTAAAAAATGGGTTTCAAAGTTGTTCGAAACTTTTTTGTTATATAAATTTTTATTATTATTTTGTAACCAAATGGAAAGGTCATCCAAATACCTTTCATTTGAGATACTAAATTTGTATACGCCCCTGTTTTGTGTTTCCTTACTTTTTGAATACGCATGAATTTAAAAAACATCGCACGTAGTTCAAAAGTAACTCAACTCAAAATTTAAAATTTTTCAGAAATCGAAAAAAAAATATTTGCAACTTCATACCAATTGAAACATTAAGAAAGACAACTGTTTTTTAGCAACAGTGTTTACAACAACAAAATACACTGATATTTTTTTTATAGATAAGCATAGTTTTAGCATATAAACCCGAAAAGTTAAAAGTTTGAGTTGAGTCACTTTTGAACTAGGTGTGCGATATGAAATTGAAATTTGGTGCTTTCTAATCCCCATAAATGTGTAAAACTCGAAATAATATTCGAAGAATGTAGAAAACATATCGCTCATTTACTTCAAGAACGTCACAACTCAAAAAACATGATTTTTGAGTTAAAGACGCAGAATTATTCGTTATATCAAACTCAAACAAAAATCAAACTTTGTTCTCTGGCAATTCTTCCCTAACTACGTAAGCGCCATCTATCGAATATACAAAGAATATATCATAGATGTGGCATCACTTACAACATATGGGAAAACAGTGGACATTAGAGTGAGGTACGTTTCTAAAAATAGAAATGTTGTGTTGTTGGAGTTGTACTTCTGAGATTATGTATGCAAGAACAAAAACACCGTGTATAGAATAAAACTAGTTTTAATCACAACAAAACTCGACCTGACGATAGATCAGTGGGCTAAAGCGCTCTGTCTAACGTGTAGAGCGAGTGCATGTGGCATTAGAAATCAGTTTATCTATGCCATGGTCAGTGATTGCACAGAAAATTTCATATAGACGCAATTGAACAAATAAAAACATAACAAATATTACATTATTCAAAAAAAAAACAAAAAAAACCAGTCTGATTCAGAAAATTGAAAATTTGCAATGTAGTTATGATTTTTAGAAAATACACTCATTCTTCTCAACCACGCCTACTCACCTCTTGAAAGAAATTATATCGTTATTTTTTTCTTCATGGTGGGAGTAAATTGAAAACTTTTAACTCGTTTTCTACAAAATCAAACTTTTTGAGTTATGACGTTATTGAAGTAAATAAGTGATATGTTTTCTGTAAAAAGGCTAAACTTTAACTCATACAGCAGTCTTATGATTTTTAAAAAATGATGTATTTTCTACAGGAAAGTAAATAGAAAATAAAAATGAATATGTGAAAGTGAAACTACCAAAAATTCGTATTGATTTCACTTTCATGGGAATGTGAAACATAGGACAGAGGTGATAGTCTCTGTTTGAAGAAGCATGGAAAAAACGAAAAATTAGGTAATTTTTGATAACAAATTTTAAACTTTAAAGGTGAAATTGGTTCGCTAAAACGGTACTCATTCTTATTTATTTTGTCCCCCTATCACCAATCAGCGGTGCTTCCATGTCAGTCTGAAAGTAACATTCACCTCTGTCTCCTCGGTTTCACATTCCCATGAAAGTGAAATCAATAAAATTTTTTTTGGTGCTTTGACTTTCACAAACCCATTTTTTTCGCTGTACTTTCCAGTAGAAAGTCAAACGAAAGCACTTTTTTTCCTGACAAGTTTTTTTTTTTTTAAATCAATATTAATTAAAATTTTGGCATTTTGACAGAAAACATATTTTTTCGAAAATATTTCAACATTTTTCGAATATTAGTTCGAAATTTTATACATTTATGGTGATTAGAAAGCACCAAATTTCAATTTCATCTGCTTTTCAAAAAGTAAGGAAACACCGTACGATTTGAGACTTCACAGATTTTTTATTGAATTAAATTATGGTTTAGATTTTAAAACAATTTGAGTTTTAAGATTATATTTTGGGTTTTTCAATATTTGTTACTACATTTTTAGTAATAATTGACATTTTAATCACATTTGTAATTGTTTTAATTTCAGAGACCCATTAATAACTATTAAAGATTAATTTTAATTAAAAAAAAAAATCACTGATTACTAAAATCCAAAAGGCCATAACTAACAAAAAATTCAAAATTGATTTTTTGATTGATTACGATGTAGTTAACCAAAATACACCTGCCCACAAAATTTTACACGTTTACGTCCAAAAATATCGACTTTATAAACGTAAATCAAAGGCCGTAACTGCAATTTTAATATATTAATTAACCAAAAAGTCTTGTACTGCAGTTTTTTCACTTTTATGTAATGATTTACACCATTTTCTTGTTTAACCAGTTTTATTTTATTTTCTCGAAATAAATAACTTAATTTTTATAAATTTTTCTCGAAAGTTTTGTAATAGGTAAAACGCGTTTAGTTTTTAAAAATACTCACAATAAATATTTATAAAAATGCAGTAGTTCACTAAAAACTCTTTAAATTATTGCCGAAAAGGAGCATTTTTTATTTTAAACATTTGTTTTAATTTTTGGCATACATTTTTGTATTGGAATTATGGCTTTTTGTTATTTTCAGGAAAATCGAGTGCAAAAGGCCGTAACTACATTACTTAAAAACTACTATTTTTCCATGAATTTTTTTCTCGCCTTCGTTTCTTAAGAATAATTTTAAAATTTGAATACTACCCAGCAAACAATCCGGTCCGTTTATGTGCCGTTTTCGGTACAGCATAGTCGGATCCGGAGTCCGTTTCCGTACCGTTTTCCGGATCAGTATACGGACCAGAAAACGGATTAAAAGGAACATCGAATACGGATTCGAATCCGTTGCAAGTCCGTCAATGACGGACCGTTTACGGACCCTTGGGTCGTGTTAAAAACTGACTCAAATCCGTTTAAAGGCCGTCAAATACGGACCGTTTCCGGACCGTTTTGTCGTGCTGAAAACGGATGATTCCGTTTTTTACGGATATAAAACGGACAATAAACGGATCGTTGAAAATACTTATTTGGTCCGTATTCTAACCATTTTTTTACAAAAAACTCAATGGATTTTTTTTTTTTTTATACATTTATTAATTTATTTGAAAAAATATTAAAATATACTTTATTTAACTTTAATTAAATACGAAATTCGCCACAGCTACTTTTTGTATCCAGCTTAGCAGCATCACGGAACATTTGTGGTCGATAATATTCAAAATCTAAAAGGAAAAAAGAATTTATTATTTTAGTTTCAAGAGAAAGTAAGAGTTTTCTTGGAATATATTTTTTTTATTTAAAAAAAAAATTGATACTTACTTTTTCGATGCAGTTTTTTGTTTCCACCAAGAGCATCATTGTTAGTTTGTGGCCCATTATTGAATCAGATATCTACATGTAAAAAATATTAAGTGGGGTTTAAAAACGATGGATTCTATGAACAAATATATTTTTGTTTGCACAATCTCATTTGAGCGTTTTAAATTATATAAATACTTACCATCTAACGTATGCAATGCATATTATGCATGCTATCTGAATTTATTTGGCGCCCCGATCTTTTATATTATTTACTTAATTTTATTTTAATAAAACAAATTGAAAAAAATTGTTACCGATTGTGACTGACTTGAAACGGATGAAAATCGGTTAAGTCCGTATTAGACGGCACGAAAACTGATATCCCCAAACGGACTAAAAACGTGTTTTCGAAAATCCGATTAAACGGTCCGAAAACGTACCGTAAACCCCGGATTCAAGGATCCGTACATGCCGGAGAGTCCGTAAAAATGTTTCTTGGGTATGCTTTAAGTAGTTTTTTAGTTATAATGTTTTTTGTCTCTGCTGTAGAGTTGTGTAGTTCGTGAACGACCTAGTTCAATTGAACTAATCTTTTCATTGAACTAGTGAGCTGGATCACAATCATCAGCTCTTTTAGGTCTTTCGCTCTTTTCGTTCTTTTTGTCTTTTGAGTAATACTTTTTTTCTTTATTTGCTAGCTCAATTTTTTTTAAATAATTTAAAACTTTTATAATGACGTATCATTTTATGATTTAACAATGATTTTAAATATATTTTAAAGTGTTGAATTATTCTCCGACAGTAAATTTAATAGAAAGTTACACATTGTGTTTCGCATCAGCTGATTCAATTCACTTCAAATAGTTCGTGTCGCACAGCTCAATTTAGGATAAAGAGCTGTTGAACTAGAAGAGCGAACTAGTTCATTGAAAGGAGCTGAACTGCAAAGAGCGATCTTTAGAAAGACCTTAAATGCCCAAGCCTACTCTGCTGTAAAAAAAAACTAAATAGTGTAGTTACGGCCTTTTGGATCAAATAGGTCTTCTATAACAAAAAATTGAAAATGAACTTTTTGATTGATTTACTATGTAGTTAACCAAAATACACCTTCCCACAAAATTATACACGTTTACATCCTGAAATACCGATTTTAATAACAAAAATCAAAAGGCCCTAACTGCAATTTTAATATATTCATTAACCCAAAAGTCGTGTACAGTTTTTTTACCTTTTATATAATTATTTATACTGTTTTTTTTTTTTTGTTGAACCAATTTAATTTTATTTTCTTGAAATCAATTAATTTTATCAATTTTTCAAGAAAATTTTTAAATAGTTAAAATGCGTTTTTTTTAAACCGATAAAAATACAGTTGACTAAAAACTTCTTTAATTACTTTCGAAAAGAAGTATTTTTTTTTTCTAAACCTCTTGTTTTATTTTTGGCAAAAAGGTTTTATTGAAGTTACGGCTTTTTGGTTTCAGAAAAATCTAGAACAAAAAGCTGTAACTAACATTACAATGCTAGTTACTTAGAAACTAACATTAATTTTGTTCTCAGAAACAAAATTCGTCTTTGTTTCTCAAGCATAATTCTAAAATTTTGCATACTAAGATTTTAGCAGTTTTTTATTTATAATGTTTTTTTGTCTCTCCTGTAAAAAAAAATAACGAAAAAGTGTAGTTACGGCCTTTTGAACTTTAGGTGACGATATATACACCTAAAGATGTCTTCTTAAAGGTTCCTTATTAAAATTTGTTATTTGAATTTTATGGAAAGGAAGGAACTTTAACAATTCAAATTGTTTTTTAAATTTAAAAAGTAAATATAGCAGTAATTATTGAAGTGTTACTATCAAATTTTATTTTTATAAAATACGCTTAAAAACTACGTAAAAATTCATTTATTAATGAATGAAATATAAACCCCGGCAATAAGTAAAGAATATCTCTACAAATTTACAATTTTAAAACATTAACATGTATATTTTCATACATAAATAAAAAAAAAAAAAAAAAAATCAAAATAACTTATTTTTTTTAACAGAAATTCTAAAAAAACAAAAATAAAATTTATTAATAAGTATTTTGTTTAAAAAACAATAATAAATCTACTTGTGATTTTTTAAAATTAAATTCATTACTGTTAGGGTCTCTGAATTTTATCTTAAACATTTCTCTGAGTGTGGCCGCTAATTTCTCTATTTAAATAACTCCAGCCATTGGATGTTACTGCATAACCTCTGGGAGCATAACCTGGTCAGGCATTATGTAGGGCGATCAACGATTATCGTTCACTTTTCGAAGTTAAATTACGAAAATAATGCATTCAAATTTTAAATATAGTTAACAATTTTGGTAAAAAACAACAATTTTCCATTATTTAATTTAATAGTTTCCGTAAGTAACATCGTGAAAGCGACAGCAATTTAGGTATCGTTTTGAACAGAACGATAACGGTTTTCTTAGAGAATCTGTCTCCTGGCTAGGAATTCTGTAGGACGATCGACGATATTCGTCCACTTTTCGAAGTTAAATTACACCAATATTACATACAAATTTTAAATAATGTTAAAAATTTTGGTAAAAAACAACAACTTTCCATTATTTAGTTTAACGTTTTTGTAAGAATAAATAAAAATGCGCCTGTGTAATTTTATAGAAGCTTTATTCGAGTACACTAATCCGAGGTTTGCGTCACTTTGATTTGCTTCGTTTCAAAGTTGCGTCGTTTAAAAATTTTCTGTTCGAGTTTTTTTTTATCAGAACACAAAAAGCGTACCAAGCTTAAGTAATGGAAATTTTTCAAAATAATAATCCGGACAAAGTTCGAAGTTTAAAAGTGTCAAGAAATGTTGCCGACGCTATTAATTGGTACAAGGAAATTTATTTGGAAAAACAAGCTCTTACAATCCAAAGAAAATATGCCGCCAAAAAGTCGTGGAGCATTTTTTTTTTTCTTTCTTTAGTCCTATTTTCATCCATACATGATCTAGAAACTAAATCCGCTATCATATTAAGAGTTACTGTAGTGATGAATAAAAAGGCTTGTTGTTCTTTCTTTAAGCTCTAATGAGCAACTGATTTTATTGTATCTAAAAATTACTTAGAACTACTTAAACATATTATTATATAGCGTGGATTTCGCAATGTAAGCAAAATCCCACGCTAGTAAGTTTGGTGAGTAGTTGACAAACAACATTCCACAAAGTGTGGGTCTCTAGTTACATACAGACGGTATGGTAACGCAGACTTGTCAAACACACTACATTACCACAAAATTGTATTTATATATATTCCAGAGCACCGTGTAAAATGCATCTAATTTGCAAAAACCTAAATTATTTACATACAAAGATGATGTACTTGGCAAAAGAAAAACTTTGATACCTATTTAAAACGAAGAGTAACCACCCCATTACATTTTTGTCAAAACGCGAACTAGCACGAATTTCAAAAAAAGCTGAGACCCGTATTTAATTAAATCGACTAAAGATTAAAATATGTTAATTTGTTAATACGTTAAAAGTCAGATAAAAAATAACACTAAGACAATTAACACTAACCTACACTACAGTTTCATTGATATTGCAATGTCGTATCGCCATCGGCGCAACCTTAGTATTTTAAACTAACATAGTTAAGCTTTTAAGTTAAACTTTTTAATGTCACAATGGTATATGTAAACGAGGAAGATTAAAGAGGTGGATAAACGTTAATCAAGTAAATTATTTTCGTTGTCTAAATGTTTCTATGTAAATTCCCAATAAACTTGATTTTTTAAGATTATCCCGAAATAATTTAAAAGTAATAAACTTTTCCTACAGTTATATCACATGTTATATTTTATGAAATAATTTAGTTAAAACCATGTACTAATTACTAAGGACTGTCGTTAGCGACGTTTCTGGGAACAATAACATTAAGTCTGTTCGATAACACAAACAATTTTATAAATTTGTACAAGTTTTTACTGGAAGGTGTTGTTTACACAAAAATAGTAAAAAAAAATAGTAAAAAAATAGTAAAAAGAGAGAGTAAAGTGACTGTTTGATGCCATAGAACTTACAAGTTTTAACTGGATACATTTTTGACAGTAAAAATTTGTAAGCAGAAACGAACATATGATTAAAAAAATATGCTTGTATTTTTAGTAATCAAAACAAATATTAAGTTAGATTATAATTGTTTATGGATTTAAAGTGAAAACAATTTAAGAATTAACTATGAAAGAAGTTAAAAATATTCTAAATTCTTTCGGGCCTACAATTTCATTCAACATTTGCCATTTCCATAATGAGCAGTTGATTTTTTTTTTTTTATTATTTGATATTTAAAATCAGCTGTTTCATCTTTTTACCAATTCTTACAAATGTTCCGTTAGTTTACTTTTTTGTAAATTTGTCTTAATCTCTGTAATTTTTTTACTGAATAAATTTTACTGGAAAGTAATCGAACTTACTTATTTCATAATCAAGAAACGTCCGCATAAATGACATAAAAGTTCACAACACGAATTGAATTAATTAATCATATTTTAAATCCTTAAAACCGCAATGATATAGTCATATTGATCTTTAAATTAAAATTAAATTGAAGATTTATCAATAACAAAATAAAATATTAACAAATTTTAAAATATAAAACAAAAAATTATTTTAAAATATATATGAGTAATTTATGCCGAACAAAATGTTCTTAGTCTCTTTTGTATTTCGTAAATATTATTGTACTGAAAGTTGTCAAAAAAGTTGTTATGGCGACTAAACACCCTGCAATCGGCTAACCTTTATAATTAAACCATGTTTAAAACCACGATATATACAATACTGAGTCTTTTTTCGAAGTTTGGAAGCTCTATTTTGGTTTAATTGTATTTTCATTTTGGTTAATTGTATTATTAAAATTCGATACGGTGTAATATATCAATTTAAAAGTAAGCACTAAAATAAGAAACTATTTTAGTGATTTTGCTTTCAGTCACATTGAAACTTAATTACTTCATAGCAAAAAAATAATCTTGAAATTAAATATTTTCCCATAAATTTTGAAAATTATGCAAAAAAATTATAAAATCAATTTGAAATGTTGAACACCCGTTATAATATTTATAAACTATAAACATTTTTTTGTAGCATACATATTTTGGGTGGTACGTCTTAAACTTCACTTTTATTTACAAAATTCGATAAAAATTAAATATCAAAATTTGTCAGAATATTAACCAGAAAACATAAATAAAAGTAACAAAAAAAAAAAAAACAATTTAAATTTAAAAGCTGAAATACATGTGAATATTTTATTTTTATTTATTCAGTTTTGCAATATAAAGCCAATAAGGCCAAAATACTATATTACACAGTAATAAAAACACCTAAGTTATACAATTCAAATAGTAACTTAATAATAATAATAATAACGTTCATCCAATATACAAACCTCATCCAATATACAAACCTCATTACTATTTGCTTAAAAAAAGCAAATAGTAAAATAAATCACAAGCAAAAGAAGTTAAGTCCAATTACAGGTAACACAGCCAAACAACTTGAATCAATTAAATCAATAATTTAGACCGGAAAAATATTCCAAGAGTTTTAGGCGAAAAGCATTATTAGATTGCGAGAAAATGCTCAACGACTAAGGTAATATATTCCATAGCGTATATAAAATATAGCGTAACACTAACTAGATGAATATTTAAGGTCTTTATTTTATTCCAACAGTGTTTTATTCTTTTCCAATCTGTATGGCAAAACACATGTATTTATTTAATAAATAGAATAAAGAATAAAAACGAAGAGATTTGCCCCTTGTTTTCATAAAGCGAACGGAATAATTCCTTCAGAGGAATACGTGTATTTTGTTTTTGTTACAATAACAAAATACACGTATTGTTCTGGAGGAATTATTTCCTTCGTTTTATAAAAACAGGGGGTTAGTTATATCGTTGTCAATCAATTATGATTTTGTATAAAATACCATTTTCTGCCATCCAAGGGTTAATCAAAATACAACCATGTGCTATAAAATCTGGCATCCACATACAGTACGTTTAATCAATGTAATTCAACATGGCCGTTTTATAAGTAGCACACTCTAAACATACCCACCACGGCCTCGAATTTCTAGTGTGTGATTGTGTTCCAATTTATCCAACTAGACTCCTCCTATATTTGAGTTTATTATTACAAAATTCACAAGAAAAAATTAAAATAATCAACTGCGTATATAAAAAATAAATATTTTAACAATATGGCTAAATCATAAAACAGAAAGAATAGAAGAAAACTACAATGAAAATGTAAAACAAAAGTAAAAGAAAAACAAATGCAATAAAAGGAAAACTATTAGTGAAGTGAGAGTGTTTTTCACCTGGCTTATCGCCATCAAACCTCAACGAACACAAAAAAAAAAAGAAAAAAAGTTGATGGGAACGAGGATAACGACGACAGCGACCAACGTGAAACAAGTCTGAAGAAAGGGGGGTGTAGTACATAGATGGTGATTATTATATGTGCGCCGCTACAACAACGATTGTGCTTTGTGTGTGTGTGTCTGTTGTGGGGAGCTCGAGTAGTGCAAGTGTAGTGGAGAATATGATTTGTTAAAAAAGTGTGTGTTTTTGTATGTTTCACGACGAAAAATAAGTTAAACAAAAATTAATTAAACACACAAAACAAGCTGGTTGATTCATTTGTAGATTGATTTCAAATCACAAAGTTGTTTTTGTTTTAAAGCAAGAAATTAAAAATAAATTAATTAAAACGAATTTTACTGGTGATTTTTGGTTTTTTAAAGAAATAAAATAAACAAGTGAAATAAAAACGAATAAAACGGCTAAACAAAGAAGAAAAAAAAAACACACAGAAAATAATACAAAATTAAATTGTTTAATAGTTTGTTTTATGATTAAAAGCATAATAAAATAAATAAAAAAAATGTTTGTGAAAATTTATTGTTGATGTGTAATTTATATATAACAAAACCAACAGCAACAACAAAAATAATTATTAAGTGATCTTCAGTTGTAATCAACTTCTGTTGTTGTTGTTGCTACTGTTGCTGCTGCTGCAGTGTTTGCGATTCCGTCAACTTTCAATAAAATGGAAACATTACTTAAATGGTTAAACAAGCCCAAGGTAAGTCAACTCAACTTAACTCACAACAAAAACAACAACATAAAATTAGTTATATATATATTTTTTTTATTTAAGTTGTGTTTTTAATTGTATAAATATCTTTATACACATGTGTTAGTGTTTATTTTAATATCTGTGTGTTGTATGCAGTGTTGTCAACATAAAGTAAAAAATTAACCGTTCAATATTTTATAAACAGAGTAACGGACTTTTCAGGTTATTAAACTTTTCAATACCACCCAGCAGAAATAAACCTGACCAAAAATCTATAAACAACATCTGTTTTACTCACAACTAATGCATTCAGATTGTGGTGAAAAACGCAATATTTTTGGGAGTGGAAACACGGAGCATATGCTGCTTCTTTTTTTTATATGCGCTAAAAATGTATTCTTGAATAATTCATTCGTTACATTTTTGCCTGGTAATTTTAATTTCATTTAAAATATGTAATAAAATATAAAAGGAACAAATGTCTAAACTCTAGTTTACGGGCACAACTCAGATTGCTTCGCGATTAATAGAACTTTTAATGCTGAGTTCAAAATACCACTTTTTAAACAATTGGTGCTCGTGTTTCTGATTTTGTTGACGTTTGTGATTGGAATTTGTTTTTAACTATTTTACTACAGAATAAATCCCTTTAGAATAAATTCTAGTCCAAGTACTTCAAAACCAATCATTATGTTGATTATTTAACAAAAAATAAAATATGAAACAATTTTGAATATTTTTCTACTGAAAAATTAATTTTTATACAACATTTTTAAATATTCAGACACTTGCCTAAAGAAAAATATTAATATTTTAACAAATTTATCCTATTAGAAAACTTTCTGATTCTGTAACTTTTTTAAAATAGACCAAATTCAGAATCTAAGACAATTTTTGCTTACCCAAACGTTTTTGATATTTAACAGTTCTTAATTTACATTTTAACATTTTCTATAAAAATAACTTCTAATTCTATTTAAATTTTATTCTATACGTTTTAAAACAATTTTGATATAAAAAATTCTTAAATTCGGAGATACAGGAAAAGCGTTAAAGAGTCTTTCTGTTCACGTTAGAAAAGGTGTTTACTATAATAACGTGGTGAAATTATTATACGGGGATTCCTCAAAATACTAAAATATTGAAGAAAAAGAAACACTTCTTATAAAAAAAAATATGTTCACGTTTTAGAGCTATTGAACGTTGTTCACGTTTTGGAATAGTCCATGTAAAAAAAGTGTTCATGTTTCTAGGACGTTCATGTTACTGAATGTTCACGTTTCTGCGAGTCCACTGTATATCTATATATTAGGCTGTTTCTTAAGAAAACTAATTTTCGAATTTTGAATGGGACAACCCTGGGTTAAATTAAGATTCATTGAAAAAAATTCTCTAATTTTTTCAAAATTTTCAAAAAAAAAAAATTTTTAAATTTTCCCGATTTTCATAAAGGACATATTTTCACAAAAATAATTTTTTTAAAAAACTTTAAAAAATAACACAGGAAAAAAATATTTAGTTGTTATAAAGAAATGGCTAAAATCTTGCATTATTTTTAGTGTTCGACCGAATAGTTTGGCCAGAAAATGCATTTGGTCAGTATTTTAAAGAATTATGTACAAGTCTGGCGAATGGAAAAATGTTTATTGGTCTGATTAGATGCAATTTTGAGTTTCAAATTAAAAAAAAATACCAAGTTAAGCAGTAAATTCACTAATCGTACTCCGAAAGTTTGGCCAAATCGAAAATAGTTCGGCAGCCGAACATTTAACTTCGAATTAAATCGGCTCATACAACATCTTTCCATTACGAAAATTTATCCTCATTGCCCCTAGATACCATAAAAAACGACCAAATACAGTTTTTTCGCCGAACTGTTCGGTCGGACACTAATTATTTTTACAGCTACAATTACGAATAAATGATTAAAAAAAATTTAAAGATTGCAAATATTAAAATAATTTTAGTCGCCTTTCTTTACACACATCAGGAGAAATTATAAAAAAAAACAAATACTGAAGGGATCCTTCTATTCACTTCGGACAGATTTAATTTTGGCTGAAAGTCAATATTTTTGATAAAAAAAAATTTTAAAAATATATTTTTTAGGCGAAAAAACAAATTTTGCATTTAAAATTGTTTTATTAGATCAAAATTACTTAATTCCGAAATATTAAATATCTGGCCCATGTTAACCAAAAGTCAGAATTGTCCCACAAAATAAAATTGATCGTTACAACTGAATTTTGTTTAAATTAACCAAATGAATACATGTTTAGTTCTTAATTAAGTAAAATTTTTAAAGTAATAAATCCTTAGTATTAAAAAAATATTAACCCTTGTTGACCGAAGCCAGATAAACTTTTTCGGCTGACTTTTTGCACATATTCTTTCCAAAGGTATTCCCATATACTAATAGTTGGACTCTGGGTTCATCTTTGAAAGCTATGCTGCCATATACAATTTTTCTCAAATGAGGCACCCAGTGTTGCCAGGTTTGACGATTTATCGTCATTTTGACGATTTTAAGTGCCCAAAATAACTAAATGACAATCGGACGATTTTTGCTTCCAAAATGACGATTTTTTGACAAAAGTTTAATATGTCAACAAAACATTTATTTGTCACTGGATTTATTTTTCGTTTATATTATTTACATTATTTCGTTAAAATTAAAACAAAAAAAAACTTTTTTTAACGAAATCTAACATAACGATAAAATTTTGAAAAAAGGCAAATACTAGAAAAATTAATTAGTGTAATATTTAGATGAAAATAAGAAAAAAAAACCTTTAAATCAGAAACAGCATGCCATTTTTTTGCGAAAAAACAGACCTCGAATAAAAACAACTTTAAAAGATACAAAATAAGTTTTGAAAAACAGGATTAATAATATAAATAAAGTGTCAGATTTTCACAATTTAAAATGAAAAAACAAGCAGTAATAAATTATTTTTGAAAAAAAAACTAATTTTTATTTAAAAATATCAAAGCCGAACCCAAAATTAAAAATATGAAATAATCAAAAATTGCAAAATCTATTGGTACACAGACAGAATTTCTTGGACGAGTTTTAATGAATTTTTTTTCATTAAACTGATGATGTTTTCTTCGCAATGTGAATGAAATTTTTTTTTTAAACTTTATGAAAAAGCATCATAGTTTTACTGACACTGTTTTAATGAAACTTTTTAATGAACCGTTTGAAATTTTTAATAACTAAATTGAATTTTTTCATTAGATTGAATAAATTATAACAAAAAATGTATTAATTTAATAAAAAAAAACTTTTCATTAAATTAATGGACGAGTTCCTGTGCTTTTTCAAAGACCTAATGCAAAAATTTATTGATAATATACAGAGAATTCTCTCACTGTATGTCAACAAATGTAAAGCAATTTGAATTTGATCATAAATTTTAATTTGTTAATTGAAGACCAAATTTAAAAATTGAAAAATATTTTTAAAGAGAATTTAAGATTTAAAGATTGTGCTTCAGAGTTGATTGTTGTTCAGAATTATGTAGAAGTGATTAACAGTTTAAGTTGTAAAGCGCGATCATTTTAAAAAATCTTGATTTTCGAAGTTTAAACGATAGAAGTGTCGTAAATCGTGTTATATTACAACGACTTGAAATGTTAATTACACTATTGCCTTGTACTTTGGAGGTTACCAGTGGTGTTCCGCAGGGATCGGTAATTGGTCCTCTTTTATTTATGATTTATTTGAATGATTTTATTGATGTAATAGATAATAACTGTTTTGAAACTTTTGTATATGCAGATGATGTACAGATTTTATTTTCTGGAGAAAGACAATTCTTTGATGTTTTTTAGGCAAACATAGAATTTTACCTTGTTCAGATTGCACGGTGGATGGACACAAATGAGTTAGACATAAATCCTAGCAAAACGAAGGCTATGTACTTTGGTTTTGATTCCCGTGATTTAAGTGTATCATTGAGAGGTGTTAGTATCAACTTTGTTTCGGAAATGAAGTGTTTGGGTGTTCTTGTAGATGATAAGTTACGTTTTTCGAAACACGTTGATTACGTGAGTGCTCAAGTGAATGCTACGTTGAGACGATTATGGTCTCTTGATCTTTGTTTGCCTCTACATGTAATTAAACGTGTAGCTAGTGCTCTTCTTATGCCCCAGTTAATTTATGCTTTGGAGGTATTTACGGGTACTAGCAGTAATATTCTTAGACGTCTTCATCTTACATTTAACGGTACAGTGAGATATGTTTACAGATTGAGGATAAGAGAACATGTCTCTCCGTTTGTGTTGGATTTTCTTGGTTTTTCTTTTGAGAATTTTATAAAACTGAGAATCTTGTTATTGTTTTACAAGCTAATTAGAGCGAACTGTCCTGGTTACATTGCTGACAACTTTAGATTTACAAGATCGAGTAGAAACCCTCAGATAGTTTTTCAACGTATAAACTCTTCTATTTTCGAGAGATCCTGTAATGTGAAGATTACTAGAGTCTGGAATTCATTACCTAGATTTCTTAAAAGCTTTGTTGTTGCAAGTGCTACGTTTAAACGCAAACTAAGGCAGTTTTTTAATTACTCACTATAATTTTGATAATTTACGATCATTTTTCATATTTTTCATATTTTTTTTATATATTTTGTCTTATTTTTTAATCGTCTACTTATTTTGATAATCTTATTGCTACATTTGGGACCGTTTAAACTTTAGTTATAATTTTATTTATTTTAGGCATTTCTTTAAATTATAAATTTATTTTTTTATTTTTTGTAAAAATTTATTGTAGAATACGAACCATATTTGGCCCTATTGGCTTGGTTTTTGAATTATTAAATGAAATAAAAAACGTTATATGTAAAAAACTGAATTTCCATGCGCCAAACTTTAAAGTAATTTTATGAAAAAAACTGTGCCACTGATCGCAAAATAAAGTACGCCATTGGAATCAGTGTTTCTGAAATAATTAGAATTGGCGGTCATAACCTTATTAAATTTCGCATTTCCGATGAACTTTGAATATTTGACTCCATGGGTCTAACGTAAAATTGCACTAATTATGAAAATAACCATATTATCAACACTGGCAGTGAATGCGATTTTTTTTTACTTAAAATAAAATCATCATGTTTTATTTTACGACGTGTTTTATATTTTTCTTTATTTCTCTTTTTTTCAGAGTTTTCGTGATTTGTTCATTATTATTATTTTTTTTTATATATTTTCTATGTTAGTTTTTATTTCGTTTTATGTGGCTTTGTTTGCACATTTTTTTTGTTAATAAAATTTCCCGTTTTTTTTCTCTGTAGTTGAGAAACGTCACAATGAACAATTGTAACAAACAACAACAACAACAACAACAACAATATGTTAAATCAGGGGCGGATCCTGCTTTTGCTTTTGAGTGGGGTGGAAGTAACATTTTTTTTATCAAAAATGTTTGACTTAAATTTTTTTTTTTATGCCAAGAATATATCGCACACCTATTTCAAAAGTGACTCAACTCATAATTTTAATTTTTCGTGTTTATATGCTTAAACTATGCACAATACACTTGTTTATCTATAAAAAAAATATCAGTGTATTTTGTTGTATATATACAGTGGCGGACAAAAGTATTCACACAGCAGCAATCTTTATTTTTAAAATGAAACCCACTAGTCGGATATGGTATTCAACAAAATTGTTTATTAACTTATAAATTATTAAAATACAACAAAAAACTTATTCTTAGTATGTTATATTATAAGAAAAAACTAAATATGTAATTCAAAGTATTATTTTAGGCGGACAAAAGTATTCACACAGCTTCAAACGTTTGTACAAAAAATAAAATTTCACATGATTTAATACTTTGTGGAGTAGCCTTTCTTTGCTATGACTTCTTTTAATCTTTTTGTAATAGAATGGACCAATTTCTTCGTAACATCATTTTTTTAATTTTTAATTTTTTTTTTAAATACAACATGCTTAGTGTTAGTTTTTGTTGTATTTAAATTATAAATAAGTTAATAAACAATTTTTCTGAATACCTTATACGGCTAAAAGCTCCCATTTTAAAAATATAAAAGATTTAAAATAAAGTTTGCTGCTGTGTGAATACTTTTGTCCGGCACTGTATATATAACTGTTGTCTTTCTTTATGTTTCAATTGGTATAAAGTTGCAAATATTTTTTTTCGATTTCTGAAAAATTAAAAATATTTAGTTGAGTAACTTTTGAGCTACAGTGGTGGCCAAAACATATGCAACTGTGGTTCTCTAAGGTTAAACTGTTCTGTGATTTACTAATTTGTTCTCAAAAACATCTCAATAGTAACTACACATTAACAAACAACATTCCAAGAAATAAAATCGATAAAAAAAGTCCAACTTGTTTTGTAATGTTGCCATATTTTTGTAATTTTTTATGGTTAAACAAAAAACATCTGGACTAAACAAATGCAACTCGACTATTATTTTCTCAGATAACGGTATTTCTACCAATTCTCTTTTTGTGTAGTTATTGTTTTTATTAATACGTGTTGTTTTTATGTTTTAACCTGCACAAAACATCATAAAAGTTAATTATTTTTGATAAAAATTAAAAATAAATTTGTTTTTATAATGGCACGGGATAAGTTCGGTTTTGAGCTGAGAAAGCTAATTGTAAGTGATTATTCTGATGGAATATCACAAAGGGATAGATTAGATTATAGTGGCACTATGCACTGCGACCAGAAATTGGTATTTTCTGCTGCCAGCGAATACACCCTATAGGTTCAGGCTCCCTACGAAGCCAATTATCCTACCAGGCGAACAGTTCCAAACGTCCGATGGCGTCACTATTCGATCACCAAAATAACGCACCCTCCTGTCGGAGAGCCTCGGACATTTGCAGAGAACATGCTCAGAGGTCTCGGGTTCCAATTCACAAAACCTGCACGTATCCGTAGAGGATCGTCCCATCTTGTACAATTGATACCTAAGGCCACAGTGTCCTGTGAGGTAACCCGTTACGGTCCTTAGTTCGCCCCTCGTCATAGACAAGAGTTTCCGCGACCTCTCCCCAGAGGGAGATATAAACAGCCTCGCCTGTCGCTGCCCAGGCGAACTGGCCCAATAGGCCCCAAACTCCGACTCCCTCCATCTTCTGAGCTTCTCTCTGATATACCCATTGGGTACGCCACAGAAGGGTTCCGGGCCAATGAATTGGGATATATCCGTAAAGTATAATATCCATAAAAGCTCAGTTTCACACATTATTGGAACATTTAAGAAAAGTACTGAAATTTCAGTAACCCACCGCGGAGGACGACCAAGGGTGACACGCCATAGAATGGACAATTTGATTATCCAGCAGGCGAAGAAAGATCCGTTTACAACTTCGTCAAAGATTGCAGCAAGTGTCCAATTACCAAATCTTTGATTAATAATTTTTGGGCAATAATTTTGTTCATCAACTGACCCGAGTACTGTAACCATAATTTGTTCAGTTTTAATTTTTGATATAATTTTATTAAAATTTTAACTAGAAATTGAACTTATTACAACCCAAACGAAAATTAATCATTTTTGAGAAGAGTGTAGGGCAAAGGCTTGCACCCCTTACCTTTTTTGACCATAACTCATCACCAGTGTTGCCATGTATTTTTTTCAAAAAACTGTAAGAAAAAACTGTTTTTTCAAGAAAAAACTGTTTTTTTTTTAAATAAAAAACAGTAGAAAAAACAGGTAATATGTGCATTTTGAATTCAATTGCATTTTATTTAAACATAAAACAACATAAAAAACATTAAACACATAACATATTTATATACACAGAAAAAAATATTTTTTTTGTAGACTAACTTTTAATTATACTAACAAAAAAAAATATTTTCAAATTTATGTTATTACAGATCACAAGTTGTGCTCTGTTATAAAACTACATTTTAATTAACAATAGGAATAATATGTTTTTTTGTCTGTGTACTTGTTTAAAGTAAAAAAAAAAATATAATATAAAAAAACATATTTATATTTATATTAATTATTTAACATATAGCAAAAAATAGCTACAAAACCATAAAAAAAAAACAAAATAATTCATCACATTTTGAGATCTTACTTAATTACATAAAAATATCAGTTATACATTTTTTGATTAAATTTGATTTTCATTTCGTTTGATTCCACAAAATTTTAACACAAACAAATGCTAAAAAGGGAATTAAAACTTACTACACAGTTGCATTCAATGTGTAGTATTATTTTTTATTGAAACATTTTGTGAAACTTTTGTATTAAATTTATAAATTCAAGTAAAAGAAAGTAAAAACTGGAAAAACTGAAAAAAAAGGCTGAAATTAAACAAAAACTGTTTTTTTTCATGAAAAACTGGAAAACTGTTACGCATCCTAAAAAACTGGAAAAAACAGTTAAAACTGGCAATATGGTAACACTGCTCATCACACAATCAACGTATTGTAATCAAAATCATAGTTTGGCAAGAAAAAATTTAAATTCACAATCCTGAGCTACATTTACCCATTGCAGTTGCCTCCCATAAAAAATTGCTGAAAATGTAGAAAAAATGCACGCAAAATACCTGATTTGGATAATTTAAGAAAAATTATTAAATTTTATATGATTTGGGTGGTTCCGAACATAACAAAATTTGTTAAATCAGCATTAAAATTTTAATTTATAACAAGGAATGGATTAGTTCCAAGTCATCCTCAGAATAACAGTTCGGGCATATGAAAATACACAAACATATTATTGGCACATTTCTCGCGAACTGGCAAAAGGCATATTAGTGTTTGGCACTATCCCAGCAACAAATAGAGCTTACAAAGAAGCGCTTCCGGAAGGCATTATTTAACTACGAAGCGCCTCCAAAGCAAATCCAGGAGGCATGCTTTTTTTTTTTGCGATGTCCCACGTGGTATGTCTCTTTTAAGCAGGTGAAAAGCGCTTATTTTATGTGCTCTTAGAAGCAATAAATGCATGCCTTCTTAGGCAATAAGAAACGCTTTTTTTTTTGTATGTTGACAACATTAATATTTAGTGTCCGACCGAACAGTTCGGCCAAAAACCTAGATTTTGTCGGTTTTTGATATCTAGAGGCAATGATGACAAATTTTGGTATTGGAAACATGTTTGTTGAGCCGATTTAATTCGATTTTGTTTATAAAATTTAAGAGAAAAGCTGAAGTTTAGCTATAAAGTTAAAAGCTTGGCCGCCGAACTATTTTCAATTTGGCCGAACTTTCTGAGGCCGAACAGTGAATTCATTGCTTAACTACAAACTTTTCTTAAAATTCGACACTCAAAATAGCATCTAATCAGCCCAATAAATATTTTTCCATCCGCCAAATTTGTCCATAATGCTTTAAAATACCGAATACAGACCAAATGAATTTTCTGGCCGAACTGTTCGGTCGGACACTATTAATATTTCATGGTATGCATTCTTTATTGGTTCAGCAAAAAAAAACCGCTAATATCTAAACGTAATATCAGCCTATACGTAGTTTATTTTAATTTTTTTTTTAAAAAATTTATTTTACATTAAAATGTTTTGCAGAATAATTTCGTTGGTTTCTGATAACACATAAACCTAAAAAAGTACGATTTCTACACAAAGAAAATTTTAGTTGACGAAAATTAATGAAAATAATAATGAAAAGTATTCTGTGGTTCAACCGATGGCGAATTTGAGAAGTTTTCCAAAATTTTTAACATAATTGTTAGATTTGTCTAGAGATTAAGGCTTCGTATGTGATTAAGTTATTTGGATGCTCTTTTCGTAATTATGTCGGTATTAGGATTTTATTAGTTTTCTACAAAACAATTAGGTCCATTTTAGTTAACATGTAAGAAACCTGCAACTAATTTAGCCCTCTTGTCATGCGAACATTTATGATAGATCGTTTCAGAGGAGAAAGTCTCGATTATGAAATCATTTACCTAGCAGTCTGAGGTGCTTTTCGTTTTCACCTTAAGTATTTAGGCGAAGGCTTGAGGAATAAGTTACTGGACATGACTTGCAGATTTTCGTTTTGTTATTCTATCGTTTTCAAGCCTCTTTGATATTAAATATCTCAATGTTATTAAATAATTTTTGCATTAAATCAATGAAATTGCACTGGAATTCGCCTATTGAAACATTTTATTAAATTAAAGCTAGTTTTCAAAAAATTCTACGAAGAAATTTAATTTTATTTATTCTATACATTTCGGGCATGTTGATTTCAATGGCGTACTTTTTTTGATCTATGGTACAGTTTTTCCGCAAAATTACATTAATGTTTGGCACTTCTTCTTGCTGTTTTTATATACAAAAATTTGCAAATGCAATAAATTTGAATTCTATCCCTAAATAATTAACACACAATGGAAAGAGTCATTTAAAAGGAGTTATATTAGCAAGAAAAAAGTTATTTTATCAAAGCGTTTTTATGCAAAATTCCCAATTTGTAAAAAATTGTACATGCCACCAGGATGACCACAAATTCCAGCTTTTAGTGTGATATGAAAAAATATTTAAAAGTATATTTCCAAATTTTCAGCTAAAAATGTTTATATTTGCGAAAGGTTTTCCTAACAAAAAGCTCCGTTTGGTACATACATATTTTTCAAATATAAACAATTTTAGCTAATTTTTTGCACATATACTTTTCAAAGGTATTCACATATTATACTAAAAGTTGGACTCTGGGTTCACTTGGGAGAACTATGCTGCCATATACAATTTTTGACAAATCTCGCGTTTTGCATATGAAAATAATTGTTTTCTTGCTGAAACACCTCTTCCTAATAGGTTTAATATACAATTTTGTGACTCAAATATGAACCTCAGATAAGAATACTGGGGTTGTCTTTACATTTCAACAGAAAGCAACCAGGTTGATTGCATTTTAAAAACGTTATATTTAAAAACGTTATATGATCGAAAAATTTAGTATGCCATTGAAATCAGCGTGCCTGAAATATATAGAATTGGTGGTCATCTTAACCTTATTAATTTTGTGAAGTTATGATTTTGTCCTTTGCGATTTCTGTTAAAACACAAGTTTGTATTTTTTTATTTTTTGAATGCGAAAAGACAAAATTATACATAAAATAAACATTTATAAGCTATTTTAAAAAAGCGCCTGTTGAAACTGACTTTACACAGAAAAAATCGTTTCCAAGTTATTAGCATTTTAACTAATAAAGTTTATTCGCAAAAATCATGTGAAAATTAGTAGCATTTTACCAAGTTTTTTCTTGTTTCTACTTAATGTTTGATTAATGTATGTGAAAAAACTTAATTAAGGAATTTACAGATTCCAATGTAACAAAACAATTATATACATCGCTCGAGAGACCAATTTTGGAATATGGATCTGTGATTTGGGATCCATTATCCATTGTTCAAATTGGAAAAATTGAATCAGTGCAAAAACAATTTTTGCTGTTCTGCTTACGAAGCACCTACCCTAATACCACACACAGAAAAATAAAGTGCCAACCGAATTGAAAAGTGTATTTGAATGGTATCAACTTATAAATTCAGTTGATGCAACGATATTTACATTGGATTTCTGAGTATTTTGGGTGTTTCAACTAAAATTCAGCTGAATTAACCGAACTTTGTTATGATAACAAATGTTGGGTTGTACCAACCGACTGCAATTCGTAATTACCGAATTTGAGTGGTATTAACAGAATTTCAGTTGGCAAATAGCAACATTTTTCTCTGTGTGCATTAATAATCTACCTTCATATACAACCAGACTAAACCCACTCTGAAAAGTAGAAGGACAATGCTAAACGTTACATTTTTATTAAATTTGATTAATGGTGATATATGCTCCGATTTCCTGTTAGAAAATTTTGTACTTTTCGTTCCTCCAAGGTCAACACGTAATTATACTCCATTATGTACTCCATTCTATCGTCAAATGTATGCTGATCCGTTTATAAGAATGTGTAATGATTTTAATAATCTTTATAATTTGTTAGATTTTTCTTCAAATGTTAATGTTATTAAACATCATTTTGTTTTTAAATTCTTCTATTTGACAAAAAAAAAAAAAAAAAAAAATAAATAAATATTGTACTTATATTAATTTATAATTTTGTACTTATTATGTTAATAGTCTGTAAGGATTTATTCCGTAGACTTAAATAAATAAATAATTAGTTGAAATGCTCCTAATTACTACGCAACGATTTTTTTGTGTGTAGATGGCTCTAATTTAGGATTGTTTCCATCCCGGGAATTTCAATTGTTTTAATTTCTCGCTTTCCCGGGAATTTTGTTGTGGGCAAAACTGTTAAATTTTAAAATCTTTTTATTTTCCTCTTCTTTTTTGATTTAATTTTTTCTTTCCCTTTTCTTTCCTTTTTCTTTATTTTTGGTGGAGGCGAATGTCCTTCCACCACAAAATCGCACACTCCCCCCACAAGGTCCACACCTGTGTTAAATACAATTATTTGTTGCTTTTGGGTTTATCTTCTTGTTTTTTCTTTTTGCGATATCTGTCGTTGTTGTTGTTTTTAGCCATAAAAAATAGTACAAATATTGTATAAAATGAATTTACTTAATATTATTTCTTTTTTCTTAATTGCGTATTGCGTTAATTTTTTTTGCTTACTTACTTTAAATTCAAATGTATTAGTTTTCTGTATTATCGCTTTTAACAGTAAAAAAGGGCATCGCAGAGTCAGTCGGTTAGGGGTATGCATGTGTCCATTAGGGGCTCCATCCGTGCTTGTATGAAGGAATAAAAAATGTTGAGTTATTGTCCGTTTTACCCCCTGGAAATATTTATTTGGGTGTAAATCTATGTCTCCCAATAAATTAGGACAATCGGTTATCGGGAAGCCTTGCCATATCGGCCCTGAAGTTTGAAAAACAGATTACAAGGGACTTTTTGTACATTTGCTCAAACATTTTTTTATTTTAAAATTAATTTTAACAAATCAAGATTAGGAGTGAATTTTTTTTGTAAAAAGCTATTATTAAGTTTTAATTAAAAAAAAAAAAACAGCCGAGTTATAATTTCTCTCTTCAAATTAATCAAAAAATTCGTGCCAAAAATTCGAAATTTATTAAAATTAACTATTACATAAACATCATAAACTCAGATAAGAAGAATTTTTCATCTTTTGTTTTGGAAACTAGTTTTAAACTAACGCTAAAAAGGTCAGAATTTTTAAATTCTAGTGTTTAAAAATTCTGAGCTGTTTCAAACGAAATCAGTTTTATACCAATTTTCAATTCAATATACAAATTTTCAACATTTTTAGAAAGAGAAATAGTTAAGCTTTCCAAATATATATATATATACAAGGTGGCGCAAAAGTAATCCTCCTATCAGAAAATGCTATAAATTTTGCGATTGGCCCCTAATGTCAGTTCTGTTTTGACATTTGTGTAGTAAACACATGCGAAATACACGTTAATAAACAATGTTACGCTACACTGCTCCAGAACGCGGAATATTGGTGACTATTTATTTGACCAATAATCGGTCGGTGACTTTGGCACAACGTGAATTTCGTCGCAGATTTCCTGGCCGTCCAACGCCTACTGGTGAAACACTGCGAGGTTTAGCCGCTCGCCTCGAAGAGACTCGCATAACACTAGATGCTGCCAGGCGTGGCAGACCCCGGAGTAGCCGTTCTGCAGAGAATATTGCTGCTGTAGCCGAGGATGTCATGGAAGCGCCGTCGACATCGACCAGACGACGTGCCACGCAAATGGGTATCAGTCGACGGTCTTTACAGCGAATTTTGGTACAAGATTTTAAGATGTTTCCGTACAAAGTCCAGACGGTGCATCAGCTGTTAGCTGCTGACCGCCAATCGCGTGTAAGATACGCTCAAGCCATCCTTAATCACCACCAAGAGGAAGATGATTTTCATCAAAAATAATCATGAGTGATGAGGCCCATTTCCATCTTAGCGGGTACGTAAATAAGCAAAATTTACGTTCTGGGGCACTGAAAATCCGCGTGTAACCCACGAAGAGCCATTACACCCGCAACAAAAAATTACAAAATATGCCATAAAATATGCATTTATAGCAAAATATGCAAAAAGATGCATTTATAATGAAATATGCAAAAATATGCAACTACAAATCGATGCCATTTTCTTGCAAATTCTTTGATTCGGAAAAGTATTTGGTCAACATTTTTGGCTACTGACTACAAACATGCATTTATTTGCATGAAATTCCTTACCCTAGTTATTAGTGTTGAGTAGGGCAACCAAAAACAAGCTAGATCTTTTTTTTATTCATAAGGATGGAACTATTTAGCTTGAATACAACAGACTTGGGCGACGTCAATTACATTTCATAATCATTGGAAAATTTTCAGCTTTGTCAATACCAGACATGGGACATAATACCAATATCTGTGTATTTAATTACAGGCCAATTACTTTTTTATGCTCAATTACATGTAATTGGGTGTAATTGAGTAATTGCCCTGTAATTAAATACCCAGATGTTGTTACTAATCCCCATGTTTGGTATTAAAAATTTTACAATTTACGATTGAGCTCACAAGTGTGAGCGTAGGTCTGATAATATTAATGATATCGAAAAATTTCACAAGTGAATGATTGTGAAATGTAATTGACGTCGCCCAAGTCTGGAATACAAGTATGTACTGATCTTGAAATTATGAAAATTTTAAGCTATATTTGTTAGAGCTTTCTTTTTAGCATATTTTTTTTATTAGCATATTTTAGCTTAGTTTGTAAATATTAGCTACTTTTTGTCAATTTTTCTTTAAAATTAAACTTATTTCAGCGCATTTGCTATTTTTAGCAATATGTATTTTTTAATTGAACGTTCAAAGTTTAATGTTACTTGATTTTATCAAAAAATATTGTGATAAACTAATTGTAGCTTAAGAAAAACAATTTCTTTATTGCACGTTTGTTTGAGTGACTAAGTTCCAAGGAAAAAATTTTAGTTGCTGCAACGATTTTAGTAAAATATAAAATTTCACGGTTTATCTTTTTAAATTTAAAATGATTATTTTACTGTTTTAGAGTTTTTTTTAAGCGCTTAAAAAGTTGGTTTAGAGCTGTTTTTTTGGTTACCCTAGTGTTGAGTATAAAAGGGAAATATGTGTTAATACCGGTTTCTGTTTGAAATCAGCTGTTCAATGTTGCCAAATTATTAGTGTTGAATATAAGTGAAAGTATAATTGTTTATATATTAAAAAAAAAAAAACACTAAAAATGTGCTACACCATAATATGTCAATAAAATGTTCATTGATTTTTTACAAAACTTTGTTTTGAAATAAACTAACGCCCATGTCCCTACTTTAGAACGTTTTGCAATTAGAACGAATTTGTGAAATGACACGAAATTGAAATTTGGTGATCTCAAATCCTAAAAGCTTTCGAAAACTCGAATTTTTTTCGAAATTACTATCGAAGTGCCAAAAACATATGGTTTTATGGAAAATAAAAAACATATGGAAATTAAAATACTTTTAAGAAATGCTTCTAACATTGTTGTCAATTGGTTTGAGTGATTTTTAGAATATCAAAACAAAAAAATGTTTTTTTAAAACAATTTTTTAGAGTATAAACAATACAACCAAAAATACAATAAATCAGAAATAAGTAAAAAAAAAAGTTCTAAATTTTTAATATTAAGCACAATTTTTGACCCTAAATTGTAATTTATTAGAAAAAAAGGGCATTCGTTTTACTTTCGACCAGACTTTTTTACACGAATTAAAACGAATAAAAATAGGGAAAACGCTCTGATTTAAAATACAAGTTTGATATAATTTTTATTAAAAATAAAAATTATGTGTTTTCGACCTTATTCAAGTTCGGGGCCATCTCTATATATTTCTTTATTAGGATATTGTCCTAACAAATAATCTATAGAGTTTTTGTTTTCAAATTTGTTTATTGACCACTTTCAGGAATGTGTGGGAAATTTTCTAGGTTCCCATAATCAGAACACGTTTTGAAAAAAGTGACAATCCGATGCAAAACATCAAACATTCATATAAACTAGTTTTCTCACTAAATGAGAACTAATATATGAGCTCGAAGCTAAAGATTATTACCATTGATCAAAAATAAATTGAAAACTTGTTTGTTATGTGCAGCCTCTACCTTTGGTAGATATATAATACACGCTTTTTGTTTTTTTCTTGACGAGCATTAAAAAATATCTTGTAAATCAAACGAAATCAAGACCGCCTGGCAACTCTAATTGTATATCTCTGTGCATCTGTGTGTAAATATGTTTAATTAGTTAATTTTACTCTAATTTAATATTCAATTTCCTTGTTTGTTATTTCATACTTGGGGATTTTTGTTGTAGCTGCTGTTGTATTATTTATTCTTATTAATTTGTAATTTGCATGTAAATTATTTGAAATAAGAACAACAACGTCATCACACTTGTTTGTTTGTTCTTCCTTAACTCATTCAGTACAATTTGTTCACAAAAAAACAAAAAAACCAAAAAGTTCAACTGCAGTTCAATTTTATTTTAAAATTTTTTTTTAACTTATGATTAGGGCAAGGAATTTCTTGCAAGTACATGATTATTCTCGGTATTCTTAAACTGATATAGATTGAATATTTATCCAAATCATTCAATTTATAACAAAATGGCATTGATTTGTACACACAGAAAACCATTTTGTAGTTGCAACCGAATTTTTTGCCAACCGAATTTTTGTGGTTCCACGTACCATCATTATTATTAAATATTAATACTATTCCGACAACCGACATTTATTTACAAATTTCGAATTTATATTATAGTAATTGAATATTTTATGTTTATGGACCATAATATTCTATAAATAGATTATAATGCGCTCAATAACTTTTTTTTATTAATAAAAAGTAATATGCTTCAAACTGGCCTCGAACCGGCGATCTTCCGTTTGTCAGACAAAAATTTACCTCTATCCTAAACCCAATTTAAATATGTTTTTTTAAATTTCAACCTTGAATATTTTCTAGTTTCAAATTTAAATATTAGTCTAAAAATAGATTTGAATGTCCAATAGAAATTCGGTTGCTAATCTCAATATATTATTAGAATTACCAAAACTATAAAAAATTTTATTTTTTTAAAATTATTTTATTAATAAAAAAATTCTTCTCCTCGAACGTTGGCTCGAACCGGCGACCTTCTGCTTGTCAGGCAATTACTTTACCTCTAGCCTAAACTCCGTCTGAATTTGTATTTTTAAATGAATGTTTTTTGGTTTCAAATTTAAATATGTATGTCTAAAAATAGATTTGTATGTACAACAGCGTTGCTGATCTCAATATTTTTTAGAGTTACCAAAACTATAAAAAAATTAATATATTATTTTAAAATTATTTTATTTAAATTTTTTTTTTTTTTGCCGCGAACTGGACTCGAACCGGCGACCTTCTGCTTGTCAGGCAATTGCTTTACCTCAAGCCTAAAACCAATTTGAATTTGTATTTTAAAATTTCTACCTTGAATAGTTTTTTTTCTTTCAAGTTTAAAATTTTACAATGGAATTCTAACCAATTTATTCTATGTGTGTATACATAACGACAAAAATTTTGAGAAATTAATAAAAAAAAATCTGACCAAAAAAAAAACCCTTAAAGTTAGCAAAAAAGTTAGGTTAGGGTTAGGTCGAAAAGAGGATTCGGAGAAGGGAAATACTTCCCTAAACCGACTCAAGTCCCTGAGGACTTACACTTAAGCCAGAATGTCGGCTTGTTGTGCGCTCTAAACAATCGGTTCTATGTCCTATGTCACCTTACTATCCCAGGAACTCCGTCGCACTGACGAACTCCTCAACTTCTTCCATCCTATGCCCCTAAGATCCCCCAATGTGGATATTGGGTCACTGGATAGTATATCGACCCTGATCCCGGCAAATGCCGGGCATTCACAGAGATAGTGTTCCAAAGTCTCCTCGTCCTCCCCACAGGCCCTGCACACTTCCGAGTCCGCCCTACCAATACGGTGGAGATGGGCCCTAAGTGTCGAGTGTCCCGAGAGGATTTCCATCAAAAGACTCAGTTCCTTTCCTCTGAGATTCAGAATTTTCCTCGTCTTGTCCTTGTCCGGGTTGCCCCAGAGAATATTTGTATTCCTGCCAACACCCGCATTTTCCCAGATGGTCCTATGCATGGTGTCAGCCCAGTTCACCAGCTCCGCCTTGAGAGCTCGAAAAGGTTTAGCGTTTTCCAAAGTGACTAATTCCAGGGAAGATCCTGCCCTAGCCAAATCATTAGCCACTTCGTTCCCCGCTATACCACAGTGTCCCGGCACCCATATAATCTCAATGCGTCCCCGTGAAGAGAAATCGTTAATTTCCCCTTTACACCTGAGTATCGTCATTGATCCCACAGAGTCCGTATATAAAGCCCGGATAGCCGCTTAGCTATCCGTGAAAATCACAATATCACCGGTCAAGCCCATGATATTCACCTGCTTAATGCACTCCGTAATCGCGGTGACCTCCGCCTGTAGTACGGTGTTATGGTCAGGCAGACGGAAGCATTTGCGTACATTGAAGTCAGCGTTACAGAAGCAAAAAAGTTAGCTGAGTTAGCAAAAATTTAGCTGGGAGGCTCCTTGCAGAAAAATTGCTAATATCTGCAAAAGTGTTTTGCTGAAAATCAGTGCGCTAAGTCTTGCAACGAATTGCAAATATTTTCCATTTATTTAAATCTTTTGTAGCTTTTCATTTTATAAAGTTATGATCAGAGAAGACAAATATGCTTTTTTTCCATTTTTACTTATATTTGCTTTTTGCCATTTATTGATTTTTAATTTTAAGATTAAAAACAGCTTTTTCTGAAGAGTTTTGAGCTTTTTTTAAGACATTCTTTGCTTTAAATGCTGTTTAATCATTTTTGTTTACTTTTTCTTTTAAAAAGTTAAATTTCTTACCTTCTTTGTAGTTTTGCTATTTTTTTTCCATTTTTCCAATATTATTTTGCCATAAGTTGCCTTTTCTGGTTATGATGAATACAAAATGTAAAAGTTTTTTTTCGTAGGCATTCTTTACTTTGACTTTTTATGTATATTTGATCCTTTTTAGTGCATATATTTGTGCATATTTTCCTTTTATTTTAAGTATTTTTTTTTAAATTTGTCATAAAATAAAAAATAAAATTTGGATACATTTTTATGTTTTGATTTAAGCAAAATCATTTTTACATTATAAAATCTTGCTGACTCGAAGAAAACTTTAAGATTCTATTGCAACTTTTAAGATATTTGCAAAAAGTGTTCTTTTAAGTGCATACTTTTCATGTTTTTAGTGCATATTTTTCATTTTTAGCTGCATTTTATAAGCGCTTATTTTCCTTTTTTAGTTGTATGAAATTCCTTGCCCTACTGATGATAAAGACCTCAATTATAAGCATGTGATTATTGAAATTATACGTAGTAGTTGAAATTAATCAGCTAAACCAAAACAATAAGGGTCTCACGAAATGGGGTTGCACAGTGTAATTGTTGGTAGGGGGGTTGGTAATTGCAATGTATGAATCATATTTTAAACAATCACAAATTTTCACTTGAAACTGTATTTTCATTTAAACACTCACTTAGGGTATACTTAACCCGCTTTTGGCGGGATTATCCCGCTTTCTGAAGGCTGATCCCGCCTTAGATTTTTCCCCCGCTATTTAAACTAAAATCCCGCTTTTTGTATTTTATAACTTCCTATGTCTCGGTTCACACACGGCAATTTTACTTGCGCAATTCTGGAGTTTGTAGAAGAGGCGAGGGAAAGAGAATGATAGGGGGTACAGACTTGCCCGTACTCCAATTCCGTTTTGTTTTGTCATCCGCAATTTTTAACACTGCAGGTTGATATACGAAAAAACTTTTCCTGTGTGAACACAAAAGCAATTTCAAAGGAGAATTGAAGAAAAATTGCGCAAGTTAAATTGCCGTGTGTGAACCAGGACTAATAGAATTTTCGCAAACAATAGTAAAATGTTTTACAAACCTTTAATATTTTAGAAATTCAATAGTTTTTAATTGAAAAAAAAAATTAAGATAACTAGTGATGGGATTTCAGAATTTTTTTAGAGACGAATCGAAGCTTAAAATTTGCTTTTACTTCGTTCGCCAATCCCAATTTTTTAACCATGCAAAGAAAACATCAAAAAAAAAAAAAATATGAAAATGCTGGTATTTTCCAGAATTTTATACGCAACTTTTTTTTTTGGCATATTTATAGAGTTTTTTGAGAAACCGCTAGTATAAATTAAATCTTTTTGATAGCTGGTATTATTTTTCTTTTTCCAAACATTGACAATTTTAAATCTATTCTAAAAAATATTTTGGAAAATTTAACAAATTTCTATTTTCAAATAATTTTCGAACAAATTTTCGATAGTAGCATTTGGATATTAATTTTTGAAAATAATTGGTATTGTCGTCGAATGTATGAAAATTTCAAAGCATATTTAGTTTATAAAAATGTAAAAAATTTCGTACCGATTTTTGTAGGGAAAAAAATTTGATAATGTAGGGAGAAAAGGGATTTTTATTGCTTAGTGTAGGTATTTTTTAAAAAACCCACTGGCAACACTGATCCTAATAAAGAAATATAGAGTATGGCCTTGAACTTGAATAAATTTTCATTTTCATAATATTAATTCTTATTAAAAAATCTGTATATATTTACATTAATAATATAAAGATCAGGTAAATTTCTATTAAATATCCTTTACAAATTTAAATTCAGATAAAAACAAAGTTCCCGTTTTCGAGTAGTCGAGTAGCTCGAGTTACTCGACAACTTATCGACTTTTTGACTACATTTATAGTCATTTTAACTGTAATTTTTAGTAGTTTCTACCTTCCTGAGTGTATTTTCTAAATTTTAAATAAAAAGTAAAACTTTCAATAAAAGGCAAAAGTTTATATGCACAAAGTTCATAAAGCTTTTTTTATGAAATGATGAAGGTCTATGAAACATATGCCATACATTTTTATGAAACTTTTCATCATATTTATGAAAATTTCATAACTATGATGAATAATTGATGACAAACGATTTATTGAACAATATAATGAAACGTTTTCCCTGAGTGTACGAATACCTAATTATTTTGGTAACCACATATTTTTAGGTTTTTGTAATGTGCAGAGTAAGCGACAAATTTTATGAGTTTTCTCATGCAGCTAATATATAAAACTACTTACAAAAACGACCTCATCAAACAAAAATAATGAGTTTTGTAGTCGAATAATGTGGTGTAGGCCCTATTGCTACTGCTTATTATACAGATATTGGTAATGAGACCCCATTTTTAAGATTTTTCGGGAAATTTTTCATAAACGATTGAAAAACTTTTCGAAAAAGTGTAATAATTAGAAATATTTTTCATAAAAAATACCGCAATAAATAAATAAATAATAAAAAGATTTTTCTTTTTAAATAATTTTAGAAGAAGAAAAAAAAAAATTTGATTAAGCTGAGAAACTTTCAAAATGACAATAACTTCACACTATGTTTGAACTAATATTTTCTCGGAAGGGCATTTTTGCACAGCCCAATTTGTTAATAATTTGTCAGTTTCAGATTGTATAGACATAAGATTTCAAATATCCCGCTTTTTGCATCAAAATCCCGCTTTTTCATCTGCCGAGTCCCGCTTTTTGATCAAAAACAGTCACGTTAGGCATACTCCTACTTCATACACACAGAGAAATAAAGTGTCAATCGAATTAAAAAATGTATATTAATGGTAACAACTTATAAATTCAGTTAGTACAACGATATTTACATCCGATTTCGGAAAATTTTTGTGTTGCAATTCAAAATAAGTTGAATTAACCCAACTATGTTACGAAAACTAATGTTAAGTTATGCCAACCGTCTGAAACTCGTAATAACTGAATTTGAGTCGTAGTAACCGAATTTCAGTTAGCAAATAGCGAAATTTTTCTCTGTGTGTACTTACCTTACATACTATCAATAAACAGAATCTCACATTTCCAAAATATCCGTTTAACTAATTTGATCAAATTTAAAATGAACACATATCCAAATATATAACTATAGATTTCCTGGTTTAGAGAAACTAGTTTTTGCAAAAACATTTAATAAAATCTGTATTTATTTAAAACAGACAATATTTAACTATAACACGGGTACAACATTGTATTAAATGTATAAGGAAAACCCACAGTTGTTGACCTTCCATAGTTCAATTGTTAAATTATTTTCTCATCGAAATAGTACAAGTGCATACATATATTTTCTGTTGGGAAATACCAAATTTAACAATTTGATTTAAATGATAAAATTAGAAATCAAAAACAATTAACTATTTAAAGAAATATTTTTTTAATTAAATAAATTCACACTTTTTTAAATAATCGTGATTAGGGGTGCCGAAATGGACTGATTTTAATAAATCCCGGGATTCGGGATTATTTTGGATCCCGGGATTTTTCAGGATTTCGGCACTAATTTGAAATATCAAAAATAAACAAAAACTATTAACTCTTTATTGACCAAGTGTTCCGTTCTCAACCCAGTATTTTTAAACGATTACATTTCTTAATTGACAAAGATAATTAAGCGGTTTAAAACATGGATGGTAACCGATTCAATGCAGGTATCGGTAAGGGTAAAGCTATTTTCGTTTATTTCGTCAACGGTATTTTAGGGGTAACGATATTTTAGTTTTTTCGGTAACGGTTTTTTTTAGCGTTAACGGTATTTTACTTGTTTCGATATTTTAGCGGGGTAATGCTATTTTCGTTTATTTAGGTAACGTTATTTTAAGGGTTTTCAATTATTTCGGTAACGTTATTTTAAGGATAACGTTAATTAAGTTATTTAGGTAATGGTAATGCTCATCGATAATTTGAGCCCCATTATGCCCGAATTCTAATGACTAGTTAGTTTATGCTTGATCATAAAATCATGATCATGGCCCTTATTTTTTCTAAATTTTGTCAGATTATTTCGGTAACGGTATTTTAAGAATAACGCTATTTCAATTAGTAGTTTAGTTATATCGGTAACGGTATTTTAAGGATATTGGTAGTTTAGTTTTATCGGTAACGATATTTTACGGATAACGGTATTTCAATTATTTCGGTAATGGTATTTTAGCGAAAACAAAAGTCAATTGAAAGGGTTTTGAATCGAAAACGGTATTTTAACGATATTAACTCTTAAAATATTCACACAAGCGTGATTAAAAAGGTTGTGGGAAATTGTTGTTCAGAGTTGCAAAATATTTTTTTGAAAAAATCAAGTTTTTACATTTTTTTAATGGGCCCTTTTTTAAAAACTATTTAACAATTTAGAAAAGCTGTTGCTGAGACAATTTGAAAATGTATGCCTCTGGTAAAAATTTGTTTATCAATTGAGTTTTTAAATTATAAACTTTTTAAATTCACAAAGTCTAAAATACTCTAAAATTAATACCGTTTTCACTCAAAACATAAATAATGGCTGGTTTTTATTAAAATAAAGGGTCCGCCAAATAACTTTTTTTTTTGAACTCCTGAACCAAGGTCTTTATGCAAAATTCGTCTCAATGATGTCTCCGAAATGTTCAATTGTTGAGAACGACGGTGAATTGATGTTGATGGCGCTTCACGCACACTTTCTGCCACAGCAGCAATATTCTCGGGTGTACGCACTGTTTTTGGCTTTTCACGCTTTGGTTTATCGATGAGGATGCCAGTTTCTTTCACTTTTTTCACAAGATAACGAACATACGGACCATATTCATTCAGCGGAAGGATAAAACTAATTATCTGTCAGATCAGACATGAGCTAAGTGTTACCATTCACGAAATAAGCACTAGTTGAAAAAAAAAAAAACGTTAGATGGCGGACCCTTTACAAAAATACTTATTAAAATGATATCAGATTTGCCATATGACAATTTTAAAAAATGCTCAAAATACACAGATATAATTATCCTTCATGGTATTAATGAAACAATTTCATAGAACTTTTGTTCGTAGATTCAATGAAGAATTTCATTATATCCAAGAATTTTTTTTAATATTAAGAAATTTTTCAAAAACTTTTTTTCATAAAATATCATAGTTTCATAAAAAAAAATCATTCAATTACATAAATTGTCTCTTCATAAATTTAACGAACATTTTCTTTAGAGCTATGAAATTATTTCAAAGACGTATTTTTTTTTTATTTTTTTCATAAAATTTCATAATTTCATTAATTTTCATACATTTTAAACTTTAGTTTTAATAATTAAATTTCAAGTGTTCAACATATTTTATAAAGTGCTTTATTATTTCAATGTATGTAAGCATTAATTTTGGACTTCTATGAAATTGTTTAAAAAATCGTATGAAGCGGTTCATTTGACTTAGTTCCAATGAATTTTTAAGACATTCATTAAGAGTTTTATTATTCCAAAGATCTTCTTAATATTAAACAATTTTATGAAACTGTTTCATAAATTCTATAAACGCTTCATTATCTCGGAATGATTCATCAGTTTTATGAAGATTTTCATTAATTCTGCAAACATTTTATAAACATTGAATTTAATGAAACCTGTTGCATAGATTCTATGAAATGTTTCAATATACGAGTTCCAGTGATAATTTTTATTTAAAGCTATAAAGAAATTCAATTTTAAAAATCGGTTAATTAACAAAAAAAAAGAAATTTCATATCTATATATATAAAAAGAAGTGTACATTTTGATTGTCACTCCATAACTCGAGAACGGCTGCATAAAATAAAAAATGGCTGAATACGTTTTGTAGAACATGCAATGAGTATGAATTTAAAAAAAAAAATTTGTTTAAAAATATTTTCGTTTGGTCGAGATGTGGTGATTTTTCTGAACATTAGTCATTTTCATATAAATTGTGAATATCATTGCTTGGATACGGGTACACAAAATAAAAAAATGGCTGAAAAACCAGACTTTCAATGAAAATAAAATTTGAAGGCAAAACAACGTTTGTCGGGTCAGCTAGTTTTTTAAGGGGGGACATTACATTCGCGGCAGAGAAAACAGACCTTTTTTTCAAAATTCATAACTCAGTCAAAAACAAACATTTTTCCAAAATGGTGATGTTCCAAATTTAAAAGTGTTTTTTTTTTTCAAAAAAAAATATTGACTTTAAAAATTCATAAAAAATCGAAAAAAAATTTAAAAAAAAGCTCGTGTCATACGATACCGAATCAAGTTTAAAAAAAATACAAAAAAATAAAAATTTCGTCAAAAAATGAACCCGCTAGTGCCGCAACCAGTACGAAAAACATGGTTTCGAGATAAACGCATTCAAAGTTTGTGAACAAAGAAACAAAAGGTTACCTTCAATCTGCCATGCCTGCTTCGTACTGTATGCTTGTATGAGGTATAAAGATGCCTTTTTTTTCAAGAAATTCAAAAACCAACCCTTCAAGTAGGTACGAAATAACAACCACCAAAAGTCAGGTAGCAAGTAAAACAAGTATATACCAGCTGCCGTACATAGGTAGCGCGAAAATGAAAAATGCGCTCTCACTAATCCTGTAACTTTTGAACCCGTAGGAATTTTTCCATGAATTTTTTTTTTCTTAGAATCTTAAGAATATTTACTAAAATACAAAATTATAAAAAAAAGTCGATTTCAAAAAACGCCAATGTCATGTCCCCCCTTAATAAATAATTGGTCAGAAACATATTTTTAACCGTCTATTATTTATATTCTGTCAAAGTTTCAACTTTGTTTGCAAATATTTCAAATATAGGTCGCTTTAAGTGTTTTTTTTTTTTTTGTTTAGCGGATCTATGACGTGTCTTTAATGAGCTAACGATATAAAAAAACAATTTAATAATAATCTTAAAAAAATAAATAATACTTTTAAAACTTATCAGTCTATTAATACAAAAGTACTTAACTCATTTCAGAAGGTTAATAAATGATACAAATTTTTGTTTCAAAGACAATTCATTGTATATTAAATATTTAGTTATTAAATTTTATTTCAACAAATTAAATAAATTTAAATTATATTTGATTACTATTGGGAAATATTATGAAAGCGGAATTATAATTTTTAAAATTTTGAAAGGTAAATAAACATTTTATGTTTTCCATTTTTTTTTTGTTTGCGTTGTTTAACAGGGTGTTTCATATACCCAAAAAGTAATAAAATAAGCCAATTAAAAACATAAAAATCACAGGATTTTCTGAAAAAAAAATCGAGGGTTTTCGGGATTGGTAAATCCCTAAAATCCCGGGATTGTAGGGATCAAGATTTCGGGAACGGTATTTCATATTTAAACTAGCCAAAATAATTTTTTATAAAAACCTCTTGGAAGTGAATTTTTTTAAAACTGAATTTATACTTTTTCGTTTTCTATCCCACTGTATTAGGGGTTCCTGACAATTTTCAACTCCCGGAAATCAGTAAATTGTTCTGTACATTACCGGGAATTTCCGAAATTTCCAAAATAAATATTTATGAAGGTTTTTATAGTGAAAGCTTTTTTTTTCTCTTAGGAAAAATTCAAATATATTTAAATTTAACGATCCCTTTTAATGCAGGAATATTTTTAAACATTTATTTTACCAAAAACAACTCTAAAAATTTTGTGGAATAAAATATTTTATCGCTATTTGCTTATTTCATCGATATGTGCTTATCTGTGTCATTTTCACAAAAACGCTTAAGTTGAAATTTGTAGTTTTGAGATATAAGCTATTTGTGTAAAATTGGCCAAAATGTAATCAATTTGAAGTTGGATTTTTAGCGTACTGTGGAGCTAAAAGTGATGTAAAACAAAAAAAAAAAAAAAAACTCCGATCTATTTAACACTTTCACATAATGATTGTTATGATAACATGCACAATTCAAGATAAATTTGACCCCATAATTCTTGAAGATGCAAGTGTGCCCTTAATTTAAAGTTAGCATTTTAGGGATTTTTTGGAGAAAAAAATGTTGTAGAGAATTCAAAGTTTATCCGATCAATTAAGCGCTTTCACATAGTAATAGTAATATTGATTTCTATTTTAAAAAATTCTTTAAACCGCGGATTCGCAAATCAATTTTGTGCTGTTTTTTTTTTTTACTTTTTATCTATTTTGAAAAACAAATTGATATAGTGACAAAAAATATGATCCGATATAATAATAGTAATGCTAGTGTCTATCACTAAAAATATGAATTGACCCCGTAATTCTTTAAACCGCTATTCAATTTGAAGTTGAATTTTTCTTAATTTTGAACTCAATTTCCTCAATAACCAGATGTGTTAGAAAAATTTGGAAACCAAATTCGGCTACTCAAAAACGTGTTGTCGCATCCCCGAAAAATACAAAAAAATTAAAAAATTTTATAAGCGAACATTTTTGCGGTTTTTTGTTTAAAACTTTTTCTGCCCTCAAAAAAAAAAATTGATTCACGCGAGTGCATTATTGCTTTTTAAAGTATTTTAATTGTGTGCCACTAATTTGAAATTTTTCCATATGTTCGTTTCATTCTAACACGAAATAATTAAGAGTTGCCATCGATAGTATTTTTGGGAAAATTTGTCAGTGCAAGTTAGTCTGTGGTATAAATCTATGTTTTTACAAAGTTTGATCGAAAAATTAACAGCCATTCAAATTCTGTTATCAACATTTTAACAAATCTTTTTCTTAACATTTTACTTTTTTTTTAATGTAAAAGAACAGAAATGTGTAAAAAAAATCATCAAGTTGCCACTTTTACTATATCTCATTGAATTTGTCTTACATGGATACTAGGGTGGTCTTTCGTTGTATGGGCGAAAAATAAAAACGAGATTTTGACTGTACCCCCCCCCCCCCCTTAAAATATTTGTTAGGGTGTCAAAATACGCCACGCAAAAAATTAGAGTTCTAGCATAACGGGAAGATGTCCCGCATCGCCCTTGAAAATCGGGCCCCTTGGAAAAATAATTTAAAAAAAAATTACAAATTTTTTTTCTTCAAAATTAATAAAATATAAAATAATTTTTGTGTTGGGTTTAATCATAACTACTCATATAAAAAATATTACTTTTCCAGAAAATCGCTAACTTACCCTAACTTTGTGTCAAAAAAATTAATAAATATTTTGGGGGTACCTCAAAGTGACTTTTTAGCATTTTTGAAAATTTTATTCAACAAAAATCAAAAACCTAGTGTTTGCTGTCAAGTCTTTCATTAAGCACATCTCAAGTATTAAATAAGCCAAGTATTACGGATATCCGTTGGGAAATTTTGTTTTTAGGGCATTTTGATTCTCGGGGATTAAACCCAACACAAAAATTATTTTATATTTTTTTAATTTTCAAGAAAAAAAAATTGTAATTTTTTTTTTAAATTATGCCCATTTTTCCAAGGGGCCCGATTTTCAAGAGCGATTCGGGACATCTTCCCGTTATGCTAGAACTCTAATTTTTAGCATGGTGAATTTTTGTACCCAAACAAATATTTTAAGAGGGGGGCAGCCCCAAAAATCGCAAGTTGAAAAATAAGGACCACCCTAATGGATACCGTTTACTTAATGACTTGTTATAAAAATAAAATATTTAACCAAGTCGTATTGGGTAGCAAACCCTACCCATGTTGCCATATATTTTTGTTTTTTAAGAAATAATTGGATCTTAATTGAAACATGTTCTAAATTGTGATATAATTAAGGTAATTACTTTGTTAAAACATTTTTATAAAATATTTATTAATCTCACGGTAAAACACACCCACACACAACATTGCCCGATCACAATTGTTAACAGGGATTGTCTAAATGTCTAAATTCAGACTCTGTTATTTGGCTACCAACAAAACGTTTAAAGTTTTAACTTTACAATATTAAAAATCGAAAAATGGCTACTTTTGTACCGTTTGTTAGTCAACCTATTGAGGTGTCTACGCCTGAAACGGTTTAGAAAATCCACAAAATGGAATTGGATGAAATGTTTCACCGCTATAAAGCCGAGTTTTTGTCTCGATTCGTAACCATGGATGAGACATGGGTCCACCACTTCACACCTGAGACAAAGGAACAGTAAAATCAGTGAACTGGAATGGGAGAATCGTGTCCAAAGATGGCAAAAAGCAGTTCCATCTGCAGGCAAAGTCATGGCGGCTTATTTTTCGGACGCGGGTGGAATAATTTTTATTGATTATCTTCAAAATGGAAAAACAATCAACGGCTAGTATTATGCTAACTTATTGCAGCGTTTAAGTGATGAAACTAAGGAAAAAGGCCGCTTTTGGCGAAAAAGACAATGCACCAGTTTACACTAACTAATATTTTATATCGCTGCTGCAACAACAATAAACTGTACACACATCCGCTATTGCGATGCCAAAATCAATGAATTAAAGTTCAAATTGCTTCATCATGAACCTAATTTAGCTCCCCCGGATTTATATCTATTTCCAAACTTGAAAAAAATGGCTCGGTGGTAACAGATTTGAAAACTATGAAAAGATGGAGTCTGCGGTTGAATGCTTTTTTAAGGAGCTAAACAGTTCTTACTATAACCAGGGTATCAAAGCTATTGAATATCGCTGGGATATGTGTATTGAGCTAAAGGGAGATTATGTTGAGATATAAAGAAAGTTTTTCCCAAATTTGTTGTTTTCTTTGTTAGGTCGGCTAATATTGGGACCGCCAACGCCGTACCTTTACGAAATTTTCCAATCTACACTCAAAAAAAAAAAGTTTGTAAAGTCAGCAAAAAATTTTGCTGAGTCAGCAAAATTTTAGTCAGGAGGGTGCTAGCAAAAAAATTGCTAATGTCAGCAAAATCTTTTGCTGAAAATCAGCGAGCTGATTTTTAGCAACAAAATTAGTAGATTCAGCAAAAGTTTTGCTAACACTTAGTAGATTAGAAATAAAAAAGCGTTGGTAAAAATTAATAAATTTTTTGCTGAATTTTAGTAAACTGAAAAAAAACGCAAAAAAATTGTAAAAAAATTGTAATTTAGTTAATATATTTGCTGAAAATCATAAAACATATTTTTGTGATTCTTTTAAAAATAATTTACAATAATTACGAAATATAAAAATTTTCATTTTCCCACATTGATGTCATGAAGTAATTTAATATCTGAAAATATATAGAAATCAATGGTAGTCTAAATGATGCTTTAAAGGACGCAACTGCCGAAGATAATTATAGAAACGAAACGAAAAAATAAACAAAAACAAACGAAATGAAAAAACAACCCTTTTTTTTGCAATAAGAAAAAGGAACCATAAAAATCTACCTAAGATGTATGTCTTTGTCTTTCGCTTTACTCTGTCTACATGTCTGTATATGTTTGTTTGCAATTTGACCACACTAGATTATTAATCTATTAACATTTCTTATAGAAATACATATTTAATTTAAATATTTTCTTTTGTCTTTTATTTTATTAATAGACAATTATTTTCACAAGTCGGTGACAACGCAAAATTTAAGTTGTTTTAATCCTCAATTTTGTTTTATGTATGCAAAACAGATACAAAAGTCTTCCATGGTTGATTTTTTTATATGTCATATTAGAGTTGTACTTTTTAGTATCATTTTCCTCTTCTCTACACTGATAGAAATTTGTGCGTAGTATTAATGAATTCCTTCATTAATCCAATGAATTTTTTCATAAAAAAGTCCCCAAAGAAACGTTTCATTAAGTCAATGAAAGGTGTTTCATTAAATCAATTTTAATGAATGGTTTCATTGACCCAATGAAAATTTCATAAAGTATAAGAAATTTTTTCATTAATCCTAGCCTAATCGTTATGAAAGTTTCATGTGTTTAATGAATAAAATTCATAGTTTGTATGAAATATTTTCGTTGATATTTAATAATTTGGACTTTTTATGATTATTTTAGCATACAAATTACAAATTTTGAAAATAATTTTTTTTTATACATAATTTAATTTATGTATATTAAGAACTTTAATGATTGAAAAAATCGTTTAAATATAATTAACAGGCATTAAAATATTAAAAGCTGAACTAAAAAACCAATTTTAATTTAATTCTGTTTTTATTGTTTTATTTTTACAAAATTGTTCAACCTTTCTTTACATTTTTTATAATTTGTGTTAAAAGATGACATATTTTATTATATGTCGGTACAAAATATGTAATTTTTTATCGATCTGGCTTGGAATACTGTAGAACGATCGACGATTATAGTCCACTTTTTGTAGTTAAATTACGACCATATTAGATAAAAATGTTAACAATGTTGTTAAAAAACAAAAATATATTATCGTTTAGCATAACGTTTTTGTGTAACATCGTCAAAACGATAATAATTTAGGTCTCGTTTTGAACAGAACTATATCGTTTTTCTTAGAGAATCTGTTCCCTGGAATTTAGTGACCAACTATTCAAATTCGTCAAAAACTGTTAGCTTTAGGCAAATTTAATAAAAAAAAATTATTTATATCAAAGTTTTGGTTAATTCTGTTTAAAAGAAATTTTTCAGTTATTTTTTATTTCAAAATGATAGCACAAAATAATTTTTTTTTTCTTATTACAAATCAACATTTTTATTGAAAAAAAATTTAAATTTTTCCATTGATTTAATGCATTTTTTTTATGAAATTATGAAAAAATCATAAAAAAATGTTTATGAAAAAAATACCAATATTAAAGAATTTTCATTCAGTTAATGAAATTTTTCATTAAACGAATGAATCGATTTTAATGAAATCGTTTCATTAATACTATGAAGGAAAATTCTATCAGTGTACTACATCTTGACTTGCCGCGACATCTGCTTCATTGTGCGTATATCTTTCAATCTGGTTGTCGTCCACACTATTAATGTGCTTATCAGCACAATTTTTTTTTAGCAAAATTAATTAGTAAAACATTAGTATATTAGTAAAGCATTAGTATAAAACAGTTAAGTGCTGAATAAGTATAACAAAAATTTTAGCTGAAAACACGATTTTAGCAAAAAAAATTGCTAAAAAATAGTATACCTGATTTACAAGACGTTTTACTAACTTTTGTACTAACTTATTTTTTTGAGTGTAGTGTAAATTTATGTGCAGAAAAAGAATATGAAAACATAATTAAAAAAAAACCCCGGATTTCTTTAAAATTTAACTGAGAAACGATGTTTTGCAACGAAATTCATACCATGTGCTCCACTCGAAAAACAAATAATAAGTTCTTCAACAAAATTGTTTGTCGTTGCCTAATTTAGGCGATATGAGTCAAAATATTTTAAGGCGCATTTTTGAAACTAAGGCATATAAAAACAGAAGTTTTGGACAAAAAATATTTCTCTTACCAAGATATAACCACGCTCGAAAAACTATTCTTTTCGGCTCCTATTTAAGAAGATATTGCGGTTTTCGCTTTTTGGAAAAAAGTAATCTAAACTTCAATTTATATTGTTCAAACTTCAACGCTTTGCTATTAATACTTAATGTCTTCTTTCTGCATAATTTAAAAATAATCCGTCTATTAGTTTATAAGTTAAGACGATGTCCTTTAGAAGAATCCTGATAAAATCCTGGGAGTCCTTGGACAAAAGTAAGGACTTATTATTCAAGATAAAGCTTCAATCTTACTTATATTTTATTATAAAGAGTTTTTAGTCAACATAAATTGGTTTTTTAGATTTTTGAAAACTATATTTTTTAAAAAATAATTAGTTTTTGAAATTTTAATTTTGATTTTGAAGCTTTCTCGCTTCTAAACCGTTTACGGCACACGAAAAATTTCTTTGCAAAATATTTAGCAAATTTAGTTTTCTATCGGAATATATTATTTTCTAAGTATAAAACGCTCAATTGACGCATTAGTGGTAAATTTTATGGAGGCTGCCCTGAGGCAGCTCTACCCGTTAGAGGGTTAAAGTAAAACCACAAATTTTTGTTAAAATGATTAAATTTTCTGAAAAGGTTTAAGTAAAAATCCAACTTTTTTACGTCTAAGCAAATTTCTCGAATCTGAGCTTAATTTTAGTGCAGATTTGTAATCTGCAATTGAAATTAAAAAAACAATTTGTGGATTTTAAATTATTCGCGTTTTTTAAAGATTCCAAAAAAAAAATAGATTTTTTTTTGAGATATTTTTCCTATTACACGAAAACGATGCCATTGAAAAATCCAACTTGTTATAGTTTTGGTTTCTATTTACCAAGGGCTTTCAATATATATAAAAGTTTGTTTCTAAGTTTAGAGCGGATAACCAAAATACTTGCAGTTGAACTAAAATTTAGGGGTATTTTTGGGTTTTAGCTAATATTTAGCTTACTAAAATTTATTTGTTAACCAAAATGTTGTCTCACATAAAAGGACATTCCACAGAAATATATTCATGCAAAAAATAAATTTTCACAGTGTAAATGTATGAAAAAATTTTGATTTAAGTTGGCCACTTATTTATATGAAATTTTCCAATTTCGCAAAAATCCGCGACTCCGATTTTAATTTGGATTTTATATTTGTAATGTGCGCCCAAAAATATATTAGATTTGATGTGTCGCGATCATAATTCTTATTTTTTATTTTTTCTGATTATTTTCTTAATTTTTGAATCTTCAATATTGATCTGCGACCTCTAATACTACGTTCATATTAAAACCCAAAATACGTATTTTCGTTTTTTTTCATGTTTTCGATTTAAAATTTGCATCGAATTTGACAGTCGAAAACTAGAAATAAACGATTATACGTATTTTGGAATTCAATATGAACGTAGTATAAACAGAACTTTTTTTGAAATTTTATTTTGATAATGGCATATTTTAAGGATTGGGGGGCTCGTGAATTCCAATGTTTTTTTTTTGGACACCTTAATGTTTACGTCATTTATATATAACTTTACTATGCTATGATTAAATACGTAGACCCAAATTTTTAATACTTTGTATAGTCAATTATTCAAAGGGAATCCTTGTTATTATAACCTTGGCATATTTAACAAAAACAATGTCAATGATAATGATAATGCCCTTCTAAAACAACATGACACAGTTTTTTAATGTAAAAACAAAAGAAAAAAAAATTAGAAATCAAGGATAAATAACATAAAATGTTAAATGTTGGTTAAAGTTTTTGATATTTAATATTTTTCTAAATACCATTTACAAAAAATTAAGCCATGTTCGAAGCCCTTCATCTTCCACTACCTTTCATCTCTCCAGGGGATACCTTTCCAAAGAAAGCAACACATTAATTAATAGGAAGAATTTCCTGAGTGTTGCTTCTCTTTAAAAAAAAAAAAAATATCCTGTGACTTTATTTTTTTCACAATGTCCCTTTAGTCACTAACTGGGACTTTAACTGACACATTTGTTGTTGTTTCCCATATAAATTTTCAATTTAACTGTTTGTTAAATTTTAACTGGACATTCAGTAATCGGGCCTTATTCTACTTATTCTACAAGGAAACTACATAGTGGTGAATCCGCAGATTTCAATGAATCTTGGATTCACTCAAAAAAAAAAAAAAACACTCAAAAAAAAAAAAAATAAGTTAGTAGAAAAGTTAATAAAACGTCTTTTAAATGAGGTATAACATTTTTCAGCAAATTTTTTGCTAAAATTATGTTTTCAGCTAAAAATTTAGTTATACTTATTCAGCACTTAACTGCTTCCAACTAATGTTTTAAATATTTTATTTTGCTAAAGAAATTGTGCTAATAAGCACATTAATAATGTGGACGACAACCAGATTGAAAAATATACACAGAATGAAGTAGATGTCGCGACATGCCAAGATACAGTAGAGAAAAGGAAAATGATAATAAAAAGTACAACTCTTGTACGACATATAAAAAAATCAGCCATTCATACATAAAACAAGATTGTGGATTAAAACAACTTAAATTTTGTGTTGTCACCGGCTTGTGAAAGTAATTGTCTATTAATTAAATAAAAAACTAAATAAAATATTTAAATTTAATAAAGATTAAATGAGTATTTGTAAACTAAATGTTTATAGAGATTAATAATGCAGTGTGGTCAAATTGCAAACAAATATACGTTCAGGTAGACAAGGACATACATCTTAGATTGTTTGCATTTTTTTATTGCAAAAAAGGGTTGTATAAGTCATATTTTGTTACTTTGTCGTTTCGTTTCTAGAATTATGTGCGACATTTTGCGTTCCTTTTAAAGATGGTATTATTTAGACATAATATTTAAAAATGTCAAACAAGTTTCGAATTTCAGCAAATATTTAATTGATTGAATTAAATTTTAATTAACAGCTTTTAAAATTTTCAACAAACCGAATTAATTGAAAAAGTAGGGAAATATTTTTTTCTGTGCAACAACTTATAAATTCAGTTAGTGCAACGATATTAACATTAGATTTCTGAATAATTTGGGCGTTGCAACTAAAATTCAGTTGAATTGACAAAGCTTTGTTGTAAAAACTAATTTTCAGTTGTACCAACCGAATGAAATTCGTAATAACCGAGTCTTAGTAACCGAATTTCAGTTGGCAAATATCTAAATGACCCCAACATTGAAATCTGCAAATTTACCACTGTGTAGTTTTCTTGACAGAAGAGGTAAAGCACTTAACCTCTTCTGTCCAGTTTGGGTAAATATGACCCAATTTTAAACAAACAAGGTTAAAAAACTACCCAGCCAGAAAAATACGAACGGCAAAGCATTGGCCCAGTGCTTTCAACGGTGGTTTGAGCGTTGGATATCTGAAGATTTAAGTGCTTTGCCAACCCCAAAATGATAACACCGGGCAGGGCTTGGCCGTTCCTTTTTTAAAACGTTGGCAAAGCACTGGCAATGAGCGCTTTGTCAGTACCAAAACCATAATTTTAAAATGTTGACAAATCATTGGCAATAATCGCTTTGCCAGTACCAAAACCAAAAAGGACCAATGAAGTCCTACTTAATAATTCATTTCAGTAAAGAGTTGTAAACGGTCCGCCAAATAACTTTTTTTTTTTTGAAAATGCATTAAAAAAAAACTACTGAATATTTTCTCAAAATTTTTTTTTTATTTGAAAGTACAATCCTTCCGGTTAATAATGGAAAATAATTTCATTCAAATGGCTGCCTCGGCTGACCATGCAGTAGCCATGCAGTTACATACCCGCCAAGATCAAAATGAGCTTCATCTGGAAAGATGAGTTTTTTGGCAAAATCGGCATCTTCTGTAAGTCGATCGCAGGCCCACTTAGCGAAGCGAAAACGCATTGGATGGTCAGTTGGCTTTAACTCCTGAACCAATTGGACTTTGTATGGCGTCATACCAAGGTCTTTATGCAAAATTCGTCTCAATTATGTCTCCAAAATGTTCAAATGTTGAGAACGACGGTGAATTGATGTTGATGGCGCTTCACGCACACTTTCTGCCACAGCAGCAATATTCTCGGGTGTACGCACTGTTTTTGGCTTTTCACGCTTTGGTTTATCGATGAGGATGCCAGTTTCTTTCACTTTTTTCACAAGATAACGAACATACGGAGCTGACGGTGCTTCTCTTCTTCCAAAATCCGTACGCAATTTTCGCACACATTCTGCAACATTACCATGATTTTCGATTGTGCGCCCCGGTAGGCTAGTTGGTAGCGTGCTGGCTTATCAGTGCGGGGTTCGTGGGTTCGATTCCCACCAGAGGCACTGGTCTGTTTTCGCTACAACGCGCCGAAGGCCATAGTAGCTAGTGCTCGGTTAGGGTAATAGTATATAATTTGTAATTATATAATTATTAATTAATAAAAAAAAAAAAAAATAAAAAACCATGATTTTCAAAGTAGTGTCGCGATATTTCCCAGCGTTGTTCAAGCGTATACACAACCATATTCGTTCAGCGGAAGGATAAAGCTAATTATCTGTCAAATCAGACATGAGCTAAGTGTTACCATTCACGAAATAAGCACTTGTTGAAAAAAAAAAACGTTAGATGGCGGACCCTTTATTATTTCTTATTGAATGATTCTGGTAATTTGAACAGAAATAACAATAGGCTTGCTTGAGCTAAGTTAATTACAAAATAACTGAATATTTTTTTTATCAAATTATTTTTGTGATAAGTTAGCACGATTTTTTACTACAATTTTACTAAAGAAAGAAATTTGAAAATAAATTTCCTAAGTAAAATTTTAGTACAAAAACTATACTTTGTGCTGACTATAATAGGAGACCTTAATATTCAGAACTTCAAATCATAAATTGCAATTTAGTTTTGAATTTTTCCACTCTTGTTGTGAACAAGGGATGTGCCACTGTTTTTTATTAAGTTAACGGTTGTAAATTTTGTAATTAAGTACTGGCAATGCACTTTTGCTAATGTTGGGAAAGCGTTCTAAGTCAGTACTGTGCCATTGCTTTTTTATTTTTACGGTTGTAAATTTTGTAAATCAAGTACTGGCAAAGCACTTTTTACTAACGTTGGCAGAGCGTTCTAAGCCAGAGCTGTGCCAGTGCTTTTATTATTTTTACGGTTGTAAAGGGTCCACCATCTAACTTTTTTTCAACTAGTGCTTATTTCGTGAATGGTAACACTTACCTCATGTCTGATTTGACAGATAATTAGTTTTATCCTTCCGCTGAACGAATATGGTCCGTATGTTCGTTATCTTGTGAAAAAAGTGAAAGAAACTGGCATCCTCATCGATAAACCAAAACGTGAAAAGCCAAAAACAGTGCGTACACCCGAGAATATTGCTGCTGCGGCAGAAAGTGTGCGTGCAGCGCCATCAACATCAATTCACCGTCGTTTTCAACAATTGAACATTTCGGAGACATCATTGAGACGAATTTTGCATAAAGTCCTTGGTATGACGCCATACAAAGTCCAATTGGTTCAGGAGTTCAAAAAAAAAAAAAGTTATTTGGCGGACCCTTTATATTTTGTGAATCAAGTACTGGCAAATCACTTTTTACTAACGTTGGCAGAGCGTTGAAAATAAGAGCTTTGAAAGCACTTTATTTGTTGGATCATTGGCAAATAGTGCTCTGCTAGTGCTTGATTTTTCAGACCATTGGCAATTTCTGGCTGGGTATACCTACAACTGCCGGTTTCCAGTAAGATTCAGTTTCATTATATTTACATATTTTATCCAAAATTTTATAATGTAAATAAGTTTAATGAAAAAATTTATTTGGTTTTCCTCTTTGAGCGAATTTATTTTTTACATACTAATACATCTGTTATGTTTGGTTAATTTTAACCCAATATTATATTTTCATTATTTTACAACTAAATTTGCTTCGATTTTAAGTTTTTTTTGTGGTCTTTTATTTAAATTCATGGCATACTATCACATTTTAAGCATGCGATTTTTTACTCCCATATATGGCTTACAACTTTGGTGTTTTATAACTAGGGAATGCAAAATCCCACACTTTTTAAATTCTCGGGAAAGCGGGAAATTTTTTCGAAATTCCCGGGATCCTGCTCGAAAAATAAATGAATAAAATTTTCATATTAAATCATATATTTTGTATGCAAAATGTCTTATGCGACCTGAAATTTTTTTTATAAAAATAAGTCTCCATTATATTTCTGTGGTTTTTCTAAGAATTTTTAGTTTTTCTTAAGTCTACTCTTAAAACTCATTTGCCTTTTAAAATCCGTATTTTGAAGCTTAATTTATACACAGTACACAGTGCAGTTTGACTAACTTTTGTGAAATTTATTTCAATTGCTAACAAAAGAGTAGATAAAAGATTAAAACTGAAAACTCAAATTTGCAACAATGGTTTGATTTTTCAAAATTAGTGTTAGAAAAAAATTTTGGATTTTTAAGAAAACCGAAAAATATGATAAAAAAAAATGGTTTTTGCTCCAAAAGTACAAAAAATATCCCCAAAAATATCTTCTTACACACAGAGAAATAAAGTGCCAACCGAATTGAAATGTGTATATTAATGATAACAACTTATAAATTCAGTTAGTACAACAATATTTATATTCAATTTCTGAAAACTTTCGGTGTTGCAACTAAAACTCTGTTGAATTAACCTAACTTTGTTGTGAAAACTAAAAAAAGTTGTGTCAACAGTTTGAAATTCGTAATGAAAGAATTTGAATAGTTGTAACCGAATTTCAGTTGGCAAATAGCTACATGTTTTTCTGTGTGTATGATCAACCCATGCAAAAATATCAACCCATGCAAAAATACGCAGTTAAGAGCAACATATCCAAAAATATGCTCTAATAAATCGATGCAAGAATTCCTCAATTGTTCTGAAACGGATTAATATCTCATTCATTTTTCAATAGGACGCACAGGAATAAACATAATACAGCATATTTCTGGTTGCCCTGCTTATTACATTTTGAACTTCTGTTCGATTTCGACACCTGTTTGTTGGAAATGATAAAAAGTACAACTGAAAAACAAAAAAGTAATAACAATCTTATCTTTGGTAGAAAATTGGATATATTTAGTGATTTATAGAGTTGGGATTAATCGTTCATTTTGGTGACTCGGTCATTATCGTTCAATTCGAGTCAGTGAACTAGTTCCTTTAAATCGTTTTTTTTTTTGCTTTGACTTGTGACTGATCTGCGTGTTTATGTTTTACGAGTTTTTCACCAATTTTACTGTACATAGACAATAATTTTTATAAAATTGCAAATTTTCTAACAAAAATTTATTTATTTTGTAAAAAAAAAAAACATTTTATTTTTATGACTTTAATTGTTTTTAATAACTTGAAACAACCCAGTAAAATAGTAAAATCCAAATAACTGGTTGCAGGACAACTTATACTGTATTATAACAGGTTATAATTTCTGTTCTGCAATTGGTTCTTTTTATATGGAGTTTGTCCTATTTGCAATAGGCTATTTACCTCCAAACAAGAACAGGTTGCTTTAGAACCGGTTCTAAAACCAGTTATAGAACTGGTTCTAGGACAGTGACACCTTACATTTTGACTTCCAGGAACATGTTCTAGAACCCGTTCCATGTAACCGGTGGTAAAAGAAGTTGTTTTAGAACAGGTTCAGAGGTAACTTGCTCTAAAAAATTTTGCTGGAAATATTATTACTATTTTCTAAAAAAAATAATTGCTCTTGCAAGCAATTTGATTGAATAGAGATGCAATTGTTCTATGAATAAAAAAAACGAAATGAACGACAAGATCGAATATTGATGAACGATTCATACCGTTCAATTGAGTGAGTCGTTCAATTGAACTAGATCGTTCATGAACGACAATTATAAATAATTAAATTTAATTAAATAAACTCTTCAAATCATGGTATATATGAAATCTAAATCCAAAATAGATACGAGGACGGATCAATAAGTCCGTGACTTTTTGAATGAAACACAGTTTTTTTGCAAAATAAAAATTTATTTTTCAACATAATCTCCTTTTAGCTCAATACACTTAGACCGAAGTTTCTCCAATTTTTGTATCCCTCCCAAAAAATAGGATTTTTGGAGCTCCATAAAATAGGCATTCGTTTGATCGATAATTTCATCGTTGGAGCTAAATCTGGAGAATATGGCGGATGAGGTACCAATTCGTAGCCCAATTCATGGAATTTTACCATTGAGACTGCACACGTGTGCACCCGTGCATTATCTTGATGAAAACGAACTTTTTTCTTGGCCATATGGGGTCGTTTTTTTCTTTTAAATCCTCGTTAAATCGGTCCAATAAGTTGGCATAATATTCGCCGTATATTGTTTTTCCCTTTTGAACGTAATCGATGTGGATTATCCCGCGTGCATCCCAAAGCCTTATTGGCCGACAAACTTACCTTGGTCTTCTTCGGAGCCGGTTCACACGGAGAAACCAATTATTTAGACTGCTGCTTGGTCTCCGGAGTGTTGTAATGGATCCATGTTTCATCCACAGTTACAAAACGCCGCAAAAACTCATTCGAATTGCAGTTAAACAACTCCAAACAATCCTTTGATTACGTTTACGGTCAATTGAGAGCAAACGCGGCACCAATCTTGCAGACAGCTTTCTTAAACCCAACTGATCATTTAAAATCGAAACCACACTGCCATATGAAATGCCTATGGCATCAACAATCTCGCGCACTTTTATTCTTCGATCGGCCAACACCATATCGTGGATTTTTTCAACATTTTCGGGTTTATTGACCTCAATTGGCAGTCCAGAACGTTCAGCGTTATTTGTACTTGTGCGACCACAACGAAAGTCAGCAAACCACTTTTTTACCATTGAAATCGATGGTGCAGATTTCCCATAGAATTTATCAAGCTTTTCCTTTGTTTGATTGACGGTTTTTTTTTCGCAAAAAATAATGTTTAATGAGCACACGAAAATCACTTTTTTCCATTTAAAAAAAAAATTCACGAGGTTGTATGTTAAACGCAAAGTATGTTATGCTTTTAAACGCAAAGTAAATGACGGAACTTGCTCAAAATTTTACAGTAGTCTATTAGCAGGTGGTACTTGATGGAAGCAGTGTTGCATTTCATATATCTACAAGGGAAGTTCGAAAAGTCACGGAATTAATAATCCGCCCTCGTATTTAGAAATATGACATTTGTAAAATAAAAGCATTATTTTGAATTGTAACTTTTAACGTGAAAAATATCTTAAATTATTAAAAAAAATAACAATTTTTCGAACTTCCTTCAAATATATTTTTTATGGGATGTTTTTCTTAACTTCGGTGGGGTAGAGATCTATGGACTCATTTCATATAAAAATATCAAAAACCATTGAATTTTTGACCTCGATCCCCTTCAATTTTAGACAAACTTGGTATGGATGCCATATGAATATGACATAGTCCAAATTTTATGTTGGTAGCTCGTCTGTGGAAAAATCGCATTTTAAAATTTGAAGAAAAAAAAATTGAAAATTTAACAAAAGTAGCGTAATTTATATTTTTAATGGCTTATATCTTTTTTTTTACGGTTAAAGCTAGAAGAACGCGTTTTTTTTTTAGTGTCATAAGCATTTTTTTTTTTTGTTTGATGAAGATTTCACCTATATCATGAATCCAAAACTTGAAAAATAAGTATTTAGTTACATGGTCTAGTGCTGACAAAAATTTCATCTAAATTCTATTAGTCTTACAAAAGTTAAGTTTTTTTTTTTTTAATAAAAAATCAACAACAATTTTGTTTTAACTTTTTAAGCATTTTTTGCTATTATCACTTAAAAGTGTCCTAAATTTTGTAATTATAAACAACAAAAAAATTAATTAAAAAAGATATAATATGCTTTTTAATGATTTTAAAATTGGGTCAATTTGACCCAACAAACATAACATATGAGGTATAATTTTAAACAGTACAGAAGTGTTAATTCCCATCAAGAGTCTTCTGATATGATGCTTTCGTTTTTAGGTCATACAAATATTACATTTATATATGGCATCGTTATCTCTTTGTCCTACTACATAAGAAACGTTTGAGGAATGTTCAACAAATATTTTTTTTTTGTTTCTACCCAGCCAGAGAAGTGCGAACTGCAAAGCGTTGGCCCAGTGCCTTTTTTTTTTTTTTTTTAAAAAGAGAGGCAACACTCAGGAAATACTTCCTATATTTAGCGTGTTGCTTTCTTTGGAAAGGGATAGTATAGAGATGAAAGGTGGGGAAAGATGAAGGGCTTCAGACATGGCAACACTGTAATTGCGCGAGATGATAAGTCTTAGAACAGTTGTTGCTCGCCACCTGATGGAGAGTTGGCGAACTTATTGAAGCTTTTTGGTTCATAGCCCTGATTCATTATTTTACTTCGGGGGGGTTAATTGCTATGGGAACACCGAAGGTGGACATTGCGATACGTATGAGGGATAGAAAAAACTCATACATATTATTTTGATGTTGCCGGCACCGGGGATCGAACCCGGGACCTTCTGTGTAAAAGTCCAACGCGCTGACCATTACACCACAACGCCCGTCCGTTTCGTTTTGAAAACGTTGAAAAAGCACTGGAAATGAGTGCTTCGCCAAAATCATAATTTTAAAACGTTGGCAAAGCATTGGTAAAACAACCAATAAATTGCATTTTGAAGTTAAATATGTACCAATTCCAAAATGATGACACACAAGTGGCTTTTCTTCGAAATGTGTTAAAGCATATGCGAGACTGTGAAGTTTAAACTGTAAGAACGATTTTCTGTCGGATTTTTTTAATACACAGAAAAAATTATGGGCCAAAAATATCTAATTAATCGATTGTTTGAATATCAATGGCAATTTAAACAATTTTTTTAGTTGATTCAATTAAAAAATTTATTGAATTTTCTAATATATCCATACAGTGTTGACAACATGTAAACAACATTTTTAAAAATTTGGCAAACTATTTTTATTTTATTTTATTTAGATTAAATAATCAAACAAAGGTTTAATTATATCAATACATTATTTAATTTGTAAATAAAAAGAAAAAAAGATCGCAAATGATTAACTTTTAATAAGTTGAATAGTTTACCGATTTCAAATACACGCGAAATCGTAGTTTTTTCACTAGAGTTTGCAACACTCTTTTTGTTGAGATATTCGTGTACGCACGAAAACTTTATTTAGTTTCGTGTTTTATCTGTGGTAATAAAAGTGCACATGTGGATTTAAATAAACCTTATCGAAAAAGAACAATTAAACTATTATTTTTGTAAATAATTAAATTTTCAATAAGTATAAGTGTCATTAAACTATCATTTTAAAGTTGTGTGTGATTTTTTAAGAAAGCAATTCAATTACAAGAAAAAGTTCAAGACAAGACTAGCAAAACAAAAATTTTGTCTTTACTTTTATTTGCGTTCTTATAATACATTTTTATATTAAAAAGCTTTAATTTTATTATAAATAAAATTTCAATTTAATTTATTATAAATAAAATGTCAATTTAATTTACAAACCTACATTTCTTTTTTTATTTAATGGGGGCATATAGCAAAAATAAAAAATACGAGTTTTCAATTAAAACTACCATTGTTTTCTTCTAAAGTTTCAATTAAAGTTTTAATCAATTTAACGTAACTTTTTAATTGAGGTTGTAAAGAAAAACAATAACTCTTTTAATTGATATTATTATTATTTTAATTGAAAGTGTTTTAATAAATGGTTTCAATAAAATTTTTAATTGAAACCCGTTTTTAGTTTTTTCTGTGTAGCCGACCAGAAAATCCCCTAAGTAGAAACATTTTTAAATTTTTGTCAGTTTATTTATTTTTTATTTATTAATAATCATATAATTACAAATGATATTCTATTACCCTAACCGAGCACTAGCTACTACGGTTGTCGGCTCGTTGTAGAAATCGAACCCACGACCTCCACACTGATAAGCTAGCATTGTTATTAATAAAAACAACTATTTTGTTGGTGTTTCTTTAATTTCTTCGTTTATCCACGTATCATTTTTATGAAGACCAAAAATTTGGAAATCCGTTTACGTTGGAAACTAAGGATTTCATTCGTCTTTTAACAAAATATTTTCTTATTCTGACGTAATTGCTTTGTGCAGTCATGAGCACATGCCACCAGATTTTATCTTTTAAATAAAAGCTCTATAATATAATGGTAACCATTATATATAATTTTATCACATTTGCTAGACCCATTTTTCGGATCAGATGAGATGTGATGTGATGTGATGTTTAGTTATATGTGATACTTTTTTCGTCGGGACATTACATTTATAACACAACTGCTATGTGTATTTAAACATCTTGAATGTAGTTAGGGGTTTTTGTTTCAGAAAAATACACGACAAAGGGACTAACATAACTGTTCGAATATTAAAAATATGTGTTCTATTTTACCAAAAAAAAATTTGTCTGTGTTTTTTTTAATAATATTGGATAACTTTGCTATGAAAACAATAATATTTTTCATATAAACAATGGATTGTATTTGAACCATATTTGGCCTTAAAGGCTTGGTTCTTAAATTTGAAATAAATAAAAAAAAACATGTTTTTTGCTTCTCCTGTAAAATTAATAAAATGTTAGTTTGGGCGGAAATTTGATTATATCTAATTATATCTGAGTACATATACATTTATATATAACTTCATATATATGTATATTTTTTCTTTGTCCTTCTTTACTCCTCAATGGCGCATAGGGCTTCAACATGTTGATTTCTCCAACGTAATCTGTATCTAACTTCAACTGCGGCATCGTCCCACGTGAAACCATATCGTTCAAGTTCGTTTTTCACTGATCGTCTCCATGTGTTGTTTGGACGGCCACGTTTTCTAGAACCTTGGGGATTCCATTTTAGTGCCATTCTTGTTATATTTGTGGCATCTTTTCTCAGAGTGTGGCCTATCCACCTCCATTTTCTTCTTTTTATTTGTTTGCCAATTTCTTCTTCGTTCGCTAGTTGCCAAAGATCTTGGTTGCGTATAGTGGCTGGCCAAAATATTTTATGAATAATACGAAGACATTTATTTAAACACACTTGAAGTTTTCTGGTCGTGCCTATGGATACCAACCAGGTTTCACAACCATAAAGTAAAATGGATTTGACACACGCTTTGAATATCCTCAGTTTGGTGTTCTTAGATATTTGTGTTGAGCGCCAGACCGCGTTTAGTCTACCGAATGCTGCTCTTGCTCGGTTGATTCGATTGGCTACGTCGTCTTTTGTTCCGCCTAATGTTGTTATTATGCTACCTAGGTAACGGAATTTGTTGACGTATTCGATGCGTTGGTTGTTCAATAAAATATGATGTGAGCTATTGTTATTTATTCTCATAGCCTTTGTTTTCGCGACGTTGATTTCTAGGCCAACTTTCTTTGCTAGTTCTTGGAGGTGATCTAACTTTGATTGCATATCACTGATCTTATGTGATAACAAACATATATCATCCGCAAAGTCAAGATCTTCGAGATGACTGCTAAATGTCCAAGTTATCCCTCTCTTGATGGAACACACTTCTCTCATTATTTCTTCCAGTACTATAGTAAAGAGTAGTGGCGAAAGAGGGCAACCTTGTTTTACCCCAGCATTTGTTGTGAAAGTGTTGCTACAGGTGCCGTTGTGGAGGACTGATACTTCAGAACCATCATATAACGCTCTAATGATGTTGATAAGTTTGTCGGCAACACCTTTCTTTTTAAGACACGCCCATATTGCAGATCTGTTCATCATGTCATATATATGTATATGTAACCTTATATATAAATATATCTCAAATGATTTATAATTATATCTAAAGTTATATATAAATATATTTGAACTTTAATAATATTGGATAGACTCAAATTTTGGATATAATTATATATGATCACATCCGGTCATATCTAAACCTTTTTACTAGGGTAGTATGTTAACGGCTGTAAATTTTATAAAAACAAGTACTGGCAATCCAGTTATTGTCAACGTTGGGAAAGCGTTCTAAGTCAGGTCTGTGCCAGTGCTTTTATTATTTCTACGGTGTTAAATTTTGTATATCAGGTACTGGCAAAGCACTTTTTACGAACGTTTGCATAGCGTTCTAAGTCAGGGCTGTGCCAATGCTTTTATTATTTCTACGGTTGTAATCAAGTACTGGCAAAGCACTTTTTACTAACGTTGGCAGAGCGTTGTAAATCAGTTCATTGCCACCCATTGGCAAACTTTGTTGAACTATTGGTAAACAGTGCTCTGGCAGTGCTTGATTTTTCAGACCATCGGCAATTTCTGGCTGGGTAATTCATTAAGCTGAGAAAATTAATTAAAGTGCCTTAATATCACAGGTTTCTTAAATCAAAATGCAAAATTCTATTCGGTTAACAATTTTTAAAAAATTTTAAAAAATCGCGTGATGATTAAACATAAATTTTCTATTGACTGCTTAAAAAGTATTTTATTCTATGGATCTGCCATAGTGAAATTCATTATTTATGCAAACAACAGTTTGTGGTAGAAAAAAAAATTGATTTCAATCTTATTTTTAAATGTTACTTGAACTATAATTATAATTTGCATGCAATTAGAAAATATAATAAACAATTTCAATGTTATATTTTAATTCTAATACTTGTTTTTGTTCTTTTTAGGCCGACGATAAATCGCTATTGGCTCGGTTTTTTCATGCAGATCGTGCTCTAGCAGCTGTGGCTAGTGAATTAGATAGTTTCGATGGACGAGCCGAGCCAGATCGATGTTCACGTTTGGTATCAAGATTACGGCAAGGACAGGTAAGTATACCATTGAAGCATATTCAAGGATAAAGTATATATGGATTTTTGTATTATTTTGAAAAAGGACAAAGTACTCGCTATAACAAATTTAATAATCGAAGAATTATTGGGCGATGAACGTGATCAACGTGCATTTCGTGCTAAATTTCCTGAAGAAGTATTACAAGAAAATTTAGCCGGCCAATTATGGTTTGGAGCCGAATGTCTTGCCGCTGGTTCATCGATTATGAATCGTGAGCAAGAGAGTAAAGAAATGCGTCCGTTAGCCGAAGCCGTAACACGTAGTCTTAATAATGTTCGCTATTTGTTGCGTGATCAGTGTTTACGAAATAACGTTCCCAATAGTGAACGTTTAAATTTGGATAAAAATGATGCTGCCACTGAACAGTTGTACGAGAGTCTGAAACGTTTCGATCGTTTATTTGCTGAATTTGAATGGCGTTATGTCAGCGCTATGGTCCAAGTGAAATCAAAAGAAGAATATGAAATGCAAGAGTTAATATGTGTTCTATGTTCGGAGACATTACAGAGAGCTTTAAAATTAGGATTATTAGAACAAGATAAAGTTGATGCTTTTGATCCAGCTTTAATGTTTTCCATACCCAGGCTGGCTATTGTTTCGGGTTTGGTTATCTATTCGCAGGGTCCCTTAAATATGGATATGCCGGCCGAGCAGCTGTCGGAAATGTTTAGACCCTTTAGAAGTATCTTAATAAAAGTACGAGAGTATTTAAGAAATCTTAATGAAACGGAATTATATTATTTAGAACGTTTGCTGTGTACTAATGAGGAAATAAGTCTAAAGGTAAGAATAGTAACACATTTTTCAGCACAAATATATTAAATAATTATTTTTTTTCGCTACCAGGATACGTTAAATTCAAAAGACACTACTGCTGCAACAGTAATACCATCATCAGACAATAATAATAGTAGCAAATATAGTGAAAATTCTCAAAATAATGAAACTGTAGAACAGGAAGAATCTGGTTCACTTAAAACCACTACTACCTCTAAATTGCCACAAAAGTCATCAACCACGTCGTCTTGTAAGACATTTAAGACAAAAACTACCAAACGAGTTGATAGCCCATCACCAGCGCCGTCCACCACATCATCTTCCTCGGATGAATGTTCTACCTATAATACCCCAGTATCATCAACACCATCTACTCCACGTTCCTCACATTCTTTAGTTTCAACAACATCAATAGGAGACGATAGTAATGGCACCACATCGCCTGATAGTTGGATAGATGACGAAGAAGAGGAATTAGTCAATGATAATCCGTTTTCAACAAAACATGATGAAGATGATCATTATGCAGATGATGATGATTCCGATGTTAATAATGATGAGGTTGATAATGATGACGATGATGACGATGATAATCTAGATGATGATCTAGATGATAATCTTGCTGTAGATGATGACGATGAGGAAGAAGAAGAACATTTTGGTGATATTTATACTTTAGATAATGTGGTAGAACAAATTATCAATTTAGAAATGGCCTCTGCTGATTGTGCTACTGGATATTTAATATCTAACACAACATTGGGTAATCTTTTACAGCCACAAGAGGTGCCTTTAACCGATAATTTTATAATCAGTGATTCGGATTTGCCTACACACGATAATGAAAATGAAGATGACTTTAATGATAATATAGATGCTGAATTACCTAGTACTAGTGCCAATGCCTTGACTGGCACCAAAAAGGAAAAAGATAGGCAACAACAAATTGATCAAGAAAATAATGATAATAATAATTCTGCCACTAATGCTAGTATAAGTTTACGAGACTCTGAAGAAATCTCTATATCTCAACAAAGTTCCATTAATAATCCTTTCTCAACAACAACATCTTCTCATACACGTCGTAGACGTTATAACGATCAGCCAGCACAACAACAGCAAGAATCCTGTAATAAAGTTCATCCTAAAACACAACGTCATCATCATAGACATCATCATCATCATCACAACCATCATCACCATACTCACAATAATCATACAACAACACATTCTTCTACGACAACAACAACACCAACAACTACTACCACAAATCGTACACATCATCGACATCGTCTTCATCATCATCATCATCAACGACGTCCACATCGTCATGGTGGTGATAGTAATAAATCAGAATTGCTACAACATGATGAGCTTGTTACAAATAATGTTACCAAAGAAGATATTACTATAACAAATAGTAAAACTGCATCTTCTATAGGTTTAGATATAGAAACACCCTCCTCATCATCATCGATATTGGAAGATAATAAATCAACTGTAAGATCTGTGGGACGAATGAAATTTAAGTAAGTAGTTAAGTTATTTTTTTTTTTTGGATATGAATTTATTTAAGTTATTTTAAGTTTTTCGCATTAAACTAAATTTTCTCATCAAACTAAATTTCATTAATTAACATTTTTAGTTTCGATTAAGTTCTTATTAAGTCCATTTTATTTCTTATGCTACATTGAAAAGAATTCCCAATAAGAGATTTATCTGGAATTCAAGTATAAATCAAGTGCAATTCCAGTCATATTTTAAAGTTTCAAGCCTTGATTTAGTCTTTATTTAAACTATAATTTAATGGCATATTCCAGCAAAATGGATACTTGAATAGACTTTAATGCAAGCCTTGAATCACAGGTAAATTAAAGTTCAAACATCATACTAATAACACTGGAATTTAAGCTTTTCCCAACCCATTAAAACACGGATATGATTGCTTTTGGAGCAATTTATTTATTCGTGCTCAGGAAAACATTAATTTGGTTGATTAACTGGTCCTTTATTAAGATGCATAGACGTTTGTTATATACGGCATTCACATAAGATGGATGGTAAAGCTCTCCCCAAATGATATTTTCAATACAAAAATATAAAAAAGATTAAAATATTAATTAAAAATACTCTAAGCCCCACCTCTACCCCCGCACAAACATTTTCCTGGATCCTCGACTGGATTACACTGTGTAACAACAAAAATCATTCTCAATGTTTGCAATAAGAAATGAAAGAACACCCACCATTAAACAAACAAAATCGCTAAAAGGTTTAGGAAAGTTATTTCGAATTTCTTATATTATTGCCTCTTAAAGTTGGGATACTTTTGACCATTTTCCCACTATTTACATTCATCATACCTTAATACATTCTAAAATTTGTAGGTAGTTTAATGTTATTACCCCATAATCTAGCAATTATCTAATGATTCATAAAAAAAAAAAAACGCAAATACATTTAAGTGGTCACTAACAATGCAATTTATTAACAATTTTATTTTTTTAACGTGTTTTTATTGTTGTTGTTGTGTGCTTTTTTTTTATCAATATTCTTATCTCGTATCTCTGTTTCTTTTGTTTAGACATACGGAAAATTTATTACATCGTTTGTTTGTATGCATTGCTGGTGTTGCCGATCAATTGCAAACAAATTTTGCCTTTGATTTAAGACAAATACTACGCAGCGTTTTCTTAATGAATATGTCCCCCGCTCAAGAAGAGTTGGATATACCGGAAAAGGCTAAAGATAGTGAATTATTTGAATTTAGAGCCTCGGAAAATGATGTGATACAAGAGAGTGCTGGTTCAAGCCAAAGTATTTATTCAGCGGAAGAAGTTAATCCCGAGGGAGATAATCAATCAAATAAAAGTAGTAGCAGTAGTGTTAACGAAGGTAATAGAGCATATCGCCATTCTACGGGAACGACTACCGTAACTACAAACGAAACCACCAATCTAAATGATACAACTACCAACACAAATAATCAACGTCAACAAATTGAACGTAGTCGTAGTTTAGATAATCAAGATAGTCCAACAGCTGCGCCACCTATAGTAGCTCAAATACAACGACAACAGCCACAGCGTCACCATCAACATATTTATCGTAATCGTCATAATTCAACGGGTAGTAATTCACCATCAATATCTTCTTCGGAAAATAGTTCTCCCATCTGTGAGCGTTCATCGAATACATCGAGACGTGTCTCAGAATCGAATGCTAATTCACAACAGTTGAATACAACATCGTCGCCGGTACATTTATCACCTCCAGCCTGGATACCGGATCAAAAGGCACCACGTTGTATGTCTTGTAACACTCCATTTACTGCATTTAGACGTCGTCATCACTGCCGTAATTGTGGTGGTGTATTTTGTGGTGTTTGTTCGAATACATCAGCTCCCCTACCAAAATATGGTCTTACCAAAGCCGTGCGCGTATGTCGTGCTTGTTATGTTCATGAACTAAGTTCGAATCAAAATCATCATCATCACCACAACCACCACAACCACCACCACCACTCTCAATTAGTTAGTCAAACAACAGTAACAAATACAACCAACAACGAACCTCGTTTACGTCGTCCTGTTACCACTACTAGAGCTATTGATTAGTAGACAAATTTATATAAATTTATGGATTATTAATTAATTTTTATGTATTTAAATTTTTATTCATATTTTATTTTTGTATTTTAGTGTAGTTTTATACTTTGACAACAGTTTTAATTTAAGGTTAAGGAATTGCACCCTTAAAGTGGGCTACTACACACTTTCAATATTATTGATCATATTTTTGAAAATCTCCCAATCAGAAAAATATCTAACTGTAAAAGTCACTCGAAAATGGCTAAAGTATAAAATAATTAAAAAATTTACCGATAAATCGCTAAATTTGTAGAGCTTTTCAAAATCTGTTTAAAAATTACCAAAAAAAAAAAAAAAAAACACAACATTTTTGATCTTTTTGAATTGTTCTTTAAAATTTAGCCATAAATCGCAAAAAATTTTCGGACTTTTCCAGTTGTGCTTAAAAATTTAGCGATAAATTTGTAGAACTTTTTCAAATCTGTTAAAAAATTACCAAAAAAAAAACAGACAATATTTTTGAACTTTTGGAAGTTTTCTTTTAAATTTAGCCATAAATCGCTAAACTTTTCGGACTGTTCCAGTTTTGCTTGTAAAACTTTTTCAAAAAATTACCAAAAAAACTCAATTTTTGAAGTTTTTGAATTTTTCTCTAAAATTTAGTCATAAATCGCAAAAGTTTTTCGGACTTTTTCAGTCTTGCTTAAAAATTTAACAATAAATCGCTAAGTTTGTAGAACTTTTCCAAATCTTTTAAAAAATTACCAAAAAAAAAAACGGACAATATTTTTGAAGTTTTTAAATATTTCTTTAAAATTTGGACATAAATCGCAAAATTTTTCGGACTTAACCAGTTTTGCTTAAAAATTTTGTAGACTTTTCCAGTTTTGCTTAAAAATTTAGCAATAAATCGATAAATTTGTAGAACTTTTCCAAATCTGTTAAAAAATTACTAAAAAAACAGACAACATTTTTGAACTTTTTGAATTTTTCTTTCAAATGTAGCAATAAATCGCCAAAATTTTTGGACTTTTCTAGTTTTACTTAAACATTTGGTAGAACTTTTAAACCAGTTTTGCTTAAAAATTTTGCTAGAAATGGCAAAAATTTTCGGACTTTTTACAGTTTTGTTCAAAATTTAGCAATAAATCGCTAAATTTGTAGCACTTTTCAAAATCTGCTTAAAAATGGAAAAAAAAATAGCTAACATTTTCGAAGTTTTTTAATTTTTCTTTAAAATGTAGTAATAAAATAAATATGAAAATATAAAAAGTCCGAAAAAGCAATTTTTGTATTTTTAATACAAAAATTAAATTATTTTTAAAATAGTAATAAATCGCTAAATTATTCAGACTAGTCCAGAACTTTTCAAAATCTTTTTAAAAATTACCAAAAAAAAAAACTAAAATTTGTTAAAAATTTTGCCATAAAAATAACTCAACAATATTGACAAGGAAAACACAAAGAAAGACGCCAAGGCTAGCTTTTAAAAAATCGCTAGATTTGAAGGGAAAATAGCTAAATTGGCAACAGTGATCAGAAACAAGAATAACATGTTATTTTGATTAGTTGATTTTTGACTTATTGGTCAATAATATTAATTGTGTTTGTTCTGATTGTGTGATTTTTAAAAAATGCATCCATCAATAATATTGAAAGTGTTTACTCCAGTTTAAAAAAATTTAAATTTTTAAGATATTTTTGTACAATTTAATCAATTGTTAGACAATTTTGTTAGAGATTTGTAATGATTTTTTGAGTTGCCTACTGACAAACAATATTTAAAGTTTGAAATTTCATTTGAGACAACATTTTGTTTAGAGTATAAGAGTCCAAAGACATTTTCCTATCGATTTTAAAAGATATTTCTAAAGAAAAACTTTTATATTATAAAGGACATCCATTAGAAACTCTTACAGCTTCATATACACATTTTATAAGAGAGAACGTTAAAAAGATTTAAAAGTTTCTGTGAATTTTTAGTATTTTCAATACAAGTTTTTTTAAACTTAATTTTTATCCTTTTTCGTAGTAATTAGAAATTTGCTAATATTTTATAACTACTCTATAAATGATGTATGATCAAATGGACACATAAATAAGTTTTGAATGATGAATGGTAAAATTGTTATCCGTAGATTAAAAAAAAAAAACTTTTTTTGTAGTATGAAAAACCAAAGCATAGAGGTCAAAGAACTTTGTTTAATGTGTCTAACAAACAAAATAAGGGCATCAAAATAGAGTCGATTGGTATCATAGTCCTTAATAAAAACTGGATTGTATAAAAATTAACATAATCGTAAAACAAGGTTTAAGTGTTTGCCAACCATGGTAACAACATATAAAACTTAAAAATACAAAGTTTCTGCATTTAGAGATACATATCAATTTACTTACGTTTTAAGATATCAAGTTTATATGGCTCGTTAGCTACTAGCTGCTAATCTGGCGCCCGGGTGTCGAATACCGGCGGGACCAAAAAAATTAATTTTATTTTGGAAAACAAATTTTAAGAACACCAATTTATGGTTTTTACCAACATTTTAAACTTTGTGTTTCCAGTACTTTGTCTAATGTTGTTATCATTTTGGGATTGGAAAAGCACTTGTTGTTGCCAGCAATTGTACTACTTGCTAAGCGTTTCTCTCAAATTTCGGATCCGAACATATATGGCCATGTATGATAACATATATGATCATATATTGAACTATACATGGACATATATGGTCAGCTATAACCATATGTGATAATATAAAAGCTAATATATGACCATATATGTTCATATATGATTTGATTTTCTCCTTTGTAACCTCATTTTCACAATATCCCGTTAGCTAATAACTGGTACTTTAACTGACACATTTGTTGTTGTTTTCCATATAAATTTTCAATTTAAGTGTTTGTTAAATTTTGACTGGACATTCAGTAATCGGGCCTTAGAGGTCCAATACTGTATTCTGTGACAATTTAATTACTGATGTCGTAATTTTTTGTATTTAAATCACCTTTTTTCAACATACGAAATCAGAATAAATTCCTGATTTAATCTGTTTTACTTTAAAAAATTAATAATTAAAAAATTTGATAATGCAATATTATATTTATATTTTGGTTAAAAAAAAAAAAAATAATCATTATATGCATAATCTGTTAATCGGGGAACTATAGTCGCGATATTTGTTAACAAAGTCCGATTTAATAAATCAGCCTTTATCTCCGAAAAATTGGGTGTTGGGTGTATCTCCGAAACTAGCAAAGCTAGAGACTCGGGGAACTATAGTCGCGATATTTGTTAACAAAGTCCGATTTAATAAATCAGCCTTTATCTCCGAAAAATTGGGTGTTGGGTGTATCTCCGAAACTAGCAAAGCTAGAGACTCAAAATTTGACCAGAACAAATCAAACAAACCATTTTCGATTAGTCGAATGTCTTAATGATAAAAATGGGCTGAGAAGTTTCAAAAATTCGATTTTTGGACCCAATTTTTGGTGGGTAGGAGGAGGAGACGTGGCAGATGTGGCAACCTTTTTCGTTCTAATTTAAAGACCCCAAACAAAATTCTTAAGTCCAAATAGAAATATATACCCAAACAAAAAGTCGGTTGTGTAAAGTGTTAAACATAATTCATAATTAATTTATCAATAAATATCAATTTGATAATATTATTATGGATCATGATACAATGCGAAACTAATTGCACACAGATGCAAATTATATTTTTTATAAAATTTGTTAAAAAATATTAAAACACAAAAAAATTACAAGATAATTAAAATGAAAAAACCCTTTTTTTTTGAATGAATAATAGAAATTAAAAAATTTTACAAATACAAAATTTGAAACAAAAATACAAGTTAAATAAATTTTAAATAAACCACCCAGCCAGAAATTGCCAATGGTCAGAAAAATCAAGCACTGGTAAAGCATTTGATTTTTAGTACCATTGGCTGAAACTCAAATTACAGCACTGGCAAAGCCCTTGTTTACAGCGCTTTCTCAACGTTGGCAAAATGTGCTTTGATTTATAAAATTTACAACCGTCGAAAAATTAAAGTCGTGATTTAGAACGCTTTGCCAACGTTAATAAAACGTGCTTTTCAAGCATTGATTTTAAAAAAATTACAAATTTTTTTTAAAAAAATATTAAAATTGTGCTTTTTATGTTTGTGAAAAATTATTTTTTAATACCAACTTTTTTCCAGCGTTGGCAAATTAATTCCAACAAACGTTATGCCAGTGCTGGTAAACTAGCACAACCAACAGTTAGCCACCTGTTATCACTTGTTTACGTTTTAAGCTATCAAGTATTATGTGTCTCGTTAGTTGAGTGGGTAGAGCTCTCGGCTGGCAATCTGGCGGCCAGGGTTCGATTCCCGGCAGTACCAAATCATTTTTAAATTAAGGTTTTTTTTTTTAATTTTATTTTGTAAAATCTATTTTTAGATCACACATTATTAGGTTTTGCCAGTGTTTAGCTAACGTTGGCAATTTCGTTTACCCAGTGCTTTGCCAACGCTGTAAAAAAGTAAGCCCTGACCGGTGTTATCATTTTGAGGTTGGCAAATCATTCAAATCTTCAGAAATGCCACGCTCTGCCACCTCTAATACCACCGTTAAAAGCACTCGACAGTTTATCACCACAGTATAATAAGTTTTCTTGCGAAAAAATACAATTTCCTATATATACAAAAGTCAGTCCGCCCATGTACAAAAGTCAGCCCACCCATAATTACCATTGGTAACAGGGCATTCTGAATATTCTGGATGGAAGAAGGATCAAAGAACGGCTTGCAATTTTTTCATACTTAGGTCATTACTAAATCATATCTCTCATTTACTTCAAGAACGTCACAACTCAAAAAAACATTATGTTTGAGTTAATGACGCAGAATTATTCGTTATATCACGTATCATATTATATCACGTATATATCTTGTAGACTCACCTCTTAAGAGAAAGTATGTCGTTATTTCTTTCTTCAAGGTGGAAGTAAATTGAAAACTTTAAACTCGTTTCCTACAAAAACAAAATTTTTGAGTTATGACGTTATTGAAGTAAATGAGCGATATGTAAAATATATTTTCATAATTCAAAAAAAAAAAAAAAATGTCTACGGTGTTTCGAGTTAATATTATCACAGTAAAGTCAAAATGCTTGAATTCGTGTTTTTAAATTATTTTACAAAACTTTAATTCAGTTTTACTTACCGAAGAAAACTGTCAGACTTTAGTAAATTCTTAAGAATCCAAATCGTAATATTAAAATTTATATTTAACTGTTGTTAAAGTATTATTTAAATTAGTTAAACAAATTACACTATAGACAAACCAACAACCAATGTTACTAACTATTATCTTTATAAAATATATATTTGGTTTTGGGATTTTAATGTTTTACTTTCTATCTTGCTTTGTTAATTAGCTTTACTAATGTGTTGTGTTGTATACTTTGGAATTATTACAGTTGTTTATTTTTAGTATGTTTCTTCTTAATTTCAATACCAGACAATGTATACCCTGTTTATTTAGCTAAAATTTTGTTTTTTTGTTTCGTTTCATATTTTTTGTTTTTCTTTTTTTTTCTTAATACAGGACTTACACAATATGATAATGTGTAGTAAAATGTTTAGTGTAAATTAGCAAAAAAAAAAAAAATATGATAAAAAAAACAGAAAAAATTATGTATAATCTTAAATCAATGTGTATATTTACTTTTTTTTTACATAAGACACTTAGACAATAACAAATTCAAATTTGTTGTAAAACTTATTATAAAAAAAAAATATAAAAAAATTTAATTAAACAAAAAAAATGTGATTTTTTTTTTATCGAACTTAGGAACTAGATTTTTTTTTGTATAATCCCAGGAAAACTTGCTATTACCATAGAATGGGAAATGGAAGAAGAAAGCAAGAATCAGAAGTACTTAAAGTTGAGGCCAAGAACACCTGATTTTAACATGGGGGTGTCATAGGAGGCAAGGCCTTGCCTTGTGCTTACATATAGGGACAAAAATAAGACGTTACAAAATATGTAGTGAAATCACCAGTTACACATAAGTACTTATTTCATTTCTTATTTGTAGCATCAAAAGTAATGCTTAAATCCATTATATGACGTAATACTTGTAAGGATGTTAATAAGTAGTTATTTATAGGTGCAAAAATAAGTACGTATTAACATGTACCTAAATAAGAAGGTATTAATAGGCAATAAAATAACTAGTTATTAATAAGAACAATTATAACTAGTTATTAATAGGTCCTAAAATAACTACAATTGAATAAACTTAAAGAATGGTTTATCGTAAACCAACCAACGGTAAAATGTGCCAACAGCCTTTTAAAGATTTTAAAACATGAAAAGCTAGATGTACCTATATCAGTTAATGGGCTTGTGGGAAAAAAACCTCGTTGCCAAGAGCGCACAGTTTCCCCAGGTAAATATGACCATATTGGATTAAAGCATCATCTGGAAAATAAAATAACACTTATAGAAAATTCATCGTTGGAAGAACTTTTTATTGATGTTGGAATAGATGGCTTGCCAATATTTAAAAGTTCTGGTGTTGGATTGTGGCCAATTTTGGGACAAATAGTTAATATTCCAAATAGTGCAGTTTTTATAATTGGATGGTATGTAGGTCCAAAAAAACCAATCGACATAAATTGCTATTTACATGATTTTGTAAATGACTTTTCTGACTTGAAGTATAACGGATTTTTGGTTAAAACCAAACTAATTCAACTGAAAATACGTGCATTTATTTGTGACGCTCCTGCAAAGTCCTTTGTGTGTGGCATAATGGGGCATATTTTTATTTTTTTTTTTTTTTGCCTCACTCAGGAAATACTTCCTATATTTAGTGTGTTGCTTTCTTTGGAAAGGGATAGTATAGAGATGAAAGGTGGGGAAAGATGAAGGGCTTCAGACATGGCAACACTGTAATTGCGCGAGATGATAAGTCTTAGAACAGTTGTTGCTCGCCACCTGATGGAGAGCTGGCGAACTTATTGAAGCTTTTTGGTTCATAGCCCTGATTCATTATTTTACTTCGGTGGGGTTAATTGCTATGGGAACACCGAAGGTGGACATTGCGATACGTATGAGGGATAGAAAAATCTCATACATATTATTTTGATGTTGCCGGCACCGGGGATCGAACCCGGCACCTTCTGTGTAAAAGTCCAACGCGCTAACCATTACACCACAACGCGTCACAACTTTTTCCACAACAGCCGGCGAAATGAGAACCAACGAGGATTTTTATTTCTTAATTTCTTAATTTTGTTATTTACTAAATAAGCTTTTGTTTTGTGAGAGTCGTTTATGTATAACTATATATTTGTTTGCTTAAATAAATAGCATTTAAATTATTAATTATGATATATTATGAATCTTTATAAATATACCTTACAAAAAAGTAGTTACTTATTACCTTACAAGTACCTTATTTCTTTGGCCCTTCCTAATAAGCAGGTATATAACACAATATTAGTAAGACATAATTGTTTAGCTTCCAAAATAAGTAGTGATGTATGTTCATATCAGTAAGGTATTATTTCAGACCTTCAAAATAACAACAAATGTAATGGATAGTCATTACTACGAAAGGTCTGAAATAAGTGATAATAAGTAACTTATTATTTTTGCTATTCCAAATAAGCAGATATTTAACACAATATTAGTAAGGCGTTGTTTTTTATATTACAAATAAGCAGTTACATATATTCATATTAGTAAGGTATTATTTCGGACCTTCAAAATAACAAAAACTGGAATGGATAGTCATTACTTTGGAAGGTCTGAAATAAGTCCTACCCATTACCAAAGTTTTGCTGGGATATTATACACAAACGACTTTATTAAATAATTGAGCTCTAGGTCACGTTTGTATTCTTAAATTAAACTAATTTCCAAAATTTAAAAACACTAGAATAAGAAAATCCAAATTTGGAAAAAACTGCCAAGAATTAAAAAAAAAGTTCAAAAAAAAATTGGAAAAATCGCTAAAATTTGAAAAAAAAAAAAAAATCGGATAAAATAAATGCCAATAATTAAAAAAATCACAAGAATTAAAACTGAAAAAAATTAGTAAAACTGTAGAAAAACGTCAAAATTTACAAAATCACAAAAATTAAAAAAAAAAAAAATAAATCGCCAAAAATTAAAAAAAAAAATTGTTAAATTGTTAAAATCGTCAAAATTTACAAAATCACCAAAATAATAAAAAAAAAATCGCCAAAAATTAAAAAAAAAAAATTTAAATTGTTAAAATAGTCAAAATTTACAAAATCTAAATTACTAATCTAATCTAATCTAATTTACAAAACTAAAAAATCGTGAAAATTATAAAAAAAAATTTAAAATTTGAAAAAAATAGCCATAATTTAAAAAGTCCCAAAATTTTAAAAAAATCACCAAAACTGAAAACAGACCTAAATTGACATAAAAAAGAAAATCGCATAAAATAAATTGTAAAACGTCCATATATCGAAAACTTAAAGAGCTAGAGAAAAAATGTTTTCAACATTGCTCGAAACTCAACCTCCAACAAAGGTCCTAAATTTCGACATGATTGATTAAATTCTTAGATTGTGTTTTTTCCTAGAAAACTAAGCAACAAAGAGGAAAAAAAATTATTTGGAACAGCGTTATCTCGAAAACTAAATCAGATAAAACTACAAGGACAACTTTTCTATTTGTGAATTTCTTTTTTCAAAAATCGTCCAAATAAAATTTAAAACGTGTATATCTTGAAAACTGAAGAAAAACTGCATAACTCCATCCCTAAACCCCATCACTATTCCTAAATTGACTTGATTGACTAGATTCTTAAATCGCGTTTTTCTCAAAATCTAAGCAGCATGAAGCAAAAACTTGATTTATTTGGAGTTCTTAAAAACCAAAGGAAATAAAATTACAAGGACAACTTTTTTTATTTGTGAATTTCTTTTTCAAAAATCGGCTTAGTAAAATTTAAAACATCGATATCGAAAATTTTAAACATTGAAACTAAAAGAAACAGAGAAAATTTTTTGCACCATTTTTCAAATTCGACGGAATCACTCCAATACTCGACTCATTTACCTTTATTTTTAGATCGCGTTTTTCTCGAAAACTAACCATCGCAGAGGAAAAATATATTTTTGGTAACATCACCTGTATATTAATGATTGTCCTTCTTTTTAATTTTTGTCAATTTTTTATATTTTTTTTTGGAATTTTTTTTTTTTAATCTTGGCAATTTTTTCAGATATATCCGATTTTTGAAATTTTATAGCTTTTTTTTTTAATTTTGATGATTTAGTTTTTAAGTTTTAGAGATTTTTCTTTTAAATTGTGGTGAATTTTTTCATGTTTAATAATTTCGGCGATTTTTAAATTTTGGACGATGTTTTTTTTAATTTTAGAAATTTTAATTTAAAGGGTGGTTAAATTTCAAGGGCCGATGTTGATTTTGAATAAAACACAAACTATTTAGGAAATTATTGTAATTTTATTTTATTATGATATATTGGTATTACTCAATTATGTATGGAACAAAATATCGGCCAAATGGGCGCCGCGACCACGACAGCACACCTCCATCCGATGGTCCAAATTTTCGATGACGCTGAGGCATAATGGAGGTTCTATGCCGTTAATGTGCCGAATTATCTCATCCTTTAGCTCTTGAATTGTTGCTGGCTTATCGACGTACACATTTTCTTTCAAATAACCCCAAAAAAAAAAAGTCCAACGGTGTCAAATCACATGATCTTGGCGGCCAATTGACATCGCCATTACGTGAGATAACACGGCCATTGAGTTTGTTGCGCAAAAGAGCCATTGTTTCGTTAGCTGTGTGGCAAGTGGCACCGTCCTGCTGAAACCACATATCGTCCACATCCATATCTTCCAATTCGGGCCATAAAAAGTTCGTTATCATCTCACGATAGCGAACACCATTCACAGTAACTGCCTGACCGGCCTCATTTTGGAAAAAATACGGCCCGATGATGCCGCCAGCCCATAAACCGCACCAAACAGTCACTCTTTGTGGGTGCATTGGTTTTTCGACAATCACTCTTGGATTCTCATTCGCCCAAATGCGGCAATTCTGTTTATTGACGAATCCACTGAGGTGAAAATGTGCCTCATCACTGAAGATGATTTTCTTCGAAAATTGATCATCCACTGTTGCCATTTCTTGCCACCATTCTGCCCATTCACGACGTTTGGAATGGTCAAGAGGCTTTAGTTCTTGAGCCAATTGCACCTTGTAAGCGTGTAAATGCAAGTCTTTATGCATAATGTTCATCAACGACGAGCGTGAGAGGTGCAATTGTTGGGCACGACGACGAGTTGAGGTGGACGGCTCTTCAGCCACACTATCGCGAACAGCAGCAATATTTTCTGCAGTACGAGCTGTACGAGCATGCACTGGTGTTCTCACATCTTCTACAGACCCGGTTTGCTCGAATTTTTCCACGATTTTTGCGATTGTACGCACATTTGGACGATCAAATTGAGCAAAAAAATCACGAAGTGCACGATATGCATTTTGATTTGAACGCCCATTTTCATAATAAGTCTGGATAACTTTAACACGTTGTTGGATTGTGTATCTCTCCATGGTTCAAATTGAGTAAGTCTGAAATAGAGAAATGTCAAATAAAATTCGGAAAAAAACTTGGCGTTTAGGTGTGGTTCACATTCAACATCGGCCCTTACAATTTAACCACCCTTTATATAATTTTTGTTGTATTTTTTGTAAATTTTTTGACAATTATTTTATTTTATTAGATTTTTTTTTAGTTTTTTGCGATTTTTTTTTTAATTTTGACGGTTTTTTTAAAATTTCGTAATTTATTGTCCATTTTTTATATTTTAGAAATTTTCAATTAAATAGATTTTTTTTTTAATTTGTCGAAATTTTTTTTTTAATTTTGACGATTTATTTGGCAAAACTGCACTTTATGGGGCGTTCTTAAAAAAAAATCTGTATGCGTAGAAACTGGGGTTATCGTTTTCCACGATATGGAATCCATAATTTACTACATTTGTTTTTAATCTTTACTACATTTGTGGTTCATTTTATCAACAGTCAAAAACAAATGACAATGTTAGTTGAATTTTATGAAATGTAAGTCGTCATTTCTTTAAGTGAAATTTCATTTGTTTTTAACTACATTTGCAGTGGTCTTTTTACCTACATAATATTCTAAGAGTAGAAAACTATAAAAAATATAGCTATTTTATAACGATAGCATGTTAGCACGTTAAACTGTGAATTCTATTTATGTAATTTCTACGGTAACTAAATTCTTAACAGTTCGATATACTAATACTATCGCCGATGTATGTATATGTTTAACTTTTTACCGATTTTAATTTCGATTTCATCACGAGATAACAATTCCAAAGGTCGTATAACTGAGAAATCTTTTGGAGTTACTATAACTAGTCTAAAATGATTGTATTATTCGAATTGATGCCAAAATTCATAAAATGTTGAGTTAATATGGTGAAATACATTAATGATTTATGCATTATTAAAATTATTTTAATACATTAATTGTTCGATTAATCGAATAATTTTTAAAAATTAATCGTTTGATCGTTCGATTAAAAACTGCGGAAACATAATTGTGGGTACTCAAATGAAAGGCAATTTCCTCAGGATTTCAAAAATTATATTATTTTTTGATCTAGAACTATTTTTGAAGTAGATTTTAATTAAAAAAATTTGAAAGGAATTTTTTTTTGTAAAATTTACTGTTATAATAATGAATTTTACATGGAAAATAAGACTTTTTAGTTGCTATCGTTGGCATAACGCAGGGATTGCCGCTTGGAGGCGACAGTACAAAATTTATTGGCTTAGGGGTTTTCTCCTTCAGTCCGTCCAAAGCCCAGCTTCGCTGAGAGAAGTTTTTCTGCGTGATCGACATTCGGCCGGAAAAAGGCAGTTTAGTGGCTATATGATAGGCAGTTTAGTGGCTTCGCTGGGTAAAGTTTTTACGTTTTGCGGAACGGGTGTAGAGGGCTCTACGTGGATCCTATCATGGATCCTAAAAATTATTTCTTTTTTTAAATCTTGAGAAAATTTCCTTTCACTGAGTACCCACACTTATATGTTACTACGCGTACCGGTTTTTAGGCCCAAGTGCCCCGGCCCCCTTAACGGAAAATAGAAAAACATTTCTTTTTAAATTCAGTTTTTTTTAGGAGCTTCCCATAAAGTGCAGTTTCGCCATTAATTTTTTTAATTTTACCGAGATTTTCAATTTTGGAGATTTTTTTGTTGATTATAAATTTTGGCGTTTTTGAAATTTTTGACGATTTGATGTGAGCAAGATTATTCAAGTTTTAGATCATTTGTTTTTTGGTAAACAAAAAACCGTGCAATGTTTATTTATTAATTAAAAAATTTCTTCGTCCGCTAATTTAACGACGATTTTTTAAATTTAGCGTTTTTAAAAAACTTGGCGATTTTTTTTAACTTTTGTCGTTTTTTTTAATAAATTTTGTAATTTTTTTTAATTATTGAGGTTTTTTTCTTAATTTTATAGATCTTTTCAATTTTGGTGATTTTTTTCTTCATTTTGAGCGATTTTTTAAAATATTAGCGAATTTCTTAATTTAATAATTTTTTTTTAAAGTTTTGGCCCATGTTTGTTTTTAGTTTTCGAAATTTTTTTAAATTTTGGCTATTATTTTGAATTTTGACGACTTTTTAAAATTTTAGAGATTTTTGTTTAATTTTATATTTTTCAATATCGGTGACTTTTTTTTAATTTTTTAAGTTTTTTTAAAATTTGACATTTTTTTTAATTTGTTATCATTAACGTTATAAAAACTAAACATTTTTGTGCACCAAATTCATTTTCAATTGAACATTTAATAAATATTATTAAACTTTTAATTGAAAGTGAGTTTGAAATGAAAACAAAAGTTTAATTTAAATTTTATGGCCAATTAAAAAAAATCTTGCCCAACACTGGAATTTTGAAATCAATTATTTTTAGAAATTTATTAATCAAACAAAAGTCTCCAAGAAATTTATAATTTCTAAAAACATTTATACAAGGAAGCCAATTTTAATAAAAAAACATGTCACCAAAACCAGCAATTTCACGCAAACGTTTAAAAGCAGGAGCTGCAGATAAAAAGCGTAAAGGTAAAAGAGGTAAAAAGAAGAAAGAACCGGAACCAGAACCCGAACCGCCATTACAAGATTCTGATACATCAATTAATGAACAAGAATTGGATTTAATAACCGATCTCAATGATGAGTTCTTCATGCGAGCCAATAAGGTAAAGAACAATTAAAATCTATTCAAAATAGTTTGAAATTAATTTATCTTGTATCCCAAAACTTTCCTTTAGACCATACAAATGTTAATGGAAAAAGGTCGCACATACGAGGCCTCAAAAATTAAAAAATATTCGGATATTATATATAAATTACATCGTAAATATGTGGATGAAGTAAAGGAGAATGAAGAATTAAGGCCACAAGTTAAAACAGCTGAAATGAAGTTAAAAGTTGCTTTAGAAATAACCGCAAATTCAGAAGAAGCTATGCAACATTTAAAACAAGCTTTAGGTAGGGATAATTTTAAAACGAACATTTTTAATTGTGCAAACACACTAATAGGAGGGCGGGTATTAAAAAAAATTATTTTTTCAATTTCCTGGTCCATTCGAAAAATTTTTAATGACAATGTGAAAAGATAACGATTTCTGTAACATAACCTCAAAAATTGCATGTGCTTTTTTCTTATATTAAGCATTCGTTGTTTTTGTAACAACATAACCTGTTACCTGTAACCTGTATCAGTGGGTTTCCATACTACTCAGTGTCGCTCAATCTGCTCTCTTTTTACTTGTTCGTAAACTCACACCGAGCAAATGAAAACATGTTGCAGAAAAAGTATAAATTAATTTTAATGATATTTTTAAAAAATAATTAAATAAAATTTTTAATTATTTCAAATATTAATGATAAAATTAGCAAGATAACATTTAAGTATATTAGTTTTTAAAAGAAAATAACAAAATATAAGCAAAATAAAAGTGAGTATTTTTAGCAACAATGTTTTATCAACAACCCAGCAAAATAAGAGCTGAGGAAGAAGTAGTAAAAACACCACATCTACTGAGTCGGATGTGGTGCAAATTTAGGTGAATCATTAATGATTTTAACATTGTCGTGTCATTGGGCGGATGGAGTGAACATATAACTTCTTTAATAGCATTTTAAACAGTGCATGTATGCTATTTTTCAATAGTTCATGGAAGGTCTTTTTCAAATATATATTAACATTTTTATTTAATAAAAATGTGCAGCATACTTTAGGGATGTATCTTTAAATATTAAAAAAAAAAAAATCTTTTGGTGCCAGCGCACACTGGTTGCACTTGTATGAAGGAGAGCGACAAAAATAGTTAGAATTAAGATATCATCTTGAAATTTACACAGTATATTTCTGATGATATAAAAATGACATCCTGATTCAATGGGCGTGGTCGCTTGCTCCCACCGCCCATTTCTTATATTTCTGTTAATAAGATATTCATTAAAACGTACGTATGTATGTATGTATAGGCAATTAAGCACTTTATTGTTATAAAATTAGGGATAACAAATACATATTTCAAAAATGTTTAAAAATATAAAAAAAAAAAAATGTTTCATATGTACCCAAAAAAATTTGGTTTTTAAATTTGCTCCTCTTGCAGCAATTCAATTGCAGATTTTAATAACGCACTTTTCTTTTTACGTGGCAATTTTCGCTGACCTGAAATGAATGGATCTGAACTCAGCAATAACATGTTTAATAAATCCGTGTTTGTTGCAATTCTAGAATTCTAGGGCGTCCATGTTTATTACCTTTTAATGCTTCTTCTTTAGGTGACGAAGATATGGTGTTTAGTCTTAAAGAGACGACTTCTTTGGTAGTCAGACAGTCAGACTGATTTTTTAAAACCAGCGATTTTATGCGATTATTTTTTTTTCCAAATGTAAACAATTCTGTCGCATAAATATTGGACACGTTGAATAATTCAGAAAACGCACCTTCCTCGCATTCAAAATCAATGTATTTGACAACTTCGTCGAACACTTGCTGGGCTTTCACCGAATTCGAACATTTTTTAGAGCACCAAATCTCGAAAACTGACAGGCGAGAAAATATGCAGTGACGGGATGTTTCTATATAAAAAAAGTACAAAATACCTTCCAATAACAACAAAAATATCACTCTGATTAAATCAAACAACATTCGTTATATATACTAAAAACACATTAAACACAGAGGTTGCGTTAGTATATTCAATATATAAAAAAAAGATGCAAATTAATGCACCTGAATGAAACATAATCTTAAACTGAATACATCTGTTAACATTAACAAAATAATTCGGTTAGTCAGATGGAGTCTGAAACTATTTAAAACTCTATGTAATCTTTACGTAAATTAGCAAACAATGTAGAAAAAAGTACTTCTCCAAAATCTGTATTTTACTAAAACAACAACACAATTTATAAACTTATTTTGTCTTAAAAACAATTCCAATACCATTTACATTAATTTCCATTTTTAATAATTTTAGTAAGCACTTTAATAAACTTTATTTTAACAATGGAAGTTTCACTTTGTTTTCTTTGTTCTTTTAATCAACTTTTTACTTCTATGAATATTCACACTTTAGTTGTTTATATTTCAAAACTACCGTTAGAAATTATCAAAACAAATTAAGGAGAGGGAAATTGGATGACATTAGAGCCTATTTAATTTGCTAAAACGCCAATATATTAAGACAACTTTTTTCATTTTTGTCGTATGGGCGCAACCACAGTGCAGCGAGTAGAACACACGAATCTGAGTTACGACCTGCTGTATTAAAGTAGACCGCGCTACCATTTGCACCAAAGTTACTTATGCAATACAACAAACTTAAAACGAACTTAAGTTGAAAATATTGATATATTTTTATGAAAACAAGAAAAATATGCTACACAAATATATAATAAAAAAGATAAAATAATGATTTTTAAAACATTTTTATTATTTGATTTCGTATCACTGAGATATAAATTGTTTTTAAAATATTTTTAAGTTTTGATGAGGTTAAAAAAAATATTAAGAAATAATAAAAATGCTCATTTAACAATTTTGAATTCATTGCAAATTTTAAAATATTTTTTTAATAATTAATTTGACGAGAAGTGTCATTAATAAGATAATGACAATGAGAAAAAAAAATATTGGAGAAGTAGTTTAACTACAGATCGGAAAAAGTGGCGATTGTGCCTTGGAACGTAAGATCTTTTAATGTTTCCCGTATTTTTTTCTAAAGATTTGAAGAAAGAGGTCGGTAAAAACTCTATAGGTAAACTAAAGTGATATATTTAAATTAAGTAAAAGGTTTTAATTCATTATTTTACTAATTAATTATTATTATTAATAAACTAGCTTTCAAAATTTGGCTTCGATATTTTTTGGTTTTGCTAATTTTTTGCGATCCGAAACAATAGAATTAAAAAAATCAAATAGATTTTTGAAGACAAAATCAAATTTTTTTACCTAATTTTTTTTTTTAATATTGCCCACGTTTCAATTGAGGCACACCTGAAAAGTATATCTTGAAACAAATATGAAAAATTCGATAAACTAATTTTTAGCAGTGAAATACATCTTTGCATTTTCTTATCAACATAACAATAAAAAATATTAAACCTTAGGTTTTTTATATTTTTAAATAAGTTTTACAAAAGGTTCCATCGCAAAGACAAAAAATAGATTTTTATCAAATAACTATTTGTTCACTCTGGATAACAATTTTCTAATTTAATTTAATTCTTTATGATTAAAGTCAAGATGTTAATTATTTGGTAGTTTTTAAATTACTTAATTCTCTTAAAATACTCAGAAAACCCAAATTAAATAAAAACTACTAAAAAAATTAATTAGAAATTAATTATCTCCCCGGCCCGGAATTGAACTCGCAACCTTCTGATTGCAAATCCAACCACTTACCACCTCAACCTCCATATAAAAAAATATATATATGAACTTATAAAAAAGTACTTTTTATGATGTTATTAATTTAGATACCAATTAATTTATATGGTGATGCAAATGCTGTTGAAAATAACTTTAATTTACCATTTTTGGCAGTTGTTAACAATAACTTCTATTAAAGTGAAAAATGTGCGTATGCTAATGCTTTGGAAGTCAAGGTAAAGAGATTCTTAAAGCACTACTTCCATTTTATTTTGCTGGGAAGTTGCAATTATTTTTTAGTGTAAAAAATGTTTTCATTTGCTTGCCCTAGTTCGGTATTTTGTTGCTGAGAGGCGTGTGAAGTGTAGTTTCTCTATTTGTATATACTCTTTGCCTGTATGTAATAATTATTCTTCTTCAGACCTATAACTTGGTGAGTCCATATTGTTGTGGTATCTTCACAGTTTTCAACTGAAATTGGAAAAATTTCAAGTTAATTCCACATTTTTCAAATGAAATTGCGAATTATCCAAATGAAATTGCGATTTTACATTTGAAATTAAGAAAACTCTACATGAAATTGTGATTTTCCATTCAAAACTGAGAATATTTCAAATAAAATTAAGGTTTTTTCATTTAAAATTGAGGAAATTCTAAGTGGAATTGAGATTTTGTATTTCAAATTAATATGCTTCAAAATTAAATTGAAATTGTTCATTTGTTACACACAAAAAAATATTTCTTAAATTCCGCCAAGTAGGGATTATGTTAACGTTTTCGTTTGAAATTGGGAAAATTTCAAATTAAATCAAGGAAAAAATATAATTGAATTTGGAATAATTAAATAAATAAAATAATTTCGGAATGTTATTTTTTCTCAACTTCGTTTGTAATGATCTTAATTTCATATCTAATTTTGTAAATTCCGTTAACAAAATTATATAGAAGCACCCTACAGAATATCACAATTCAATTTAGAATTTTTTCAGTTTCAAATGAAAAATGTAAATTTTATTTAAAAAATTGGAAATTTCAAATGAAAAACTAATATTTCAATTTAAACTTTCTTAAATTGAAGTAAAACATATGAATTCTATTTGGAGTTTTATTAACTTTAAATAGAATAATTAAGTTTAATTTCTTAGTTTTAAATCGAATATCTAAATTTCTTATGGAATTTTCTAATTTTCTAATTTTCTAAATTTCCTTATTTCTTTTGAAATTTTCTTAATTAGAAATAAAAAATATAAATTTCTTTTGCAATTTTCTCAATTTTAAATGGAAACTCTTAATTTCATTTAGAATTTTTAATACTTCATTCGAAGAGCTCTCAGTTAGAAATGGTGTAGATGAGTCGGATTTGCTCTCAGCTAAAGACATGGTCGTTAGAGCTTATTTGTCATGCGATTGGCTTGATTCAACAACAATATGAGTAGAGTTGTGTGTACTATACCAAACGCAGTTGCGACAGGACCAATCATGTTCTTTTGCAATTTTCTCAATTTTAAATGGAAACTCTTAATTTCATTTAGATTTTTTCCTACTTCATTCGAAAAGCTCTCAGTTAGAAATGGTGAAGATGAGTCGAATTTGCTCTCAGCTAAAGATAGCCTATTTGTCATGCGTGTGGCTTGATTCGAGAACAATATGAGTAGATTTGTGTGCACTGTACCAAACGCAGTTGCGACAGGACCAATCTGGGTTTTCGCTGCATTTTTTTTTTTATTTCGTCTTTGCCAATTGGTGGGGTGGACCATTAATATTGATTAATATTGACGCTTTGTCCATATTAACCCTCACATATTGTTGGTTTCTAACTCCTTAAGATGGTGTTTCGGGTGGTTCCTTCGATGGCTAGAACTGCTTTGTGAGCATTTGACAGTGTTCATTATGAAGAATTGGAAATGAGTCTGGACGCATCCAGTTACTCCTAAGCCCAGAGTTTTGGTAGGTTTGGGTATCACTGATCTACTTATCGTTTTGTAGATTGCCTAAAATCTATCTCAAAAGCTGCCGTCTAACGACCGACGTAAGGACCTTGTGCCGACGTAAGGACCTTGTGCGGACGTAAGGACCTTGTTCCGACGTAAGGGCCTTGTTTGTAAACTCTCGACTACTACGTGAAGTTTCAGGCTTACTTCCTTCGTCCACAAGTTGAAGAGAGTCTCCAAGGTTTTTGCAGGGGACAATTGTATATTCCTTCCAGTGAATAAATCTACCACATAAGCTATCAATGTCGTGACCCTTTACTGCTTTGTGAGCATTTGACAGTGTTCATTATGAAGAATTGGAAATGAGTCTGGACGCATCCAGTTACTCCTAAGCCCAGAGTTTTTGTAAGTTTGGGTATCACTGATCTACTTATCGTTTTGTAGATTGCCTAAAATCTATCTCAAAAGCTGCCGTCTAACGACCGACGTAAGGACCTTGTGCCGACGTAAGGACCTTGTTCCGACGTAAGGGCCTTGTTTGTAAACTCTCGACTACTACGTGAAGTTTCAGGCTTACTTCCTTCGTCCACAAGTTGAAGAGAGTATCCAAGGTTTTTGCAGGGGACAATTGTATATTCCTTCCACATAAGCTATCTACCACATAAGCTATCAATGTCGTGACCCTTTACCATTATCGCACAGTCGTCGCCATAGAGCACGCTTAGCACAGTTTAATACATAGATGCAAACCAAGTGACATATGTCAAACAATTTGCATATAAGAAGTAAAGTCTAGAGTGAGATAGAAACTAAAATCTACATTTAGTTTGCATTGATATACCTTGAATATTTTTAAAAATTTTTGTAAATTTTAAAGAAATTTTTCTGATTTTTTGAAGGGGTACGGGAACCGTACAATTCACTATTCAACAGTTCCAGGCTACTAAAAAAAAATATATGTTCGTGGATCAAATTATTTACTTTTAATGATCTTAAATGTAAAACTTCAGAATTTTCCAAATTAAAACTTCTTTAACTTCAGTATGGGTGTGAAATTCGGAAGTTTTTATTTTAAGGTCATCAAAGTGAACATTTTATGAAATATGATGAATTTCATATCAAAACCTATAAAAAGGTCACATTTTGAACCCGACCCTCTCAGATTTTGATGAAATTTTGCGTACAGCTACATATTACCTATACAAACACAACCTCATTTATAAAAATTCCATTTTCGAAAAGTTGTAGGTGTGGCAGGGTTTCGAAATATTTGAAAAATGACGGTAATAGGTACCTTTAAACAGCGATTACTACGGAATGGCTCAACCGATTACAAAGATGTTGGTGCCATTAGAAAGGTATATAAGTCAGCTTTCGAAAACATACATTTGAAATCGAGTACATTTTCAGATTAAACTCTTTAATTTAAATTACTAACAAGAATTTGTATTTAATTCGATATATATTTTAGTAAAAATAAAAAAAAAAATCAAGCATTCAAATTGTTTCAAAAGACGTCACATACGAATTTCATTAAAATTGGAGAAAACCCACCGGGATGTTTTGATTTTTTTTTTTAATTATTTACCTTTTATTTATTCAGGTGATGCTTGGCGTGAATCAGACGCTTCCTTAAACCGCGAACAGGAGATACAAGAAAAATTTCAAGAAATTTTAATGAAATGCGAAAAATTTGAAAGCAAAGAAACTGAAAAACAAGATGATAATGCAGAGTAATGTCGATGTTTAATTTGAATTAGTATACACAGAGAAAAATTTTGCTATTTGAAAACTGAAATTCGGTTACTACGACTCAAATCCCGTTATTCCGATTTTCGCAACAAAGTTCGGTTAATTCAACTGAATTTTCATTGCAACACCTAAAAAATATTCAGAAATAGGATGTAACTATCGTTGTACTAACTGAATTTATAAGCTGTTACCATTAATATACATTTTTCAATTCGTTTGGCACTTTATTTCTCTGTGTGTATAAGTCGATTTTAAATATTTCTATTCTTTCCTAATAGATTTGGTCATTTATCTAAATACAAAAATATTATATTACGTGAACGTGATCGTATTAATGGTGAGGTCATCGATTTGGAAAAACGTTTACAGATGCAACGTTATTATTCCGAATCTTTGGAATATATTATACATAATCACGAAGATAATTTAAATAAAATGGGTATACGAGCGAAAATTATGGATTCGGAAAAATCAAGTTTAGATACAAAAATACGTACTTTAATTAACAATTTGGAGGATCAAAAGGATATTAATAATAAAACTTTAAGCAAATTAGAAATGACCGGAAGAGAGGTAAGAGGGTTTAAAAAAAATTTGTTATTTTTCAATTTTGTTCTACTTCAAAAATGTTTTTGTTAAGAACAGATGTACCCAGCAAAACCACACATTACCAAATCATGGGTAAAGTAATGTATCGCCATAGGGCTTCACGCATTACACTACACCTTACTTCACTGATGAATTTTATAGGCGATGAGCCTAAAAGTAATTTGTGGACTCATTACCTTGTAGGGGGTAATGTAACTGGTTACTTATATGGTAACATGGTGGGAAAAAGTAATGTGTCTATAAATATATTTTTTTAATTAAATAAATAACTTTGTTTTTTTATTAAATAAATTACGTGGTCATGCTGGGATTCGAACCAGGGGTCTCTGGTATTTAACAATTAGTTAGGCGAGAACTCTGCCAACCGAGCTATCGATACATATAATATTTTATTGCTTAAAATGTAAATGAGTTGTTGTGCTTCGTGTTTTCGTTCGTGATATAAAAAATATACACCTTACCCTCATGCTTACAAAAAATCACAAAGTAATGTGTCTATAAATAGATTTTCAAAAATATATATTAATAATTACTTTACGTTTATAATTCGTGCATTATGTAATTGATGATCGGTAAGTCATTATTTTATGTTTTGAAGTAATGTAATATGTAATGAGGTATGATTACAAGGTAATCCATGAGTGTTCAATTATTGGCAACTCATTACTTCTTGTTGGAGAATAATGATACAGGTAAGGAGTACACATTACAAGGTAATGCATTACTTTATCGCACCCATTACCAAAGTTTTGCTGGGTATCCTATGAAATATTTTTTTGTAACAAATTTTAGTACTTCCGGCACTGCGTTAACTAGGCAGTCAACTATTTAATCAATAACATGCTTGAAGTAGGCGTATGAGCAATATTAACCACAATGTTTTTATTTTTTTTTTCATTTATTAAAAATTTTAATTTATACAATATATTTCATGCTTAATGTCTAAACCTGCGAAGCCGTATAGCGTGTCTGCAAAATATTTCTTATGTCAGAGATTTTGGAAAATAAAGAGATTGCAATACTCTCAATTACTGAGAAAAGGAAAAATTAAAATTTTTTCGCGACTTTAAATTGATAAACTGACTTTTTTTAGCTTTGGTTTTCCCTAAAAAACGGCATGTTTGCTGTTTGCAGGCACAAGGTGTTAACAGAGTGTGAGAGAGAGAGCATTGCATAGCCATAGCCATCATGTGTGTATGAGTGCCCATGAGTATTTATGACAGTGATGTGCTTCCTCTCAATTTCCAACCACACGGGGTTACAGAAGAAAATGCTGCTTACGCTGCGTCAACACACGTACACTATAAACATCTTCGTATGGCTTTCGATGTGCATATTCGGCTTTTGCTTTGTTCTCACTGAGTTAAAAGAAAACAAATCAATTGTAGTTGAACCATTGTTGAAGCAACACCACGCTGCGGAACACAAATAAAAATACACGTAGAAATATGTTTGATGATGAATGGGAAAATACTTTTTTTTTTTATAGAGAATATGGATGACGATGCACAATGCTTAATTTGTAATAAAATTATAAGTGAAAAATTTTTATTTATTTATTTTTTTATTTAAAAACCCTAAACAAACACCAGTGAAATATTCGTATTTTAAATAAAAATATTAATTGACCCAGCAATATCTTTACTTATAGAAATAAGTCTGTAGAAAAAGCATAAAAAGTAACTAAAAACTAGTTAAAAATGACCCCGCAGAAAAAAACCAGTTGAATTAACAGATTTTTAAACTAAATATTTGTAGACTTAAAATAGCAAAAATAAACCTGATGAATAGTAACAAAGTAACAAAAACACCTGCTAACATTAGCAAAACTAATTACTAAATATCTGTACCCAAATAAAATCATAAACATTTTGAAAATTTTAAGTTTTTTTTAATGCAATTAAAAATTTTCCGTTATTAAATCAGAAATTTACAATTATTTAGCAAAAATTTCAGTTGGTTTAACAATTTAACCTGTTATTTGCATTTTACAAAATTCGGGCTAAATTTAGCAAAAAAAAAATGTTAACACAACAGTTTTTGTTTGATATTTTAAGTCTGCAAATATTTAGTTAAAAAATCTCTTAATTCAACTGGTTTTTTCTGCAGAGTCACTTTTATCTAATTTTTAGTACCTTTTTTTTGCTATTTCTACAGACTTATTTCTAGGAGTGTACCAAAATTATATTTGAAATTAATTCTTGTACAGTCATAGAAATGAAAGCTATACTCATAGAAATAAGTCTGTAGAAATAGCAAAAAAAAGTTACTAAAAATTAGTTAAAATGCCCTGCTAATTTTAGCCCGAATTATGTAAAATTTCTATGAGCGCATTTGTACAGCTTTATTTCTATGAGTGTAGCTTTCTTTCTATGCAAAAAATCTATTTTTTTAAATTGTAACAAAATTTTTTCACTTGAGTACACACACTAATATGATACAACGCTAAACTGTTTCTGAGCCATGGTGGTTCCCAGGAGCCCTTGTCCGCTTAAGCCGAAATAGAAAAAAATATATATTTTTTAGTTTCAAAGGGGTTCATATATTAAAAAATATATTTTTATGAAATTCACTTTTTTCAAAAAAAATCTTTTTTTCTGCAATTGAAATTTATTATCAGTGTACCGTAGAATAAACTTCGTTTTTTCGCTGCTACACACACAAGTATAAATGCAATAGTGTGCGTAAAGAACATCACTGATTTATGAACATACAATCAATTTCACTCATACGTCTAATACAATCTTGGGCACAAAGAGAACTGAGAATGTATTAGTTATTTTACAAAAAAAATGAGATTGTATTGGTACTATTGCACTGAGCAAAATCACTTGGTTTTGTTTTTTTTTTTTTTTGTTTGTTTACATTGTTTACATTGTTCTATTGTTTTACTATTTATGTCCTTACGTGATAAATTTCAGCTATGAGGCGAATAAAAAACGAAATATACATAAGAGGAAATTAATAGGTAATAAAAAAATGTTCTTTAAGAAAATAGGCACATGAGTTCTTTGCCAATAATGTACTGGGCAAACAAATATATATAATAATGTTATAAATATGGATTAATAAATTAAAAAAACAAAAAGCAAAAACAAATATTTTATATTAATTCTTATAAAATACAACAAAATTCAAAATATCTTCGTTGTAATTGTTTTTAATATAAACAATTATAGTTCAGAGATTTTTAAATTTTTTAACATATAGATTGTTTTAATATTTTAGGTTTTGTGTGTTAAAATTAAGTTATGAATGAATAAATAAATCAAGATATATTTATATATTCAAGCTAAATAAAAATGCGTTTTCCCAAAAAAATCCCACATAATGAATGAAAAAAAATTCCATTAAAAAAAAAATTATAGTACGCTTGGCTTTATTAATTAAAATATCATTGGTTGTTTTCAAATATTACCTGTGTACTTATTTTATTAAACAAAGCGACATAAACCTACTCCATCCAATGCTGGCAAGCAACTAACCAATTTTTTTTTGGTTTTTTTCGGTTTCTCTTTTTATTTCTATTTACGTTCGGGTTGTGTCTGTGTGAAAAACGATTAGGCTTCGTTGTTTCAACAAGTGTTTGCCCGACACTGGTCTAATAACATCTTGCTACAAAATGAACAAAACTAAATTTACTTGAAAAGGATTGTAGGTATGGTTGAGTAGATTACATTACGATTTTCAGATATTTTAATACACATTAAAAATCTGAAGGTAATGTTAAAAAACCTTTTTTTAAAACTTCACAGAATAAACAAATTCTAACTTATTTTTCAATATTTATTTTTAATAAGTTCAACAAAAGTGTGGGAGGTATTTACAAATTATATCTAAATTTTAAAAATGTTTCCTCTTTTTTTCGACTTTGACATTAGTTGGAGCAGCGGTTTCCACCAACTTTTGCTTTACAGACCCCTTGAGACATTAACAAAAATTTTTTTATAAATAAATAAAAAAAAAACGCTAAAGTAACGAAACAATCAAACAAAAATTGGATTTTTATTTTAACCCTTTCACTACCGACTTTTTGTTTGTGGATATATTGCTTTTTTTACTTTACATTCTTGTTTGGGGTACTTAAATTAGATAGAAAAAGGTTTACACATTTGCCTCTTCCCCCTGCTACCCACAAAAAAAAAATGGGATCGAAAATCGATTTTTGGAACTTTTCAGCCGATTTTTACCACTATAACATTCGAATAACCAAAATGTTATTTTTCTTCTGGCCATTAGATAAAGCTATGTGTCAAAATGGCGAAATTCTAGCTTTGTTAGTTTACGAGATACACCAAACGCAGATTTTTTTCGAAGTTAAAGGATGATCAAAAAATTTGACTTTGAATGAACAGTTTATGCATATAATGATTTCTGTTTCAATTAACAATATCCTTAAGGCAGAATTAGTTTGTACGTTCTGTTCTGTTACGAATCAGCTGTTTTGTTTCTGTTCAATTTTAAGTCTGTATGTGTAGTTAGTTTTCACTTTTTCGTTCTGTTCTGTTGCGGACAAATCTATTGAAAATAGAATTCAACGTTAAGTGACAGTATAAAGTGCGTATGTATTGGTTTGTTGTGAAATCTTTTTCTCAATATTTGAATCAGGGATGAAAAAGTTGGTACTATAGTACTTTTTATGGTACTATTTGAAGCTCAGATGTACAAATTTTTCTATGTATGAATTTCTTGGTCCCTTTAAAATTCAATAATTATTAATTCGATTTGCAGTCCCGTATGAACAATGAATTAATTTGGAACCAAACGCTGTGAATTCAATCACACGAATTCACTGAGTGCGAATGATTACAGATGATTATATTAGAGTTTTAGTAATCGATTAAACTAATTATTGAATTCAATCACTAAGGGTTATAATTATTAACTAATTTTGATTTTCAAAAAAGTAAGTAATACAAATCTTATAAAAATGTGAAATTGACTATTAGCAGCGTGTTTTTAAAATCGAATGAGCTCACGAACAAATTTGTTTGCAACCAATCACAAGGATTAAATTCTCAAAAAACTGTGAGAAACGTAATTCAATACATCAAGATATTAATAGCACATTCAAAAAATATTAAAAATTTGGTGAATTTAAGAAAAAATCTCAGAATTTTAATAATTTTTTATATTAATATCGGCTAATTTTCTTAGTACGCATTGCTCGTTTTTACATAGCTTTATGTACATTTTTCCGAAAAGTTTGGTATTAAAAATGAGCAAAATCGGTCCAGCGGTTCAAAAGTAATGAGTGACAATGTGAACGTACCTCTAAATTTTCCATACAAATTGGTGTATAATGCACTGTATATTATTAGAATTCATTGTAGTGTCTGGAGTATAAAATATAACGTCATATTTTTCCACCAGACGCTAATATTTAAAATTCAGCGCAAATTCTTTTTTCTCCACAAAAAATTTTTTTTCACCTCAAAAATAGTTTTGTTACCTCAAAAATGTTTTTCACCACACAATTTATTTTTTTTACATCCAAAAAAGTTTTTCACCTCAAAATTTTGTTTTCGCCTCTTAACATATTTTTTTTTAATATATTTTTGTTGTTTCATTTGTAATCGTTCATTTTGGAGGGTACAAAGATAAAAATTGGTAAAACCAAATTTATGCATGCACTTGTTGTTTGTTAATTTTTATCTAAATTTTTTTTTTTTTAATTTGGATGCCGAAAAAGTACTATTTTATATGCAGGTTGGTACTATTTTAAAATCGCATTTATCATCCCTGATTTGAATGTTTTTGGTTGGATTTTCTTTTACTTTGTAAAACAGCTGATTCCTTTCACAGAAAAAGTAATTACAAAATATTACCTACAGAACAGAACGACACAGAACGGCAACAGAAAGTAACAACTAATGAGGCCTTTATGAATATATTTAAACAAAAATGTGTAGTTTTATTTCATTCTCATATTTTTTATATTATTTTAATTTATTTTTGACACAGTATTCCTTTTTCAATCCAATACTTTAAAACTTCTATATTTTCTTACTGTACAAAGATAATTAAATCTTTTAAAAATTTTAAAATAATTTAATGTCGAGAATAAAAAATTGTGCAAAATTTTTATCCAGAGTTGCCATATAATTTTTAAAAAAATAAATTTTTTCCTTTTTTTTTTAAATTATTTATTTGTAAAAACTACAAAATTTTTGTATGAAAATATTTCTAAAATTTATTGAAAATCTTTTTTGAATTTCTTTAATTTTTTGAAAATCTTTTATTTTTTTAAGTTTAGATTAGACAATTAAAAATTCTTTCTAAGGTGAAAATCATGCTATTAGCTCAAAAATGCAAATTCCTTTTGTTTAGGGTTGCCGCAAAAAATGTTGCAACTCTATACAAACTCAGTCGAACTCAGTCAGTGAATTTCACCCTAAAACTACTTATTCGGTACAAATACTAAAAGTAATAGAAAATTAACGAAAGTCTAGAGAAACTTCATATTTTTACATATAACTTCTGAGTGCATGGACCGACTTTGATAATTTTTGATATCAGGCATTAGGCAATATTTATAAATAGTTTGTCCACATATCATGGCAGTTGGAAAACATTTAAGTGCATTTTCAATACATTTTAGATGTCCACACTAACTTGGCCAACCCCTGTATTTATTGCACCGACATTTTGGTGGCAGATAAAAAACTTTACCAAATTTCAGTTATCTAAACTAATAAACAAAGAAGTTATAGAGTTATGACCGTATTTTACCACTGTGCATTGGCCAAAAATCTACCCCATTACCCAATTTTTCTATTTCGACTATTAAATTTGAGCGATTTTTGATGAACTTTAAAATTTTTTTTCAAATATGGCTTTTTTAATTTTGGTGCTTTTCTTTTAAATTTGATGATTTCTTTTTCATTTTAGTTTCACAATTTTTAATCTTTAAAATTTTGGAGATATTTTTATGTTATTTTTATTAATTTTTTTTCCAAATTAGAAAATTATTTTTAGTTTCTGCGGTTTTTTTTTTTAAATTGTTTGCGATATTTTAGAATAACCGAATTTTTTTGATTTTTTAAATTTTGACGATTTTTTTTTATAATTTTGCCGTTTTTTTTATTATGAAGTTTATTTTTGGATTTCTGTGTATTTTTTTTTAATTAGAGCGACTTTTAAAATTTTGCCAACTTTTTCAATTATAACTATTTTTCAAAATTTTTTATGTTTTTTTCGCAAATTTTGTAACATTTGGCGATTTGTATTTTACCACTGGCAAAAAATCCACCCACTTAATACCAATTTTTCAACGATTAAATTTTTGGGATTTTTTTTTAACTTTGTCTTTTCCAAATACGCTTTTTTAATTTTGCCGATTTTTTTTTTATTTTAGTACCTATATTTTTTTAATTTTAACAATTTAAAAAACTGGCATTTTCTTTAAAATTTTAGCAATATTTTCATGTTCCGAATATTTTGTTTGGAGATTTTTGTAATTTTTGACGATTTTTTTTACATTTAGTGTTATTTATTTTTATATGTTTTTTTTTTTCAAATTACAAACTTATTTTTAATTTTTGCGGTTTTTTAAAGTGGTTTGCAATATTTTAGAAATAACAAATTAAAGAATTTTTTAGACTGTTAAATTTTGGTGATTTTTTTTGTAATTTTTGTTTTGATTTTTGTGTTTTTTTTAAGTAGGCGTATGATCAATATTAATTATAATTTTAAAATATAACTCATACGCCTTTTTCTAAACATAACATACAATTCGCAGTTATCAGAAACTAATACGAAATTAATCAAGAAAACTGGAGATTATGATCGTTTAAAACTTGTAGCCGAAAAATTAAGAAACGATAACTCGTTACATCTAAAACAATTGACTAAATATGAAAATGAAATTGCCGAATTACATAAAGAACAAAAAGAAGCCGAGGAATTGATACGAAGTTTGAGGTTGGAGGATAAAGTTAAGACTCATACCATAAATCAATTAAATAATAAAAATAAAAAATCAGAACAAGATCTTAATACAGTCTCGTCAAAATTATATAAATTGAATCGTATAAATAACAATTTAAATGAGGATATTGTCAGAATGAAGTAGGTATTTGAAAGTATTTTCAGATAATGATGATTTTATAAAATATGTTTCCACTTTAAAGAAATCAATCAAATTCTTTGGAAAAAGATCTTTTGAATTCGGCACATAAATTTGATGATTTAAGACGTTTAAAGGATAATATACAAAGAGAACGTGATAATTTACGTAGTGATGTTGTAAAATTAAATAATCAAATTGCGGATTTACGTCACAACATAATGATGCAAAGTAATACTATCGATAGTTTACATATGGATATAAATAAATTAAATAACAAATTGGATGAGGCTAAAATAAATATTGCCAAAGCGGAAAAAGAAAGAGATGAAATGGCACAAGAGGTTGAAACTTTACATGAACGCATAGAATATTATCAAGGTGAGTAACAGGAAAACTTACGATAACATGATAAATAGAGTCATACGGTCTTCGGATATGTGATTATGGATATCATTGAAAGTAAACCCATTGATATTCAACTTTCCCATGATATTAGAAGTGAGCTCGATTTCCACTTACAACTGCTTTTGTGTACGACACTGAACTTTTTTTTCTTGTCAAGTTACCTTTAAGGAGGTTGTCAGATTATGCATGCAAAGTATTAAAGCGATCGGATCATTATTTTTTCGCTTACAAATGGAATCTGAACAAAAAGTGAGTAATGTGAGTTTTTTTTTTTGGCATCTTTAGTGCCCTAATTGATAAGAGCAGAATATTTCCAAAAAAATGACAGTTTTGAGAACTCGTTTTGTAGCCTTAATCAATTATTTGAAAATATTCTTAATATCAGTTGATTGTTCTGAGTTCTGGACAATAAGCAAAGTTTTTTGTTGTAAAAATTCTACTTTTTTTGGCCTCACTTTTTGTTCAAAGTCCATTTGGAAACAAACTTATAATTCGATTTCGCTAATATTTTGCAAACATAATCTGACGACTTTTTAAAAGATAACTTGATCCAAAAAAGTTCAGTTTTAAACATAAAAAAGTTATAAGTGATAACCTGGGTCAGGAATTATTCGCTTTGCTTAAACAATTTGGGGTGATAGATTTATATTGCCTTGTACACACACAGAAAACAGTTTTGTAGTTGCAACCAAATATTTTGCCAACCGAATTTTTGTGGTTCCACGTTCTATGATTATTATTAAGTTTTAATACTGAGTACAACCGACCTTTATTTACAAATTTTTATTGCAACAATTGAATATTTTATGTTTATGGACTATAATATTCTATAAATAGATTCACATGCATTCAACAAAATTCATGTTATTAATAAAAAAATGTTATGCCTCGAACTGGGGTCGAACCGGCGAACTTTCGTTTGTTTTTTTTTAATTTCAACGTTGAATATTTTCTAGTTTCAAATTTAAATATTTATATATATGTATATATGGGTTATTTCCAATTTTTTGAGCACCTGCTGAAACCGACATACTGTGGCTCTTATTTCGTTAAGTTTTATAAATTTAAAAAAAAAAAAAACGTTGTACAGGGTTTGGATGACTATACTTGAAGGATATGACGTGCAAAGTTTTACGTTGAAAAGTCTTCACCTTAAGAATTAGGGGCCATCTAAAATTCGAAAAATTAAAAAAACGACTTGAAACTTGCAAGAGTTTTTTCATTCATTTCGTTTTCTTTGTAATAGTTTTTAGCTTTCAGATCCAAACCAATACAAAATATAGTCACTAGACTTGGAGGATATATCCACAAAAAAAAATTTTTGATATCGCTGCTGGGTGAAAAGTTGCATGGTGGTTTACAAGTGAAACCAACATTTTCCGAATTTTGAACTTTTTGAAGATTTTAAATAGGGTTTTTGCGCCGTTTAATAAAAACGATTTTTAAGCGCAGAATTAAAAAAACGGCGTAATTTTATAAAGTTTGAGGTATATCAACTTGGTGTCAGCGCACCAATAACGTATCACGGACATCACAAAAGAAATTAGCGTAAATTTTTTTGAAAATGTATTTATTTTTGCGTCTGACAATCTGAATTGTCTATTAAGTTGGCCTGTGTATTGCGTGATGTGAATAACTTCGTAAAGTGCACCTCCGAGGCGAAAACGCACTTTAAAATTTTTGAACGCAAAAATTTTATGAACTTTTGAAAATTTTTGCAAAAAAACAAATTTTTTTAAGGTTTTTTTTATATCAAAACATGGTATGGGAACATGTTTAGGTATCTAAATAGATTCTTCGCGACGGACTAAACTGATAAAGTGCAAAAAAATAATAATTTTTTTCAATCCTGGCGTGTGCAGCGGCAGTTTTTCTAAACACATTTCGCTTTGTGACAACTAAAGCGCTGTATCAATTCCGCTCAAACGTACATCGAATGGAAGACTTTACTGAGATTGATACTAAAATCGAAAACGCACTAAAAAATTTTAAGGATTTAAAATTTTATGGAGGAAACAAAATGTTTCTAACCTCAAAAAGCATCCTTGTATGAAATATTTAATTTTGAAAATTTAAAAGAATTATTTTTGAATTCGGGTTAATAAGTAACCCAGAATCCCAACAAGTATTTTATAATCGGTCCAATATTAATATTTGCAAAAAAAAAACCTAATTTTAGCCGTAATTTTGTAAAATGTTTAACAATTTAAAATACATTTTTATATGCATACACGATCAAAAAAAATAATTTTTTATTTTTTTTTTCAGTGTATTTTAAAAAGTATTGAAGCTTTTACAAATATTTTAGTGTGCTAAAAAAACCCTAAGGGATATTATCCACACGCGTTATCCTTTTTCAATTTTAACAAAAATTGTAATTTTAATATTTTTTTTTTTAATTTTTAACTTTAAACCGCCGTAAAATTTGCCCCGTTTAATAAAAATGATTAACTCGAACAGATTTCACATGCTCAAATATCGGTTTATGCACACGCAAATCGACATTGATGTCAGAGAAAAAAAAAAAAAAAATTAAAAAAAATGTCTAGGTGCCGTAAATTTTTGAAGTTGCCCATATAAATTTAAATTTGTCTAAAAATATATTTGTATATACACCAGGAATTCGGTTGCTGATCTCAATATTTTATTAGAACTACCTTTACTATAAAAAAGTTAATATATTATTTTATTAAAAAATTCTTCGCGAACTGTAGTCGAACCGGTGACCTTCTGCTTGTCAAGCAATTACTTTATCTCTAGCCTAAACCCAATTTGAACTTGTATTTTCAAATTTCTACCTTGGATATTTTTTATCTAAAAATATGTATAAAAATATGTATGTACAACAGAAATTGGGTTGCTTATCTTAATATTTTATTAGATTTACCAAAACTATTAAAAAACTTTATATTATTTTAAAATTGGTAACGAAAACTAATATTTTAGATAGAGTGATTGTTTTTTGCAGACGAAACTCATATTCGATTTTAACTGCAAATGTTTTATTCAAGGGAAAAAATCTCCGAAAAGTGGTTGGTTGTTTGTATTAAGAGTAATGTAGAAGATAATTTTTTTCAATATTGATTAGAAAAACCAATTTTTTGAATGATGTGACTGTGTTTTGGTTAATTTTATATATTTTCTATTAACAATATAGTTTAATTATTCTGATGATGAATTTTAAGTACTTACAATTATAATTATTGAATAATGATTAAATTTTGTTGGTTACAATGGAATTCCAACTAATTTATTCTCTATGTGCAAATCCAGAGTGGGTGGTGTAAGAAATTCACATATTATTTTGTTCAAACAGTTAATTTTCATTTTTAATAATTAAATGGCTAAAATCCCAAAACTTATTTAACATTTGAAAAATTAATTTGTTGTAGGCTGGTCACTATACGGATTTCAATTTTGTTTGTTGTTTCGACCCATAGTCCAAAATATACTTTTTAAATATTCGCAAAAAATTGCATTTTTACATTTTTGCAAACTTTGTGAAAAGAGACTGTATAAGTTTCTAACAAACATCCAACCTTTCATATGAGATAAGATCTGTAAAAACCGTATAAAAACCTAAAAATTTAGAGCAGTTTAAACATAAAGTATTTTTCTTAGTTTTCCTAAAAATTTCGAACTTTGAGATGCTCTATAACCAAATTTCGAAAAACTTAATACAGTATATATAACATAAAGAACGTTTAATACCGATGCGCACTTCTTTAATGAAATCCACGCACATCCATTCCAATATATATTCTTAATATAATATATTCTAAATAAAATTTCAGAACAAATTCAATTAAAAACCGATCAAATTACCGATCTTACTGAAAAACTACAACAAAAGCAACATCAATTGATTAATATGAAAAAACAATTGGAAACCGTACATTCGGAGAAATTAATGTTACAACGTTCATTGGAAACGTGTACCCAGGAAAGAGATAATTTTAGATTATTACAAACGGTAAGTGGCCAACTACAAAGATTTTAAGCAATTACACTTAATTGTTCCTTTATTTATACCCTAGAAAACTTCCCATCAAATCACCCAATTATCAAATGAGATTTCCGCGAATCAAATTAAAATCAATTCCTTAAATTTATGCATTAAACGCTTAAATAATGATAAAAAAGATTTACAATCCGAATTAAATAACAAAGAAAATGTTTTAGCAAATGTTCGCAAAGATTTAAAAGAAATGAAATCAAAAAATGAAAATCTTTTAAAAACCATATCCGATGATGAATTCAAATTTATGAAAATTTCTCAAGAATTAGATGAAACTAGAAAGGAAAAGAATTTAATAGGTCTACAAATGGTGAGACGTAATGATGAGATTGTTTTGCTAAAGGAAACATTATCCATTACACAAACTGCTTTGGATCAAGGTAGGGAAATTAAAAAAAAATCAATTTAATTGAAAAATTTAAAGAATTTTTTTTTATAAAAACACGGGGAAAAAGCAAACAAAAAAATTAAAAATTTTGGATTACTCCGCACAGAAAAAACTGTAGGCACCAACAATGAAATTTGTAATTTCAAACAAATTTATTATGAAATCCAAATTTGTTTCCAACAAATTTGTTTAAAATGCTTGTAAATTGTAGACTAAAAAAAATGTTAATAAATTCAGGAACTTTTTTGCTGGAAGGATCCTTGCAGAAAAATTGCTAATATCAGCAAAACAATTAGTAAATACCATGGACCAGGCACGTAGCTAGGAATTTGTTTCGGGGGGGGGGGGGGGGGGGGCTTTTCGATTTTTTATTTTGATTATATATTTTTTGCACACTAGAGTAACAGCTTTTTTTTTTTTTTTTTTTTTTTTGTTTGCTAAATTTTTGCTAAATTTTTACCTACACGTAATGGGCAATCATGTATTAATAATAGAAATCGCTTTCTCAGGTCATTTTGAAACAAAAACCACCCGCATAAAGTGCATTTCCTTAAAATGCATTTTTCATTTTTCATATTGTGTTCATTATTTTGCGAATTTTGATGTCTATATAAATTGGGGTAAATTTTGTATATAAAATTATACACAAAATGATGCAATTAATTGTTCTATTGTATTGATGTAATACATATTTACATCCAAAATATAATTGACAAATTTTCTAGTGTGACTCTGCATGGGGTAATATACAATTTTATCTAAAAAAATAAAATTGTGTTTTTTTAAATATGATATAATATCAAAATATATATTATTTTGCAATGTCTAGGTATATAAATATAACGTATAACGTTATAAATTGCATTAGTTTTAGCGTATTCTAAATACAATTATACGCAACTATTAATTTTATATATGAATTTATATAATTATGTCCGGTTGAATGCACTGGCAGACAAAACCTTATAAGTGTATATAAAATAATGTATTATTTTATGCAAACGTTTGAACTCGGGAAATTAAAGATTTATAACCGTCCAAAAAACAAATTTAGAGCAAATATCCTATATAATTTGCCTGAAACTTACAAGAAAGCTTTTCCGATGGGTTCCCTTTGAAATTAATTAAATTCGGATAGGTGATAAAGCAGCAAAAATATATGAAAAACGTATCTATTTTTAAAATTGGTGGTGAAATTTACATATCTTTGTATGAAAATATGTTTAAAGTTTAGGAAATTTAGACTTATTTAAAAACTGCGTTAAAATGCTCAAGAAAACACACATTTTGAAAACCATTTTGACACTATGTCGTGGACCCCGGCTGCCACTTATTTGAGTTATTTTAACAAATTATTCACTATTTTTTACCCTTTTTCATATATCCGACTTTTTTAAGATTGGGGGCTATACTTCATGTCTTGTATTAAAAAAATCGTAAATTTTAAAAGCAAGCGTGATTTTAGTCTAAAAGAAATAATAATAAAGAAAAAATATACAATTGGAAATTTTAAAAATATACCTGATATCGCCCAGGTCTTATTTAAACTAAATTATGTATTTCCAATTCACTTTGATTTATATTTTGGACAATTTCAAACGCTTTTCAAATTGTCTTTAATCAATTTTTTAAATAAAAACCCATTAAAATGTCTAAAAAAAAACAACATCGTTATAACACAAAGACTGGTTTAGCTGCTTGATTTTAAAATGTCGCATTTCAAGGAGCGCCGATAGAAATTTGTTTACATTTAGTCTAAAAAAAAAAATTGAGAAAATTTGAGTCACATTGGACCACGTTAACCATTATGCATATCGATCAAAGTTTGAGGCTTAAATTTGTTTCAAAAAATAAAAAAAATATTTGAGATATCGTAATATATATCGCAAATACTGATAACTATGTTACCAGATGCGTACGTAGCAAATCAAATTTAAATAAAAAGATTGCACTGTAAGTAAAGTAACGACTTTTACGGCACAAGTAAACTTAATTTTGAGTCTTAGTGGTATCTCCATTTTAAAAGATTACGTCAAAATACACAGAAAAAATCATTGTCAAAAAAATTTCCATTAAACTTTTGTTCGATTTCAAACTTACTTTCAATTAACTGTTTAATTGAAAATGAATTTGGTTTAAAAAAATTTCAGTTTTTATAACGTATAATAACAACATTGAAACAAATTCAAAAATTTTAAAAAGTCGCCAAAATTAAAAAAATCGTTTAAAGTTAAAAATTCGCGTTTCTTTAATTTTGGTGATTTTTTTCGAATTTTGGCGTTAATCTTGGTAGTTTTTTAAATTTCTGCAATTTTGAGGATTGTTTTTTAATTTTTGGCAATTTTTTTTCAAATTTTGCGATTTTTTCAAATAGTCTCGATTTTTTTAAATTTATCGATTTTTTTACAATTTTGGTAAACAACATTCAATTAAATTTTTAATAGATGGGAATAAATCTATATGTAAGTGGAAATAATATTAATTAAATTTTAGTTGTTACTACAATTGCATCAACACAACGGAATTCAGTTAAACTTTTGCTGAATCAACAAATATTTTAATTAAAACTCAATTTTAGTTTCTTCTGTGTAGACATATTAAATTTTTAGTTTGCATTGTCTCAAACAATTTTTTGATTATATTTTAAGTCAAAGACTTCGAAATCTCTTATGAAATGATTTTATTTATTGCTTTGTGTCGAAAATCAACTCTAACAATGATAGCCGCCCATTTGCAGGCGATGTTTTCTTACGAAATGTTAAGATTCGAACCATATAAAACTATTTCCTATTTGATCCAAGTCAAAAATAAATATTTTCATATTAAATTTATCAATAACATTGTTACTTTCTAACGAATTGTATTAAGTTTTTAAATTTGTCAAATCATTTTGGGGGGGGGGGGGGGCTCTAGCCAATCAAACATATTAGCTAGGTTGATACTAGCACTTCGTTCTGGCTGAAGATCTCATCAGAACCCGAAGTTTTAGAAAAGCTAGATCCTCCATAATAGGCAGAACTTTAACAAAAAATCTTTTAATTATCAATTACGATATTTTAAGGTTATCGGTATTTTGGCATTATTTCGTTGCGCTATTTTAAGTTATTTAGTTATTGTATTTTAAGGTTATCGGTACTTTAAGTTATTCCGTAAGTGTTATTTTAAGGTTGAAAATAGTTTCTTGGAACGGTATTGAATCGTTATCGGTATTTTAGAGTAAGGGTTTGCCAATCAAGATTTTTAACTTAAAACCTCAATAATTTTTGAGCCGTTAAAGACAAATGATTAGCGCAGATATATTTAACATGCTTAAACATCGGCTAACACGAGATTATTTAAGCCATACCAAAAAAAAATTTGAAAATATTTGTGTCACAAAGTGTCACAAATTTTGAAATTAATCATAACAATTATAAATTAATCCCCCGCAGCCGCCGATTATTTTGAGTCGGCTTGGACCTCTGCTCATATGCCTATTATTAAAATTTGCGAAAATATGTATTATACAAAAAAATGTGTATTGTAGTCTAAAACAAATGAAATTTCGCTTGATGAAAGGACATCTAACATATCATTAAACTCAACTAACATTTGTCATTTATTTTTGCTGTTCAAAAAATTACTAACAATTGTAGTTAAATTGAACCACATATGTTAGTAAAAAATAAACAAACAAATTTTTTTTTTATTTTTTTAAATAACAAAACACAATTGTAAAAAATGAATGTAAACTCATAAAACAGTCATTTAATGTGGTTTGTTTTTTTTTTAAATGAACTACAAGGCATACATGGGCACACTGCAGTATATATTTACTGCATTACGATTGGCAATAATCAGTAACATGCTACTGATTACTGAAAGAGACAATGCAGTAACCAGTAACGTTTTACTGATTACTGAAAAAAATTGCAGTACCAGTAACGTTTTACTGATTACTAAAATAAAATTGCAGTAACCAGTAAATTTCTTCTGATTACTGAAAAAAAAATGCAGTAATCAGTAAAATGTTAACAAAACAAATTTATTAAATTGCATCACAATATTTTTTTTATAAATTAAAGCGTATCATTACTTTTTTGATAAAAAGTCAAAAATCTGACCTTGGGTTTTCAAATTTCAATCATATTTTTCTATTCAGAGTCTTTATGAACCTACTTAAAAATTAACGTTTTCAGTTTTTCAAATATCAAAAATTGGCCGACATACTATTTTTATTGATATTATATATTATTAGCTCTTCTCAGCACAAGCATTTAAAAATTTACATCGCTGACTTTTTGTCTTCTGGAACGATTCACAATCCCTGCGAATGAAAACAATCGTTCTACAGGTGCAGATGAGGGTAAAGCAGTATTGTATTTGAGAAATACGTTTTTAATGACAATGTGATTATTTAGGCATTTTGTTGTTGTGTCTTGTTCGACCAGGAATAAAATTGTTTCCTCGAGATAATTTACCGAGTCACTGGAATCATACTGTACGCTAACATCTGTTTAAGAAAAGTAGATACAACACATAAATTAATACAAATATTTAACGTAAAATTAAGGGTAAAACATTTACCATTACTTTCTTCCCCGAAGTCTAGAAATGAATTTTGGGTTGTTGCAGGTATGGCACGAGTTTCATCTTCAGGTATTTTGCCATATTTAAGCACATAAGTGTTGAACATTATCTTCACTTCATCTTCTGTTTGTGTTGTCGCTGTTTCTAACAGAGCTTTTAAAAACCTTAGGTTTATTTAAGGAACAGATATAGCAGCAATAATATAATTACAGGCTTCATTAGGAAATATTTCTCAAATCTTTTGAGTAAAGATTTTTGCATTTTTTCGCTTACTTCAGGTAAACTCTTAAAGTTCGCACGATCCAAACGACAACGTTTTATTCTTAAAGACACTAAAGAAAAAACAAAGTAACCAAAATACATAGTCTTTTCGCCCTGCAGAAAATCGATCGGTTCTTCTATGGGCTCCATAAGCTTTATGTATTCCACTAAGTACTCAACCTCATCACTTAAGATGATTTGAATTCCCAGACGATAACACAATTCGGTTAAATTTGTTTTGTATCTCAGCAACTTCGTAACGGAATCATAAAGTGAGTTCCACCTTACTTACTTATCTAAGAAAATATAATTTTTTAATTTAGATATTGTGTAACTAACCAAACAACTTTTCCAGTTGTATTTTACCTAAGTACTTCGATAATAATACACTTTTTATTTTTTGCGTGTAGGCATATTTTGTTATAACACGCATTTTTAGTTGGTATATTTAATTGCTATTAAGTGCCTAAATGATTTATTGGTACAAATTTACTGATTACAGCATTTTTTCAGTAATCAGTAAAAAAAATACTGGTTACTGCTAATTTTTCAGTAATCAGTAAAACCTTACTGGTTTTTCAGTAATTTCAGTAATCAGATTCAGTTTCAGTTCAGTTTCAGTTTTCTTTCAGTAATCAGTAACAGTTTACTTATAAAGAAAATTTCGTTGCAGTAACCAGAAACATTTTTTTTTACTGAAATTTTACTGATACTGCAGTGTGCCCATCTATGCTACAAGGTTAGTAAAAAATTAAATTTGTTCTACAAATGACTAACATTTACATTAAAAACAAAGAAACTTTATTACAATCCAAACAACTACATATTTTTAAAGCATATGTTCCCTGAGTGTACACCTAATAATTTTCAAGGAGCCGTATGAGTAATTTTATATTAAAATATATTACTCATACGCCTTATTGACTAACAAGGGAATTCTCCCGATGGGCTCTCTCCGATCTTAATGAAAGTTGAATATGTGATAAAGAAAAACAAAATAAGATCTTAATCTCTCTCCACCTTTCATCTCCCCATTCCAAAGAGAGCAACACATTAATAAATAGCAAGAATTTCCTGAGTATTGCTTCTCTTTTTATAAAAATATTAAACGCAGTTTTTGATGTACTCGAGAAAGCAAAAATTTTGATATCAATATTGCACAGAAAAAATATTTCCTTACTTTTTTCAACTAAATTGGTTTGTTGAAAATTTTAAAAGCTGTTAATTAAAAATTAATTGAATCAATTAAATAATTGCTCAAATTCGGAACTTGCTTGACATTTTTTTATATTATCGCAAACATCAACACATTGTTGTTGTTTTTTGTAATATTTATGTAGTTGTTTTTATAAATGTTTATGTTTAGTGCACTCAAAAAAAAAAGTTTGTAAAGTCAGCAAAAAATTTTGCTTAGTCAGCAAAATTTTAGTCAGGAGGATGCTTGCAAAAAAGTTGCTAATGTCAGCAAAATATTTTGCTGAAAATCAGCGAGCTGATTTTTAGCAACAAAATTTGTAGATTCAGCAAAAGTTTTGCTAACACTTAGTAGATTAGAAATACAAAAGCCTTGCTAAAAATTAATAAATTTTTTGCTGAATTTTAGTAGACTGAAAAAAACGCAAAAATTGTAATTTGTAGAAAAATTGTAATTTAGTTAATTTATTTGCTGAAAATCATAAAACATATTTTTGTGATTCTTTTAAAAATAATTTACAATAATTACGAAATATAAAAATTTTCATTTTTCCACATTGACGACATGAATTTATTTAATATCTGAAAATATATAGAAATAAATATATATAACATAACAAAAATTGTCTTTCAATTACTTACATCAATGGTTGTCTAAATGATGCTATCGTTTAAATGATGCTATCGCAACTGCCGAAGATAATTATAGAAACGAAATGAAAAAATAAACAAAAACAAACGAAACGAAAAAAACAACCCTTTTTGCAATAAGAAAAAGGAACCATAAAAATCTACCTAAGATGTGTGTCTTTGTCTTTCACTTTACTCTGTCTACATTTCTGTATATGTTTGTTTGCAATTTGACCACACATATAAACATTTAGTTTAAATAAATAAATATTTTATTTTGTCTTTTATTTAATTAATAGACAACGCAAAATTTAAGTTATTTTAATCCTAAATTTTGTTTTATGTATGAAAAACAGATACAAAAGTCTTCCATGGTTGATTTTTTTATATGTCTTATTAGAGTTGTACTTTTTAGTATCATTTTCCTCTTCTCTACTATATCTTGACATGCCGCGACATCTACTTCATTCTGCGTATATCTTTCAATCTGGTTGTCGTCCACACTATTAATGTGCTTATCAGCACAATTTTTTTTTAGCAAAATTAATTAGTAAAACATTAGTATATTAGTAAAGCATTAGTATAAAACAGTTAAGTGCTAAATAAGTATAACAAAAATTTTAGCTGAAAACACGATTTTAGCAAAAAATTTTGCTAAAAAATAGTATACCTGATTTACAAGACGTTTTACTAACTTTTCTACTAACTTATTTTTTTGAGTGTGGTATTAGTAATAAATATGTTAAATTCATTTCAATTAGATAGATATATCAATTCTTATTAGGCTAATTATTTTATTAAGTGAAATAATTTAGTTTTAGTTGTTTAAATCTGAATATTTATTTATTATTATCATAAATTTGATAATGTTATTTTGAAACTTTAATTTTGCTTAATAAAAAATTTTCTAAACAGAAAGAAAATGCAAAAAAGAAATTAAAACTTATTTCAAACAAAAAAAAAAATAAATTGATTTCAACAAAAGGGCTAATTTCTGCAAAGATAAAATCCAAAAAAAAAAAATTTATAGTCCGTACGTATCAATAGAAAGAAAAAAAAATAATTTCTGCGTGAATTTGTTCACATAAGTATGAGTAATAAATATTTACCAGTTATCAGGAGGCGTATGATCAATATTAATTGAAAATATTACTTATACGTTAACTTAATACAAAATTATTTAAGTGCTATTTTTTTAAAACTAAAAATAAATCTTTAACAGTTATTAGCCTTCAGAAGGCGTATGATTAATATTAATTTTAATTATTACGTATACTTTAACTTAATACCAAATTATCTCTCTGCCTAGGACAAACCCAATATAATCAGCGAGTCGAAGATATACGTCTACTAAAAATGGAAATTACCAATTTACAAACCGAACGAGAATGTTTAACACGTGCCATCAAAAGTACCGCCGATATGCGTGAAGAAATCATTAGATTACAGCGTTCTCTTAATCAAGAACGTGTACGCATGCGTGCTCTAACCGAAGATGCTAAAACTCCAACAGGTATTCATCGTTGGCGTATATTAAAAGGAGAAGATCCGAGTAAATTTGAGCTATTGGCTAAAGTACAAATGCTGCAAAGGTAAGGAATATGTAAATCTTTTATATACAGTGCCCGACAAACGTTTTGGCACCGCCATTTCAATCAAAAGATTGGCTTTATTACGCCAAAAATTATTTGATCTAGACACAAGTTAGAGAAAAATCTTGAACATTATTTATGCACTTAAATATTAACTACACTCAAGGAAAAGTTTCATTATATTAATGAAAATTATCAAATTTACAAAGTTTTCATAAATACGACGAAGAGTTTATAAAAATTTAAGGCAAATGTTTCATAGATCTTTATCATTTCATAAAAAAGTTTCATAAACTTTGTGAAAATAATGTTATTCAAGTTTTTATTTAATATATTTTTTTTTTATATGTGTATATCACTAATATTAAGTACAATTTTTGGTTGATTTTAGCAAATCGATTTCCGTTAAGAGTTTACTAAAATTTTACTAAATTTTAGTAATTTGTTTACTACTTTTACTTCAATAAAAAATTACAGTTGCGTGTTCCAAAAACAAAGCAGAACGATCTACTGGCCTAATATTAGCAAAACAATCTGTAACAATTACAGATTTTTCTGTAACTTTTACAGATTTTTTTTTATTTTAGCGTATTAATTAAAACAATTTGTAGCTATTTAGTTGATTTAGTTTCAATTAAAATTTTGATCATTTCTATTAAAAATTTAATTAAACATTGTTTTTAAATTTTAACAACTTTTTAATAGATTCACTGGTATTCTACTATGTAGGTAAAGACCACTGCAATTGTAGTTGAAAACAAATGAAATTTCACTTAAAAAAAGGACGACTTACATTACAGTAAAATCAACTAACATTGTCATTTGTTTTTACTGTTCAAAAATGAATCACAATTGTAGTAAAAATGAACCACATATACAGTAAAAATAAAAATAATAAATTAAAAAAACTACTGTATGAAATGAATGTAAAATCATAATACAGTAATTTGATGTGGTTTGTTTTTTAAATAAGCTACAATTGTAGTCAAAACTGAAATTTCTTATACAAATGCCTATTTTTTCACTTAAAAATAAATATACTGTATTACAACTCAAACAACTACAAATATTTACAGCAGAAGTTCCCTGAGAGTACTTTTAAAACTGAAAAAATCGCCGACAAAAAAAAACCGAAAAACGTCAAAATAGCGGTTTATTTAAATTATTGCGTTTTTTTTTAAATAGTACAACTTTTATTAATATAATAGATTTTTTAAATTTGGACGATTTTGTTAATTCTGTCGATGATTTTAGTTTTTACCGATTTTCTCAATTTCGGCAATTTTTCATATTTAACGTTTCCCGATTTTTTTTAGCTTTGGAGTTTTTTTCAGTTTAATCCATTTGTTTTAATTTGTGGAGATTTCGAAGACTTTTTTAAATTTGGTGACTTTTTTAAATTTTGCGATGTTTCTTAAATATTGGGTTTTTTATTTTTGGCATTTTTGTCAGTTTAATCAATTTGTTTAGTTTTTTTTTTTGCAATTTCGGTAACGTTTTAAAATTTAACGTTTTTTTCAATTTCGAAGATGTTTTCAAATTTGATATTATTTTAAAATTTTGGTGGTTTTTATTAAATTTTATAGATTTTTTTTAATGTTTTACTTAAAACAAAAAGTATATTTTGCGATATTTTATCATAAATTCTGATGTGAGTAAGATTAATCAAGATCATTTGCTTTTTGTTAAACAAAAAAAAAAAAAAGAACCGTTCAATGTTTATAATGTTTTCATCCGCTGATTTAATGCAGACCTTATCTACTGACAGGTCCTTACATGTTTCATTTCGCGTCACCGAATATCTTCAGAGGACTAATGTAGAAGGGGAAGAATGAATGGGAAGTTAAACACAAAATTGAAAGAATTGAACTAATTCAAATTAAAAATAAAACATGTTTAACTAATAAACATTGTTTGTGTACGGGCTAGAATCTCTAGTCATAATACACTGTGTTGTAAGTGTTTATTAAATAAACAACCACACTTTCTGACTATACCATTAGGGCCATACTCTGCAATTTTCAAATGTTTTACTTTTAAATTTAAAAACATGAAAACCAAAAGTTTATTTTTCGATCTTTTTATCATAAATTATTATGTGAGCAAGATTATTTTATTTGTGTGATTTTTTTAATTTGTTGTCAATTTCACGTTATAAAAACTTTAAATTCTATCTGCACCAAATTCATTTTTAATTAAAAATTTAATTGATATTATTAAACTTTTAATTTAAAGTGAGTTTTGAAATCAAACAAAAGTTTAATTGAAATTTTATTGATAATAATTTTTTCAGTGCAATATTCGGATGTTTTCTGTTTCTAAAAAACGTTGGAATTAATAAACAATTTTGAAAAGAATTATTTATATACCTACTAATGCACAGTGGGATAAATCACAAAATTTGTGGAAATAATTCGGCCATTTGTTAACTTGTGGTCCGAATTTGGAACATGCATAAAAGATATAAAATGGAGTTTAAGTTTTGATTTTGAACCTTCCAGACCCTTTGGGGGCGGCAAAATGGCTGCCCAAAGTTGGGTACTTTTTTCATAAAAAATTTTGAGTGTTTGCCATTTTTTTGTTTCTCATCCGATGAACATAACACATCAGTGTTTGGTATCGTTGAAAAGAGAATTACCTGTAGATTGCGAGTTTTTTAAAAAAGGTTGAAGTTAGCCATCTTGGTAAAACAAAAATTTGGGTAATCCAAATATAAAGGTAAAAATTTCAGTTTTTGCTTAAATGAAAATTTTCACTATTCAATAAAATATTTATTAATAGACATAATCGAATGATTTTTTGGATTTAACTAGACTTTAAGGTCAACAAATCGAAACAAATTTCAGAAATTATGATTTTCTGAAAACAATCCCACAATTCCTAAAAATAAAAAAAAAATGTCCAAAAATGGGATTTTTTTCGTTTTTTGCTGCCATGTCGTCATTTAAAGCGGGGATTGGAAATGACTTACACACTTTCTGTTGGAGTATCTAAAACCGGTTTCCACTACCCAATTGGAGGTGTGCACAAATTTTAACTGTGAGTTAAAGTTGATATTTACCTCAAAAATATGGCAACTTTGGAAGCGGATGGGGGGAAAAGTATTTACAAATCAAAATTTTTTTTACCACAACTCGCATTTATATAAAAAGACCTTCCAGAAACGTATACATACTTTATATGTTCAGAAGAAAAATATTTGTCTGGAGCGATAAGAAGTTTGGTGCTTTTTGGGGAAAATATCGCCAAAATTTACTTTTTTTTTTAATTTCTAATTTAAACTAATGTAATTTTTGACTGAAACAAGATATTGAACTAATTTTTTTTTTTATTCGATCAAGAATTTTATTGGCTAAATAACCGTTATTTTAAAACGAAAATTGGTCCCAATTTTCTCCCGATATTCGAAAAACTTTGGACCTGAGTCGGACAAAATTTGGAATTTCACATTTTCAAATCGGAATATCTCGGAAACTATTGGAGGTAACCCACACATGTAAGCATGTTTTTTGTTCATCTTTACAAGAAGATTACTAATATGTTAATTTTTTGAAAATCGGATGAGAAACAAAAAAATGGCAAACACTCAAAATTTTTTATGAAAAAAGTACCCCAAAGGGTCTGGGGGCGGCAAAATGGCAAAACTTAAACTCCATTTTATGTCTTTTTTGCATGTTCCAAATTTCATTGCAATCGGACCACAAGTTAACAAATGGCCGAATTATTTCCACAAATTTTGTGATTTATCCCACTGTGATAATGGTAGCGAAAAAGTTCATTCTTGTTACTTTCGATCAACTTTTTCTACATGAAATAAAAAAAATTAAATATTTTCAAAAAAAAAAAAAAATGTACATTCAGAACTCAGAACGGTGCCGATAACCTGTTTTAATATTTTTTTTTTATAAATTATTTGTATTTTCTAGACGCACTTTAAAACAAGAAACTGAAAAAACTAATTTGCAACGTCAACTTGAAGAATCACATAAAGTGTCCGAATCTCTTAAACGAATTGTGGAAAATTTACCAACAACAAATGTCAAACAAAAATTGGTAGAAACTCAAGTAAGTACAAGAAGATTTATATATTTTATTGATTAAATCGTTTACTGCAGTCATATACAAAAAAATAAAAAAAAAAAATAACCACCAGATAGATCATCACAAAACGAATTTAAAATAAAAGCCGTTTTAAAATTTTAAATTTTAAAAATATTTATGGTTACGAAATGAAATATTTTATTCTAATATCAGACAACCCTTCCCTGAGTTCCGAAACTTTTCAATTGAAGTGGATTTGGTAAATCGAAAAAATTTTGGAATTTTCAAAAAAACTTTTTTAAATAACTTTTTATATGATAATAATAGTTGGAAAAAGAATTTAAGTTTTATTTTTAGATGCGGATTACAGAAGACCAACAAAATTTGGAATGTTTCATAATTATATTATATTATTATATTATGTGGATTCGAAACTCAAAACGGAGCGGATATTTCAATAATTATTTACCTCTGTTCTGAGTTTGGAAACTTTTTCATTTGAGTAGATCAATAAAATCACATGGCATTAAAAACTTTGGAAATTTGTTGCTTCGAAAATATTTAAAAATGCATAGAGAATTTTTAAAAAGAGCTTTTTTACATTTTGAGTGGCAAAACTAACCAAAATTATTCAAATGTGTGGATTTCAAAACATCAATTGAATTTGTAATGCTACACTTTAGATTTTTATCTGAACTCAGAACAGCTCCGTTTAGTTTATTTTATTCCAAAATTTTATTTTTGCTGTTCACTATTCACTTTTCAAAATTCACTTTTCAAATATTCACTACACTTTCATAATTACATTCTGCCAAAAAAAACTTAATTATTTCAAATATTAACCCTTTAAGCGTATCAATAAACATCAACTTAAGAAATTAAAAGCTCTCAATGCTGAACTAGCCATTGATGAAATTGAACTTAAGGCTCGGGAATGTATTATCGAAGAATTCAAAACTACTTTAAAATTGACCAAACAACAAATTTGTGGTGCTGGTGATGGAATTACTCCACCCTCTAGTTTTCTAGAGACTACAGAATACTCCAGTCAAGAACAATATATGGATTGTGTATTTTCACCGTCGAATTCTTCAAATTTAACAGATTCAAATAAAACTGAGGGAGGACAGATACTAGAAGATGATAAGTAAATTTTTTATATTAAATTTGGAAATTGCAAAAAATCTTTATATATTTTTAAAATTTTATAACAAAAACTGAAATATAAAAAATTTTTAAATAATATTTCAAATAAAATTGCTTAGTCTTTATAGGAAAGAGTAGCGCAAGACTATTTAACCTTTATGTGAGCAGCCATGGCATACCCGACATACCCGGGTATGCCATGCATTTAGCAGGCTTGTTTTTATTTTTTTTTATAATTTTATGGGGGTTTTTATATAAAGATATTTTATATAATGCCTAGAGGGATTATATATCAGGACAAGTTTTTTTTTTGGCACGAAGAAAGTTCAAAGTAGCAGGCAAAATAGCACGAAAAACCATTAAAAATGTCACAAATGTTATACTTGTTATTAAAACTATTGTACACTGATAGAATTTTCCTTTATAGTATTAAGGAAACGATTTCATTAAAATCGATTCATTGGTTTAATGAAAAATTTCATTAACAGAATGAAAATTCATTAATATTGGTATTTTTTTCATTAACATTTTTTATGATTTTTTCATAACTTCATAAAAAAATTCATTAAATCAATGAAAAATTTTCAAATTTTTTTCAATAAACATTTTAATTGTACTATCATTTTGAAATAAAAAAAATTAAAATTTTCTTTTAAACAGAATTAAACAAAACTTTGATATAAATAATTTTTTTATTAAATTTGCCTAGAGCTAACAGATTTAGTCGAATTTGAATAGTTGGTCACTAAATTCCAGGAACAGATTCTCTAAGAAAAACGACATAGTTTTGTTCAAAACGAGACCTAAATTGTTATCGTTTTGACCATGTTACACAAAAACGTTATGCTAAACGATAATAAATTTTTGTTTTTAACAACACTGTTAACAATGTTTAACATTTTTATCTAATATGGTCGTAAATTAACTACAAAAAGAGGACTATAATAGTCGATCGTTCTACAGAATTCCAAGCCAGATCGATAAAAAATTACATATTTTGTACCGACGTATAAGAAAATATGAAATATTTTAACACAAAGATTGAACAATTTTGTAAAAACAAAACAATTAAAACAGAAATAAATTAAAACTGGACCAGACCAGACCTTATAAATAATATCAACGAATGATAATTTCTCAATAACCACCAAATAATCATAAAAAGTGCAAATTATTAAATATAAACGAAAATATTTCATACAAACTATGAATTTTATTCATAAAACACATGAAACTTTCATAACGATTAGGCTAGGATTAATGAAAAAATTTTCATATACTTTATGAAATTTTCATTGGGCCAATGAAACCATTCATTAAAATTGATTTAATAAAACACCTTTCATTGACTCAATGAAACGTTTCTTTGGGGACTTTTTTATGAAAAAATTCATAGGATTAATGAAGGAATTCATTAATACTACGCACAAATTTCTATCAGTGTACATATCTTACTCTACAAAATAGTGATACGAGGGCGGATCAATAAGTCCGTGACTGTTTGAATGAAACACCGTTTTTTTTTTTGCAAAAAAAAAATGTTTTTCAACATAATCTCCTTTTAGCTCAATACACTTAGTCCAACGTTTCTCCAATTTTTGTATCCATTCCAAAAAATAGGATTTTTCAAGGTGCATAAAATAGACATTTCTTGGCCATATGGGTTCGTTGTTTTTTTTAAATCCTCGTTAAATCGGTCGAATAAGTTTTCGCTTTTGAAGGTAATCGATGTGGATTATTCCGCGTGCCTCCCAAAAAAAACTGTTGCCATCACCTTATTGGCCACGATTACGTTTATGGTCAATTGAGAGCAAACGCGGCACCCATCTTGCAGACAGCTTTCTTAAACCCAACTGATTGATCATTTAAAATCGAAACCACACTGCCATATGAAATGCCTATGGCATCAACAATCTCACGCACTTTTACTCTTCGATCGGCCAACACCATATCGTGGATTTTCTTGACATTTTCGGGTGTATTGACCTCCAGAACGTGTATTGGCCGTCCACAACGTTCAGCGTCATTTGTACTTGTGCGACCACAACGAAAGTTAGTAAGCTACTTTTTTACCATTGAAATCGATTGTGCAGAGTCCCCATAGTATTTATCAAGCATTTTCTTGGTTTGATGGACGGTTTTTTTTTTTCGCAACAAATAATGTTTAATGAGCACTCGAAATTCACTTTTTTCCATTTTAAAAAAATTAACGAGGTTGTATATTTTGAGCAGCTGTTAAACGCAAAGTAAATGATGGAACTTGCCCAAAATTTGACAGTAGTCTATTAACAGGTGCTTTTTGATGGGAGCAGTGTTGCATTTCATATTACTACAAGGGATGTTCGAAAAGTTACGGACTTATTGATCCGCCCTCGTAGTCGAGGCTAATTGCCTCTGTCGAAATTTTAACGAGGGTAGTGTAAAAATATAATCTTCACACAAATTCTGCAACTTACTATTTTTTGTACGAGGGTTTCTTTATATTTTTGCTAATACGATATATGAGACATGCACAAAAGTGGGACCAATAAGAAAATTGTTTAAAAAACATTTAAATGTGAGATATAAATGTTAAAATATATACTGGCTTCAATACATACACATTAAAAAAATAAGTTAGTAGAAAAATTAGTAAAAATTCTTGTAAATCAAGTATACTATTTATCAGCAATTTTTTTGCTAAAATTATGTTTGCAGCTAAAATTTTTTATTTATACTTATTTAGCACTTAACTGTTTTGAACTAATGCTTAACTAATATTTTACTAATGTTTTACTAATTTATTTTGCTAAAAATAAGATGTCAAGATGTAGTAGAGAAGAGGAAAATAATACTTAAATGTACAAGAAATATAAAAAATCAACCATGGAAGATTTTTGTATCTGTTTTTCATACATATAACAAAATTGTGGATTAAAACAACTTAAATTATGTGTTGTCACCGGCTTTTGAAAATAATTGTCTATTTATTAAATTAAAAGACAAAGAAAAAGTATTTTAATTTAATAAATATTAAATGTGTATAGTTAGAATATTTTTCTACTTCAACTCCAAAAATCAAATATGATATTGTCATATTAGATTTTAGTTGTTGCTTTTAAAAAAGTTTGATCATTATCATGATAGACAATGCAATTGTTTCATTAGCATCACCCAAATCTTCAGTTGTCTGCAATAGAAAAAGATAACTTAACTCAAACCGAGAGTTTGCAATAGTGTATAAACTGCCTGATCTGGTAACCCTAATTATAAAACCAAACTATTTGAAAAGCAACAATTTTATTTTTTATTTTTTGATATACTTTGTATTTCAGTACATGTATGTGTGTTTGTTGTTTTACAATTTGTAAAAACAACATATCGTACACCTAGTTCAAAAGTGACTCAACTCAAAATTTTAATTCTTCGGGTTTATATGCTTAAACTAAGGACAATACACTTCTTTATCTATAAAAAAAGATATCAGTGTATTTTGTTGTTGTTAACTGTTGCTATAAACAATTGGTATAAAGTTGCAAATATTTTTTTTCGATTTCTGAAAAATTAAAATTTTTGAGTTGAGTCACTTTTGTACTAGGTGTGCGATATATCCCAACAAACTGTATATGTTGAGAAGATAGTTTGATTTTATAATAAAAATGATCAAACATTTTGAAAAGAAACAATTAAAATATAATATGGCAATATCATATTTGATTTTTGTACTAGAGGTAGAACAATATTCTAACTAAACATATGAAAATATAGAAAGTCCGAAAAAACCATTTTTGTATTTTTAATACAGAAATTAAAATATTTATGATTAAATGTGCATTTGTAAACGAAATGTTTAAAATGATTATTAATGTAGTGTGCTCTAATTGGCAATTTTAAATTGCAACCAAATATACGTACAGGTAGACAGGCTAAAGCGAAAGACAAGTACGCACATCTTAGGTAATTTTTTATGTGTCCCCTTTTTTAGTTCAAAAATAGGTTTGTTTATTTCAAATTTTGTTATTATTTCGTTTCTAGAATTATCTCAGGCTTCTTTTAAAAGATGCCATCATTTAGACAACCATTGATATAAGTATTTAAAAGTAAATTTGTTTATGTTTCATATAATTATTTCTATATATTTTTATATACTTCATTAATTCATATCGCCAGAGTATGGACTTTTTTATATTTTGTAACTTATAACTTATTTTTAAAAGAATCACAAAAAAATGTTTAGAATTTTCAGTAAAAAGTATAATTTTATATTTATTTTATATTTAGTATAAGTTTTTTGAGTTTTTTCAGTCTACTAAGCTAAATTTTGTTAACTTTTTGCAGGGATTTTTTAATTTTGAATCAACTAAGTGTTAACAAAACTTTTGCTGAATCTACCAATTTTGTTGCTAAAATTCAGTTCGCTGACTTTCACCAAAATATTTTGCTGACATTTTTTTGCAATCACCTTCCTAACTAAAATTTTGCTAACTCAGCAAATTTTTTTGCTGACTACTATTTAATTTACCTATTTAATTTTTTATTTTTTATTTTCTATTTTTTTTATTTTTAATTTTAAATTAATTTTTTCTATTTAACTATATAATTTTTCTACAAATTTTTTGAGTTTTTTTCAGTCTACTAACATTTAGCAAAAATTTTGTTAACTTTAAGCATGGATTTTTTAATCAACTAAGTCAGCTCGCTGACTTTCACCAAAAAATTTTGCTGACATTAGCAATATTTTTCAGTTCGCTGACTTTCACCAAAATATTTTCTGACATTTTTTTGCAATCACCTTCCTAACTAAAATTTTGCTAACTCAGCAAATTTTTTTTGCTGACTTTACTAACTTTTTTTTGCGTGTAGGCTTGTAGAAATGAAATTAAATAATTCAATTTTGCAGTAAAAAAGAAAAACATTGAAAAAGTTGTCGAAATATTCAAAAGTAGACGAACTAAAAAATGGTAAAAATAGTAAATAAACATACCAAATTAAAAAAAACTTTTAAGCGAATCACTAAAAGTAATTGATTTAATAATGATTTGCATAAACATGTGTTCCATTTTATCATTTGTACAACTATAAATCTAGTAAAATTTCCCCTTTACTAGATTTTTTGTACTTGAACAGGTTTTTTGAGTAAAACTACACCATCTCCACTTGTTATTCAAAAAATCACACATCAATTCCAAAAAACACCAATTGTAACTTCAAAATTGCAATTGATTTTCAAACAATAATAATTTAATTCAAAAACAACAATTTTGATTTCAAAATTATAATTTTTTATTCAAAAAATACCATATTTTATTCAAAAAATCACATTAGTTTTTAAAAAAATTGAAATTGTGTTTCAAAATGTAATAGCAAATGTAAATCAACAAATCCCATTGTAGATTTAAAAAATATCATTTGAAATGCAAAAAATTCCAAATGTAATTGAAAAATATCATTTCAAAATTAATTAAAAAATTAACAAATCGAAAAAAAATATCAAATGTAATTTAAAAAATTCCAAATTTATTAAAAAAAAAAAACCAATCGAATTCAATAAATATCAAATTTTATTCAAAAAATAACATATGACAAATGTGAGTAAAAAAATACCAAATGTAATTCAAAAAATATCAATAGAATTTCAACTGATATTTTTTGAATTACATTAAGTATTTTTCGAATGACATTTGTTATGTTTTGAATTACATTTGGTATTTTTTTTTTTGAATAACATTTGGTATTTTTTGAATAATAGTTGGTATTTTTTGAATTACATTTGGTATTTTTTGAATTGCAAATGGTAGTTTTTGAATTACATTTGCAATTTTTTTTGAATTACAATGGGATTTTTTTTTGAATTTCAAATAGGGTTTTTTGAAATACATTTGCTATTTTTTGAAACACAAATGCGATTTTTGAAAAACAAAGATAATTTTTTTAATAACATATTCTATGTTTCGAATTACAAATCGTCGTATGAATATTTTTGAGACCTATAGACCATTTCTGGCAAAATTGAGTTAGAAATTGTTTATATATGATTAATGTGTCCTCTTTCTAAATCTGTAATCCGTTTTTATATACCTCGTATCAATTAGGAGATATCCAGCCCCATATGTGCTGCGTATCCCTATTTTTACAAATTTCTTAACATTGGTATGGTGTATTGACCACTTTTTGGCCAATGAGTCAAACTTTCTATAGAAAAATAAAAACATTATTCGTCAATCTTGGTTTGACACATTTGAAATAAGCAACGCAAACAAAAAACAATAAAAAAGTTTAAGCATTGGTTTGCACTATGACAACCTAGTTTTATAATGGTTAAAAGAAAAAAAACTTTTGACCTACTTGAAAGAAAAACAATAAAATTGTGATAAAAACGGCTTATAGGCCATATAATAAAAAAATCTTTTTTTAAAAAATTGTTAATAACTCTGGATACGCAGTGCAAAAAGACGTAAAAATTATCAATATTGTTTATAATAAATGCAGCTATAGATATAGCAAACAAAAAAGAAAACCTATCTTGTAGAAATTTAATAATTTTGTTGTAAACTTTCTTTATCGTTTTTTTTTCGCAAAAATGTTTTTGGTCGGTGCGGCTCTCAAATAATCAATCGACGAAATGAGGTTTTTGAATTTCAATTGCTATTTTTCGAATTTCAAATAGAATTGATTGAATATGATTTGCAAATTTGAAATTACACTTGTTTTTTTTTTTTAAATCAAATGCAATTTTTTAATTACATTTGTTATTTTTTAAATAACAAATGGAAATGGTGTAGTAAAAATTATAAAACAGGTAAAAATATCATATAAACAGACACACTGATTATTTAAATATTTATTAATGTATTTATCATTACTAGGGCAAGTTTTTTGGCATTTGTCACAAACTGCAGCATTTATCAATTATTTTCCAAAACCGTGTCCTACAAACTTTGACTAAAATAAAAAAAAAAATAGAATTTTTAATAAGAATGAAAAGGATTCATACATTGAATTACATGCTTTCAAATATACTCCAGTTACATCTACATATGTGGAACGCGTATTTTCAATAAACTCAACTGTTTTATGTTTCTTGTTGATAACTTGAAAAACAACTTGATTGTACCATGTAATCAAAATTTAAAAAAAAAGAAAATTGAATAAAATTTTACACATTTTATTTTGCTATTTTGCCATTTTTTGTGCCATTTTTAATGGTTTTTCGTGCTATTTTGCCTGCCACTTTGAAGTTTTTTCGTGCCAAAAAAAACGTGCCCTGATTATTACACTCAACAAAAAAAAAGTTAGTAAAGTCAACAAAAAATTTTGCTGAGTCAGCAATATTTAAGTCAGGATAGTGCTTGCAAAAAAATTTCTAATGTCAGCGAGCTGATTTTTAGCAACAAAATTAGTGGATTCAGCAAAAGTTTTGCTATCATTTAAATAATTAAAAATTAAAAAAACCTTGCTAAATGTTAATAAAATTTTTACTGAATATTAGTAGAGTGAAACAAACTAAACAAATTTGTAGAAAAATTGTATTTTAGTTAATTTATTTGCTGAAAATAAAATCATAAAACTTAATTTTGCGATTCTTTTAAAAATAATTTACAATACGTTACAAAATATGAAAATGTTCATTACATTGATGATATGAATTAATTTAATATCTGAAAGTATATAAAATAATTATATATAACATAAACAAAATTACCTACATCAATGGTTGTCTTAATATACAACCCTTGCTTGCAATAAGAAAAATTAAACATAAAAAATTACCTTAGATGTGTGTCCTTTCTTTCGCTATATTCTGTCTACCTGGACGTATATTTCTTTGCAATTTGACCACACTACATTAATAATCACTTTAAATATTTAGTTTACAAATGCACATTTAATGTTTATTAAATTTAAATATTTTATATTATCTTCAATTAATAGACAATTACTTTGGCAAACCGGTGACAACACAAAATTAAAGTTTTTTTAATCCATTCCTTTTTGATTTGTTTATATGTTTGTGTTACAAGAGTTGTACTTTTTAGTATAATTTTCCTCGTCTCTACTAAATCTTGACATGCCGCGACATCAACTTAATTCTGCGTATGTCTTTCAATCTGGTTGTCATATTAATGTGCATATCAGCAGATTTTTTTTTAGCAAAATAAATTAGTAAACTATTAGTAAAATATAAGTAAAACATTAGTGTAAAAGTGTAAATGACTCCAAGAAATGGTGGGAGTTGGCGAAAGAGATAAGGGGCGACAGTTTCAGAGTTGGCGCAAATTTGTCAGAAGCGGATTTTAAGATATATTTTCAAACCTTACTTAATCAACCATTATTATCAAATGATATACATTATGCTCCAATGTGGCACACAGATGATGAACTGGATAGGGCTATATTGCCGGAAGAGGTTACAAATGTGCTGAAAGCAACAAAATCTAATAAAGCTCCTGGTGCGGACAGAGTTCCGTATGAAATGTTTAAGAATGCATCAGAACAATTTCTAAATGAATTGGCAGTCAGTTTAAATATAATTTTTGAAACTGGAAAAATAGACGAAACGTTTGTAGATAGTATTATATTTCCAATTCATAAGAAAGGTGATTTGAATACTCCTAATAATTACCGAGGAATCTCATTTATGAATTGTGCTGCAAAGGTGTTAATGGGTATTATACATACAAGGCTCAGTAATTGGATTGAAAAACACAATATATTAAATGAATTTCAAGCGGGCTTTAGACGTCAATATTCAACAGTAGACAATATATATAATCTAGCGTCCATTGTGCACTTAAAGTTTTTAGAAAATAAAAAGGTCTATGCATGTTTTGTAGATTTCAAAGCTGCCTTTGATAGAGTATCAAGAAGTTCCCTAATATATAAACTACATGTACTAAATGTTTCAACGAAAATCATTAATCTTATACAAAATATATATAGAAAAACAAGATCAGCTGTATGGACCGGAAACGAACTGTCGGATTATTTTGAAACTTTTGTTGGTGTTAAACAAGGATGTCTTTTGTCGCCATTGTTATTTACCATTTATTTAAATGACTTACATGATTATCTAGGAGGTGGTTTGATGATTGATGGAACAAATATTCGTTTGTTACTCTATGCAGACGATATCGTAATATTATCAGATGATATAGCTACTATGCAAGGCATGGTAAGCAATTTAGAAAACTACTGTAAATTGTGGAATATGGAAGTAAATTTGAGTAAATCAGAAATGATGGTTTTTAGAAAAGGGGGAAGACTTTCAGTACGTGAAAAAATAAAATACAATGAACAATATGTGAAGATTGTTAATGAATACTGTTATTTAGGTGTAATCCTAACCCCACAAATGAGTTTTAGAAAACACTTAGAAAAAAGGAATAAGTCTGCAAAAAACAGCATAAACGCCACTTGGAGCAGTTTTCTAAATAAGCCCAACATAACGTTAACTTCAAAATGGAAACTTTTTCAGTCTGTGTGCCGATCTATTCAAGCATACGCTGCTCAGGTATGGGGGTGTTGGTTTTTTGATGAGGTTGATAAATTGCAGCGGTATTTTATTAAAAGAATCCTAAGATTACCAGAGTTCACACCAAATTATGCACTTATATTAGAAGCAAACGCAGAAGTTAGCTATATTTATACGTTAAACTTACATATGAATTATGTTTTTAAAAGTCTTTTTATATATAAACAAGATAGGCTACCTCATAAACTATCGTTGCTGATTTTAAGAAACAATATTTTCTGGGCAAATGAATTAAATCAAATTGCAAGTGAATTTAATATTATATTTGGAAATATTTCATCACAAGAATGGCTTAGTAGAGGTACAATGCTGTTGGAACATTTAAAATCAAAGAACCATATACAAATGCAGGAAAAGGCTTTAAATAGCGATAATAGATTTTATAAACATTTAGATCACAGTAAAGGATCAGAATATATTAAAAACTCAAGAAACATAAATCAAATTAAAACAATTTTTAAAACCAGGTGAAAGTAGAGAAAGCAAAATATGTAGTTTATGCAACACAAGGGAAGAAGAAACTTTGCAGCATTTCATGGCAAGATGCCCAATACTTTCAGAATTCAGACTCAGACATTTAGGCAAATTATATTTAGAGGAAAATGAATTGATAAATATTTTAAACGGTGAAATACCAAACGGATGGAATAGGCTTTATAATTTTGTTAATTATGCTATTAATTATAGAAAATTAATAATTGATGAATTCATATAATTTAATTTTGAATTTCTAAATTTAACTACATACATCATATGCTAGAATACATACATATATACAACAGACGACTTTAAGTCATTGTTGTTAATTAACTTATTCTTTATTTATTATATAATTGTAATATTTTATACGATTAAATAAAGATGAAAATACAAAAAAATACATTAGTGTAAAACAGTTAAGTGCTGAATAAGTACAACTAAAATTTGCTGACGAATAGTATACTTGATTTACAAGACGTTTTACTAACTTAGCTACTAACTAACTTTTTTTTTGAGTGTACTAAAACAAGTACTAGTAAATAAAATAACTAATAAAAAAAGAACATGTGTAGCTTTTATGTATTTATTCAATATGTAAAAATGTATACATTGTATTAAAAAAAAAAGTTTACCAAACTTTAGTAATTTTAACTCAATTTTAAGAAATTTGCGAATGACTTGGCTCTGTTATATCAACTCACTCTAAGAACGAGCAAAAACTCCCTTTTGAATAATTATATTAAGTATTCTGACAAACTGTCCTAGGTATGTATTTTTAAGTCTTATCGCATAAGGAAAAAACCCACGATTAATAATAATAACCAGATATATTTTTAAGTGTTATCACATAAGAGAAAAACCCATGATTAGTATTGTAATCTTTTAGTACCTTTCTTATGAAACATAATAAAGATCTAATTATGTGTTAGGGAAAAACAACAGCACCGATAAACAATTATCTACCTGTGTTTGTTTATCAGGATAACACATTTATTATGTAGAGCATAAATAGTATAAATAGAGAAACAATTCATTTTAATAAACAGTTCTGATAATACTACGGAGAAAGAAACAAACGTTTTTTTTTTATTAATTTTATATCAGGATTCAAAATTGCTCCAAAGAAAATTAAATCAAATCAAGTACATAGTTTTCTTCAAAACAAATAAAAGCAATTTATTAAAATTAGGTAAATTTGTATTAAAATTTAATATATTTTGTCTTAAATTTTATGTAACTTTAATAAAATTTAGTATATTTTTGACTAAAATTAAGTATGGATTTTCTTTTTAAATCTAGTAAATATATCTTAAAATCAAGTTAATTTTTAAGATACTTGAACTTGTGCGAATGCAAAAGTAACTTATTTTGGCGCTACGAAATAACCCCCAATGAAATAACCCCCAACGGCCAAAAATGAAATAACCCCCAAAAAAATTGTGTAAAATTGTTTGGGGGTTTTTTCATTTTTTTTGGGGATTATTTCATCTTACGGTTTGGAGATTATTTCATTATGAAGCAACCCCCAATGAAATAAAGCCCAAAATTTAAATTCTTTGGAGATTATTTCATATGCAATTATTTTGGGGGTTATTTCATATTTTTTGGGGGATATTTCATTTTGCTAAAAGTGAATTTTTTTAATATTTGTTAGTTTTTCTGCGTGGCGGCCTGCGGCCGCTCTTAGGGGTTTTCTCCTCCATGGGACGCGGCAGGTGGCTTCGCTGAATAAAGTTTCCCTGCGCGCGTCACACTAGGGAAGATAATGAGACGCGCGCAGGAAAACTGTCTTCAGCGAAGCCACCTGCCGCGTCCTATGGAGGAGAAAACCCCTAAGATCGGCCGCAGGCCGCCACGCAGAAAAACTGAACAGTGTAACAAAAGAATCAAAAATATGAAAACAAAAAATAAAAAAAAATTTTGGACATATTTCATTTCTTTGGAGCTTATTTCATTGGGTGTTATTTCATTTCTTCCTTTGGGAGTTATTTCATTACGAAACAACCCCCAAATTTTGGGTGTTATTTCATTTTCACCTTTGGGGAATATTTCATTTCTTTTGGGTATTATTTCATTTTTTTTTGTTGGGACTTATTTCATTTTTTTTGGGATTTATTTTATTGGGGGTTATTTCATTTTGTCGTTTGGGTGTTATTTCATTGGGGGTTATTTCGTAGCGCCACTTATTTTTAGTTTATAAGTAATAATCATATAAAGTAGGTAAAGGGTGTTTTTTTATAGAGGTATAGAACTTTTAAATGGAATAAAACAAAGGTGACTTTTTAAAATTGACATGGAATTTACTTTATTCGAAAGATAATCTAAATTCTGGCATTATAATTTAAATACGACTTCTGGCATATGACCGCTACTCGGACGTAGTCTAATCTGGAGGTTCAATTTTCGATGACTTTTTCCAAAATTTGTGGCCGTATATTGGCAATAACGCGGCAAATCTTGTCCTCCATATTTTCAGACTTATTGGCGTTAACTAGCGACTCCCCACAGAAAATAGTCCAGCGGCGTTAAATCGCACGATCTTGGAGGCCAATTCACGGGTCTGAAACGTGAAACTATGCGGTTACCAAAGGTTTCCTTCAATAAATCAATTGTGGCACGAGCTGTTTGACATGTTGCGCCGTCTTGTTGAAACCACAGCTCCTGCACATCATGGTTGTTCAATTGATAAACGAAAAAGTCGGTAATCATGGCTCTATAGCGGTCACCATTGACTGTAACGTTCTGACCAGCATCGTTTTTAAAGAAGTACGGACCAATGATTCCACCAGCCCATAAAGCACACCAAACAGTCAGTTTTTCTGGATGTAACGGTGTCTCAACATACACTTGAGGATTATCATCACTCCAAATACGGCAGTTTTGTTTATTGACGTATCCATTTAACCAACAGTGAGCTTCATCGCTAAACAAAATTCGCGTATTTCTAACAGAACCGTGATTTTCAAAATAAATTTGCACAATTTGGAAGCGTTGTTCAGGCGTCAGTCTATTCATGTTGAAATGCCAAACCAAACTAAACATAAATCACTTGACAGCTGACAGAATGGCCGCCAGTTAAAAAAGTGTTGCCAACTTAAAGTTCTATACCTGTATAAAAAACACCCTTTATAAAAAAAAACAACCATAAAAAAAAGTTTTGCTTGTCTGTTTAATTTTTTTTATAATATTATTTATTAATTGGTAATTCTCAAAAGGTATATACTTTCAAAAATATTAGTTAAGTAATCAATTTCATCTTTCTCTTAAGTCAATATTAACGAAAATAATTATAAGATTCGTTGTGAATATGAAATTTATTACTTAAGTTTTACTTGACAAAAATAAAACACTTACATATATAATGTGAACTATAAACCAAATGAGAATTTTATAGGTTTAAAATTTTGAACTTCTTAAAGACAATTTTGAAGAAACTGTTATACTTAATTTTAAGAAGTTATACTTTTTGAACTAAATTTAAGTAAGTTGCGTATTTGGTTCTAGTTTTTTTTTCATACAAATTTAAATTTCTTAAATTTTAGTTTAATAACTTCTTAAAATTTAACGAATTTTGTACTAGATATAATTAAATTTTCTAATATTTTTAAAGAATATTAATCTAATTCAAGGAAGGAAAATTAAAGAAATTCGCTTATTATTTTGGAGTTCATGAAAAATAAATATAAACAAAAATCTAATAAATTTGCATTATTTTTAAGCAATTTTATATATTTTAAAGAACATTTTAGTAAAAAAAAATTAGTGAACTTAATTTTGGTTCATACTGTTTTTTTTTGAGTGTAATGTGTTCTTTTAAGTTTTTAAAATATTGCTGCGAATTTAAAGTTTACATTATTATGACATAAAATTTAATAATTTTTACTAACGTATCTTTTGTTTTTGCTTGCATACAAATAAATATACATACATATATAAGTACATACAAATATACATACCCCGTTGGCAATATCTTGAAGACATCCTTGACGACGGGTACACGACCCAAAGTAACTCGTTGAAGATACTTTGGCGACAGTCCAAGCAAATCGTTGACGACTTTTTCATGCAAATGTCCGGAAAATCGTACACGACAATCTGAGCGACATTATCGCTCACGTTGTCGTTGACGATCAAATGGGCGACAATATGATTCGCTTTGTCGTCGATGAATATATAAGCGACTTTTTTTTGCTATTTAATCGTTAACAGTGTGAGCGACAATATCCTGAATTATATCGACGACGACATAAGCACACAAATAAGAAAAAATATACTTTTTTTGGAATTTAAAAATATTAAGTTTTCTTTGATCTTCTTTTATTTAATTCTTCTTTTTTTTAAACGAGCTTAAGATCAATTATTTAGTAATTATAATTGTTTATTTCCAATATTTTGGCTCCACATTGGGTGACTTCTTCAGGAAACAATTATTACAATTTGATTAAAAAACTTGTTTTAATAATTGAAAAACTTAATAATAAAAACTTAATTTTTACAGTAAATCTCGTTTAAGACGAACTCGGATCAGACGAATTCTCTGTTAATACGAATTAATTTGCAATGCCCGACGTTTAGAGAAAAAAATTTATATAAAACACATCTGCTAATACGAACTCGCTTTAGATGAACCCTAACTAAAAGGAACTGACAATCCCATATACAAAACTTTTTATAATTTATAAATTTTAATACAAGCTTGATTGTTTGCAATTTGTCCTACAATTTTGAACAGTCCGAAAACATCCTAAGAAATCCAATAAGAGAATGATTGCACAATTTTTGTGAATTCCTCTCCCATATGATCGTCAACGATTTTGCGGACATTTGTTTGAAAAAGTCGTCAACAATTTTTTTGGACTGTCACCAAAGTATATTAAACGATTTACTATGAGTCGTGTACCCGTCGTCAATGATGTCTTAAAGCAGAGGTAGGCATTTCATAGCACAATTGTGCAGAGACCACTTCACACATATACTTATCGATGGCTTAATATAAAAAAGGCGTAACTCGACTTTTTGTTACTTTACAGGAGAAGGAAAAAACTTAATAAAATCCGTAAAATTTTAGATACAAAAAAAGTTTTAATGCAATTTTTAATAAAAAGAGGCAACACATTTTATTTCTCATTTTAAAAAAATTTTATTTTTATTTTAATAAAGTTAACTAAGATATGCCCTTTTTTCGTTGATATTTTTGAAAAAAAAATTAAGTTAGGGCTTTTTTAAACTGAGTTAAAAATGAGACATATTATTATAATAATTCAGGTTTAAATAATAGAAGGAAATAATTCATGGAATTGAAAGGATTAAATCAGAAGTGAACTGTAAATAATTTGTGCTTATAAGACAAGTTATCATAAAAAAGGCAATCTGCAGGTAAAAACTTTTTCAAAACCTGTAGGTGGTACAATTTATTTTTTGTGATTGCTATTTTCTCCTTATAAAGTGAATCAGGGATATCTTTAATCGCCGACTTTGTTCTATTTGGGAGAAATTCGTAATCGTCAGTTATGTCTGTTTTGAAATATGTATATTGATCCGGATGGGGCATACGTCAAGGCTCGTAGCATATTTACAGTAATATCACCAATACGTCTGCCTAAAATTTGAAATAGAGGTTTGAGTACATACATTTCTAAAACTTTTATAGTAAGCAATATTTTTACCCGGACGAATCGAAGAGTATCGTTTAGGGATGTTTTTAAAATTAAGAAAATAGTCGTAGTGCAAATGGTGAGCTTGTAGGGGTGCTGGAACTTTTCGTGCCTCCTTTATTGGTTGCACAAATTCCGATGGCAAATTTATTTGCTTATTTTTAAGTTTTCTATCTTTAAGGGAATGGCTTCCATTTGCGTATGTCCACTTATTAACAATTTTTGTTCAATCGTTATTTGTGCTTCCATACTAACACCCAGCAATGCATTATACAATATTACATTGAGGTTTTGGTAAAAACAGCCATCTGAGGGTAATAATTACGTGATGGATTTCTGGCGATCGAGTTTGCATCTTCCTCAAGTGTTTAATAATACACGTCGCAAAAACGGAAGCTACTAGACGTTCATCTGTTTCATCCGAAACATAATTGTCTGATTCGTGTGTTAAAATATTGTATATTGTGAAATTATGTAGTTGTAGCTTCATTTTATACTATGCAGCACTCGTCTTTAGTTGAGGAATTAATTTTACCGCTTGCACTTCCACACATAAAACTGCACATACTCCGGACTCACCATTTTTATGTCATTATATTTTTCCTCACGCATTTTTTTCATTTGTTCTCTATGCTTTTTATAGTCTTCATCTGACAAATTACTAGCTTTATGTGAAACGCACATATCGCACTGATCTTTCCTAGGTTTAAATATGGAATAGTTCGATTTCTTTAATACATAAAGCTGGTAAATTTCCTGATAGGTGGAAAAATCCGATTCAAAATATAATTTGTTGGTGTCATTTCGGCAATAATGGCACTCCATTTTTAGCAACTCATCTGAAATTTTTTGTAGATAGTACGCCTTTCTTCGTTGCGCTTTCGTGTGACAGATGACCGTTTAACATATTTGCGTAGATTTGAAGTCTTATCGGGAAGCGAATTTGATACTTGGAAATTTGATACTTGGGAAATATAAACCCATAACTACAGCTGCGCTGACAGATTTACCTTGTATTACTGTGCCATGGTGAAAACTAATCAAACAAAAACGAGTTGGGGCTTTTTCTTTCAAAAATTCTTTGACTTGACTTAGGGCTTTGTTTGAAATCGTTATAAATCTGTTATTTGTAATTATATCCCCCTGAAATTTTGAGGCAAGGTACATCTGACATTTGTCTACTAGAATAAACAAAAAACGCTATTTTGAAAAAATTCAGTTACGCCTTTTTTATATTAAGACATCGTTATGCTCTTTCATTTAGTTGGCGGTGAGACTCCGACAAGTGTACATGCGGCGAATGATTATATATTATTTTCAGCAATACTTACCCAACAAACATTTCTATTTAATAATGAATTACGAAAAATATTTTATGATTGATAATGCATTTGGTAACATGCAATGCATTTTATGTTATCAAATTTAAAACACATTTTATTAATAGGAAATTGTCATAACATTATAAATAAATCAGTTTGGAAGTATTAGAAGTTCCGTTTGTATATCAAAATCGTTGTTAATTTCTTTTCTACGTTTTCCCATTCCAAAAACTTCAGCATTCCTTTTTTTAAGTTTAAAGTCATTTAAGTTTGGACAATTTCAAATATGTATATTTAAGTGAAAAGCGTAACACATTACCTACACACAAAAAAATTGTTGCCAATAACTTGACTAAAATAGCCCTATCTATCTTGGTAAATTTTCCAAAGTTTTTGGCTAAACAATTTAAAAACTTATTTAAATTTTACAAAACAACTTGGATAGGGCTATTTTAGCCAAGTTATTGGCAACTATTTTTTGTGTGTAAGGAACTATAAGTGTTTGCTGGGTAGTACGCTCACACACACAACCTCATTTTACGCTCTGCCAACCCATGTCTTAAAGACATTGCCAACGGGGTACTTCCACATATTACAAAATACAACAATGACACCAAAACATTCGCACACGTGTTAGATCAATACATGAACTTAAGAAAACAAATATGCATCACGTTACGCTATCGACCGATCAAACACCAACCTAACAGAACTTCGTTTATTTTGTTGTCGTGTACAATGCTAGCGCCCGTTAACATTTTTATCTGCTGTCGTGTGCAGTAGATAAGATAATTACGGTATTGTCAGGTTCGCATAGGCTTGTCAGATACTTTTTTTTCGTTATCCCCAAACATATCAAAAAATATCCCCAAAAAACCTCTAATCAGAAAAAAGGTTGAATAAAGTAGTAGAGTTAAAATTCTTTGTTAACTACTTAACTGCGTAGTCAAAATAATAAAAAAAACCTTCGCCTTACGAAACAGAATAGTGTTTGGATAAAACGTATATATACGTCTTACGCAGCAGAGAGGTTAAATTAGCCCAAACATACTTTGCAGAAAAAATTAGCGTTTAATTAATAAAATTATTACAGCTAGTTCTGAAAATCAGTTAAATTCAGAACTATTTTTCACACACTTTTTCTTAATTTTCAAACTTTTATAATTTCGCAAGGAAACCCCAGACTTTTATTAGTTCGGTTAAAAACCCCATTAAATTTAAAGGAATTTTAATTTCAGACGTTTTTTATCAAAAAAAATTAAAAATATTGGGTACATACTAGAGTATTCAATTAATCGGGTTCCTAGTTTAATCGGTTAATCGAGCAAATAATTAATCGGGACTGGGATTTAATCGGTTAATTAAGAGTTATTCGGTTAACCGAATAATTCAAATTTGAATAAATAGAATGGTTAATAATAAAAAAACACTTATTTATTGTTTTGATTTTATATTTTATTAATAAAAAAAAGCATATAAAACAACAATTTATAAGTAATAACAAAATAAAGTAAATGAGATCCTTCTTTGTATACATATATGTGTTAATTAAAGGTTTTAAAGAGATCTTGTGAAATAATCTTTTAAAAAAAGAATGTAATTTAAATGTTTAGCTTTTAAACGGTTCTTTTCTTTAGTTTTTATAAAATTTGACTTGGAGAAAACTCTTTCGCTGATTGTGGATGTTGGGGAAATCGAAAGTAGGGCATGATAAAGAATGTCCAACTACTCAGTTCTTTTCTTTGTTTTTTCTAAACATATAAAATCCTCCATTATGCCATTAAAGTCCTTTTTTAGAATTTTTTATATTTTTAATACTATTAATAGTATCATTTAATTCTGATAAAAGATTATTTTCATTAATATGAGAAGTTTCTTCTATTATCATGTCGTCATCCGGATTATGATAATGTTCATCATTAAACATTCTAAAAAAAAGTTGATTTCCAAACTCTTTAGTTTCAGTTTTTGAACTATATTTTAAAAAAGTATTGCTAGAAGGCAATGTTCCTGAGTTAAGGAATAAAATAGGCGTATTTATAATTTTAACTCGTCTATCATTTAGTCTGTATTTGCACTGTACTTTCAATTAGATCATTTGCAATAGAATTTTTGGCCTTCTCCAAATTATTAATTAAAAACTTAATAGTTCCTTCAAATTCAAATTATTAATTAAAAACTTAATAGTTCCTTCAAATTCAATTAGAGAAGCAGAATAGTCATATATAAAAAATACATGAAAAGACAAAAAAAAGATAAATTTCAGTTAATCGGTTATTCGACACAAATTAATCGGTTTATTTGTTATTTGAAAATCGTCAGTTTTAAATTATTCGAACAGTTAACCGACAAAAATTAATCGGTTAACCGATTGAATACCCTAGTACCTACTTCGGCGCCATGCAATAAGGCCCCAAGAAATTTTTGAGAATGAAAATGGTCCCAATTTGTGTGATTTGAAAACATTGGACCTAAACTAAGAAAGTTCCTTATGGACGCAAAATTTAGGCGTTAGGTAATAGCGTCCAAAACCATAAAGCCCAAAAACCAAAATGTCATCTCGCCCAAAAACAGTCTGTATATTTTGTTGTTGTAAATTTTTTTGATTTTTTGGGCAACATGGCATCGAGTTTGGTCAATATGACATTTTTTTTAGGTAACGCCCAAATTTTTAGCCCAAAAATTCCAGCCTTGAAAATGTTATAGTGCCCGAAATAAAGGAGAGTTGAGTTAATATTTTTAATAAAAGTAAAGAAAACATTTATTCAATTTTCTAATAGAAATATTTAACAAACAAAAATTTTGTGAGTAATAAAGCCATATGGCTTTATTTCCCATAGCATTGAGAAATAAAGCCATATGGCTTTATTACCAAATGAATTGAGAAATAAAGCCATTATGGCGTTATTGCTCATAGTCATATGGCTTTATTTCTCATATTTGATGGGTAATAAAGTCATATGGTTTTATTACCCATCAAACATGAGAAATAAAGCCATATGTATTAATTACACACCGCAATAAAGCCTTTATTTTGTATTTTTTGATTCTTTTGTTACACTGTTCAGTTTTTCTGCGTGGCGGCCTGCGGCCGATCTTAGGGGTTTTCTCCTCCATAGGACGCGGCAGGTGGCTTCGCTGAATACAGTTTTCCTGCGCCCGTCTCATTATCTTCCCTAGTGTGACGCGCGCAGGGAAACTTTATTCAGCGAAGCCACCTGCCGCGTCCCATGTAGGAGAAAACCCCTAAGAGCGGCCGCAGGCCGCCACGCAGAAAAACTTTATAAAGCAAAGATTTTCAATATTGTTGCAGTTAAATTTTTTGTTGAATTATTAATGTTCTATTAATTTTTGTTAATATGAAATTTACTGTCATGTATTTTTAAGAATTATCTAATTTAAGCAAATGTCATATTGCCCAAAAAAAACCTTTAGGCAATATGACATTGCATTTGGGTGATATGACAATTCTGTACATAAACTTTTGGGCAATATGCTAGCCTTTTGGGCGATATGACCTTTCGGTTTTTGGGCTTTATGGTTTTGGACGCTATTACCTAACGCCCAAAATTTAGTATGAATTTGACAATTAAAAAAAAGCTAGAATTATATTTAATATATACAAAAATAATCTAAACTGAATTCTTAGGTAAAAACCAAGCGAATTTTGGTAAATTTCTTGCGGTTCTTATTCTAGAAGTCGTAAACTAGCCTTAATGTTTGAAGAAATATTTCTAAAATAAAGTACAGAAATGTATACAAACCTTGGTAAAGTTTCTTGTAAAAATCAGGTATCATTATAGCTTAAGCTTGACTGATTTTATTGTAAATCTTAATTTAATTAAAATATTTATCAAAAATGTTTGATATTCCTAAAAATATCCCCGAAATATTTTTCAAATCCCCTAAAAAATTTCTGTCCCCAAGACCAACAAAAGTCCCCAAATTTGGAAACAAAACCCCAAGTCTGGCAAGCCTGGGTTCGCAGAAACATGAACAATGCAAAAACGAATATGTTTGTGCTTCTCTTTACTTTATAGTATGAAAGAAAAAAAAAAAAAATAGACTAAAATTTATGCATAAAAAATATTTTTTTTGAAAAAATCAAAGTCTATTACGTATGTAATTAATTCTTTTAAAAAATTATCAAAACTGTTTTACTTTTAAATTTAAAAAAATTAAAACCAAATATTTATTTTTCGATCTTTTAACATAAATTATGATGTGAGCAATATTATTCAAGTTCAAGATCAAAATTTTTAAAAAAATTTTTAATTATCAATACTACAACTTTTCAGAATTGCACTTATTGTCATTTCACTGTGATTAATTTAAGTTTTTTTCAAAAGTTGTTATATTGAACATTTTTTTATTGAATCAATTACAAATGTATTTGACTAGAATTATTAAAATATTTTAATTCTCTTCTTTTATTGTATACCATTTGCCGTTTTTAAAGTTGCATTATTAAAATTGGCTTGTAGCTGCGGCGGCGCTGATAAACATTGTACTTGCATTTGCATTATAGCTTGTCGTTCTTCTAAAAGTCTTTGTTTCGTTTTACGTTCCTGCAATAGTTGATTTCTAACCTTACCAAGATTTGCTTTTAAATCTTCAATTTCTACAGCATAAGTTTTCTCTTCAATTGATTTGGTGGTAATCTCAGCTTTAAGAGCTTTAAGTTTTCGATTTTTTAGGGAAAGAGTAGCCTGAAAGCGAGCGAGAGAGAGAGAATGAGTGAGAGAGATAGATAGATATATATATATTTATATATAGAGAGAGAGATAAAACAATTATACAAAATTAATATGCTTACTTACCTTAACTTCATTAAGTTCTTCTTTGATTTTTATACTGGGCAATTTTACAATGAATTCCTTTAAAGTGTTATAAAGTCTTTGGGATTCTTTTAAAGCTCTCTCCTGTTCCAAACTAGCAACATTGTAATTTAAAAGTTGTCTGCAAATAAGAAGTAAGATTGATAATCAAATTAAAGTACTAAAAGCCAAATGGATTTAATTTATTGAATTTATTAAACTCTTAAAAAACACAATATTTGAACTAACAGCTAACACGAAGTTTAATAATTCACTATTTTGGATCTAACATAGAACTCATACAGGCATTCTTAGAGACCTTTAAAAACCCATGATTTTATAACGACCAATCCAAAAGACTAGAATCTAAGGGACCTACGATTGGTCTTTTAAAAAAAATCCACGATTTTATATTTAAAAAGTGAATAATTTTATTATTTTCGTCCAAAAAAATTCTCGGTTATAAATTTGACAGAGCTTTTAAAAAACGCATGATTTTGGATCTTAAGATCCAATCCAGCCTTAGAATACAAGAAATTATACCTAACGATTTGATATTTGTTAAAAACCTTAATAAAAATAACACTATTTTCAATGAAACGGGGAATGCGACAGACCTCTTAACAAATCCGCGACTTAAAACTTAACATGGTATCCTCTTTAAAAACCTGAGATTTTTGATTTTATAAAGTTACTAACAAATTTTGAATATACTCACGGATTAAATTTAATAAATAATCTAACATACCTCTTAATATTCACCATTTTAAATCTAACAGGAAAACTGCATATTTGGAATCGAACTAAAACTTTTAAACCTTTACGTTTTAAGATAAAACAGATACTTTGACAGACCTATAAATCGATAATAAATTTAACGGGACCCTTTGTAAAATTTGAAAAAGACCTATAAATTTCGACCAATTTAGAATCTAACAGTGAATCTAAAAATCCTAAAGAAAAACGGGTTAATATCTACTAGGTCCACTAATGGAAATCCGACTTTGATATCTCTTGGAAAAATTAATATTATAGATCTAAATGCAATCCGACAGACGTTCTTTAAATACAAGAAAGTACGTTTTGCATACCTACAAGTGACAATTCTCAAGATCTCTTAAAAAACCCACTATTTTGGATTTAACAAGCCCTTTTTTGAATTTAACAGACCTTTTAAAAATCCCTCTATTTTAATTGTAAATCTAATTGAGAATACAAGAAATAAAATCGAAAACCTGAAAAACTTGATAAAAACACGAAAAGTTTAAATTTTGATATGACTTTGTAAGGCTCTTAGACTCTCAGTATACAAACTTCAGCTATCCCTAAAAACCCTCAAATGGTTAATAAATAAAGCATTTTTGACTTAACATACCCATGATAGGACACACTATTTAATAAATCCAAGCATTTAACAGATCTGCTATTGAAATCCCGCAAAGATCTTAAACTCTATAACTTATATTTAACAGACGAAAAAAAATCTGATGAACAGCTTTAAATGCTCTAGATTAGAAAATTAACTAACCTTGAAAAGACAAACAAATGAGGGTACATTAATTCCCTGAGAAACGATTTAAAACTTAACAGACCTTAGGAAACTTCAGAAAGAAACAGACCTTAGGAAACCCAGAAAAAAACACGATTAAGGTAGATTCTCGATTAAAGAGGCAGATTCTCGATTACTCTTACAAATTCAAATGAAAATCTTGCGATAAAATATTCTCAAATTTAGAATATTCTCAAATTAAAAAAACTAACGTTTCCAGATACACAAAGTCCTTAAAAAACTCAAGAAGAAAGTTCAAACAGAAGCCACCAATAAGACTCCTTAGAAAAACTAAGTTTAAGAATCATTAGAAAACTTAGGACTGAAAATTAAAATCAGGTTACTCAATAAAATCGTACTTCAAGATTCAACGGATCTCTTGAAAAACCCACGAATCAAGATTTAGTAGATCACTTGGAAATTCTCGATTCAAGATTTAACAGATCGCTTAGATTCTTACGATTCAAGATCAAACAAACCACAGAAACTCACGATTCAGGGTTTAATGCATCACTTAAAAATCTCACGATTCAAGATTTAGTAGATCCCTTGGAAACCTATAATTTAACAGATCGTTATTATCTCACTATTCAGGATTTAGTAGATCCCTTGGAAACCTACAATTTAACAGATCGTTATAATCGCACGATTCGAGCTTCAACAGATAGCTTAGAATATCACGATTCAAGGTCAAACAGACCACACATAAACCTACGATTTAATATTTGACAACACATATCTCGTAGAAAAATCCCTGATAAGAGATTTATTAAGTTCCTTTGAAACCCAAGATTTAACAGATCAATTAGAAACCCCACGATTTAAAATTGAAAGATCTTAGAAACCCACTACTCAAGATTCAATATAATCCTTTGAAATCCAAGGCTTAACCGATCCTACAAAACCCCACGATTCAAGATCAAACAGACCCCTTAAAAACCCTCAATTGAATATTTAACTGATCTCTCAGAAACCCACAATCCAAAATTTAACAGATCAAACAGACGCCTTACAAACTTACAATTCAAAATTTAATAGATCTCTTAAAAACCCACGATCCAATAGAACCCTTAGAAAGACGATTCAAAATTTATTTATCCTTCAAAAACCCTGGATTCAAAATTTATTTATTCTTTAAAAACCCACAATTCAAGATCAAACAGACCGCTTAGAAACTCACGCTTGGAAATCAAAACAGATTCAAACTAACTTCTTAGAAACCCATAAATATTTTGACTAATCAACCTTAGAAGATCCGCAGTTAAAAACCAGTAAGGCTGCGTAATCAAATTTACCCCTACAACATACTACCAATGGTTGATATACTATAAGCCCTTGTTGTATTATATACACTTTCGAACCGATATTTCCGAATGTGATTTGTATCGACAGAGAATAGTTGTAGCATGGATCAATATGGTCTCACATCCGAATAGGGTCACCCTCAAGTCAAATTAATATTTTTATGCATAATTTTTGTCACATTTTTTGCCATTGCAGTTGGAAACAAGTGTTTTTACTTACTTTCTTAGCATTTGTATTCTATGTATAAGATCACTTTTCTCCGGATCTTTGCCTCTCAAATTACGCCAGCGATGTATATTCATCGGTGTCATCATTTCTTCCTGCAAAGCACGAGCTTTAATACGCTCTTGATTTAAAACACGATGCATTTGTAATAATTCCTGCCGTAAATCTGCCGAATTTTCACGATCTTTGCGTAAAACATTTCTTTCGGTAACTAAATTTTTAATTTCAGTTCTCATTAATTTCATATCATCTTGATTTTGTGAAAATTTGGCCTGTAACAAATCATGAGATCTTTGTAAATTTTCCAATTCTATTATAAGTTGTGAATATTGTTCTCCTTTTTTATTAAGTTCAGAACATATTGAATTTTTCTCATTAATAATATTATCTAAATCTCTCTTGAAACGTTGTAATTTTTTCTCTTCATCTTGTTGAGACTTACAAAAATTATCATTTTCTTTACGTTTTTCCAGTAATTTGGCTTTAGTCTGCTGTTGACTGAGCTGGGCATTGCGTAAATCATTTTTTAACATTCTACGTTCTTTTTCCATTTTATCAATTTGTAGCTGTAATTTTCCGATTTCACCATCTCTATATTGTACTTTTCCCTTTACGGTTTCAATGGTATTTTGTAAATTTTCTATACAAAATTTTAGTTTAGTCTTCTCTTCGCTTAAAGTTTGTATCGAACGTTGATGAGAATTACTTTCGTTGACTACCACATCATGTTGAGCCTTTAATTTGGCATATTGGGACTCTAAATCACTAACAGTTCTTTTTAATTCTAGTTCATAAGATTCTTTTAAATGAATTTTATCTGAAAATAGGGAGTTGTAAAAATTTAGTAAAACTCTTGGATATTTTTCAGTGTTGCTTACTTTGTAAAGTATCAATTTTATCTAATAAATTTTGTAAATCATCCATTTTTTTAGTTTTTTCCATATTTAATTGTGAAATCTCATCTAATAACTTTTTGTGTTTTCTCTCTTGCAGCAATAAAGAATCCTTAAGAGATCGTATTTCATGCTGATACTCTTGTAGTGTTTTTTCTGACTCTTCTGATACTTTATGTTCTTGTAATAAATCTCTCTTTAAAACATCTCTTTCTTTAATAAGATTATTATTATTTCTCTCAAATTGCTGTACTACTCTACGCATAGCTTCAAATTCCTTATCCTGAGTATTCATTTGGGTTCTAAATAGAAAAGAGAATTATTAAAATATGATTTGATACAAAAGAAAAGAGTATTATGTTATGTTTAAAACACGTAACAATCATAATATGATCTTCATTATCACATCATGATCCTTAATGACGATAAAATTGATCATACTATGATAAGCCATTATCATATTTAAGATAATTAGGATTATAATATGATAATTTCGAGTCCAATTTCTTCTCTGCGTGTCCAATTAAAGTGTTAGACCTACTTTAGTCTTAAATTCTCTTGTTCATATTCTTTGCGAGATTCTTCTAATGAACTATATTTTCTAGAAGCACTATCTTGCAATTTTGCCAATTTAACATTCTCTTGTTTCCATTTAATAATCTCATCTTCTCTTATCTTTAAAAAATTTAGAAAGAGAACATAATTAAAAACTCTCTTTTATTCAAATTCAATCTCTTAAATTACTTTTAGTATGTTAAGCTTTTGTACCAAATCCCTTTTATTTTTATCTCTCTCTTGTATGGCATATTCCAAGTCCACTGTGACTTTAGCTAACTTATTACAGGTGGCATTGTATTGAGTATTCAAATGTTCCATATTGGTTTTTAATGATAAAATTTGTAAATTTTGTCGTACTTTCATTTTAGTTAATTTTTCATATTGTTGTTTTAGTAGGGATATTTGTTCAGTATATCTCAATTCATCCGATTTCAACAAATTCAAATCTTTGGTTAAAGCATCTATACGCTTTTTACTATTAAAAGCTTCTGTGGAAGTTTCCTAGAAGTAGAGAGAAATATTTAAAAATAATATAGGCCCATATTAAAATTGAGAGTGAGCTGAATTTGCTGTCTGTCTATTGTTTTGGTTGCAAAACCCAAAATTTTAATTTTTCAATTTAGTTAAGACAACAGTATTTCGATCACTTTAACATTTGATTGGTAAAAAAATCAGTTGTTCCAACAGAGAAGAAAAACTAAATATAGTTTAAGAGCATTATGTAATGATTGGAAATTTAATTTTATTATAGTATGATCCCTATGATAATATATATGACTCCAACTTATTATACGAGTATAACAATCACTGAAGATGATATTATAATAATTAAGGATACTGTTATAATCATTAGGACCATTTTATGATCATTACGTATTCTTAATCATAATATGGTGCTCTTCAACCAAATTTTTTCTCAGTGTGATTGGACGAAATTTGATTCGGCTTGTGGCAAATTCATATTTCGGTACACTGATAATAATCCATGCATAACAATACGAAAAATTGTCAAAACAACAAAAGCTTTAGTAAAACAAATGACAAATTTTTCATTTTAGGTAAGTTTTTGTTGTTTTGATATTAATTTCGTATTTTTAAGCATGTTTTAATTTGAGTGTAAATCACATCTTTCAAAAGCTAATTACTATTATCTCAACTAAATTTCAGTATGGGCAACCCTATACCAATCAATTTTTTATATGTAAAAACACAAAAACTAAAATTAATTTTCTTACATCTAAAACTTTTATTAAACTCTTATTCTTCTCCTCTAGCGTTTGATTCATTGTCTCCAATTCGTTGGTATAATTGCGTTGCATTTGTAAACGTTTATTTAGATCTCGTATTTCATTTTTAAGATTCTCTTTTTCTTTATTTTCATCTCTGCGGCTATTGAAATGAGAGAGAAAGGGAGAGAACGATATAGAGATTAGAAAAGAGAAGAATGTAGAGATTCTATTGTTATACTAACTGTTTTAAACTGGCTCTAGTATCACTTAAAGTTTTTATTGTTTGCATTTGTTCTTCCACAGTTTCTTTTAGTTTTATTAGCTCATCTTGGACAGTTTGTTCACGTATGTGAGCAGCATCTTTTTGACGCCAAGCACTTTCTGTAAAAATAATTAATAAAGAGAAATAATTTCAAAGTCTGCTATGACGAATTTGTAATACCCTCCATCTATAGAGAAGAACACTAATTCAAGATAAAAATTCGCAAAAAAGTAGTATAAAAAACTTTTTTTTTGTAAACAAAGTCAATAACAAATATTTTTTTTTCCTTTTTCTCAATCGATTTATCTTCCCAGCGTTGAAAAGCATTAAGTGGTTATATAAGTACATATTTGGTAATGGCTAGTACTTACAATTTATATAGGATATAAAATAATGACATATCATTACTTAACACATTACAAAGAATACAAAAATATGTTGTAACCTATATGCTTACCAGTATGGACAAAAATAACGATAATGTTATTAGAACAAATTAATAAACCCTAAATTTAATAGAAAAATATATCTATAGATTATTTGTTAGGACAATACCTTAATAAAAAAATATAGAGTATGTCCTCGAACTTGAATAATTTTCATTTTCATTGCACAATTAAAGGTCGAAAAAACATAATTTTTATTTTTAATAAAAATTATATCAAACTTGTATAAAAGACAAAGTACGGTCTTGTTTACTACTCCCCCTGTACATTTTGTTTTTAAACAAAACAAATGAACAAATAAAAAGAAAAAAAAACAAAAACGTGTATTGAATATCTACCAAAGTTAGACCTTACCCACAAAAAACAAGTATTCAATTTATTTTTAGATCAATGGTGATAATCTGTAACTTATGATGGGAACCTAGAAAATTCCCGAAATAGATCTATCAACACATTCCTGAAAGTAGTCAATTAAAGTTTAAAAACAGATACTCTATAGATTATTTGTTAGGACAATATCCTAATAAAGAAATATAGAGTATGGCCTCGAACTTAAGTAATTTTCATTTTCATTCGAAAAAAACATAATTTTTATTTTTAATAAAAATTACATCAAACAAATATTTTTTATTGAAAGCTTTTTAAATAAAATGTGACCACACGCACACAGAGAAATAAAGTGCCAACCGAATTAAAAAGTGGATATTAATTGTAACAACTTATAAATTCAGTTATTACAATGATATTTTCATTAGAGTACTGAATATTTTGGGAGCTGTAACTAAAATTAAGCTGAATTAGCCGAACTTTGTTGTGAAAACTAATGCTACGTTGTGCCAACCGTCTAGAATTTGTAATAACTCAATTGGAGACGTAATATCTGAATTTCAGTTGGCAAATGGCAACATTTTTCTCTGTGTGCGGAATTCGAACCAGGACCTCCACGTTGTCAGTTAACCGCTCTACTATCTCATGTTGCGCCGTCTTGTTGAAATCACTGGTTGTTAAATTGATGAACGAAAAAGTCAGTAATCATGGCTCTATAGCGGTCACCATTGACTGTAACGTTCTGACCAGCATCGTTTTTAAAGAAGTACAGACCAATGATTACAGCCCATAAAGCAGTCAGTTTTTCTGGATGTAAAGGATTATCATCACTCCAAATGCGGCAGCTTTGTTTATTGACGTATCCATTTAAACAAAATTCGCAAAATTCGTGAACGATACGTATTTCAAACAGAACCATGAGTTTTAAAACAAATTTGCACAATTTGGAAGTGTTGTTCAGGCGTCAGTCTATTCATGTTGAAATGCCAACCAAACTAAACATAAATCACTTGACAGCTGACAAAATGGCCTCCAGTTAAAAAAGTGTTGCAAACTTAAAGTTCTATACCTGTATAAAAAACACCCTTTATTTAGAAAATGTCTTTGCTGATTTTAGCAGTTTATTTTGTTGTTTTAATTTAACTAAAATTTAGCTGTAACTTAAAATTTGTAAATTCAGATTTATTTTTGCTATTCTTATGTAGCTAATATCTAGTAAAAAAAATCTGCTGATTTGAGCAGTTTTTTCTGCAAGGTAATTTTTGACTAATTTTGAGTAGCTTTTTTTGCCATTTTTACAGGTTGATATCTATGAGTGTAGAATTTAATTTTATATGCATTTTGTTTAAAAAAATTATGCAGAATCTTTATCTAATGAAACTGAGGAGGACGATAAGATCCTTTTTGATATCCTTTCTTGTTTTTACCAAATCACTTTTGCATATGACTGGCTTTGTTTTTTTTTGATTCATTTTCGCTGCATGTCTCTTAAATTGTTTAAAAAATTCACATTTACAAAATATGTATTCCACTAACACATAACTCAGTGGGACCTGGGAAGTGATACTATTTTTCTGGTAAATGTTGCCGAGTACAACAAGAACAACAAACACCTTCAAAATCTTGAGTTACGGGTAAAAAACCGGGTTTTCGTACCTTTATGCACTTATAAGCCTGTAACTTAGTTGAATATCATCAGATTTTAAGTTTTTCAGCGGATTTAGAAAGAAAGTGAGACCTTTCCATTGGTATAAATATTATTTAAGTTAACTTGAGAAATTTTTTGATTTTTTTTTCCTATTTTTCAAATTTGGAGATGATTTACAAAGAATTTTTTTTAAAGGAATCTTTTTTAAATTTCAACTCAGTGAAACTGAAATAAATGTTTAAAAAAACCGGTAGTTTTTGGAATTTAGAAAAACTGTAAATGCAGTTGTGTAAACAAGACCTTGAACCATCACTGAGCAATGTTTAAGGATTACCCCACTTTATCCGTAAAAGTTACAGAGGGTTAAAGTTGAAAAATCGATAGAAATGGCTTGAAATAATCCATAGTTTTTACCTTCTTTCGCTTTTTTTTTTTAAGTTCGCCTTATATTTCAATCTTTTCCGGCATAGCACAAAGTCAGTACATATAAGAGATTATTTTAATGTTGGTTTGATAGATGCTTCATCGCTTGGTAAGAAGTTATAAGACGGTTAAGTTTTGAAACCAAAAATTAAGTGTTTTTAAATTTTCGAGGTTTTTGATCCGGGATTTCGGCCCCCTCTATAAAATGAAAAAAAATGATCTAGAGTTGGTAGCTGTTGTAATTCTTAACATTTTGGAATTAATCTCGTTAATGTGCCACGAATAGTTAAGGAGTTTCAGCAGTTTCAGCATACCAGTTTTTCGCGAGGCACATTCGCGGTTTCATTCGAAATTTGGTGGACTCGTGCGTAAACCGAGTTTTTTGTGAGTTTACATAAAAAAATCACTGGCGGGTTTATAAAAAATAAATTGCAAAAATTTTATGGCATTTTTGAAAAATGTGCGAAATTTACAAATCTTTTTCTAATTTTTTTTAGTAGCAATTAATGCATTTTGTTCAAATTTAATACATCAAAAGACGTGCCTTAACGCGTAGAACCGATTTGGTTTTTCATTTTTTACTTTACGTCATTATTAGCGGTAAGCGGGATGTATTTATCTAAACTTATTTTGATCTGGCACATCCAAGGCTTTGCACGAAATCGGATGAAATTTTTTTTAAATGAAAGCCCATTCGATGCCTTATTATAAAATCAGAAGCGGTTTAAAAAATTTTGATGATTATTGATTTTTTGGACCTTATTAAGTTTTCTTGTTATAAAAAAGCATCCCAGATATTTTTTTTTTTTAATTACTGGTGTAATCAGACGATTGCCAGTAATTTGACCACACATATCCTAAATATGCTATAAAGATTTGGAAAAAATTTTTTCATCGCGAATAAATCGCGATTTTGGATAAACACATAATTTTTAGAAAAAAAAATCGCAACTACTTTACATTTGTTAGTAAAAAAAAAGTCATAAGATATTTTGGCTTATCTGTCATATTTTATGTGACAATTAGTCTTTTTGTTTTAAAATAAAAATAAAAAAACATTCATTTTTATCTGAATTAATAAAAATCTCTACTTTTGATAATAAATAAACTTTTTTTTTTAAATTAAGAACTGATCAGAAACAAAAATAATAAATAAATTATTAGTTCACAAATTTTAAGGACTTGCAGTATGTAAGTGGATGCAAATAGAGACTTTCTGACTACTACGCTATTGTTACCCTAACACTCCTCTTTAATTCATCTTTTGACACACTTACCATATCTCTTAAATATATAATCGCTAAGAACCCATTGACAAGAATACCTAGCGGTGGCCGTTAAAGGGTTAAAGATGTATCAAATAATAGAATAGATATGGCCTAGCATGTTTTAATATCGATTTGCATGTTTTAATATCGAATGCAAATTGTAGCTAGCCATATATTAGTCCATAAAAATAGTACAAAAAGTAAAGTAATTTTATTTTTTCGCGGTTTTCAAAAAGGTTTCCGCATAATAATCTTTTTATTTAATTAAACTAAAAATTAATATTTAGCTAAAACTTTAACGTAATAACGGTGCATATCCAACTTAAAGGGCTCAAACGTTTTCAAATTTGTGAGTTTCGCGGATTTTGATAAAGCAGAGTAAAGCGTTGTTTCGCGATATAGACATCAAAATTCGCAAAATAACGAGCACAATAACTAAAATATTATTTAAAATATATTGAGCAGTGGTATTGGTCAACTAGTACAACTTTAAAGTTAAAAACTTGGAAAAAATGCATTTTAAGAAAATGTACTTTATGCGGGAGGTTTTTGTTGTCATTAATGCATTAATGCCCATTACGTGCTGATACAAGGGCGGATCAATAAGTCCTAGACTTTACGAATTTCCCTCGTGGTTATATGAAATGCAACACTGCTCCAATCAAGTACCACCTGTTAATAGACTACTGTCAAATTTTGAGAAAGTTCCGTCATTTACTTTGCGTTTAATAGCTGTTCAAAACATACAACCTCGTGGATTTTTTTAAAAATGGAAAAAGTGAATTTCAAGTGCTTATTAAACATTATTTTTGCGAAAAAAAACCGTCAATCAAACCAAGGAAAAGCTTGCTAAATACTATGGGGACTCTGCATCATCGATTTCAATGGTAAAAAAGTGGTTTACTGACTTTCGTTGTGGTCGCACAAGTAAAAATGTCGCTGAACGTTCTGGACGGCCAATTGAGGTCAAGACATCCGAAAATGTCGAAAAAATCCACGATAATGTGTTGGCCGATCGAAGAGTAAAAATGCGTGAGATTGTTGATGCCATATGCATTTCATATGGCAGTGTGGTTTCGATTTTAAATGATCAGTTGGGTTTAAGAAAGCTGTCTGCAAAATGGGTGCCGCGTTTGCTCTCAATTGCCAAAAACGTAATCGTGGCCAATAATTTGATGGCAACAGTTTTTTGGGATGCACGCGGTATAATTCACATCGATTACCTTCAAAAGTTAGAAACAATAAACGGCGAATATTATGCCAACTTATTGGACCGATTGAACGAGGATTTAAAAAGAAACGACACAATATGGCCAAGAAATGCTTATTTTATGGACCTCGAAAAATCCTATTTTTTGGAAGGGATACAAAAATTGGAGAATCGTTGGACTAAGTGTATTGAGCTAAAAGGAGATTATGTTGAAAAAGAACTTTTTTTTTTGCAAAAAAAAAAAATGTGTTTTATTGAAAAAGTCACGGACTTATTGATCCCCCCTCGCAATTATCAATTCATTACCTATTACTTCCCGTAATTGCGCTATAGTATCCTGATCCAATTGGGTCATCTTATGAGCATCGGCCAATTGAGAATTTAATTTTGCAATATCTTCCTCCAATTCTTGGCATTTTGTTTGTTCCAAAGTTAAATTACATTTAAAGCGATTACTACAAATCATTAAACGTTGAACATTATCGGCATTAATTTGGGAATCTTTTTGGCGTAAAACTTTAGTTATCTAGAGGAATATAAAATAAAAATATCAAGTTGTAAAGTCCACAGAAAATATAAATCGCACACAAACCTCGGGTATTTTTGTTAACAAATCTTTATAAAATTGATCATCAATATCATCGGGCACTAATGGTTCATCTTCTGAACCAGAGCCCTTAGAATTAACACTTCCATCCATTTTTAAATTATGTTTTTTCTTCTTATTAGTTAGTAAATATTTAATAACTTGCAAGTATAAATTTATAACTTTTCCTTATTCAACACAATTATTAAAATGCTGCAAAATATCGACTTAATATTTATGCCACAAATTATCTAAGCAACCAATTAAAGAGTATTTTGAAGTAGACAAAATGTTCAAGAGAGCTGTAGTTTTAATCGAAGAGTAGTTTTTTTTTTTTGTACTAAATGCAAAGTTATGCAGTTCGTTGTTACCAGAGTTATTTTTGGTAGCATAACTATAGTGGCCTAGGTAATGGTCGAAATTTCCAGTGGTTATAAACAATTTGTATTAAAGTCACAAGGCATGAATAGCGTTCCTTTGCAGTCGTTATTTACATGCGATTGTTGTTACCATGGTTAAGATACATGCCTGGCTGGTTGGTTATAGTTAGTTTGTTGTTTGATTATATTGCACTCTCACTTGTTGTTACTAGTCAGAGTTTTAAAGGTATTTATTTATGCGCTTTTATTTCAACATTTGCCTCTTAATATGCACGCATAGATAAAATATAGGTGGGATGACCATATTTTAAGAGAGTCATATATGAGCTATTTTAAAAATATTCGACACTTAAAACTAACTTAAGATGCCTCTTATTTCTCAAGGTTTTTTTAAATTGAGATAAACGATGGACATGGAGGGTTACAGTGAATCAAAAACAGCGGTGAAATCAACTAAATTCCATGTTAAATTGATAAATGTGTGGGGGTGATCACTAACAACCAATAAAAATTGTCCGTCATTTTAACAAATTGTTTTGTGAATGTATTTTTTGACGTTAAACTATTTCTTGATTGTTATTTTGACGAAATATCGTCAATTGTGTTAACAGAAAGCTCATATATTTGTTCTCATTTAGTGTGGATAACTAGGTTATATGAAAGTGGGATAACTAGGTTATATGAAAACGTGTTCTGAAGATGGGAACCTGGAAAATTCTTGAAATAGATCTATCAACACATTCCTGAAAGTAGTCAATTAATAAATTTGAAAACAAAAACTCTATAGATTATTTGTTAGGACAATATCCTAATAAACAAATAGTTTTCATTTTCATTTTCATTGAAATTAGTTTTTTTTAACAAATTTATTTAATCAAATTGAATAACTAATTTGTTGTTTTAACGATTAATGACGCCACACACTAAAAGCAGGTTTTACAAAATTCACATCAATTTAAATAAAATAATTGTTGTTTTGACAATAAAATTTGTCAAAAACTAACAAAAATTTGATCTTGATTTCAATTACGACTTTTGGTTCAGTGTAGGTAGACTATATTGAAAATATAGAACATAGAGCTGTCAAATATTCGACTTATTTAAAAAAACGGTTTTCGAATACTTAAAAAACCCGAATTTTTTAAAAACCGGGTTTCGGCTTTTTAAACTAAAAATCGGTTCGAATAATCCGGGTTTCGGATTTTTTAAAAATTAATTTGTATTGCCAATTTTTTTTTGTACAAATTTCACAAAATTATTAAAAATTTAAATGTTGACATATGAAACTAAACAAGTTTCATTTCTAGCCCTTGTAAAAAAGGTTTTAATAACACATTGTTTAATTTTATACAATTATATATAATTATGTGTGCCTAATGTGACTTCCCAATTAATTTTTGTATAAAATACAATACAGAAATTATTTTTTCGGACTTCTTATATTTTCATATATTTAGTTAGAATATTGTTCTACTTCAAGTCGAAAAATCTAATATGATATTGTCATATTAGATTTTAGTTGCTGCTTTTCAAAAAGTTTGATCTTTTTCATGATAGACAATACAATTGTTTCAGTGGCATCACCCAAATCTTCAGTTGTCTGCAATAGAAAAATATAATGGGCTTAACTCAAACCGAGACATTACATATAACAGACAAAATAAACTCTATGGGAATCTTTTTGTCTGCCTTAGTGTATAATCTGCCTAATCTAGTAACAATAATTATGAAATCAAACTATTTGAAAAACAAAAATTTTACATGTCGATATACATGTCAGTACATGTATGTGTGTTTGTTGTATTACAATTTGTAAAAACAACAAACAAACAACAGTACAGTATGTGTGTTTTGTAATTTGTAAAAACAACAAATATCCAAACAAACAGTGTTTGTTTTTTTCCGAAAATTTTGAAAAAATTACATAATTTTTTTTATGCACCTTAATCTAAGCTAGGGTTGTCCCGTCCAAAATTATTCAATTTCTTCCTAAGAAGCAGCTCCAAAACAATTTTTACGTAAACCACATTTGTATGGGAAGTTGTTGTTGGTTTGAGTGCGATTTAACATATAATTTTCATAATCGTTCGGCTTTAACACGACTTTTTTCCGAAGATCGTTTATTTCTCATATTTTAACCCTAACTAAACTCAGTCTATCATATTTATTCCATACAACAACTCTCCCAAGCGATTACCAAGTCGTCAGCTAAGTTTTGAAAACGAGTGCCTTACAATTCAAAATGATGTCAAATATTTAGGTATGTGTCTGGACAAGAAACTTAATTTTTCAAGGCACATTGATAAAACTTGCAAGAAAACTTTAAAAACTATCATAGCCCTGTTGCCTATACTGAACAAACGCTCTTCGCTCAGCCTACAGAACAAAAATTTAATATTCAAAAGTGTGATAAGACCAACTTTTACATATGCAAGTCCCATTTGGTATAAAGCAGCAAAAACTCATCTGAAGAAACTTCAGATTATTCCAAACAAATACCTTAAGATCATACACAACAAATACTGGAGACACTCTACGCACACAGAAATAACTAAAAACGGGTTTCAATTAAAAAATTTATTGAATCAATTAATATTTTAATTGATTTTGCACCTATCACGGAAATGATAATATTAATTAAAACTTTTATTGAAAATTAAAAAGAAAAAAAGCTATAAATAACTATCTACAAAAAAAATTATGATACTCAAAAAGAAAACTTTGTGAGCGATATGTTGGTATGTGTGTTTTTGTTAACGCTGAGTCTGTTTGTGTGTGTGTTTGTTTTGTTTGTATTTTATACTGAAAATTTTCTATTTAAGCTACAGTGTATGAAAAAATAATTTGAGAATTATGTCTAAAATAAAATATGTATTTATATATTTAAAAGTCAATTAAAATATTAATTGATTCCATTAAATATTTGTTTAGAATCAAATTTAATTCAAATCAAATCTTTTATTAGATATTTTAGGTTGATAATTTTTTCTGTGCAGCTTCTTCACTACGAAACTGGATATGAACTAATTGATGACTTCATAAAGAGACTCACGAAAAAGTAGAAAATTCATCTTATCAGCTGATAAGAGAATGTAGAGAGTCGGCAATAGGTTAGCTTTAAACGAAAATCACCAAATTGAAAATGATATGTATGTAATGTATTGTTAGTTTAGATAATGCAATTGTATATACATATATTTTCTAATTGTATTTGAATAACTTTCTTTTTTATATAAAGGTTTTCCTATTTTTCCTTTAAAAATGTTAGAATATAAAATTACTCAATATCTATGATTAAAAATATACTTCGCTGTAATGTCTATGGATAAAATCTCGAAAAATGTAAATATGTAAATAATAGATAATTTAATAAAGATGAATTTAAAAATAAAAAAAAAATCGAATAATCGACAACCCTGAGCCCACAGCATAGGCAATAAATTTCAAAATTGTTGTTTTCTCGAGTGCTTTAATACTGCGTACAAAAAATCTGAATTACTTAAATTTTAAAAATGTTTTCATACAAAAATTTCATAAACTTTTAAGTGCTCTAAAATTTAGAGCACTTGAAGTTCTACGTTTCCAAATTCTTCTAATTAACAATAATTTTTAGAATCTCTTTTGAAGATTTCATTTATTGTACACTCTGTTAATTGTTGTATCATGATTTAATTTTGTTTTTGCATTTCCCCAATAGTTTTTTCTTCTTCTTCAATTTTCTGCACCGGTTTTCGTTACGTTTTCTTCTTTTTTTCGTCGTCTTCATAATACTCATATTATAATGATCACGGCAGCGACTTTCATGCACAATTCAAAATATGCGTTCAAAATTTAAATCTTATTTTCAGTTTTAAAAAATTTGCAATTAAATTATGCTTTATGCAACAAAAAATGCCAAAATATGCATTAGAAAATGCGTTTATAGCAAACTCTGCAAAAATATGCAGTTTATAGCAAATTCGTTACAAATTCTTTGATTCGTTAAAGTATTTAGCCAAAATACATTACACTCAACAAAAAAAGTTAGTAAAGTCAGCAAAATTTTAGTCAGTAGGGTGCTTGCAAAAAAATTGCTAATGTCAGCTAAATCTTTTAAAAATCAGCACGGAGATTTTAAGCAACAAAATTCAGTAGATTCAGCAAAAGTTTTGCTTACCCGATTAAAAAAAGTCACTTGGGTAGATTCTTTTATCTTTCCCATACAAAAAAATTTTAAAATATAAATGTATAATTTTTAAAATGGAGACGTTTAAAGGGTCCCTTAACAGTAGATTTTTAAATTTATTCTTAATAAATCTGAAAAATAAAAAAAAATAATTTATGTATTTTCTATGTAAAAATGAAATAAGCTTTTTTTTAAAAAAATTGTTAAAAATAGTTAAACACCGGGAACCAAAAAAAAAGTGAAAGTTTAACTTTATGGTAAAAATTACATATTTTACAAATATCCACTCTTTTTTAAAATGGATAGTGGGCAAGTTTTAGAAAAATACATTTTAAAAATAAATTGCATGAAATATGCATTTCTTTTTGACACTAAAAAAAAAATGATTTCACAATATAAAACTAGAGTGTAGCATTCCAATGCATTTTAGATGATAACGATCCGATATGTATTAAAAAACTACGAATGTTAAAACTGAAGCTCTTTTTGAATATTTTTTATTTTTTAAAAACCGAAAATCGCTAATAAAACCATGTTTTTTTTTAGAATTTCGAGAAAATAAAAACGCCAATCTTTAAGTGACACCGTGGAGTTGCTGCGAGCAAAATTTAATTTAAATCGGAAGAAGCCCAAGGTCAGATTTTGACCGAATGTATATTTGTTTGCAATTTTAAATTGCCAATTTGATAACACTACATTAAAAACACACTGCTACAAAAAAACACTTCCTGTCAGAACTTGAAAACCGACCTAGTGGGGGTTGTAGGCCTAGGTGAGGACATACAAAAAGCTATTTTAAAAATTTGAAAACACTGTTTTAGGGTAGGTCGTAGCACTTTAGTACCTCTAACTCACACATTTTTTGACAGATTTAAAAATTTTAAACAGTTTTGGAAAGGCAAAGAATTAAGTTTTCATGAAATGTATTCATAAAATATATATTCCAAGAAATTAGGTAAGTGTTTATCAACAGTTTCTCATTTTTTATTTTTTTTTCCTAATTTTTCAAATTCAACAAGGGTTATTTTAATTTTTTCTATGAAAACCTACATTTTGTTTTTGCGCTGTATTTTAAAGACAATTTTATATAAAAAAAACGCGATATTATTTGTTAAAATCGGTTTATATTTGCAAAAGTTACTAAACTTGTTCTAAAGTAAAAATTTTGGGATTGCAGACTTTTCTTTTGGTATACCACTTGACTTAAAAACTTAACCTAAGTTAACATGTATAGTTAAAAACAGGTGTTAATGAAAAGTTGACTAACTTTTATAATTTTCATCCGATTTGAAAAATGAAAACCATGTTTTGTTAAGAACTAAATTTGCTTTATAAGGTGGTAAAATTTTTTATAAGCTTTCATATTAAAATAAGCAATGAAAAGCTACTAAAATCAAAAAAGTTTATAGTTTTCGTTTTTTTGTAGATATAACTTACAAATGTATCAAAAAATGCACGTCATTTTAAAGCGTAATCAGTTAAAAAGATTTAAATCGGACAACAACTGACTGAGTTACAGGTCGACAAGTTGACGAACATCACTGAAAGCGGTTTTTTTTTAGAATAACTTCTGAATTTGAGGGTGTTTCTGAAATTTTTTGACACAATTTGTAATGTATAACCCACGGTAGGTCGTTTTCCAAGTTTTTTTTTCACTGTAGCACCGTGTAATCATTATAAACATTTAGTTTACAAATACACATTTAGTCTTTATTAAATTTAAATACTTTATTTTCTCTTTAATTTAATTAATAGACAAATATTTTCATAGGTCGGTGACAACACAACATTTAAGCTATTTAACTCCACAGATGTTGCTTTATGTATGAAAAACAGATACAAACGTATTCGGTTGTAGTTTTTAGTATCATTTTCCTCTTCTCTATTACATCTTGACATGCAGCGATATATACCTCATTCTGTGTATATTTTTTAATCCGGTTGTCGTCCACACTATTAATGTTCTTATCAGACCATTTTTTTTAGCAAAATAAATTAGTTAAACATTAGTAAAATATTAGTAAAATATTACATAAAAACAGTTAAATGTTGAATAAGTATTATAAAATTTCAGCTGAAAACATAATTTTAGCAAAAAACTTGCTGAAAAATAGTATACTTGATTTACCAGACGTTTTACTATCTTTGCTGCTAACTTATTTTTTTGAGTGTAGTTAAAAATGACGTTGCAGAACAAACTGCTAAAATTAGCGGTCTTTTTTTCGCTAAAAATTAATAAAATAGGAACAGCTACAGTAGAACTGTTAACTTTAAAACATTTTAGTTATATTCGAGTTGAATTTTAGTTAATTGAAAATAGCAATTTTCTAGGCTAAAATTAACAAAAACTTTTACTAACAATTTGATGACTACAAACAGCAAACAAAAACTGTAATATCAAAAGTTTCATATCGAACTAATACTTAGCAAAAAAAAAAAAATACTGCTAATTTTAGCAGGTTTTTCAGCAAAGTATTTTTGGTACACACAGAGAAATAAAGTGCCAATCGAATTGAAAACTGTATTTTAATGATAACAATTTATAAATGCAATTAGTTCAAAGATATTTACATTATATTTCTGAATATTTTGGGTGTAGCAACTAAAATTCAGTTGAATTAAACGTGTTATGTTATAGGAACTAATGTTAAGTTGTGCCAACCGACTGAAATTCGTAACAATCGAAATTACTAGTAACCGAATTTCAGTTAGCAAATAGCTAAATTTTTATCTGTGTGCAGTTTTAGCAAAAATCTTTACAATTTCTTTTAGTGTACTGAGTACTACTGTCTACAAACATACATTTGACTGAAAGTCGCTGCCCTGATATTGATTGTTCAACTGTTTGAGTAAACTTTTTCTTACATTGTTGTACTTAACTACTCATACATACACGCTAAAAAATAAACTTTTAAATATGTTAGCAGGTAATTATTTATATGTTTACAGGAATTCCAATTTTCAAACCTAAATAAAGATATTATTGCAATTTTAAAATTTTTATATATTATGTTTGGGACACACAAACATACTTATAATAAACATATATATATTTGCAGCCAAACATTTACTATATGTTTGCAAACATAATATATATGTTTAAGTGCAAACATAATTATATTTGCAAGCAAACATGTTATATTAGAAACATGGGAAACGGAAATGTTTTCCAAACAAAAGTATATTACCAGCATTTATGTTTCCAGCAGGGCGTTTTTTTTTCAGCGTGTAACCATTTCACTTGATGATGTCTTGTGTTGCCTTTGCATTAACTTGGTTGGCTTTGCCACAACTTTACCTGGCATATGATGATCATTATGTTGATCAACACTTTCAGTTTCAGTTTCATTTTCTATTTCATTCATTTCATATCGAGTTATTTCTTTTGCTAATACAAACATTTTGTTTAAACAATAATAAAAGTTATTATTTCATCTTTAAAATAAAATTAAATTTAGTGTTGTTTTTGTTATAAAAGTGTTTATTTGTTTTTTTTGTTATAATTTTGTTTTATAAAAAAAAAAAAATAAAAAACAAGATTATTTTCTATTATAAACGTGCTTGATTAATTAATTTGAGTTGAAATAAATTTTACAAAATAATCGAGCAAACAAACAAAAAACAAAAAAAAAAAAAAAGAAGAGAATAATGGCCCGTAGAAAAGTTTCCTCAACGTCGTCTACAGTAAAACAAACGTCATTGGATATTGAAAAAGTTAAACGCCATTTTAGCTGGTCTAATTGTGAGACAATGTAAGTTGATTGAACTTTTTCTCTTTAACTATTTTTTTAAAATTGTTAAAATGTTTTTTTTTTTTGGTAATTTCTTTATATAAACTAATTAAATAGTGTAAAGTGTTGGCTTTAATGATGGCAATTTAAATATAAAATATGAAATTAAAAAGTAAAATTATTCTTTAAGTACCCAGTGTAGAAACGGTAATGCCATTTCATTACTTTTCCTACTACCAGTAATGACACCACCTTACTCTCTGCATTACTTCAATACAAGTAATAATGACAAATTAATAACTAGTTCATTTTCCCATTATTTTAGTACAAAAAATAATGCGTTAACCAAAAGTACTTATTTTTATCATTATTTTAAATATAAAGTAATGATATACACATTTTTTGAAAATCTATTTTTAGACTCATTATTTTTTCTACTCTAGTAAGTACATATATAACTACTTATTTTTGGTTGTTTCTAATCTGAAATGTAATGACATTGTGTTCAAACAAGTCATTTATGTTTTTAGCAGGGACCGAAAATAACAGCTATTTTCAAATTTTTAAACAAAAAAGCAACTATGTAGAAGTAAATGTCGGAAAACTGTTTCAAGTATACCATTTTGATCCTTATGAACTAGTCTATAATAAAATGCATTGCTTTTTAAAATTTTGATTTGTATTTTTTTTTAGCAAAAATAAAAGTTATTTTTTGATTTTTATTTTTTTTTGAGCAAAAATAAAAATTATTTTTTGATTTTTATTTTTTCGGGCCAAAATAAAAGTTATTTTTTGATTTTTATTTTTTCGAGCAAAAATAAAAGTTATTTTTTGATTTTTATTTTTTCGGGCAAAAATAAAAGTTATTTTTTGATTTTTATTTTTTCGGGCAAAAGTAAAAGTTATTTTTGATTTTTATTTTTTTGAGCAACAATAAAAGTTATTTTTTGATTTTTATTTTTTCGAGCAAAAATAAAAGTTATTTTTGATATTTATTTCAATTTCTTGAGTTGAAATTCCATAAGTTATAACTTTTTATTTTTATAACGAATAAATAACAAATAACGTAGTTATATTTGTATGAACGAAATATATATATTTTATGGTTGCCTTTTGTAATATTTTCGAGTTTTATAAATAGTAGAACTTATTTTTAATATGACGATTTTTGGAAGAACTCTTGGTTTAAAAATGACGATTTTAGTTTCCAAAAATTGGCAGCACTGCTCGTACAAATATAAATGTTTGTCTTGTAGTTAGATACTAAAAAAATGTATAATAATATATATTAATACAGTTATCACAAAAAATAACATTGCAAAATATTTGCTGTATATCTATCATCACTGAAAAATCATAATAACAAAGCTAATAAATTTTATTTTTGGTAAAAAAAAATAAAAACCAAAAAATTACTTGTATACTTGCTCGAAAAAATAAAAATCTAAAAATAACTTTTCTTTTTTCTCGAAAAAATAAAAATCAAAAAATAACTTTTATTTTTGCTCGAAAAAATAAAAATCAAAAAATAACTTTTACTTTTGCTCGAAAAAATAAAAATCAAAAAATTACTTTTATTTTTGCCCGAAAAATAAAAATCAAAAAATAACTTTTATTTTTGCCCGAAAAAATAAAAATCAAAAAATAGTTTTTATTTTTGCTCGAAAAAATAAAAATCAAAAAATAACTTTTATCATCTGACTTTTATGTAAAAAGAAATAATTATTACGTTCCCTGGTTTTTAGCTATCAAGTATAATTTTATGAAATTTAGTTTTTTGTTTTTATTTAACTCATTATTTTTTTTCTTTAAAGCACACTTTTTAAAGAGGTTGCGATATTAGCCAAAAACAATTTGTTCTTCAATAATAAAAATCTGTTGACTTTTTACAAAAGATCGTCTCAAATCTATTTATATCCTCCATCCCATTGTACAGGAGGGTATATATCAGTTTGTCAAATGTTTGTATATATATTCTTGATCAGCATGAATAGAGAATTCGATATAGCCATGTCCGTCTGTCCGTCTGTCTGTTGAAACTCCGAATACTCCTCCAATACAGAAGACGGGTGCTAATTTTCAGTCAAATTATTTGTTGTTGTAACACAAGTATAGTATGTCCTCAAAGTATGCAGGCAAAGTATACAATACTTCATAATCAGGGATGGTAGGCTATACCGCTAAAATAGCGTTATCGATTCAAAGTCTTTCAACTTCTATCGTTATCATTAAAATACCGTTAGCGAAATAATTGAAATACTGTTATCAGTAAAATACCGTTATCGATATAACTAAAATATTAATATCCTTAAAATACCGTGACCGAAATAACTAAAATACCGTTATCGCTAAAATAGCGTTACCGAAATAATTAAAATAGTGATATCCTTAAAATACCGTTCACGAAATAGTCTGACAAGATCTGAAAAGAAAAATCATAGATATATTTTGCTAAAGTTTGATCATAAACTAGCCAGTTATTGGGATTCGGCCATGATGGGACTAAAAATATCGGTGTGCATTGACATTAATTGAATAACTAAAATAACGTTACCCTTAAAATACCCTTACCAAAATAACCGAAAACCCGTTATCCCTAAAATAACGTTACAGAAATAACTTAAATACCGTTACCGAAATAAGTAAAATAGCGTTAACTCTAAAAAACCGTTACCGAAATAACTCAAATATCGTTACCCCTTAACTACCGTTACCGAAATAAAAGCAAATAGCGTTACCCTTACGGAAACCCGCATCGAATCGGTTACCTTCCATGGTCATAGTCAATACGTACAAAAAAAAAAACAAGACAAGATAAAATCAACATATTGTTGTTGTTTTACGGCCTCCATCCCATTGTGCAATAGGGTATATATCAGTTTGTTAAATGTTTGCAAATCAAAAAAATTCTGGGACCTCATAAACTATATATATTCTTGATCAGTATGAATAGAGAAGCCATGTTCGTTGAAACGCCGAATACTCCGCCAATACAGAAGACGGGTTTCTAATTTTCAGTCAAATTGTTTGTTGATATTATGAGCAGTTTCATAGTGAAAATGTGCAAAATCGGATAACGCCTCTAAAAATTTTGAATCAAGTTTTAAATTATTCTATTTCATCATACGTACGTACGTACATTCAATGCTTATATGTAACACAAGTTTATAAGCAAAGTATACAGGTAAAGTATACAATACGTCATACTCAATCCGTAAACAAAAAACATGAAAAGATAAAATCATTCCAATTAAGGAAATCAACCCAGCAAAATGCACTGCTTTCTTGGAAGCACTTTCGGCAGTGAAAGTGAACAGCTAAGCGCTTGCAATATTGGTGATATAAGGCCAGGTTTTTTATTTGAGATAGCTCGCATGAAAGCACCAAAATGCGCTTATTTCACAGCTCTAAATAAATGCATGAGTTCACTGATTTTAACAACTAAATTTTGTTATCATCACCATTCTTTCGTGCTTTCTCAAAGCGATAAAGTGTGGTAAACAAACCGCGATTGCCGCTTTCAACGCACTATTGTATGCTATTAATCTTAGGAAGCCAAAGAAGAAGAAGCAAAAGAAGCAAAACAGAAACGTTTATCAATTTTACCGCTTCCAAATTTTTGCTGGGAAAGTTAAACTATTGTTAAGAATAGTTTAATATTTATTTAAAGATCCACTTGTTAAACTCAATACCAAAATTATCTTATCGATCTTTTTCACCTTTAATTCAATTATTACAAAATAACTACTTGTACTTAACACTTATTATATTTCCTTATTTAATGTTAATAATACTATAAGATATTTTGAAATGATTTAGTAACAAACTGGTATTGTGAAACATTAAGTCGTAAAATAGCAAAAATAACAGAAGTTTCTTAAAAAAATATATATTATAAAATTTAAACAATAATTTAAAACTTATGGATTTTAAAAATCCCTAAACACCAAGTTTTTTAGTCGCTAGTGCAATTTTTTGTTGCTGCAATATTTCAAATGGATGAAACTTTAACTTGGTAAGTTAGATAAGTTTGCTAAGGCATGGCAAATATGTTAAGGCTTGTTAAAGCATTCATGGAAAGTTTTGTCGGATGGTGCAAGAATTTTAATATCAAACAAAAAATGTTTAACAAAAAGTAATTTCACCGTGTGAAAAAATGGATGAATTTGAATGCGACGAGCTGTCCCATTACCGGTCCCAAAGTAACTACACCGTACCTGCTATTGGACCGATGTAGAGATACCAGTCTCAAAGACCCACCACATGACTGACCAAAACAGGACAGCAGAACGCCAATTTTTTGTTTTATTCAAATTTCGATATTTGTCAATTTTTGTTGTAATTATTATAGAACTAGATCTAAAATTTTGGATAGCAGTAACGAGTCCCGCTAACAAATTTTTCGATTTTTTCTTTAACTACTTTAATTAAAATGTGTCTTGGGACATATAATTTTAACTTAATATTGGCATGTTAAGCACGAATGTTTTAAAATTTTTGAAATCGGACTAACGGTTTTTGAAAAACGTTGATTCTTCTTCTTAACCTCAACCTTTCAAAAAAAAATTTTTTTAATTTTGTTTATAAAATATTAATTTTTAAAAAATAAAGGGTGTTTTTTATACAGGTATATAACTTTGAGTTGGCAACACTTTTTTAACTGGCGGCCATTTTGTCAGCTCTCGATTGATTTGTGTTTAGTTTGGTTTGTCATTTCAACATGAATAGACTGACGCCTAGCCAACTCTTCCAAAATGTGCAAATTTATTTTGAAAATCATGGTTCTGTTTGAGTAGTGATATGTGAATTCGCTAGTCTATGCCGGTATGCCCGAAACGATTGACCACTTGAAGGACAACATACGCTGCGTTATTGCCAATATACGGCCACAAATGTTAGAAAAAGTCATCGAAAATTGGACCTCTAGATTAGACTACGTCCAAGCCAGCCGTGGCGGTCATATGCCAGAAGTCATATTTAAATTATAATGTCAGAAGATTTACTCTCGAATAAAGTAAATTTCATGTCAATTTAAAAAATTCATCTTTGTTTTATTGCATTTCAAAGTTTTATACCTCTATAAAAAAACACCCTTTAGTTGAGAAATTAGAACCTGTTACTCTCCATTTTTACTTGAAAATAATCGATATTTCAAGCAACGGTATTTCTAGGGTATACCATAAAACTATATCTCTACCTATTTGTGATAATCAATTTGATGCACCTCTTCCCTGGATTTAGCTTCATTTTTTAAGATGGCTCCTTTTTGGGTATTTAAATACAAAATAGACGGTACTTGCTATAGTTTTTTGTTATTATTCGTTTTTTCATCTCTGGGTTAATAAAGATTAACATATTACGAAAAATTGGAATAAATGTATTTTTTTATTTAAAATATGAAAAACCCACCCGGATGGGCTTCGGTACACTATGTATGTAAAAAGCTTATTAAGGTCGAAGGTTAAAATATTTTTTGTTTTAACGAAATGACCATCAAATTAATTTTAAAATTTCCGTAAACTGTAACACAACCAAGTGTGCTGTTTACTTTAGTTGTGCACACATAACAGCCACATTTTCACCTGTGTCCATTGTGATTTACTATATTCGGAAGAAGTTTACTTTTTTTTTGTCTATGTAATTGTTTTATTAATATTTCTTTTTTAATTTTTTTCTTACTTTTAAATTTTTTGGTATTTCTTACTTTTGTATTTATTTTCTTTAATTCTGAAACTTTTTTATATTACCCTTCAAATTTCTCACTTCAACCCAAAATGTATTTTTTTTTAAGTTTGTGTACAAGTTAGTTGGCAAATAAGTTAATTTTCTAATTACTCTGTACTTAAGATGTGTTATTGAGTAACTAAAAACAATTATTGTGTGGTCTTTTAAAGAGCTAGAAAAAGTGTGTTACCTTATCACCCCAAACTCCCCTATCATTAAAAGTTCAATTGTTTTGAACATTACAACTTGTTTATAAAAAAATAATAGTTTTTTTCTTATTTTAATTAAGTTCAATTAATAATAACTACAATCCGTATTTCATGGTAAATCAAAAACACCAAGAAAACCAAAACAACACCGCTCCAACACCGCCGCTACGACCACCACCATCATCACCTGCTAATGACATCAACAAAATACATACAATAACCTCCAGAGCCAATAATTACAATGATTGCACAAAAATTCGCCTGAAAATTTTAAAACACCTAAAAATCCAAAAAAAAAAAAAAACGATTTGACAACAAAAACAACTAATATTTGATTGACCACTTGAAAGACTTCTTCAATTGAATGAGTTCTGGCAAACAAAATTTAAGAGACTTAAAATAACAACCCGATGAAAAAAGTTGTATCAAAGTTGTATCAATATTGATCATATCAAACTATAGATAAGATCCAATGGGATACCTTGAGATCAGTTTATGTATGCCATTTTTCAAATCAGATGAGATGTGATGTGATGTGATGTTTAGTTATATGTGATACTATATATAATAATATTTATATATAGGGAACTTACAAGACAATATTTATTTATACAAGCTTGGATGTATGCGCATTTAAAGTCTACACCAAACAAGCACCTATATTTATACGCACCATAAATATATGGGGGATATCATCTCAAAAAAAAACCGAAGTTTTGAAACCGATGTCTTGGGATCGGAATGAAACTTGCACCAAGTAGAGTCTTATTGGGCAGTAATTATGACACAAAATTTCAGCGGGATCGGTCCAAGACTCTCCGAGTTGGAGGCTATTGATTGAATTTTGACATTTTCGCCAAACAGTCCTTTTTTTGGATACATATATCTTATAACCCTATGGGGAATGGGACCGGTTCTGCGTGTGCCACAGAATGGGTCCCTTCGTGCCAGAGACCGGTCCTCTGCTAAACCCTAACCTATGTAAATAACTGGCAACTTTAACATTGGCTTGTGATAGGAGGGGGTCATTTGTCCTGCTTTAAACCACATAGTGGCATGCCACAGGACTAACCAAAGATGGGCATACCAAGACTGTCGCAAAAGACACATGTCGTATAAAATAAACGAAAATTAAATAGCTTACAATGGGTAAACTTCTGGGCAACTGGCTTTTTCTAGTTAATAAGCATTCTGGTTAAGTGGTATGCCCTCCCTTTACCAGTCACAGGATTGGTAATTTTAGGACAATTGATACTGCTTAATCCACTTCAGTATTAAATTATACCAGTCCTGTGATAAGTCCTTCTTTAGCCAGTCACTTTTAGGACAATTGACTCCTTTCCCATAGGGAACCTATTGTACTATAGTTAAAAAATTTTGTCCAAAAAGTTTTCGACAGCTTTTACTTTAATCTTAAAAAAAAAATAAAAAAAAAAATGTTTGACTTTTTTTGAACATTATATAATCCAGTTTTGTACAATTTATATATTTAAGTATGACTCGGGGATTGAAAGACAGTTATCAGTAAAAAAAAAAAAAAAATCAACATCCTCCAACTCGCAGAGTCCTTGGCCGATCCCAATAGGACTGAACTTGTTGCAAGTTTGATCCCGATCCTAAGACATCGGTTTCAAAAGCTTAACAATATTGTACTTACTTAAGGAGCATATACACGACATGTATTTGTCATCTGACATGTCAAATTTCCCACTGCAAAATACATACATGTCGTGTGTGACCTTTTTAACTTTGCTTCTGTAAAAGTCAGACGCAAAGTCATCTAACAAAATTTCAATTAGAGCGTGCTCTATTTTCTTCTGACAAACCATCTGACATCAGCTGTTTTAAATATGAAACAAAAAGTTGTCATAAATCCATGCCGTGAGAAAACAAACAGCGGCGGTCCCCTATTGACGGAATCATTAGCCGGCTAAAGTTAACATTTTACAATACCAATAAATGTATATACATTTAATAAAATTATGTACATATATATGTTTATAAAAAGTTTTATAATTATATCCCAAATTGGTATGTCCGCATTTAAAGAAAAATTATTTAAGATGGCTGAACTATTTTGCGGCGCAAAAAAAAATTTTGCTGCGGCAGCATGCCATGTTGAAACCCAGATCGACTTGATTGTTGGCTCCACAGAGAACGGTTTCTTTTCCTCTTTTCTTTTTTTTTAATTTCGATTTCATTGCAGTTATAATTAAAATTACACTGCACACTGCAATTGCATTATCCTTTGATTCCATTTGACTATCACTTTTAAAAAAAAAAAATATTTTAATAAAATTTTCGCACTGATCAGCTGTTGAAGAAAAAAACAGAGACTGTGTCAGAAGCAAAAAACATGTGCGTTTGTGACCAAATATTAGGTCCATTCGTTTACTTTTCCAGTAAAATCCAGTAGATGAGTAAATTTTGGGCAAAATGAAAATTTTACTCTCAAAACTGGCTCTTGCACAAAAAAGTAAACGAACGGAAAAATTGCAAAAACTTGCAGGTTAATTCAAACATATGAGCGCTAAAAAGCTTAGTGTTGTAAAATAAGTGTTATTTAGACTACCCAGTATATATTGTTTTTGGTACTTGATGCATTGCATTTTAATAATTATAAATTCGTAGCAATTGTATTAATTAAATAAACTCTTGTTTAAGCTTTTGTACATGTTTAGTTTGTACATGACTTTTAATTTTGTTTCTAGTTAAATAACATACGAAAATAAATGAATACTTGATTTTTGATATTCGGTGCCCTGAATAATATGCAGTAAGAAGTATTCATATATTCATTAACTTTACATCTCTAATATATTAATGTAAATAAAAACAATTAACAGAGATATTAGAAAACTGATAAATTGTTACTATAATAATTGTAACTGACTACTTTAATTTGTTTCAGGTTGAAAATATTTATTTTTAGTTTTTGCCGCCCTTTTAATTCAGCTTTTAATCTTTTAAATGTTTTTATTACTAAATGTATGCTTATTTTTGTTTGTTTACTTAATTTAATCATATGTTTTTGTTTTCTACTGGATTTTACTGGCAAAAATTTGTCCAGTAAAAATTTGCAGGTTTTTTGCTGACAACTGTCACTTTACTCTCTTAGTAGATGCTCTCTTTTGCAAATTTATGTGTACGCGAACGCATTTCAGTAAAATCCAGTACAAATTTGTACAAATTTGTGCAAATTTTGGTGTAAACGAATGGACCTATTATAAACCTTATGTAAAACAGCAATTTTGACAGACATGCACAATTACATGTGACTTGGAAATTTGACATGTCAGATGACAAATACATGTCGTCTATATGCACCTTTACAGTTTCATCAAGAATTTTCCTTTATTTAATAAAACTCTTCACGAATGTCCTGAAAAATGCATTGGAATTAAGAGAATGACTTGCTTCATATGATTTTTAAACAATTTCATTAGAGTCCAAAATTAATAAAAGTCCACACTAAAATAATAAAGTCCTTTATAAAATATGTTGAACATTTGAGAATTAAATTTTAAGACTTAACTTTGAAATGTATGAAAATTAATGAAATTATGAAATTTTATGCAGAAATAAAAAAATAAGTCATGGATCTTAAGAAAATTTTCATTAAATTTATGAAATCGAATGAATGTTTTTTATGAAACTATGAAATGGTATGAAAGAAAGTTTATGAAAAATTGAGCAATATTAATACAATTTCTTGGATATAATGAAATTCTACATTGAATCTACGAAAAATATTCTATGATATTGTTTCATTAATATCATAATAATTAAACAAATAAATGAAGTAAAAAGTGATATTTTTCAAAGTTTTGAATTTTGGTAAATTTTAATAAAATTTCAAAAATAAGACATTTTCAGCCGAAATCCGTTTCTGGTTAACGTTTTCCAAAAAATATTTATTCTTCCATTTGAAACCATTTGCAATAAAACTAGGCAATATAATAAACGAAAATCGACAAAGCTTTTTTTAAGGGTCACCCTAATTTACGTATCTCTGATATTTTTATTATTTTTATAATTTAATAATTATAAAAAGCTCTTTTGTTTTTTTTTTTTTTTGATTTTTTATTGTTTGTGTATATAAAATTTCATCAGTGTTTAGGCATTGAAAATAAGTTTCAAGTTCAGTCACCAATTTTGTTAAATTTACACATTAACGAAGTTACCTCTTTAAAAAAGTGCTTGTGAACTGCAGTTTTTTATTATTTTAAATCAATGGGTTAAACCAACACTAAGAGAAATTCAATTAAAGGCAACCACATTAAAAAAAATATTTTATATAAATATTTTAAAAGTTTAACAGATGCAAAATCTAAAATAGTAGGTAAGTTGAAACTACTGAAAATACAATTTAAAAGCACGGAAACATATGTTTTTGGTCAAAATGCAACATTTTAACTTATAAAGCAGTCTTATGATTTTTAAAAACTTCTGTAAGGAAAAAAGTGCTTTCGTTTTACTTTCTACAGAAAAGTAAGTCGAAAATAAAAATGGGTATGTGAAAGACAACGCACCAGAAAGTCGTATTGATTTCATTTTCATGGGAATGTGAAACATAAGACAGAGGGGTATGAGTCAAAAATGAATCAAATAATACAAATAGTTTAAAAATTTAAAAATTTTTTTCGTTACAAATTTAAATTTTTTGGACAAAAATATAAGCCTTCCAAAAACAATCATAAAGGACTTACAAATTTAAGGAAATTATTTAATACAAAAAATAGTTCAGCACTTACATAGAAATGGAATTGAAATTGAAAATGTTGTGAAAAATTCAAAAAAAGCTTAAAAGAAGATTGATTTTTAAGCCCATTGAATTTCTTGTTATATATTTTCTGAGTCATTTTTGAATCAATTGAAAATTGACTCACTTTAGAGCTTCCTTGCTGGCAGGGAAATTAAACTTAATTTAAAAATTTGCCTACCCGGTTAAAAATCAACATATCGCACTTGATCAACAAGAGGGTATTAACTCAAAATTTTTAAAATATCACTTTTTGCAAGAAATCAACTAACAACATCAAAATCTATCTATTGTAAAAATTTCAACGTATTCCGATTACTCTTTCATCTCGAAAACCACTTTTGAGACCATTTTCATGATAATGTAGTGATTACCTTTATTTCAACAAAAAGATATTATTTCGAGTTAATACAAAAGTTCAAATAGAAATGAATCGCATATTTTCATAAAAAAGTTATTATTTTGATTTGAGCCTTTATTTACGTTAAAAATAATCAAACTGATTTATTTATATTTGGTTGTATTTTGAGTTGATACTGTTTTGTTGATAAAATAATACCAAAAAAATCGATAAAATTTCAAAAAAATGGTATTAACTCAAAAAATTTATTTTTTTTGAAATGAGTGGTAAAATTTTAAACAAAAACAATGAATTTTTAAATTCTGTTCAAATATGGCCATAAACAGTTTTTTGACTCTACCCTCTTGTTGATCAAGTGCGATATATGCATCCATTTATAAACATGTATGAACTCATTCATGTTTACATATGAAGACATTAAAGTTCATAAATGTCCATATACCTCGATATGAGATTCATATATTCATGTAAATATTACCTCAATTTTCGTTAATGTTCACATATGACCATTTTTGAAATAGTATAGACATTGTACACTCTGGGAACTTCTGCTGTAAATATTTGTAGTTTGTAGTTGTAATACAAACTAAATAAAAAAACAGTCATTTGTAGAAGAAATTACATTTTTGACTACAATTGTAGTTCATTTTAAAAAAACAAACCACATCAAATTACTGTATTATGATTTTACATTATATTTTATATAGTAGTTTTTTTATTTAAAAAAATAAAACAAATAAATGTTTGTTCATTTTTACTACATATGTGATTAAATTTTACTAGAACTGCTGTTAATTTTTTGAATTAACTGAAATGTATGGAAATGTATGGAATTGAAAATTTCCCCCCCAAAATAATATTTATTAATACAAAAATGTAAAATGTAAAATGTAAAAAAGATTAAAAAATTAATTAAAAATACTCTAAGTTACCACCCCCACCCCCAAACCTTTTCCTGGATCCGCGCCTGAGCGGGCAAGCTCGCTACATTATTAGCGCAGTGAAGGCATTGTTTTGCCTTAAAGTTTCAAATATATTTTTATTTGGATAAGAAGTTAATCTTTTAAGGATAATTAAACAAAATGCAGCAGAGTTGGTCTCTAAATATTTAGGCCACGATGACACTATCCCCATTTCTGATTGAAGGACTATGTACACTCAGGTAACTTCTGCTTTAAAAATATGTAATTGTTTGGGCTGTAATACAGTTTATTGTAAATGTCAGTCATTTGTAGAACAAATTAAAATTTTTACTAACCTTGTTATTTAAAAAAACAAATGATTTTACATTCATTTTTTACAGTAGTTTTTTGTTATTTCAAAAAAATAAATAAAATAAATGTTTGTTTATTTTTTACTAACATGTGGTTCATTTTTACTACAATTGTTAGTCATTTTTGTTCCAAAATAAACAAATCACAATGTTAGTTGAATTTACTGAAATGTAAGTTGTCCTTTCTTTAAGTGAAATTTCATTTGTTTTTAATTACATTTGCAGTAGTCTTTACCTACATAGTATTCTAAGTGCATTAAAATGTTTCTATTATAGCCCCCAAACCAAAATGAAAATTATGCATAGCATTATTATACTAACAGTCCCCAGTAAAAAATAGACATATTCTTCACGGGCATTAAGAGCCCGCTTTTCAACAGAACATTGTGTGAATATTAAAGTTTTTTTGCGTAGCTTAGGTGTTTTTTTTTACTCTGTGGTATGTCCTCAGCTGGCTTCGCTGAGTAAAATATTTCTGCAAATCTGTTAAATAAAATAGATAATACTTTATTGTCTTAAAAACCTTAAAATTATTTAACATCTTTACAACAATCCTTGGAAAAAAAATTGTGAAAAAATGTTATCTACAGTTGTCAAATAATTATTTGAAAAAATCATTTTTTGACCTTCAAAAATTATTTAAAAATATAAAAACGACAAATTTTTTATATTGTTAATCGTTATGCTGATGGAATAATATGAAAATGTATTTTTCTGCTAGAAATTAATCCATCGGTAGTAATTAATTTTTTAAAATCTGACCAATCGAACGATGAACTTTTCAAATACACTAAGTCTAAAATATTCCAAAATTTATTTCGCTTTCACTCAAAACATAAAAAACGGATGGTTTTTATTAAAATACTACTAAACTTATAAAAATTATTTAGTCATGGTTGCCATATGTCAATTTAAAAAAAATGGTCAAAAACCACTATCTGCTTCCAAAAAATTTAAAAAATCGGCTAAATTAAAAATAAATAATTTTTCATATATTTTTAAATAAAGATTTGTTTACAAAATTATTCAAAATTTAATTTTTTAAAATATCTTCAACCGTCTACACTCAAGGAAAAAGCTACATCATGTTTATGGAAAACTTCATAAATATGATGGAAAACTTTATTGATTTTCGTCCAATGTAACACTACATAAATTTGATGAAGCTGTTGTATAAAAGTGCAAATTGATGACAAGCTTCTTCATATTTTTGAAATTTTTCATCAAAATTATGAAGAAATTTTATAACTTTTTATGAAGCACTTTATAAATGTTATGAAACATTTCATAAATACGATGATGCAGTTTCATAAACTTTAATGAAACGTTTCATAAATATTAAGAAACGTTTCAAAAATATCATGACAAATTTTCATTAATTACTATACAATGTTTCAATTTTTTTTTTTTATTTTATATTTCACATAAAAACAACACATTGCAATGTTTAAAATTTTGTAAATTATATAAAAAAGTTGATGTAAATATTTTTTTGAAAAGTAAATGTATTTACCTTTGTTTTTAACTTTACTGCAAACTTTTTTTAAAACTACAAACAATAACAAACATAACATTCTGATTGTAGTTTATCTAAGCCGAATTTAAAATGAATCAACCGAAAAAAAGTCTACCTCAATAAAAATTTCTATTATTATTTGTCATAATACAAAAACTACACAGTGCTTTTAATACAATTTTGCTAAGTGTATACACTTAAAACATAATCTTTAATGCGACTAAATGTTTGTCATGTTTTATTTTATGCATTTCATTAGAGCCCTTTTTATGAGGTTACCTTTAGTTTTGTTTAATTTATTTATATTTGTGAAAAATTATTAATTTTTTTCTATGTTTGTGAGTAAATTTTTGATTTAACAAAGATGTAAATGATTTGAGAGATGTTGATGTGAAACATGAACGTCATTGAGTTGTAAATGTGTACCAGGTAACCGGTATTATTTTGAGGGCCATTATTAATAAGAAACTAATTTTCTTTAAATTAACTTTTTTAATTTATTTTTTATTTAACCCTCTAACGGGTAAGGCTGCCTCAGGGCAGACTTCATAAAATTGACCACAAATGCGTTGAATAAATAATTTATACTTAGAAATTAATAAAGGGTCCGCCATCTAACGTTTTTTTTTCAACTAGTGCTTATTTCGTGAATGGTAACACTTAGCTCATGTCTGATTTGACAGAATATGGTCCGCTATCTTGTGAAAAAAGTGATAAACCAAAGCGTGAAAAGCCAAAAACAGTGCGTACACCCGAGAATATTGCTGCTGTTGCAGAAAGTGTGCGTGAAGCGCCATCAACATCAATTCACCGTCGTTCTCAACAATTAAACATTTCGGAGACATCATTGAGACGAATTTTGCATAAAGACCTTGGTATGACGCCATAAAAAGTCCAATTGGTTCAGGAGTTCAAAAAAAAAAAAGTTATTTGGCGGACTCTTTATATTCCGATAGAAAACTAAATTAAATATATGTTTTGCGAAGTTACATATCTTGTGCAGTGCACGGTTTGGGAGCGAGAAAGTTTCAAAATTAAAATTTCGCTTAATTTAAAAAAAATAATTATTTTTGAAAAAAACCGATTTTAAAAATCTAATAACCAAATTAAAGTTGTCAAAAAACTTTTGATAATATAATCTAATACTACGTTCATATTGAACCCCAAAATAGGTATTTTCGTTTTTTTACAAGTTTTCAATTGTCAAATTCAAAATTTAAGTCGAAAACTAACTTTATTTTGGAGTTCAATATGAATGTAGTATAAGTAATATTGAAGCTTTATGTTTTAATAATAACTCTTTACTTTGTTCCAAGGACACACAGGATTTCAGGATACATCTAAAGAACATCGTTTTAACTTATAAACTAATAGAAGAATTTTTATGAAATTTGGCAGATAGACGACATTAATTATTAGCAGTATATAGCAAAGCGTAAAGTCTGAGCAATATATATTAAAGTTTAGACATTTCGTCATGTCTTCTTAAATAGAGTGTGGTTATTTCTTATAATAGTTTTAGTACAAAACTTCTATTTTATATGAGTTCGTTTAAGAGATGTACCCTAAACTTATTTGGCTCATATCGCCTAAAGTAGGCAACAAGAAAAATCTTATAGAAGAACTTATTGTTTATTTTTCGAGACAAGCACATGGTATGAATTTCATTGGAAAACAGCGTTTGACCGTTAGAGGGTTAAGTTTTTTTTTTAAGAATTGTTTATTGTAGCATTATATTAATTTTAATATTTGAGAAATTGTTAATTTTGTCCACTTTTTACCCATAGCAGAGTTTTGCGTTATTGTGATAATAGCCCTATGGGGAATTAGGAGTCAAGTGACTGGTTAAAGAAGGACTTATCATAGGATTGGTATAATTTAATACTGAAGTTGGTTAATCAGTGTCAGTTGTCCTAAAATAACCAATCATGTGACTGGTAAAGGGAGGCCATACCACTTAACCAGAATGCTTATTAACAAGAAAGAGCCAGGTGGCCAGAATTTTACACATGGGAAGCTGTTTTCGTTTATTTTATACGACATGTGCCTTTTGCGATCCTGTGGCATACGCAGAACCGGTCCCATTCCCCATAGGGAGGGGTGAAGTAGTGAATTAAAATTTGTGTAGTCATATCAATTTCTATGTGACGCGAAATGTGACCTTATTAAATTTAATCCAAAATATGGGATTGTGTCTATTTGTATGGGTTTATTGTGTATATTGTTTCATTTGTATGGGTTTATATCTATCAGATAAATGTAATTAGATAAATGTCCAGTACAATTTTATCCGAATGATGGCCCGATAGAATTGTATTAGATTGCATCAGTTTTGTTTCTAATTGTATCAGTTTATATCTAAGCTGATACAAATAGATATAATGTAATTAGAAAACTGTCCAGTACAATTTTATCCGCATTATGACCCAATAGAATTGTATTAGATTGTATCAGTTTTGTATCTAATTGTATCAGTTTATATCTAAACTGATACAAATATATATAAGTATACAAAAACCAGATATATTTGCATACGGATTTTTGCCCAATATGATTGTATGTAAACTGATACATCTAAATATAATTAGACCCGAGTTTTATTCTGGTAAAATTGCAATAAATGTTACATTATTGTATCTGATTGTATGAAAATATACACAATTTCATATAAATTTATGTTCTTCCTATCATATCCTTAAAGTCCATAAAAAATGTTAAGAAACCTATATCTTTTTTGCAGTTTTCAAAAAAGTTCCCGCATAAACATTTTTTAAGTTTTAATACGTATTAGGTTGCTCCTAAAATGTGTAATTTTACGCAATAGTGCTTAAAGGATGCATATTATCCAATTGATTATGGGACAAATAGAAGAACATTAAAATATCGAAAATTCTTATAATTCGCTACACGTATTTTTTGAATTTTTGTACAACATTGGGCTCAACCTTATAAGTTTATCCGGGAATTTTCAATAAAATTCATCGACAAATCGAGTAACGGTTAACCGATTAAATACCCTAATGCACACCTTATCAAATGCAAATACAATTTTTTTAAATGTCATTTGCAGTTAATTTTACCTGCCCAATTTTCTGAGTGTAGATTTTGAAGTGTAGATTGCAGCCGTTTGTATTTTAAACTGGAATTCGGTTAAATATATAAAAGTTGGAATCTTTTGAATAGTATCTCAATATTTTTCTCATCATTATTGACATGACTCATTTCAGATATACGTATGTACCTACTACCTCATTTTAAATATATTGACCAATACAACATTTTTTTCTTAAAGGAAAATGTTGAAAAAAATGTCACACATTTACTAAAATTTGTTTGATTTAAAAAAAGCTCTAAAATAAACCAAAAAAGTAATATTATGCATCTGTTTAGCCAAGATTACAAGCAAATCTTGTTGAGATTTGTGTAAAATAAAGATTGCAAAATGATTTCAGTTTTAAGGCCAAACATAAAAATATCATCTCATACACAATAACAGTCATTCGGATAAGTCAGGGCTGGCAAAACTATGACACACGTGCATCATTTTGGGTGGCACACGAAGTTTTCTTAATTATTTAGAAAATAAATCTATTTTATTAGAAAACCATCAACAATTCAGTTGAAGTAATTAATAGAGTTTTTAAATATTTGTCATTGATATAAAAAAGAGTGTAAATAACATTTTAAAATTATTAAAAAAGTGTCAAAAAATACTCTTTTTTATTGCAGAATTGTGATTAAAACGCAAAAAACGTTTTCCTGAAATTAAAGTACTACATGTTTTAAGTATTAGTTACATGTACACTGATAATAATCCATGCGTACAATAACGAAAAAATGTCAAAATAACCAAATTTATAGTAAAATAAACGAAAATATGTACATTTTACGAAATTTTTTGTAGTTTTGACAATAAACTCGTATTTCTGTGTATGGATTATTATGAGTGTACGGGAATATTTCGAACCCAGCAAAAAATTACCTCGATTAGGTAAGCAGTAACTACATTTGTTCAGAAATAATCAATTGTATTTTAAAAATATCAAGTATATTTCCAAAGTTATGAACTGCATTTCAAAATTAAAAAAATATAGTCTACATATATTACAGAATGCTTTGTTTTTAACCGATAAAATACATTTAATAATTTCTGAAATACAATTGAAAGACAACCGATTTTTTTTCCAATTTTTGACTATTTTTCCAAACTTTTTTTTTTCCAATTTTGAAGATTTTTTCCAATTTGTCGATTTAAAAAAAAAAAAAAAAAATAAAAAAAACGCTTATAGGCGAGTTTAATTTTAAGCTTTGGGGATCAAATATGTACCATAAATATTACTACAATCAAAAAGAAATAAGTTAGTAAAAAAGTTAGTAAAACGTCCTAAACCAGTATACTATTTTTTAGCAAATTTTTTGCTGAAATTATGTTTTCAGCTAAAATTTTTGTTAAACTTATTCAGCACTTAACTGTTTTGAACTAATGTTTTACTAATGTTATACTAATTTATGTTGCTAAAAAGATTGTGCTGATAAGCACATTAAACGTGTGGACGACAACCAGATTGAAAGATAAACGCAGAATGATGTCGCGGCATGTCAAGATGTAGTAGAGACGAGGAAAATGATACTAAAAAGTACAGCTCTTGTAAGGCATAGAAAAAAATCAACCATGGAAGATTTTTGTATCTATTTTTCATACATAATAAAACAAAAGGACGCCGGCAATGTGTATCGTATACATATAAATTGCGGATTAAAAAAACTTAAAATTTGTGTTGTTGCCGGCTTGTCAAAGTTATTATCTATTAATTAAATTAAAGACAAAATAAAATATTTAAATTTAATAAAGATTAAATGTGTATTTGTAAACTAGGACACACATCTTACGTCATTTTGTATGTTTACTTTTTCTTATTGCAAAAAAAAGCGCTGTTATACTTCATATTTTGTTTTTTGGTGTTGTTTTATTTCTAAAAAGATGCCATCATTTAGACAACCATTGATGTAAGTAGTTGAAAGATAATTTGTTTATGTTATATATAATTATATCTATATATTTTCAGATATTAAATTAATTCGTGTCGTCAATGTGGGACTATGAACATTTTTATATTTTTTTAACGTATTATAAACTATTTTTAAAAGAATAACAAAAAAAATTTTAAATTTTCAGCAAATTAATTAGTTAAAGTATAAGTTTTCTACAAATTTTTTGAGCTTTTTCAGTCTACTAATATTCAGCAATAATTTTATTAACTTTTAGCAAGGACTTTTTAATCAACAAAACTTTTGCTGAATCTACTAATTTTGTTGCTAAAAATCAGCTCGCTAATTTACAGCAACATATTTTGTGACATTGGCAATTTTATTGCAGACACCTTCGGGACTAAAATTTTGCTAACTCAGCAACATTTTCTACAGACTTTACTAAATTTTTTTTTTTGATGTACTGGTCTTGAAATTTGAAAATCAATTGATCATTTCTAAAATTCAATTGATAAATATAAATATCAATGGATTATTTCTTCAATACAATTGATAAATATGAAATTCAATTAGTATTTTCAGAAATACAATTTATAAATCAGAAAACCAATTCATTATTTCTGAATTCCGATTCTGTTAAAATTTCTTGTAATTTTCGATTTAAAGAAGTTGAAATTGTTTCAATGAAAATAAAATCTCATAATCGGTGAAGTGAAAAAAAGCCAGAAAATTAGACAAAAGTTTAAAACAGTCTGTTATAAAACTATACCAAAACTCAAAAAAAAAAGTTTGTAAAGTCAGCAAAAAATTTTGCTGAGCCAGCAAAATTTTAGTCAGGAGGGTGCTAGCAAAAAAATTGCTAATGTCAGCAAAATCTTTTGCTGAAAATCAGCGAGCTGATTTTTAGCAACAAAATTAGTAGATTCAGCAAAGGTTTTGCTAACACTTAGTAGATTAGAAATAAAAAAGCCTTGGTAAAAATTAATAAATTTTTTGCTGAAAAAAACGCAAAAAAATTGTAATTTAGTTAATATATTTGCTGAAAATCATAAAACTTATTTTTGTGATTCTTTTAAAAATAATTTACAATAATTACGAAATATAAAAATTTTCATTTTCCCACAATGACGACATGAAGTAATTTAATATCTGAAAATATATAGAAATAAATATATATAACATAACAAAAAATTTCTTTCAACTACTTACATCAATGGTTGTCTAAATGATGCTTTCTTTTAAAGGACGCAACTGCCGAAGATAATTATAGAAACGAAACGAAAAAATAAACAAAAACAAACGAAACGAAAAAACAACCCTTTTTTTTGCAATAATAAAAAGGAACCATACTAAGATGTGTGTCTTTGTCTTTCGCTTTACTCTGTCTACATGTCTGTATATGTTTGTTTGCAATTTGACCACACTAGATTATTATTCTATAAACATTTAGTTTAGAAATACATATTAAATTTAAATGTTTTATTTTGTCTTTTATTTTATTAATAGACAAATATTTTCACAAGCCGGTGACAACGCAAAATTTAAGTTGTTTTAATCCTCAATTTTGTTTTATGTATGAAAAACAGATACAAAAGTCTTCCATGGTTGATTTTTTTATATGTCTTATTAGAGTTGTACTTTTTAGTATCATTTTCCTCTTCTCTACTACATCTTGACATGCCGCGACATCTGCTTCATTCTGCTTATATCTTTCAATCTGGTTGTCGTCCACACTATTAATTTGCTTATCAGCACAATTTTTTTTAGCAAAATTAATTAGTAAAACATTAGTATATTAGTAAAGCATTAGTATAAAACAGTTAAGTGCTGAATAAGTATAACAAAAATTTTAGCTGAAAACACGATTTTAGCAAAAAAATTTGCTAAAAAATAGTATACCTGATTTACAAGACGTTTTACTAACTTTTGTACTAACTTATTTTTTTGAGTGTATGAAAGTTTTCAAAAACTAAATAATCTTAAGGTGGCACACGATATATTTTTACAAAAAGAAAATATCTTTTTGTGGCATGCAACGAACAAAGTTTTGCCACCACTGGGCTAAATTAAACAAATACTCTATTTGTTAAAATTAAATATAAATAAAATTGGTTAAAATTACAAAAAAAATATACAAATAAATGGTAAATATGCTAACTTACTGCGTTTATTTAGTTTATTGGCCTGACCAAAAGTGGTCAAATGCGCTAAATACATTGAATATAAAATATCAAAAAAAAAAAAATTATGTTGCGTCAGCGCCCACTACATTTCAATGCTGTGACCAAATGTAAAATAAAATGTTTAGTTTTAACAAAAGTTAAAGAAATAAACTAGACTGACTTGACTTGACTTAAACTTATGTTAGCTGAGTTGGTCTGAGCTGTGATGGTTGAACCAAGCTTAAACTTATTTATTTTTATTTTATTTTTTTTTCAACAAAAAATTTAAATTTCATATTTTCAAGGTCAGTCATGCGCTAACTTTTCTGTTTTTTTTTTATTGTACAAAATTATGTCTGTATTTGTGTTTAAAGGCTTGTTAAGGTGTTGATGGCTTTTTTTTTTGTTAACTGAATAACTCTGCCCGACAATGTTTAATTTTCGGCAATTATTAAAGAAACATCAAGCCATTTAATTATTAATATCTACTGAAAAAGATCATATTTCATACATTGAAAACGTATGAACTTTTTACTTTGATACAAACCCTAAAATACTTGCACATTAGGGTTATAACTGTTTTTTTTTTTTGCAATTATCAAATTTTACTTATCCCAGGCGTATAGTCCATTATAATAAAGGGTCCGCCAAATAACTTTGTTTTTTGAACTCCTGAACCAATTGGACTTTATATGGCGTCATACCAAGGTCTTTATGCAAAATTCGTCTCAATGTTGTCTCCGAAATGTTCAATTGTTGAGAACGACGGTGAATTGATATTGATGGCGCTTCACGCACACTTTCTGCCACAGCAGCAATATTCTCGGGTGTACGCACTGTTTTTGGCTTTTCACGCTTTGGTTTATCGATGAGGATGCCAGTTTCTTTCACTTTTTCACAAGATAACGAACATACGGACCATATTCGTTCAGTGGAAGGATAAAACTAATTTTCTGTCAAATCAGACATGAGCTAAGTGTTACCATTCACGAAATAAGCACTAGTCGAAAAAAAAACGTTAGATGGCGGACCCTTTATAAAGAAACGGCACATTATTTTTAGAAATGTTTGTGCATTTGATAACATTTTTTTATTTATGGCCGCAAAAAAATTATATATAGTTTTTTCATCTTCTGCTTTTTTGCAATTTTTATTCATACACTCAAATAAAAAAATTAGAAAAGTCAGCAAAAAATTTTGCTGACTTTTGTTTTTAGTAATTTTTAAGGTGCTTGCAAAAAAAAATTGCTAATTGAGCTGATTTTTATCAACAAAATTAGTAGATTCAGCAACAGTTTTGCTAAAATTTAATTGATTAGAAATTTAGAAACCCTTGCTAAAAATTAATAAAATTTTTGCTGAATATTAGTAGACTGAAAAAAAAACTCAAAAAATTTGTAGAAAAATTATACTTTAGTTAATTTATTTGCTGAAAATCATACTCCCAAATTGACGACATGAATTAGTGTAATATGTAATACCAATAGAAATAATTATATGTAACATAAACAAAATTATCTTTCAACTACTTACATCAATGGTTGTTGATGATGCTATCTTTTAAAGGAACGCAAATGCCGCAAACAATTATAGAAACGAAACAAAAAAATTACAAAATGTAACATATCGTCGATAGATTATTGGAGAGCCGCACCGACCAAAAACATTTTTGCGAGAAATACGATAAAGAAAGTTTACAACAAAATTATTAAATTTCTATAAGATAGGTTTTCTTTTTTGTTTGCTATATCTATTGCTGCATTCATTATAAACAATATTGTTAATTTTTACGCCTTTTTGCACTGAGTATCCAGAGTTATTAACAATTTAAAAAAAAAAGATTTTTTAATTATATGGCCTATAAGCCGTTTTTATCATAATTTTATTGTTTTTCTTTCAAGTAGGTCAAAAGTTTTTTTTTTCTTTTAACCATTATAAAACTAGCTTGTCATAGTGCAAACCAATGCTTAAACTTTTTTATTGTTTTTTGTTTTATATGCGTTGCTTATTTCAAATGTGTCAAACCAAGATTGACGAATAATGTTTTTATTTTTCTATAGAAAGTTTGACTCATTGGCCAAAAAGTGGTCAATACACCATACCAATGTTAAGAAATTTGTAAAAATAGGGATACGCAGCACATATGGGGCTGGATATCTCCTAATTGATACGAGGTATATAAAAACGGATTAAAGATTTAGAAAGAGGACACATTAATCATATATAATCAATTCCTAACTCAATTTTGCCAGAAATGGTCTATAGGTCTCACCAATATTCATACGACGATATACAACCGTTTTTTGCAATAAGAAAAAGGAACCATAAAAATCGACCTAAGATGTCCTTGTCTTTCGCTTTAGTCTGTCTACCTGGACGTATATTTGTTTGCAATTTGATCACATTACATTAATAATCTCTATAAACATTTAGTTTACAAATACACATTTAATCTTTATTAAATTTAAATATTTTATTTTGTCTTTTATTTAATTAATAGACAATTACTTTCACAAGCCGGCGATGACGCAAAATTTAAGCTGCTTTAATTCACAATTTTGTTTTATGTATGAAAAACAGATACAAAAATCTTCCATGGTTAATTTTTTTATATGTCTTATTAGAGTTGTACTTTTTAGTATAATTTTCCTCGTCACTACTACATCTTGACATGCCGCGACATCTAATTCATTCTGCGTATAACTTTTAATCTGGTTGTCGTTCACACTATTGATGTGCTCATCAGCACAATTTTTTTTAGCAAAATAAATTAGTAAAACATTAGTAAAATATTAGTAAAACATTAGTTCTAATCAGTTAAGTGCTGATTAAGTATAACTATAATTTTAGTTTAAAACATAATTGTTGCAAAAAAATTTGCTGAATAATAGTACGTTTACGAATACTTCATAAATATAATGAATAATTGATGACAAACGATTTATGAAATATGATAAAACTTTTTTCCTTGAGTTTAAGAATTGATATATGTTTAATTTTTAATCTTACTATTTTTTACTATTATCACTTAAAGGTGTCCTAAATTTGCAATTATGTGTTAAATGGTGTTAAAATGTATTTTTAAATAATGCACTTTATACTCTAGGTTTTTGTTCCAAAATGTCTCGAAAAAGCGATTTTTATTATTAAAATTGTCCATCATGATAGGTAAAAACTTTGCAAAAAAAAGGTATAACCCTATTGCACATATTTGTACTTTGTAATCTTTAAAGTCCATTTAACTTAAAAAAAAAAAAATAATACAAATTTTTTTTATGAGGTGTGTCTTCAATGAACTATCTTTCATATTAATGAGATTTATATGATTGAATATATTTTTATAATTGCACAGGGAAACTACGCAAATATTGTGAGAAATAAAATTACATAAATATCAACGAAAATTTAACGAAACTGTTCTAAAAAATACACTCAACAAATTATGTGGGTACAGACCACTGCAATTGTAGTTGAAAACAAATAAAATGTAACTTAAAAAAAGGACGACTTACATTTCATTACATTCAACTAACATTGTCATTTGTTTTTTACTGTTCAAAAAATGAACTACAAATGTAGTAAAAAATAAAGAAACATTAATTTGTTTTACTTTTTTAAATAAAAAGAAACTACTGTATACAATGAATGTAAAATCATAATACAGTAATTTGATGTGGTTTGTTTTTTTTTTAAATGACTGACAAATGTAGTCAAAAAAAAAGTTTCTTCGTCAAATTGCTGTTTATTTCATTAAAAATAAAGATACTATATTACAACTCAAAAGCCTACAAATATTAACAGCAGAAATTGCCTGAGTGCACTGAATCAAGAACAGCGGTAAAAATCAACTAAATCGCATGTTAAATTGATAAATGGCTGGGGTGATCACTATACAACCAACTAAACCTGCCCGTCAGTTTAAAGAATTGTTTAGTAAATGTAAAACATAAAAATCAAAAAATAACTTTTATTTTTGCCCGAAAAAATAAAAATCAAAAAATAACTTTTACTTTTGCCCGAAAAAATAAAAACCAAAAAAATAACTTTATTTTTGCTCGAAAAAATAAAAATCAACAAATAACTTTTATTTTTGCTCGAAAAAATAAAAATCAAAAAATTACTTTTATTTTTGCTCGAAAAAATAAAAATAAAAAAATAACTTTTATTTTTGCTCGAAAAAATCAAAATCAAAATATAACTTTTATTTTTGCCCGAAAAAATAATAATCAAAAATAACTTTTTTATTGGGGATTTTTGAATTTTATTCATCGTCTTCTTAGACAGTGTGCAATTATTACTATAATTAATATGCACATATTTTTCAATTGTTTGAGATAGGCGTGGTAGAGAAGATTAAGCATACTTTTCTAAAAATCATAACTACATTGTAAATTTTTTATTGAATTAGACTGCGCAGTTTCTGGTAACATAACCTTCATCAGTAATCCTTTTGACAATACTGTAATTATTTGTTATGGTTTTTATTGTTTGATTGCATCTATATTAAATGTTTATTTATTAAATGCAATCCTGACCGTGGCTTGAACCTGCTTTCTTTGCCACATGCACTTTGCACTACACTTTAGACAGGCGTTTAACCACTTGATCTAAAGTCAGGTCGATTTTTGCTGTGGCTTAAAACCAGTTTCAATTACACGGGGTCGATTTTACATTTAATTGTAATTGCAGAAGACAGCTAAGACAAACACCACAACAATTCACAATTGTTAGAAAATCATATGTAATCTAATTTCCACTATTTTCCCAAATTTTGTGAGTTATCGACAATTATGATGTATTTTTTGTACATACTTTTATTTTTGCTCGAAAAAATAAAAATCAAAAAATAACTTTTATTTTTGCTCGAAAAAATAAAAATCAAAAAATATTTTTTATTTGTGCTCAAAAAATAAAAATCAAAAAAAAAATTTTATTTTTGCTAAAAAAGCAATGCATTTTATTATAGACTAGTTCACAAGGATCAAAATGGTATACTTGAAACAGTTTTCCGACATTTACTTCTAATTGCTTTTTTTTTTTAAAAATTTGAAAATAACTGTTATTTTCGGTCCCTGTTTAAATTTTTAATAATATACACATTTATATTAAAAAATAAGAATTTGATAAAATAAAAAAAAAAAATAATAATAAAATTTAAAATGATAACATAGTACCCAAACCCCAATTTTTAAAACACTGAAATTAAATTTACAAAACACATTAATGTAATATTTAAATTAATAATTAATTACATTTTTTATATTTATATAAATAGTTTTCTTTTCTCCACTATTACAGATGATCACTTATAAAAAAATACTGTAATAAAAATTTACAATTTACATAAAACAGTATGAAATTGCATTAATTTATTTAAAAATAATTAATTAGCACAAACTTAACTATCCATTATAATTCACTGAGTTTAGTCAGGCGCGGATGCATGGGGAGGGGGGATCAGGGTGATATAATTCAATAAAAACGGAAAATTTGCTCTTAAAATACAGATTTTCTTTAAGTATTTGTATTTTAAAACTTATTTTTCAATATAGTTGGATTAACTTTGAGAAATTTATTTTAATTGCCAACAAAAAAATAAAATATTCAATATAGCTAAATCGATGTAGTCGTAAAACAATAAATTTAAATTTGCAAAAATGGCTTAATTTTTCAAAATCAGTGTTAAAACAAAAAAAAAAAAAAAAATATTTTTTATTGAAATAAATAAAAACTAATCGATAAATAAAAACTAAATTAAAAAAAAAAAAAATTGCTGAAATATGCCTTTGTTCTAATGCTCAAAAATACGATTTTATTTTATCAAAAATAAGATTTTTTATCGCAATATGCAAAAATAAGGGCTAAAGTAACTTGACTGCCTTTGACTTGATTAAATAACTGAGCTCTAGGTCACATTTATATTTATTAAATATCCTTTATTATTTTATATATTTCCAACATTTCGTCATTCTTTGAATGACATCTTCAGGGAGTCTAAAATTGTCCAATAATAATATAATATTAATACATATAAAGAAACATATTATAAAATAATAACAATTTTTTTATATAATACATTAATATCCCAGCGAAAAAAGAGTGGAAAAAGATGTAGTAAAATCATCACATATACGGATTCAGATGTAGTGAAAATTGAGGTGAAACACGCATGATTTTAACATGGGGTTGTCATAGGACGGATGTAATGCAAATTCCTCAAACTTCACTCTATTAAAAGTACTATGTGTAAGGTTATGAAAGATTTTATTTTTGGGTGTTCTTTTTCATAGAACTTAATTTGTTATTTTTAATTAGTGATTAAGGTATGATGTCAAGTCACATCTTTTTTACTGAGTGATAATATGTATCTGTAGGAGTGCTTAAAATGTTATAATTAAAAAAACTTTTAAACAGCTTTCTAGCTTTGAAAACAAAGCGAAATAATAGTTTTTCATGTTAGAAAGTGTTTTGCAACCGTCAGATAATGACAATCGTAATTAATTTTTATATTAATTACTGTAGAATATTACTTTAGTTAGTCTCTTTACAGGAAGAAGAAGAAGAAGAAAACATTTTTATTGAAAATTTTTTTTTCGTTCAACTGAAAAGAAAGAAAACCATTGTTAAGTCTGATATTTTGTAATTATTGTTTTTCAAATTTAAAGGTCAGAAAACACTTATTCAAAGCGACATCTAGATTAAAGAAAATAGTTGTTAAAAGACACAAACTCCCGGTTCCATTCGAGTATGTCAAATACCGAATTTTAATCGAACATTCGAGACATTTCTACTAGTAAGCCTTGTATATGATGACATTATATGCCAAGTTTAGGAACTAATCTAAAAGGCCAGCATTAGATCAGAAAAATCAGTAGTAGTAGCTACCTTGTGTGTAATGAAAATGTTGTTTCTTTTGAACTACTTTGCATTATTTTTGCTGGGATATAATGCAAACATAACATCAAACTAATTTATATAAAATTTTTTGAAATTAATAAATAGAATTTTGTTATTTAAATAAAAAAAATTTGTCAAAACAACAATTGTTTCGTAAAGCGGTACATTTTGTTGGTTTTACAAAAATTCACATAAATTTGAATAAAATAATTTTTGTTTTAACAATAAATTTTGTCAAAAGTTAACAAAAATGTTATGTTGATTTCACTTACGACTTTTGGTTCAGTGTGTGGAATCAATTGCAACTGACAATTAAAATAACTACATTTTTAGTTGAAAAGGTGTATACAACTTTTTGAATTAAATCAACTGCAATATGTGTGATAAAAATGAATAAATTTAAGTTTTTTTTTAATAATTTAAAAGTTTTTTTATATTTTTTTTTAAATTTTCAATAATAACGGTTAATATATCGTTATTAATATGAATGGAATACCGATACCAATGCCGAAACAAACAAAAAATCGATACCGATACCGTTATTCGTTTCGATGGCCAACCTTGGTTACAACTCATCATTTTGATTAACTAACAAGGAAACTACAAAGTGGTGAATCCTAAGATTTTAATGAAATTTCGAATATTAGACTCGTATATATAATTCGTACGTTTATGAGGTTAAAAAGAGGGTTCAAAAATTACAAATTTTTTTTAAGAAAAAATCTTTAGAATTTAAGGAATTCAGATTTCTTGTACGCAGTATTAATGTACTCGAGAAAACAAAAATTTTGATACCCATATTGCCAACGCTGTTGGTTCAGCGTTGCCACTTATTTGAAATATTTGAAATATGGGTTATAAAAGCTTTCGATAAGGCTCTGTGCAATAGCTCCCAGGTGAAAAAAGTCCAAAAAAAGAAAATTAAATAAGTCCCAAAAATTTTTCATACAAATTTGGGAGTAATTTCAAATGAAATAATGCCCAGTTCTTTTGCAGTTATTTAATTTTTTTAGAAGTTATTTCATTTTTGTTATTAGGTGTTATTTCATAATGCAGTAATTCCGAAATGAAATAAGTCCCAACAGAACTTAGCGTGGGACTTATTTCATTTTATTTTCTTGTTCGGTGTTATTTCATTTGCTGTGGGAGTTATTTCATTTTTAGTAGGAGTTATTTCATTTTCAAAAATTCATTATTTTTTTAATATTTTTAATATTCTAAACGGTTCCTATAACGGGATCTTTCAAAAAATTTTAATGATCTTCTTAAATTGACCTAACTTAATCTGTTCCCTAAAAAATTTTGAAGGCGTAACGTTATATTCCCAAAGTCATATTGCCCAAGAAAAAAATGACATTGCGCCCAAAAAAATTATATGTAAATTGTTATTATAAAAATGTTCTTGTTTTTGGACAATACGACATTGATTTGGGCAAAATAACATTTTTTGTTGGGCGCTATGACGGTTTTTTGTTTGGTCAAAATAAATTTTGGCGCTATGACGGTAAAAAAAGAAGTTATTGCCCAAAATCATAATTTTTTTTTTTTTTAATGTCATAAGACCTTAAATGTCAAGGCTGATTCATGAAATCAAACAAAAGAAAAACTTGTTTTTACAAATCCAATGTCGAATCCGTTTTGGGCAATAACTTCTTTATTTTTACCGTCATAGCGCCTAAAAAAAAAGTTTTTTCAAAATAAAATGCCATGGCACCCAAAAAAAAGTTTTAGATTTTCTGTTATTGATTTGGTTGTTATAACATATTAACATCCACAATTTTGGGGGATATGCGGACATTTGGGCAATATGTCATTTTGGTTTTTGGGCAATACGACTTTGGGGAATATAACGGTACGCCCTTACTTCATTTGTGTTGCATGGACTATTTTTGGGAGCTATTTAAAAACCAACAACTTCCCATACAAATGTGGATTTCGAAAAAATTGATTTTTAAATAATAAAAATGTTTGGACATGAACGGATATGTCTTACATACCAGTGGATGCGTCTTCAAAATACCTTTCAATTTGATAAGTAATATATTTAAAAAAAAACCTCAAATTGGGTGTTTTTTAATACCAAAAAAACATGCATTTACATATAATTCCTTGCCCTGGTAATGACCAATTATGTAAAATACTTTAAAACAATTTTTTGACCAAAATAAAAATTTAATTTTTTTAAATACTTGTTGCCCGGTGTAAATTAGAGTAGTTTTTGTTGTTTTGCTAATTTCTTTAAACATTTATTAGATAATTATAAATGTTTATCTTTAAAAATATTTTTTATTACAAGTACGAATAATATTTTAAGTACATCATTTGTTCTGATCTAGTCAGACCTTGATCCATATTATTTTTTAGCTTATTCAAGTTCAAGTCATATTAAAAAAGATCAAGCACGTGTATAATATTTGCTTTTTTAACTACTTTTAAGAAATTTGTAGATTTTTATATTACATTTTATATAATTTTTTAAAAACTTTTTAACATATGGGTGATTTCATCTCAAGTGATCGAACTTCTGAAACCGATGTCTTGGGATTGGGATGATACTTGCACCAAGTTGAGTCCTAGTGGGTAGTAGTTGTGACACAAAATTTTAGCGGAATCGGTCAAGAACTCTCCAAGTTGTAGGATGTTGAATTTTGAAATTTTCGTCAAACAGACATTTTTTCGGATATATAACTAAATACCTATTGTAGTTAGAAAATGTTATCCAAAATGTTTTCGATAGCTTTTCATTTCAATTAAAAAAATAAAATAAAAAAAAAAAATTTAAACTTTTTTTTTGGAAAATTCGAAACTTTTTTGACTTTTTTTCAAAATAGGGGTTATTGTTTTTGTTGGACATTTTCGTCAAACAGCCATTTTTTCGGATACATATAACTAAATATCTATTGTAGTTAGAAAATGTTGTCAAAAATGTTTTCGATAGCTTTTTCTTCAATTAAAAAAAAAATGTTGACTGTTTTTTTTGAATAGTCAACATTTTTTTTTGATTTTTTTTTTTTTCAAAATAGGGGTTTTTTTCTTGTTAGACATTTTCGTCAAACAGCCCTTTTTGCGAATACATATAACTAAATACCTATTGTAGTTAGAAAATGTTCTTCATAATGTTTCCAATAGCTTTTTCTTCAATTAAAAAAAATAAAAAAAATTTAAAAAAAAAAATGTTGACTGTTTTTTTGAAAAGGCAAAATTTTTTTTGAATTGTTTTTCAAAATATGCGTTTTTTTTCTTGTTAGACATTTTCGTCAAACAACATTTTTTTCGGATACATATAACTAAAACCCTATTGTAATTAGAAAATGTTATCCGACAGCTTTTCCTTCAATTAAAAAAAAAAAATTTGACTTTTTTTTGAAAAGTCAAAAATTTTCTTCACTTTTTTCAAAATGGAAAACACCCCTAAGCTCTTTTTCTTCTTGTTTATCCCACATGTTTATCTTTCATCTTTGCTTCCACAATAGGGTACTTTTTGCATTAAACATTTTGAGCGCTCCCCTCCCCATTTTTTTTTTTTTTTTTTTTTAAATTTTCATGCTGTTATCTCCTGTTCTTGAAATATTCTCATTTGGAAATATGAAATTCCAAATTTGGTCCGAATCAGGTTCAGTTTTTGCGAATAACTGCCAATTTTATTTTTAAGTTTCTTGGTTATTTAAGCAAATAAATTTTCGATTTAATAAAAAAAAAATAAGTTACACTCAAAAACTACATTGCTTTAAAGTAGCGTTTCCCACCACTTCCCGGACTCCTTGAGATACTTCTTCTTTCTAACGAACCCACAACAATAAAAAACATTACAAAAACCAAATGCAGTAAAACCCGATTAAGATGAACTCTGACGGAACAGAAAAATTAATTCGTTGTAATAGAGATTCGCATTTACCTTAGTAAATTTTCATAACAATTTGTTTATGGTCCACAAAATATTAAAATACTTTTTTAAATATTGTGAAATTCTTTCATATGATTTCATAAATAGATACCCAGATAGAAATGGCCAACTGTACAAAAAGATATAATACTACCAAACCAATGATATTTTTGTAAAACCCACATCTGTGAAAAATAACCAAAGGAAGAACTACTAGAAAAACACTATTTTGTTTGCAAATCATGTGTTTCGCCAGTACCACCCGCAAAATGATTTTACCAGTATTATAACCAATTAGAAGCATTATCTCTTTTTAATATCTTTTTAAATATGATGTAAAAGACTAAGACCGAACTGTATTGCTGGTTTTTGATTGTCTCTTATTATACAGATTTCTTAAAATTAATTAAATTTAAGGTACTTTGAAAGTACTGAATTTTTTTAATTACTAACGTTATGCCAACGGTGGCAAGTTCGTTCAAACCAACGGTTGGCCACTGCTATCAAATCGAATAACAGGACAACACTGTCAAGATGGTGAATTACACGTTCCGACAACACATAAGCGACCGTCGCCGACGCTTTGCCAACACTGTGTCGATTGTTTTTTTTCTGCCCAATAAGTTATCGATACATTTAAGAATTTCTGTGCGTTGGGTTTAAAATTTGTTAAAATTCAAAGATATTTTTGGAAATTTTAGCAAAATTTTGGGAGTTTCGTAATGTAAATGGAAAATTATATGAAATTTTGTTTGTGGAACTGTCAAACACAGATCATCTTAACCGAAGGTGTATCTTAAGCGAGTTCGTATTAACAGATGTTGCATTGAAATTATTATCAAATTGTCAGGACGTACAAAATAGTTCGTAATAACCGAGGATTCATCTAAACTAGAGTTTGCAAATAATCGAAGTTTATTTTAATTTAACGCAGTTCCTCCAAATTATTTTCAAAAAATTGATTTTTTTTTAACCCATACAGCAAAATTTGGATATTTTTTTTGAGGGTTCATATTCTATGAGTAAAAAATTGATCAAATAAAACACGTATTTTTGAAAAAAAAAAAAATTGATTGTCAAAAATTAAAAATTATTTGGACGAAAATATGTCTGAAAAAAATCATAAAAGACACAAAAACTTGAAAAAAATTATTGAATCCTGAAATTGGTTCAGAATTGACTCAAAAATGTAACTGAATTTGAATATTTTGCGTACTATTAAAAAAATGTTCCAAGAATGTTAATTTTTGAGCCTTTTTTGAGTAATTTTTGAAAAAAGTCTCTTTTGGATGAACCAAAAGAAAATTTTAATAATATATTTTGATCCCATTTCTGACAAATTTTTGAGGTTGCCTAGTCCCAGGGTAATTTTTGAAAATATTTTTATAAAAAATGTAAAAGCATCAACAGTCTTTTACTTCCAGATAAATATTTTTTTTCTGAACATATAAATTGTGCATACTATTCTGAAAGGTCTTTATATATAAAAGCGAGTTGTGTTAAAAAATGTTTGATTTACATTTACTTTTCCCCTTCAGCCGCTTCTAAAGTTGCCACATTTTTAATGTAAATATCAACTGTAACATACTGTTTAAAATTGTGCACTCTACCAATTAGGTGACTGAATCGGTTACCGATACTCCAACATATACCTAATTTATTGGATCCGTCTCTTCCAATCCTCGCTTTGAATGTAGACATGGCAGGAAAAAATTTAAAAAAATCTCATTTTAGGAAATTTCTATTTTAATTTTGGGAGTTGTGGGATTGCTTACAGCAATAAATTTTACATTGTTGACTTAAAAACTCTATTTCAGTCTAGATAATCATTGAATTATGTCTATAAATAAATATTTAATTGAATAGTGAAAAGTGAAAGAGGTGATGCTACGAGTTCATAGCCTGATGTATGGCTGTGGTTTTGAAACTCACTACGACACAAAAAAAAAGTTTTTGATATAGAGCAATTTAACAATTTAAAACTTCTTTGTTTAATTGACACATACATTAAAAGGACTCGTCAGTGGGAGTCCTTTTAGGGGACGAAACTGCGGCAATCTAGCATATCCATTGTGTCCTTTTGATTTGTCAATGAAAATGATTTCTTCTTTCTGTAAAATTCTAACTGAAAAAAAGATCTTCTGTAATTAATTATAATAAAATTAATTACGATTGGCATTATATGACGGTTACAAACACTTTACCCCTGAAATTTTATATTTTAACAAAAATCTAAATTTTTACCTTCCTAATAGGGTACCCAAGTTTTTGTTCTACCAAGAGTGCTAAATGCGATTCTTTTTAAAAATATAGCAATCTACAGTTAATTTTCTTTCCAACAATACCAGCCACTTATATGATACTAGCTGAAGTGCCCGGTGTTTACCGGGTCAACTATGATTTTTGAATGCAGAAAAAATTTTAAGCTTGGAAATATACGACTTAATTCTGTTGTGTTTTGCAGAATCAGTTGGGATTTTAACGTTAAACTTGAAATTAAAGATTCCATTTGAAATTTTATGAAATAAGGTTACAAAATTAAAAATTATTTTATCTTTAAAGATGTTGAATACAAAATGATCACGACTATAAATCAATGTGCTTTATCAATAAAGATGTCTCATATTGATTTTAGTGCATGGTTTCGAAAAAGTTTTAATGGACTTGTTATGGCCAAAAACGGCAAGGAACAATAAAATTAAGAAAAAAAATCAAATCATAAAGACATTGCGAAAAAATCAGTAGGTACAGAAAAAACTAAATTAAAAAATTTATTGAATCAATTAATATCTTAATTGATTTTGCACCTATTACGGCAATGATACTATCAATTATACCTTTTATTAAAATTAAGAAGGAAAAAAAAATTATAAATAACTTCTACAAAAAACTTCTCACAAAAAAGTGTGTGATCTATACGTTGGTATGTGTGTTTTTTACAATGCTGAGTGTGTTTGTGTATGTGCTTGTTTTGTTTGTTAACTTCAAATGTATTTGGTATTTTATACTGAAAATTTTCTATTTATGCATACAGTGTATGAAAAATAATATGATAATTGCGTCTAAAATAAAATATATATTAAAATATTTAAATGTCTATCAAAATATTAATTGATTCAATTAAATATTTGTTTGGAAACAAATTAAATTCAAATCAAATCTTTAATTAGATATTTTAGGTTGATAATTTTTTCTGTGTATATTATACGGGGGAAAAAAATTCTTAAAAACAAAATGGTTTTTCCTAAAATGTTTTGATTGGATTTAATGCTTTCAAATTAAAAAAATTAGCTTTATTAAAAATAGTGGAGTTTTTTGATTTTGACGTTTTTGATCAAAAGTCGGTATTGAAGTGGGTTATGGTAAAGAAACTTTTACTGAGGCCTTCCTTGGTAAACGTAGAATGTATGTGAGTAATTTCAAAGAAATCCGTCAAAACGTTCTAAGAAGTTTGTATTCAAAAAAAAAACGAAAAAGTTGCAAAATGTGAAAAAAATTTTAATTTCACATTTTTTGTCAAAAGTAGGCGTAGAAGTGGGCGTGGTCGATGAAAACTACACTACGATCTAAAGTAAGGTCCGAGGATTATTCATGTCAAATTTGAGGAAAATCCGTTGAGAATTGCAAATTTGTATAGAGAACAAGCACACAAACAGAAAATGAGTTTTATATACAGGGTGTCCGCCGGGAAGGTATACTACTTTGTTTTGCCGCCATTTTGGTAAACATTAGTCTTGACAGTTCATATTTGGCAGTCGTGAAGTAGACACGTGGCAAATTTATTATGAAAAAATATTCGATAAACCAACGTGTTTTAATCGTTAAAACATTTTATCAAAATCATTCATCGATTACTGTGACGATGAGAAAGTTACATGTTATTTCAAGTTATTTCAAGAAATGGTGATGTTGATTGGCCTCCACGGTCGCCTGATTTGCCTGCTCCGGACTTCTTTTTGTGGGGATATCTGAAAAGCAAGGCTTATGCAAACAAACCAGAAACGCTTGATCAACTCAAACAAAATATTCGTGATGAAATTAATGAAATACCGCGTGAAATGTGTGATAATGTAATAAAAAATGTGCTCAAAAGGGCTCGCATTTGTGATGCTAACAGAGACGGACATTTATCTGATATTGTATTCCATACATAATTACCGACATTAAATAAAACATTTATCAATATAAGATCCATTCTCTTTGATTTAATCAAAAATTATAAACAAACAAAGTAGTATACCTTCCCGACGGACATCCTGTATATAGATTTTTATAACTTCTTAACAAGAAATTAAAATTTTTTAAGATTAAAGAAACAACTATCGAAAACATTTTGGACAAACTTTTCTAACTACAATAGGTAATTGGTTATATGTAACCGAAAAAAGTTTCATCCCGATCCCAAGATATCGGTTTCAGGAGACCGGTCACTTGAAATGTAATACCCCACAACTGAGACTGTTTTGTAGGTACTTAATTATAGGGTAAATAACTTTTGCACTTTGTTCCTTAATAGATGTTCTGTCGTCATTACTAAAATTAATAACAAATATTGTAATAACAAATCAATTAGTAAATTCTTTATTACAAACATTATAAAAAAAAATAAAAAATAGTTAAAGCTACTCAACCGGAAATATATACATTTTTTTTAAATTTAACGGCTACTTATCTTAATTTTTCAACTATTAGTAAATTTTTCTGATGATATTTTTTTTTATTCCCCTTACTAACTACTTTTTAATAAAACATTTTTTTATTTAGAAATCTTTAAAATCTTTTATTTAAAAACATTCAAAAAACTGACTCGGTAGTAGCAACTGCATTTGTTGTCGTTAGTAGAGTCTGTTTTCTCGATGATTATTTTAATATGCAGCAATAATGCTCCAGTTTTGTTTTTATTATTTTATTTTTGAATAAATTTCAACAAAAAAAAAAATTATTTTTTGGGTTCGTTTAAACTGTAGGTCATTGCTTTTTTTTTTTATTACATCGTTTGTTAAGATTTGTTTCGTTGACGTTAAATTAATGCGTTTAAATAATTAATTAATAATTTATAGCAGAATATTATTTGATTGTTTTTTAAACCGAACACATTATGACCGCTTTTCGATTTAAACTTTTTGTGTCTGTAATTATTAGCAAAGCAAAAGTAGAAGATAAATATACTAAACGTTATTAAAATTTAGTAAGCCCTTAATGGAAAGGATTTGCTAAAATCAGCCAATTTTTTTTTTACTAAATTTTTTAGTAATTTTTTTTTTAAATTAAAATTTATGTGAGATGTTGGTTAGTTCGGTTAAAGATCATGAATATTTTTTCCATATTAACAGAAAAATTATAATTTTATTTGTGACAATTTACTTTAATTAGCAGAAAAAAACACTTAGAAAAAAAGTTATTTGACACCTGCTTGAATGGAGTTAACTTTCCAGCCCGCAACGGCCTTCATCAACATTCTTCGTGCCTTAAAGTGTTAAATAGTAAACATCATCTATTTAACTCAACTAGTTAAGTTAAAAACGTAACGTGACTTAGTTTGTTGAGTATGACGAAATTTACTGCGAACTTATTTTCTATAAAGCTATGTTTAGTTCTGTTAATTATTACCACAGTTGCCAGTTTAACTAATTAAGTTAAAAATTTGACTGGCAGTTATTTACAAATGTCATCATATTTTATCCTTTACATTGAAAGTGAAAGAATATCAAACATTGAAGATTTTCTTCGATTCTCAACATATGTCGAGCATATATATTAAGCGAATTTTTGCACTGTACCTTGTGAGTTAGGGCGGGTCGATTTGTAGGGAGGCAAAAAAATCGCTCAACGTATAAAGGAAATCGTATTCTAGGGATCAAAATAAGAAACTTTGCCGAAGGAACCATACCTCTAAAACGAATTCTGATGTCCCGACTTTTGACCCATAGGGTCAAATTTTGAAAAAGCCCACTTTGATATTTCAGAAAGTAGGAGGAATCTCTCCAAGATTGTGGGAGCTACTTCTTCTTCGGGAGACGCGCTAGCAGATTAATGCATAAATCATCATTCTAGGTGACCGTTAAGGGGTTAACATTTAAGTTGAATGATGGCCTTTTTAGCCGTGTTTTTATAGCAAAATGTACAAATCTCGGGATAGAGATATTTCAGAAAGTAGAGGAGTCTTTCCAATGTATAAATTATATTCGATTGGGTTGGATTCGATTGGGACACTCTAAATGGGTCAAAGTGGGATTTTTCAAAATTTCACCCTACGGGTCAAAAGTCGGGACATCAGAATTCGTTTTAGAGGTATGGTTCCTTCGGCAAAGTTTCTTATTTTGATCATTAGAATACGATTTTCCTTGTACGTTGAGCGAATTTTAAATCGACCCGCCCTATTGTGAGTGGTTAATAGTGATTTTTTTATTGTTGATCTATAAATTGTGTGTGAGATGTTGGTTAGTTCGGTTAAAGATCATGAATATTTTTTCCATATGAAAAAAAATATATTAGTAAAAATGTTTGTAATTTCAGCAACTTGGGTTTAAAAAGTTAGTAAAATATTAAGCTGAAATCAGTAACTAAAATTTGTAAAAAAATTTGTAATTTGTCAAATACAAATAGGAAACATTTTTTCATAAAAACGATTTCGTACTAAAAATAAGTACAAAAACTGTAAATTGAGCTATAATATGTTTTACAAAGGTTTCTACTTACTTTTTTATTTGAGTGTAGTAAGCACAACAGCCTAATCAGACTAAAATTCACACAATAAACATGGTTTTTGTATGCCCTTGCTAGCAGATTATAAAAAATTACCATTCCGTAAATAGAAAAATGTCAATATTTCAAAGTGTATTTGTGCCTAATACACTCTAACAAAAAAGTTTTTAAAAGTTTTATAGTCAAACTCACAGTTGTTGTACTAATTTTAGTACAAAATCGTTTTTAGTACAAAATCATTTGATGTAAAAAAAAAAATAAATAATTTTTGTTGCGGATTTTTTGCAAAATATTTCACTTATTTTTAAAAACCGAGGTGTTGAAATTAAAAAAAGTTTTTAGAACAAAGACTTGATAATTTTTATATCTAAAATATAAAAATTGCTGAAGCATAATAAAATTAAATTTTAGAAAATTGACTGATTTTACAAAACCGATTTCCATTAAGGGTTTACTAAAATTTTACTAATTTTTCCTACTACTTTCACTTTACTAATATTTAGAGACATGTATTGCTAAAATCAGCAAAAACGGTGTGTCGGATTAGAAATAGTTAGTTTTTCGGTAAATTTACAGATTTTTTTTTTAGACGGGTAATGTTCGCTTACATCGCTTTTAATATACTCGTATTATAGAAAATTGAATTTTTAATTTTAATGCAAATTCAATAATATTATGCAGATAATTATCTCAGTGAAGCGGTTGTAATGCCAATAATTTGTTTTATGCAAACACAATGGACATGGTCCTCATAATGGTGATTATGACCGTTTTAAAGATGGTCACAAGCCCAATAATTTTTGATTTAATGTTGTTTTTTTTTTGGGGATTATGATCGTCTTCAGTCCCGATTTCCGGTTTGAGGATTATGATCGAATCATTTTTGGATATAATCCAAAACCGGATAATGGGATTATGTCCGTCGGGGTTATGTTATAACATCGCATTTCTCATTGGCCGAGCCAGGTTGTTGCAAAATTTTGATTTTCAAATGAGGATAACTTTTGCACTTTAATAGATAACCCACATGAGTAAGCGTATTTATTGTTGGAAATTACAAGCAGATTACAGAAATCGGTTGATAAATATAAAATTGAGCAGCACTTAATGTGGTCCAATGTGGTCTAATTAATAAGCGCCTGATAGATCTAGTTGGCCTTTATTTACATCGTACACACAGAAAACAGTTTTGTAGTTACAACCGAATTTTTTGCCAACCGAATTTTTGTGGTTCCACTTACTATCACTATTATTAAATTTTAATACTATTCTAACAGCCGACATTTATTTACAAATTTAGAATTTTTATTGTAACATTTGAATATTTTATGTTCATGGACTATAATATTCTATAAATAGATTCACATGCGCTTAACAAACTCTATTTTATTAATAAAAAAATGTTATGCCCTGAAAATGGCTCGAACCGGCGATTTTCAGGCAAGTACTTTACCTCTAGCCTAAACCCAATTTTAATATGCGTTTTTAAATTTCAACCTTGAATATTTTCTAGTTTCAAATTTAAATATTTGTCTAAAAATAGATTTGGTATGAAGAACAGAAATTCGGTTCCTAATCTCTATATTTTATTAGAGTTACCAAAACTTTTAAAACATTTTTTATTATTTTAAAATTATTTTATTAAAAAAATTCTTATGCCGTGAACTGGTGTCGAACCGGCGACCTTCTGCTTGTGAGGCAATTAGTTTACCTCTAGCCTTAGTTCAATTTGAATTTGTATTTTCCAATTACAACCTTGAATGTTTTTTGGTTTCAAACTTAAATATGTATGTCTAAAAATATATTTCTATGTACAACAGAAGTTCGGTAGCTGATCTCAACATTTTATTACCGAAACTATAAAAAAATTAGTATATTATTTTAAAATTATTTTATTCAAAAAAATTCTTATGCCGCGAACTGGAGTCGAACAGGTGGCCATCTGCTGGTTCAGGCAATTACTTTAAATCTGCCAAACACCCAATTTGAATTTGCATTTTGAAATTTCTACCTTGAACATTTTTTTTCTTTCAAATTTAAATATGAATGTCTAAAAATAGATTTGTATGTACAACAGAAATTGGGTTGCTAATCTTAATATTTTATTAGAGTTACCAAAACTATTAAAAAACTTTATATTATTTTAAAATTGGCAACGAAAACTAATATCTTAGATAGAGTGATTGTTTTTTTTTTGCAGTCGAAACTTTTTTTTTCAATATTAATAAGGAAAACCAATAGTTTGAATGATGTGACTGTGTTTTGGTTAATTTTATATATTTTATATATAATAATTCTGATATTGAATTTTAAGTATTTACAATTAAAATTATTTAATAATGGTTAAATTTTGTAGGTTGCAATGGAGTTTCTCTGTGTGTAAGCATGAAATAACGATGATTTAGCTGTGTAAAGTATCATGTCAATCCAGCCAGTAACAAATGACTAAATTATTTCTAAAATATTTGTGAAACACCTCACTGTGGATTGTAGTCAAGATATTGAATCTTTATCCAAGCAAATATTATAGCCGTATAAAAGTACATAGAGAATACTATGTAGGTAAAAACCACTGCAAATGTAGTTAAAAACAAATGAAATTTCACTTAAAGAAAGGACTACTTACATTTCAGTAAATTCAACTAACATTGTCATTTGTTTTTTAATGTTCAAAAATGAACCACAATTATAATAAAAATGAACCACATATGTTAGTAAAAATAAACATTTATTTTTTGAATTTTTTTAAATAACAAAAAACTACTGTAAAAAATTAATGTAAAATCATAAAACAGTCATTTGCTGTGGTTTGTTTTTTTAAATGAACTACAAGGTTAGTAACAAATTTAATTTGTTCTACAAATGACTGACATTTAATTTGTTCTACAAATGACAAAATAAAGAAACTGTATTACAACCCAAATAACT